>JAKTTU010000003.1:0-1233095 GCA_030581595.1 Yamadazyma blattariae | reverse complement strand
GCAATTGATTCTGGGGTTTGAACAACAACTTCAGTAAAAGTGGTTGATTCATCGGTGACAGTGGTAGTATAGGTTGAAGTATCAGTTCCAGTCCATGGGATAGTGGTGGTTGCAATTGATTCTGGAGTTTCAATAACAACGGTAACACCAGTTGATGAAGCATCGGTGACAGTGGTAGTATAGGTTGAAGTGAAAGTACCAGTCCATGGGATAGTGGTAGTGGCAATTGATTCTGGGGTTTGAACAACAACTTCAGTAAAAGTGGTTGATTCATCGGTGACAGTGGTAGTATAGGTTGAAGTATCAGTTCCAGTCCATGGGATAGTGGTGGTTGCAATTGATTCTGGAGTTTCAATAACAACGGTAACACCAGTTGATGAAGCATCGGTGACAGTGGTAGTATAGGTTGAAGTGAAAGTACCAGTCCATGGGATAGTGGTAGTGGCAATTGATTCTGGAGTTTCAATAACAACGGTAACACCAGTTGATGAAGCATCGGTGACAGTGGTAGTATAGGTTGAAGTGAAAGTACCAGTCCATGGGATAGTGGTAGTGGCAATTGATTCTGGAGTTTCAATAACAACGGTAACACCAGTTGATGAAGCATCGGTGACAGTGGTAGTATAGGTTGAAGTGAAAGTACCAGTCCATGGGATAGTGGTAGTGGCAATTGATTCTGGAGTTTCAATAACAACGGTAACACCAGTTGATGAAGCATCGGTGACAGTGGTAGTATAGGTTGAAGTGAAAGTACCAGTCCATGGGATAGTGGTAGTGGCAATTGATTCTGGAGTTTCAATAACAACTTCAATATAAGTTGTGGTAGAATCTGAGAAAACAGTGGTATAGGTTGAAGTAAAAGATTCTGACCAAGGAGTAGTGATGGTTTGAGTAGTTGGAGTCTCAATAACTACATCAACGTAAGTTGTAGATGAATCACTTACAGTAGTAGTATACGTTGAAGTAAAGGTACCAGTCCATGGGATAGTTGTAGTTAAGCAAGAACCTTCTGCTTGAATATAATAAACAGGTAAATTATCACTTGTGATATTTGTTCCATCAGGAAGTGTGACAGTTGCAAAAAAATTTGAGGGAGTTTCTTGATTATAGTAAACAATTTTTAAAGGATAAAATAATCCAGCCTGTAATTCAACTTGATAAGAAGCAGTGTCTGGCCAAACAACCAGCAATACTGGTGGGGCTTCCCCAGTACCACCAGAATTTGAACAACAATCAGCACTAATACCATCATCAAAAGTGAAAGTAGCACCATCATCAACAATAAGATCAAAATTATAAGTACCAGTTTGTGAAGCAAGGAAAAATCCAGTCATTTTCAAACCAAATTGATTAATTCCCATTTCTCTACCGTAAACAACACCAGTTTGAGAATTATTCTTTTGACGTTGTGGAATTGAAAATGTTAAATTAGTTACACCTTCCATAACAGCAGATGGATTATTGTTTTCATCAATAAGGGTAAGATTACCTATGATATCTTGATAAGTCAGTTTATGACCATGGGGAACATCATCAAAAAATTCAACATAAAATCCAGCTTTAACTTCTCCAAGAAGACAAGCTGATTTAACAAGACTAATTAAAAATAAATAAATAGTTATAGGGATCAAACTATTAACTTTCATTTTGGAATGATTTTTAAATTTTATTGATTTCTTTTTTTTTAAAAAAAACCTGGAGGGTAAACTGGTCTAGTTTTATATTTAAATTGGGAAACCAAAAGTAGAATCATAATCTGATTGATTTTTTCAGTTTTTTTTCGGGTTTTTTTTATTTTTTTCTTCTTTTTTTAGATGCTATTCTAGGTTTCAGTTCGTGTAAAGAGTGATAAAAAATATCGTGAAGATGGTTTAAGAAACGATTCTGAAATTTCAAAAGGTTATTTCAGAATTTGTAGTTGAAATTACCCTTTTAGAAAATACAATTGCTATATTTGGTAAGATTTAGTACATTTAGTATCATTTTAATTTTATTGTTGTGATAGTTTAATTTAAGAAGAATTATTTTTTAGAAAGTTGAAATGCTCAAAATACCAATTTCCTGTGTAAATGTAGGTAAATTACCTAAATTGGTTTCAACTTAACTCCTATTGATGTGTTGTTTTTTTCATTTTATTTAATTTTTTTTATTTTTTATTAACAGGATTCGTGGTTAATAATGTATTTCAATTTAGTAGCTATACGGATTAACAACATAAAAGTTTAAAAATTAATAAATGAAATTGCGAATTTTGATATTCAGTTTTCCCAGAAACCCAGGAATGTTTCCAAATATTACAATAGAGTTTTAAGAAACGTTCGAAATTGCTTAATATGAAAAAATTCTTCAAGTTTAATTGGTTTTAATTTAAACAATGGATTGAAAAAGCAAAATGATTCATATTGTTTGGGCTTTTATATGAAGCATTTAAAGCTTCAAACAATCAAAAATCTTATTTTAAGATCATTAGCAAAGCTATTATTAGTTTACCAACCATATTTTTGTTAAACTTCAATTCCAAGTTATAAAATCCAAGTCTGAGCCATCTTTGAATTTGTATTTCAATTTCGTAACTCATGACCAGTTTTTAAAAAAAAACCTATATAAAATTGAGGGATACCAAAAAATATCTCTATAGTCAAACTGTCTGATAGGTCCATTATCAATTTTTTAAAGAAAATTTTACTCACTATACGCCACAAGCCCGAAAGTAACCGACATGCATCATTAAATTTTAAGCTTTTCAAAAATTAACAAAAACTATAAAGAAAATGATTCTTGGGTTTAATATGAGATGAATAAATTTCATATATGAAACATTCTCCACTATCAATCCTAATGATGATGATCATTAGGATTACCTATTAATTTATTTTTCTCTGTCTGTTTTTCATTGACCGGTACTTGGGGAAATGAGCGTTGCTGCAAAATAATTCCGCATAAGTTTGAGCCAACTCGTTTTTTTTCTTCGTGAAATTATTTCGGATCGATGAAATCTAATAGGATATCCTAACATAAAGGATTTAAAGTGATTAGTTTATTGAAAGAAATGATTTGAAATTTATTTAAAGAGAAAATTAAGATTAAAATGGAAATATTTATTAATACAAAATAACAAAAGTTGCAAACAAAATTTGTAAAACCAAAATTAAAAAATATTAAATATTAATTAAATAAATTTAAATTAAATAATTTCAACTGTCATTATACAATTACATCTTAAAGTCTGAAAAGAGGTTTAAAAACTGAGACATGGACCCTTTTAGGATTTATTATCTATATTTTGTTAGTCTCTTTGTAAAAGAATCTTCATCTTCTTAGTCCCAATTAAAGACAATACTTTTTCGGACCAAGTATTATTTGAATTATGCTACATAAAATTAGTCTTTACAAAACTTGTTTCTTTTTTATATTATTTTCTTACTTTCTCATTTAAAAATAACTTTTAACTCCAGAGACTACTAATTTTCTTGGAGCACAGCTCTTAAAGTTTTTTATTTTATAATTGAAATGGTGGTATTTAATTACTCAATTGGGAGATTTTTACTGAAATTATCTCCAAGAGAGAAAAGTGGCCCCAGAAAAATAATTCTCATAACTTTAGTTTCTGTAAATCATTTTAAATTAAGTAATCAAAAATTCTTTTAATTCAAAGCCTTCATAAAACTTAAGTATACCTAGTCTATTGTTGAAAAATTCACTTGTTCTTCTGATTGTAAAATACCATCTCAATCTTAGTTCAAATTTTGCTTATCAGAGCCGCACTTATATAACATTCCTCTCTAATAAACTTTGAAGAAAAGAAGATTTAACAATAGTCTTACTTAAAATAAAGTTTGCACAATAAAACCGTTTAAAACATAGTGAATCAACAATAACGCATGTTTCAAATTAAAACATCTAGACTAATTTTTTTAAGAGTTGACGGAATTGATTTATATCTTAAAATCTTAGATATCACTTAAAAAATAATTTTTAGGTAAGTTCCGGAGGGTGAGATTTTGGTACTAAATGTGAGGAAATAGTGCCACAAACTCAAGAGAGAAAATAAGTATAAAGATGTATGTTGCTAAGAGTGATGTTAGTGTAGATAGTCATGATACTATTGGTGGTATCTAGTATTGATAATTCCAGTATTTCGTATAAAATTAAGGAAAACTGAAATGAAAAATTTAATACCTCAGTAGAAGTGATACATTTGAGATTGCGCTTTTCTAGTAAGTATAAGTCATTCCACTAAACCCTTGATTTATACTTCCTAATACGCTCATAGACAACTATCTTATTTACTGATCTGGTACTTTTCCGCTCGAAACAGTAATTCAAAAAAACGATAGTATGAAATTAATTACGCTAACCGAAATTAATTACACTAACCGAAATTAATTACTATAACCGAAATTAATTACTATAACTTAAATTAATTACTATAACTTAAATTAATTACAATAACTTAAATTTATTACAATAACTTAAATTAACCATAGTATTTTCTTAATAGATTTATTAACTATATCTGTTTTGATGGTTTATCTTATTAACCGGATTTATTCTTTATCCCGAGCTACGGGACACTGATAATTTTAATGTAGGTTGATGCTGTTGTTATTCATGGAATTATTCTTTTGTTGGATTTTTTTAAACTTTCTTTTTTTTTTTCCGCGTTTTTTCTGTGACTTTGAACCTTAAAAGTTTATATCATGTTTGAAAGAAATAGTATGTGTTACGGTATTATACATTATAATTCTATGCAAATAACGGGCTAAGTAAATACTTAGACTATTTAATTATTTTTTTTCTTATTCTAAATTAGGAAAATACATCCATTTTCGTAGGTAGATCCTTTTAACTTTTTTTTTATTATTTCAATTAACTGTAGGATACTTTTTGCATGTATTTTGATTCTTTATTAAAACTGAAGTTATTAATTATAAATTTGTATCAATTGATTTGATTGTCAAATTGTAGATTTTACTCCTGCAGGGAAAGACTAGTATTCTATTTTGTTGGGTCTTTATTCTGCAATATTTACAATTAATTATTTTACTTAGCATTTAGTTATTTTTATTCAATTTCATCGCATTAAACCTGAATCATAGATCTACCACTTTTAGCTATTCAATAAAATTAATTAACAGCGTGTTAAATAAGGGAAAAATTGGTTCATTATAAGCCATGAAATCATTTTTTAAACAAAAAATTATTTAGGTTTTGAGTTAACGCAAGTTTATTAAGCTAAACATGAACATACATCAGTTTCAACCTTATTCTCTTTTATTATTATTATTATTATTATTATTCAGTCATTTCAGAGGTTTGGTTGAACCTTAGTTTCATTTTCTACGCCTTAACCAACTTCCTTGGTTATTATTTTCTGGATTGATTTTTTTCTCTTCTTTTTTTTTCTTCTTTTTTTTTTATTGGATACAGACAATTTATTCATCCCCCTTTTTTTGGAGTAAGTTTTTTGATAATTTTTATTGTAATAGTGAATAATTAAAGTTCGAGTTATATGGTATATCCTTCCTTTCAATCTATTTAATATGTATTACTCTATAAGACCAGTTAAATATCTTTCTTTTCCTTTTTCAATTGCTCATAAATTATAAAAATAACAGAAACAAGAATTCAAAGACCTTAACTTATTCCAACCCCCAAAGCATTTCTGATTCCTAATATAAAAGTAGATTTTTTATTTGAAAATGAATCAGTAGTATATCTCTCTTCCGTGGTAGCCAATACTAAACCAATAGCAATTTTATAATCCATAAAACTTGCAACTAATGATGCTGCTATATCTTGTTTACTTTTTTGGAAAATCTGTTGATAATATAGTAGCAGCAGCCGGAAAACTCTATCAACACCAAATGGATGTAAAAGGTAACTAACGAATTACAGTGTCGAGTAAGTTTGGTTAATAGGTCTGGTACCATCTAAAATATAACCAACCATAAAAATAGTCATGATGGATATCATAATTATTAAACTGGCTTTTTTTATTAACAATCCAGTTGTTCCAGCTGCACCAAATCCCATAAAAATTGCAGAAATCCATTTTATAGAAGCAACATATATATTTTCATTATCTAAATAAATATTAAAACTTGCGGTGTCCTTAACCAAATTCCAAGACTTGTTGACCATCTAGCAAATATATAAATTAGAATAAAACCAGTTTCTCCTTTTAAAAAAAGCTTGGAATAAATTGATAATCAAGTTTCTTTTCAACAAAGAAAAACAATGACACTAATATAATCACAATAATTAATAATATACAAATATAGTTTTTATTCATCCAACATTTGGACCTTGATTAAATGAAAAATGAAAAATAAAAATTAATTCACTAATACCAATTATTGAGCGTAACCAATCAAATTTTCCCTTTGAATTGTTGCCAGTTTTTTATTTTGGAAAAACATTATTACAAAAATATCTGTAATAAAATAAATTATTGATATAATCAAAAAAATTACATGACTACAATGACTTTCCAGTTAATAAACTTATAAAACTTAACACTGCACTAAGTAACAACGGCTAAAATACAAGTAATTAAAATTCGTTTCATATCTAAAGGGTAATAATCATTAATTACTACAAGTTCGTTAAGGAATTCTAAACCACACCCAACATCTTGTAAAGTTCTACAAAAATCAAAATAAATAGTTGATGGAACATAATAGCTAAAACCAATTAATAATGTCGTTATTGAAATAATAAAATATGCAATAATATAAATCTTTTTATAACCATATAAGACACTTAAGTTACCACCAACTAATATTGAACTTCCAACACCCAATGAAAAGAAAGCAGTTAACCATGATTGCTCACCTAATGAATTTTTAATATTAATATGTTTACCTAATTCTTCAAAAACAATTGATGTTTAAGTAACGCTACTTAATGTAATATTTTGATTTAAGCAGACTAATGCAATAGAACAGATTTCTCTTAAGTCAATTTAAATCCGTATAATTTAGAATTGGAGTATTTTTATCTTCTCCAAATTTTTCTGCGTCTTCAACTGAACTAATTTCTGAGTTTGCGGAGCTCATAACTGCATCTTGATTTTTTAACTTATAATGGCTCTCAAAAAATTAAATTATGGAAAGATTTATAAATGAAAAAACACGTAGTATACCAATATTTCTTAATTACTTCTTTTGATTATTTATCATAATATTAAGAATAATTATTTATTATCAACACTTTCAGATTAATTATAATTAGTCCGCGGTGCTCTTAACAGCGTGAGAATACGAATGCTGCGAATTTTTATAAATAGTGTCAAACTCTGTCAAACTCCGACTTAGAAAGACTGTTTCTCAGGTACACTAATTATACGACTTAGATCCGAACCATCAGTTAATGACTTTTGGTAAAACATTTTTAAATCGATAGATGTTATAAATGCTTAAATAAAGTTTAATGGTTGATTGTGTCAGGATTATATATTAGTAATCTTTCCTTAACCAATTAACATGATGAGATAAATATTAGCAATAAAAAAGAAATAGATAGAAGTTTTAGCATCAGAACTCAACCCACAAATTAAGAATATATTAAAAATCTCTAAAAACAATTACTATCATCAACATCATTTCCATCATTTCTTTTCATCTTTACCTTTACCTTCTTCTTTAAAAGTACTAACCCTATCTTTATTTTCCAGTGCTGCATGAACTAATTGTACAAATGCATTAGAAGTTAAATCTTTCTTTAATTTACCTTTACCATCAGGTGGTGCTTGTTTATTATTGAGATCTTCTGGGGTTAAAGAAGATTTTGAAACTCCTTCATCATTAGGTAAAGCATGTAAGAAATTCGACCAACCAGATAATGAATGAACTTTATCCTTTGATTCATCATTAAATTCAACTTCTTCAGCTTCTTCAAGTTTAGTTTTAGATATAATTGAACCTTCATCACCAAATAAATTAATTTCATGAGGATCATCATCATTATCAGTTTGAATTTCTTTTAATTTTTCAATTCTATTATTTAATTTAACTAATTCAATTGCTTGTTTAAATTTAGATTTTGCATCGAATTTTTGTTTTAAATTTGGTAATAAATCTGCTTCTTTATGTTCTTTTGCAATATTAACTAACCAAATATCTTTTAATAATTCTGATGCAGTTGGTCTATTATCAGGATTAAATTGTAAAGTTTTAATTATAAATCTTCTTGCATCTTTTGAAACATCTCTCCAATAATCTGCATGAAATATAACTGCATTATTATTTTTAACTTCATTAATAAAATCATGAACATTTTCTGATCTAAATGGTGAATAACCACATAATAAAGTATAAGTTATAACACCTAATGACCAAATATCACATGGTTTACCATGACCTGAACCAATTATAACTTCTGGAGCTGCATAACCAAAAGAACCAGCAGATGAATGTAATTTTTCATTAGCATCTTGTAATTTTTTAGCAATACCAAAATCGGCTAAAACAACATTTGAATTTTCTTCATTGTTTAAATATAAAATATTTTCAGGTTTTAAATCTCTATGAACAATATTTTTTTCATGTAAATATTCAATTGCTTCTAACATTTCCACTATAACTAATGAAGCATCATGTTCAGTAAATTTACCCTTTTGAATAATTCTATCAAATAATTCCCCACCAGTTGCTAATTGAGTTACAATATAAAATTTATCTTTTGATTCAAACCAATCTCTAAATCCAACTATATGAGGATGATCCAATTCAGCTAATAATTTCAATTCATCAATAACTAAATCTTCATTACCTTTTAACGCTTTCTTTAAAATAATTTTAACTGCAACTTCTTCATTTGTTACATTATCTCTTGCATATCTAACAATTCCAAATGAACCAGCTCCTAAAGTTTTACCAAATGTATAACGTTCCTTTCTTGAATATGAGTCAGGTTGGCCACTCAATTTATTTATAAATTTCTTAAATTGGTGTTTCTCTGGTTTAATTAATTCTTCCATGATCCCTCTCCCAACCTTTTAAATTGAAATTCTTCCCAGTGGTGGTGGGTGCGCATTTTTGGAAAAAATTACCCTGCTTCAGCCATCTTCCCAAGAAAAACTTGCTCTCGCTGAGAATCGAAACCTTATTTTGAGCCTTCAAAAATGGGTTATTGTCAACAATCTCACCGTTGTAAAAACACCCTCTATTACTTCCACTATTGTACTAGTACCATTGATATCATTGACCAATCTGATACTCGGCAAAGTTCTCTTGATAAGTTCCGAATATGACATCAATCAAAATCCTTGTATCGTTAAGATAATCAGGGGTAAACTTGATCTTATCAGTAAAAGATCACATTCTCAAAAAACGTCAAATTACAACCCCATTGATCTCAAAATTCAATTGAATTTGAAAAAAGTATTTTGGCAATTCCTTTACGGTACTTTTAACTTGAACTGAAAACTAATTCGATTTCTTCCGTTGCAGGACAGATAATTAGAGATTAAGGCGATATCTGCCCCCAGCTTATTACCATTTTTGTTAATATTTACGTACGGGAACCCAATCCCATTATAAAATTTAAAGGAATTGGATTACCTTGAAAAATATAAAACAACCCAAAAATTCCAAAATTTACTACACCTCCCACAAGAATTCCTAATAGTTAATAGAAGAGTATAAGTATAGGTATAGATTTAAGTATGCTTAGAAGATTTAAATCAATTAATTCTAAAAGATTATTATCAACTTGTGAAAGTTATTTCCCAGATGAACCAGTTGCACCAATTTTGAAAACTTCATCAATTCCAGGTCCAAAAAGTGAAGAATATAATAATGAATTAGGTAAAATCTTTGATAATAGAGCAACTTATTTTGTTAGTGATTATTATAATTCAAAAGGTAATTTTATTTCAGATATTGATGGTAATAAATTATTAGATGTTTATGCTCAAATTTCTTCAATTCCATTAGGTTATAATAATCCTGAATTAATTAAAACTGCAAAATCTGATGAAATGACTAATGCAATTATTAATAGACCTGCTTTAGCTTGTTTCCCATCAAATGATTATGCAACTATTTTAAATGAAGGTATTTTAAAAGCTGCTCCTTCTGGTATGAATAAAGTTTGGACTGCATTATCAGGATCAGATGCAAATGAAACTGCTTATAAAGCTGCATTTATGTATCATCATACTAAAAAAAGACAAGGTAAAGATTTTTCAAAAGAAGAATTAGAATCCGTTATGAATAATGAATTACCTGGTACTTCAGATATGGTTATATTGTCATTTGATAAGGGTTTCCATGGTAGATTATTTGGTTCATTATCAACTACCAGATCAAAAGCAATTCATAAATTGGATATTCCAGCTTTTAATTGGCCAAAAGCTCCATTCCCAGAATTAAAATATCCATTAAATGAATTTGAAATTGAAAATAGACAAGAAGAAGATAAATGTTTAAATGAATTTGAAAATATAATTAAAAATTATAATGGTAAAGTTGCAGCTATTATTGTTGAACCAGTTCAATCAGAAGGTGGTGATAATCATGCAACTCCTTATTTTTTCCAAAAATTAAGAGAAATTACAAAAGAAAATGATGTTTTAATGATTATTGATGAAGTTCAAACTGGTGTTGGTGCTTCAGGTAAATTTTGGGCTCATGAACATTTTAATTTACAATCTCCTCCTGATATGGTTACATTTTCAAAAAAATTTCAAGCAGCTGGTTTTTACTTTAGTAACCCAGATTTACAACCAAATCAACCTTACAGACAATTTAATACTTGGTGTGGTGATCCATCAAAAGCTTTAATTGCAAGAACTATTTATCAAGAAGTTACTAAACATGATTTAGTTAATAAAACTGCTTCAATTGGTAATTATTTATTTAAAAATTTAAAATCATTAGCTGAAAAATATCCAATCTTAAATTTAAGAGGTGAAAATTTTGGTACTTTTATTGCTTGGGATTGTAAAGATGCAAATGAAAGAAATAAACTATTATTATCTTTACGTAGTAAAGGTATTAACATTGGTGGTTGTGGTGATTATTCAATTAGATTAAGACCTCCTTTAGTTTTTGAACAAAAACATGCTGATATCTTATTATCAGCTTTAGAAGACGCTTTAAAAAGCTTGTAATTATATAAGAAAAGAAAAGAAAATAAGATAAAAAATTCATCGTTTTATAAATTTCTCCCCGTCTTAGTGTATTCCCCATTCTAAATACCTCCGCCTTTCTAACACCATCTTCGTGATAATTGAGAAAATAGGTGTCTTATATTTTTTTGCAACCACTTGACGAGACCTGTCATCTCGTCAGTCGCATTTTTTTTAATCCTTTGCATTTTAGACGAGAAGTTGGTATTTTGTAAATAATCCCGTTTTTGTCAAATCTACATTAAACAATCACTTTCAAATTACACCCTTCTTTTTGTTTGTCTTACCTGAATTAGTCATTTTAATCTGATAAGAAATTTTCATCTTTTTTCCAAAAATTATCTTTGCCGTGGTTTAAAAGATAGTTTGTTGTCAATTTGATTTTCCTTTTGTTGTAGGTTTTTCCTTATTGTTCTAATTTATCCACTTTAAGATCGTTGCAACTTAATTAATAAGAGAGAAATCATATAAAGGTTAAGGTTCGCTAGCTACAGAGATTCAAATGCAATTGTAAGAATTAAGATAGAAAAGAAAAAAAAATAAAAAATAGAGAGTTATTTTTTTAAAAAAGAATGATTGGAAGATTATTTAAACTGAATTCTTCTAGTACTTCATTAAACGATCAACCTAAATCGCTACTATCACTGCAACAACTGCAACAACAAAATCATCATCATCAACAACAATTACAACAACAACAACCACAATTACTAAATATAAATTCGTATGAAGATGGCTATACGAGACAAATATTATATGGTGTGAATGATAAATCAATTTTAAAACCTTATGAATTAAGCCCGAAATTCTTTAGAATTATAATATCACAAGATGGAGGAAATTTAAGATCAAAACAAGTATTATTTGATTCATCAATAAATGAAAATAAAAATGTTAATAAACCTAGTAGCAGCCCAAATATAAATACTAATAATAATAGTATCAATAATCTACCTAAATCTAATTTAACTAGAAATATTTTATCTTCAAAAATTTATCATAATTCAAGTGAATTGCATGATTATATGTTTGGATGTGGATTGCCAACTAATGAGCATCAATCAATTACTAAAATTCATTTATTACCAATAGTTAATAATCATACATTTGGATCATATAAATCAGTTTTAATAACTAGATTATTCCTGATTACTGATTTTCAAGATTCAAATTCAAATGAAGAAATTTCAAATAATTGGAATCCTAAATCAACATTACCAATAAATGAAACAAAAATAAATACAAATTCAAAAAATAATATAACTAGTAGATTTTCCATTGGTTTAATAATACCAATACCGATTGATGATTCAAAATTAGATTTGATTGCAAGTATTTGGCAAGAAATTTGTCACTTTTTAATAATTTTACAAAAAATTGTGTGTAAAAAATTAATTTCTTTATTAGCTGATAATAACAATTTAAATAATTTTATTATGAATAAAAGAATTCAATTCCCAGTAATGATTTTTGCAAATGATGGTGATTTATATAATCATTTAATTAAATTAATTAAATTGGTCAACTATAACGCAAATATACCTAAGTTAATTAATAGTAATTCATTAATTAAATTATCTAAGCTGGAATCTGTAAATGAATCTAAAGCAGTTGAAGTTGAAATTGATAGTGGGAATGAACCAGTTAAAGATGAAACGAATGAAGACAAATTACTATTAGAAAAATCAAATCAAAGTTATAAACCATTATTATTAAATTGGGTAATGGAAGTTTTAAATTGGTTAGAGTTTAAAGAATTAAATGAATCTTCAAAATTTTTATCAAGTTTAATGGCATTAATTATCCCTTTAAGATTTCAATTACTGGAAAAACCAATAAATTATGATTATAATTTAAATTCAAATTCTAAAGAAATTACAAGAATTGTTATAATGACTGGTAATCCAATGGTTGCTAAAAAATTAGCATTTATAATAAATGGTTTAATTCCTGATAGTAAAATTTTTAATTTATTAAATAAAGAAATTGAAACTAATCAAATTGAAAGTAATAACAGTGCTAATGGAAATGATAATAATAATGATGGAGATGATGATTTAAAATTAGATTTAAATAATTTAGATATTGATACTGATGCTGATACTGATACAGAGATTGATATTGATGACAGTGAAGGTGTAATTCTGGGATCTGGTGATTCGACTAAAAATGATGAAACAGCAATTGAAGAAAGTGATGAAATTTATGAAATTCCTTCATCTTCAAGTAAACCAATTCCAATAAAAGGTAGAACATCATTTAGTTCATCAGAAAATTCAAATTCTTATTCAACTCCATCTTTAAAAGGTTGGGAAATTCCTGGTAAATCAACGTTTTCAACTTCGATTAATTCAACTTCTAAAACAATTCCAATTAATAAATCTTCATTGAGTAAATCTTCATCAATGGCTTATTTATCATCATCATTAAATTCTTCAATGTCGTCATCAGTTGCATCAAATTATTCGTTATCAAAGATTGGTGGTAGTTTTATGGAAAAATGGAGGAATTCTTTTAATTCGTCTATTGCAAATAATAACGGAGGTGGTGTTAATGGTGGTAATGGTAATATTGGTAGTAATAGTGTAAATTATGAAAGTATTGATTATTTCCCAACTAAATCCCCACTTCAAACATCATCAACACATTCAATACAACAATCAAGTGGTTTTGGTAATGTATTCAATAATAATTATAATAATTATAATAATCCTTCAACGTTATCATCAATACCACAATCTTCTTCATTAACTAATTCACCTATTAGTGGATCATATTCAAGTAGTAATATGGCAATGAATAGAAAATTATCAATTCAAACATTAAGAACTCCATCACCAGCAGTAGAAATTGAAGAATTTAAATTACCTAAAACTCAATCAATGCATGATTTAAATAATCAATCAATTAAAAAGATTTTTAAAACTGATAATGATTTAGTTTCAAGGTCTAAGACAATTATTTATCAAGACGAGAATTTTGAAGATAATAAGGGGAAGATTAAAAATAAAATTCATAATATAATGAATAAGAAAATTAATATTAAAGAACCCGATGATGATTTATTATCAATTGAAATCGATATTGAAAATCATAATAATAATCAAGATAAAAATAAATTAATTAAATATGAAGAATTATTACCAAATATAGCATTTACTGATGAATTTAGATCAGAATTTATTTTACAATCATGTCCATTAAATTCAAGATTGGAACAACAAGTTATGAATGCAATGAAAAATGATTTATTATTTTATTCAAATAATTGTAAAATTAATAATATAAATCTGAAAACTATTTTTATAAGTTTAAGAGCAAGAGAGATTAAATTAATTGAAATGAAATTAGGTGAAAGTATTTCACCTAATTTTATTGAATCTCATTCACCATCACCAATTCAATCATATTTTAATGATTTTAAGAAAAATTCTTATAAAACTACGATAAAGAGAATTTATTCACCAAATAAAAATTCTGGTGATTTAGAATTAATTAATCTAATTGATAAAAATTTAAATGTTATTAATAATTTTATCAATTCAAATTTAAAAAATAATAATAATAATAATAATAATGAATGTAATGAATATAATAATGAATTTTATGAAAAATTATCAAATTTAGTATTTAATTTGATAAATTAATATATAAGATATAACTTTCTGTAACCTTACCCTTTGGAATGCATAACTTTTCACCAATTTTATGCTTAACTCTTGTATTCTCTTATTCATTCTTATTTTGTTTGTGATGCTCTCTCACTGTTTCTCTCACTCTCACTATTTCTCACTCTATTTTCTTTGATGCAGAAGGTCTTCTGTTGAGACTCTTCTGACTATGCTCGCGATCAACGATTTTTGAAAAAAAAAATATCAAGTTTTTAGTGAATCATGGATGAAGAAGATAAACCAAGGCAAAGAACGCCACAAATCTTCCTTGATGAAGTTAGTAAGACTGAAGAAGCATTGAAATCTTTTACAGAGATTCGTCAATGTAGTTATCAATATAAATATTTAGGTAGCTCGGGACAAACAGAATATATGACTTGTGAATGTAAAGAAATTTGGGATAGTAAATTAAACAAAAATTTAGCATGTAGTGAAGATAGTGGATGTATCAATAGAGCCACTTCAGTTGAATGTTATGGAGAAGATTGTGGATGTGGTAAAGATTGTGAAAATCAACAATTTCAAAAGCAAATTTATAAAAAAGTTACAGTTTTCCAAACTGAAAAGAAAGGGTATGGATTAAGAGCTGATGAAAAGATTTCAGAATCTTCATTTATTTATGAATATACTGGAGAAGTTATTAATGAAGATACTTTTAGAAAAAGAATGATTACTTATGATGCTAAAAAATTTAAACATTTTTATTTTATGATGTTAAATAAAGATTCATTTATTGATGCCACAATTAAAGGATCATTAGCAAGATTTGTAAATCATTCATGTAATCCAAATGCATATGTTGATAAATGGGTAGTTGGAGATAAATTAAGAATGGGGATTTTTGCCAAAAGAACAATTCAAAAGGGTGAAGAACTTACATTTGATTATAATGTTGATAGATATGGAGCTCAATCACAACCATGTTATTGTGGTGAATTAAGTTGTATAAAATTTATGGGTGGTAAAACTCAAACTGATGCAGCATTATTATTACCTGAAGGGATTAGTGAAGCTTTAGGAGTTACAGTTGAACAAGAAAAGACTTGGTTAAAAGAAAATAAACATTTAAGAAGTAAACAACAAAAGGCAGATTCAAATATTAATGAACAATTTGTTAAATCAATTGAAGTACTACCATTAGAAGATCATGATGTTACAAAAGTAATGTCATCATTAATGAAATCACAAGATTTACAAATTATTAAAAAATTAATTGAAAGAATTTATTTAACCAATGATGAAATAATTAATTTATCAATTGTTAAAATTCATGGTTATAAAACTTTATCAAAATTATTACAACAAGAATTATTAGAAATTGATGATGAATTAATTATTAAAATTTTACAAATTTTAATTAAATGGCCAAAATTAACAAGAAATAAAATTAGTTCATCAAAAATTGAAGATAATGTTAAAGAAATTAATAATTCAAATAAAAATAAACAAATTAAAAGCTTATCAAATGAATTATTAAATGAATGGCTGAAATTACAAATGGCTTATAGAATTCCTAAAAAAAATGATATTAATAATATGGCAAGTTATAGTAGACATTTAAGATCACAATCAATTGAATATGATTCAAATGGTGAAAATAGTGCTAATACTCCAATTCCAATGAACTCCAGTAGTACTAATAATAGTTATAATAATAATGGTGATTTTTATTCAGCAACAACAAATGAAAGTAATAACAATAGGGAAGAAGAAGAATCAAATGATTTACCACCAGGTTGGAGAAGTCAATTTTCTGATGAATATAATGCATATTATTATTATAATGTTGATACTCAGGAAACTAGATGGGAAAAACCACAACTTGAATTTGAAATAAAACATGAATCACCACCAATTAAAGCATCACCAAGAATAGTGGATAGAGGACCATCAATTCAAGCACAAATGGAAGAAGAAAGATTACAAAGAGAAAAAATGACCTTATATAATGAAAATCAACAAAAGCAAAAACTTTTACAAGATTTAATTATTCAAAGTCAAAGAGAAGCAGACGAAAGGAAAAAATTAAATGAAGAAAAATTAAAAAATGAATTAGCAATGAAAGAAAAGGCTAAATCAAAAAAATCAAAGCATAGAAATGGATCATCTGATTCACATCATCCTCACCATCGTCATAGTAGCGGTCACAGTAGTAAACCTATTAATAATGAAAAATTATGGGGTTCAGTATTTGCTCAACATATACCGAACTTTGTTAAAAAACATGAATCAGAAATTGGTAGAGATAATGTTAAAGGATGTGCAAGAGATATTGTTAAATTATTAACTGAAAAGGAAATAACTAAAGATTCTAATAAAACTCCACCAAAAGAACTAGATAATGCAAAATTAAAAAAGATTAAAGAATTTACTAAAAGTTATATGGAAAAATTTTTATTAAAGTATAGATCAAAACACAGGAGAGACGATATAAATAATGATTCAAAAAAAGCAAAACAGCATTGAAAAAAATAAGAAAAATGCACAAAAGTCATTTAGTTTAATTTAAAGAATAAAAGATTAAAAACTAGAAACTTTAAAAAAACCGATAAATGTATTATGAAAATCCTCTATATAATCTATAAATAATGAAAAAAAGTTGACTCTTTTTTATTTTTTTTTTTGTTTGTAAGAAATAAATAAGATTATTTATTTTCTAATAATAATGGTAAATTTTCAATTGATTCAGCACCATAAATAATTTGATAAGTTGATTCAAATAATGGGAATTCATCTAATTTACCAACATTTGTTAATAATTCATGAACTTCTTTTGCAGTTATTATACCTTGAGAAGATTGACCATTTAATAACTTCTTTTCAGCTTCTTCAGCACCTTCACCAGTTTCTGCCATATATCTACCAACTTTAACATTTCTACCACCTGAACAAGTGGTAATTAAATCCGCAACACCAGCAGATTCTTTTGTAAAAGTTGAAGCTTTTGATTCTGGGAAAAACATTTCAGAAAATTTAATAATTTCTAATAAACCAATTCTCATAATTGCAGCTTTTGCATTATCACCCCAACCTAAACCTTCAACAAATCCAACAGTTAAAGCAACAATATTTTTTAAAGCACCAGCAACTGAAACTCCTGCAACATCATCAATAACATTAACATGGAAATAAGTTCTATGAAATGCAGCTTTTAAAACAAATTCATCAATATCTTTACCTCTACCTTTAAAATCTTTTGGTAATTTATAAGCAACAGTAGTTTCTGACCATTTACCTCTTGCAACTTCACTTGCAATATTTGCACCAGATAATGAACCACAAGCAATACCTAAATTTTCAGTAATATAAGTACTTAATAATTTACAACCATCAGGAGTAACTTCTAAACCTTTTAAACAACTTATACCTCTTGCAGTTGGTTTAATATTACCTTTTAATTGTTTACAAATATTTTTTAAAAATTGATGAGGTAAATTAAATACTAATAAATCAGCATCTTTAGCAGCGTCAACAATATTTGGAACAGCTTTTAAATTTTTTGGTAATTTAACACCTGGTAAATATTTAACATTTTCATGTTCAGTATTAATAATTTCAGTTAAATTTTTACCATTAACTTTTTCTTCAAAAACCCACATATTAACATGATGATGAAATAAATGTGGTCTTGATCCAGCATTTTCTGCCACTAATTTGGCAACTGCTGTACCCCAATTACCTGAACCTATAATAGCAATTCTAAATCTATGTTCTGGATTTAAAGATTTTGAAGCACTTGTTGGATTTGGTTCTAAAATTTGTGATAATTGTAATAATCTATCCTTTGCACTCATTTTCCTTATATCTAATCTCTTTGTACCTTTTCTCTTTGTATCTAGTCTCTTTACAAGCTTAATCTAATCTTTTAAGTATTTTGAATGATTATGTCTGGTAATGTCTTGTGATGAGAAAGGTGCGAAATTGAGACCTTTTATATAAATTTATGGATCCGAGGGTTTGGTGATACCTGAAAATTTTCAACTTTAAAAGGAATAATGATGTAATGATAATTTTTTACACAATAAACAGAGGAATTGTGCAGATATTATACAGACAATGATAAATACTAATAGATAATAACAAACGGTGATTTGTTAATTTGGAGTTATGAAACAACTCCTTGTTGGCTTGCTGCCAATCAAAGCAGCTCATTTTGCCTTTTTTTTTTGCAGCCATATTGATGGTATATCTGACCGACACTCTCTTTAAAACTATAGTTTTTTACTATTGATAAACGATCAAATTATAATTAAAACTACAGACGTAAGAGTATAAAGATAGTTTACTACTACTGATGGATTGAGTGGGAAGCACTAATCTTGTAACTCTTTCTTTTTTTTTTTTCTACTACAGGTGATGGATGTGACTAATAAAACCGTCAGTTGACTTTTTGATGATAAGAGAATATCCTCAACTGGTTTATTACTTTACTATTAAAGCACGTACAGGTGGTGTTTCCTGATATATTCTTAGAGTTCGTACTATATGTATTGATGGGTTTTGACTCATCATCGGCAAGGAGTAATGAAAGTTTCAGTGATGAAGTTCGTGATGGGATATTTGTCCGAAACTACTCATATGAAAATTGAGATTGCTGCAAAAAACAGCAGTATAGGTTTAATGGATCGGAAAAACCATCATTAACCTTTCGGTCGTATTTGTTCTACTTCTTCTCTTTTTTTGGTTCTTCTATTTCTTATTCTTCTATTTCTTATCCTTCTATTTCTTATCCTTCTATTTCTTATCCTTTATCGTCTTCTCATAATAGAGTCATAGTACAAAATTATTTCTATATATTCATTAATCATTATTTTAAAAACTGCAAATTTTCAATATATAATTTCTTTTCAGCATTTCTTTTACATGTTGCAGTTCCAGAATGCCTTTTTAAAGCATCTTTTCTAGCAAAACCTTTACCACAAAATTCACAAATATTTGGTGGGATTGATAAATGTTGTTTTTCATGTCTTTTTAAATCACTTGATCTTTTAAATGACATATTACATTTCAAACATTGATATTTCCTTTCTTCATTTAAATCTGAATTAGATCCTGAACTATCATTAATATTTTCACCTATAGGTGTGTGATTACCTGAATTATTATTGAGATTACCATTATTATTAAAGTTGTTATTAAGATTATTATTATTAGGAATAGTTGGATTAGGAATGGTTGCATTAGGAATGGTTGCATTATTACCATTATGATTATTATGATTATTATGATCCGCTTGATTAAGATTATTATTTGAGTTTGAATTATTATGATCAAAATTTGAAGTTAGTGGATGAATTAATGGTGGCATTGGATTTAAATTTGGTAAATTATTAATATGAGGTAATGAAGGTTTCCTTTCTTTACCTAAATTATTTAAAGGATTTTCACCAATTAATCCCAGTTTCTGTTGGAAAACATTTTGATTAAAATTTGGGAAATTTTGATAAAATTCATGAATCATTAATTGACCATTTTCATTAACTTTAATATTTTCACCACTTTTAATTGGATTCCCATGAGGTGATGAAACATATTGAAGTCTTTTAAATAAATCATTTAATGTTGGATCTCGTATTGGTTCGATATTTGGATTATTTTCGATTGGTGGTGCTGTTGCTTTTGCTGTATGTACAATTGCTTGTTTAGCTAATTCAAAAAAATTTTGATCTTCTTCACTGACTATAGGATTACCATAGTTCCCATTAGAAAATTTATTTCCCTGATTATTTGAATTCACATTATTTGAATGAATATTATTTGAAGCAACATTATTTGAATTAACATTATTTGAATTGGTGGTTGTAGTTGAGTTTACATTTGAATTTGATGTTACATTTGTATTATTTATATTATGATTTGAATCTGAATTTGAATTTGAAGTTAAATGTATATGACTTAAATTATCTTTATTGTTCCCTTCTAGATTATTGAATCCAGAGGTTCGAAATCTATTTAAATCCATCTCTTAATTCAAAAAATTGGTTATTTTCATAATTTATACCTTCTTCAATTGAATCTAAAAGAATTGAGAAATCTGAAAATTACACGTGACTTTAGATAATTAACACAGTTTAGGATTTTTTCACCCAAATGTGTTTCAAGCTTTTTGCCTTCTGTTACAGCCTTAACCCAAAGGTAGGGAAAGTAAATAGTTAAAAATGCTGAAGACTCTTCAGATTTTTAATGATGAGAAACCCAAGCATAACAGTAAAATCACTGCCGTCATTACAAAACATAACTGACATTAAAATCAGTACAAAACATAACATTAAAATCAGTACATAGATAAAATCAGTACATAGATAAAATCACTAGTTGCTGTAACTACGGAATTAAGTAGATAGAGATTTTCCTTACCAAACCTGTTATTTAATAATGTGAATCAGGGGTAAATTAAGATATGTTTCCGACTTTGTGGCTAATTATTTGATACAGTATCAGTTGCAAACAATGAATTAATCTCCAAAGTTTTTACTTCATATTTAGATTCTTGATATACTTATACCCTTCATGTTTTGGTATTTCAATAATTAGTACCGATTGAGTAGCATACTTACTCATTCCCTTTAATCCCCGGATTTTTACCTTCCAATTGCCATTTTTTCCGACCAAAATAACTATTCATATATTCACTTCTACTTATCCTCTTCCACCTACCCCAAATTCAATTGTTCTTAAAAATCTTTGTTAAATTTTATAAAGTTCGTAAAATTCATAAAAATAAATGGTTGCAAAATAATCTAAAATAAAATCAGAAAAATAGATAAAAAAAATGGATAGAAAAAAAAGAAATCTCTGTTGCAAGGAGATAACTTCATATTATGATCAACACATTTCATTATTCTTATAGTCACTCTGAATGTCACTATGCATTGGCTATTGTCGATACCTTGTCTCTCTCAATCATCTCCAATCTCACCAAAATTCTCACCTACTCGATGTTGCATCAATTTCGCACCAAACGAGATAAAAAAATTCAAAAATAAAAGTCCCCCAAAATAAAAGTCCCCCAAAATACAAGTCCCCCAAAATATGACAGTTCAGGAATTACCTCCAAGACAGAAATCTTTAAGACTAGTCAATAGAAACAAGCAAAGAGATAATGCTTTAAAATTCGAACAATTTAAAAGTAAATCTAAAATCATTAATAATATTAATGAATTATTACCTGGTTTAAATGATATTAGTGATGCATTTGAAGCATTACCAATTGATATTATAAAATATTTTACATTATTAAGAGAAATTGATGCAAAATGTATTAGTTCAGTACCAATAATTAATAATAATATTGAATCATATATTAAAAATTTACATAATAATGGTGGGAATGAAAATGAAGAAGAAAGGGAAGATAAAAATTTAAAAAAATTAGATAAAATTAAAAATTTAATTTATGATATAATTCCATGTTTAGAAGAAAAAATGCATGTAACTTCAGTTGCTAATGATTCTATTGGGAAACATTTATTTAGAATCAATAATGATTATAAATTAATTATTAATAATAATGAAATTCCTGAAAGTATAAGAATTGGCCCATTAAATCATCCAGCAATGATTATAGATTCATCAAATTCAGCAGATTATTTACATCCAAATAGATCAGCTCAAAGTGCTAGACTGGAAAGTAGAAGAGAAGCATTGGCTGCCAAAAAACAAATTGGTGGTAAAAATAATAATAATGATGATGATATTGGTTCTTCAAATGGTACTCCAAATCCAACTAGTCATTCATCATCAACAACAAATTCAAATAATTCTAAACGTGATCGTGAACAAACTCCAGCTGAGAAAAAGAAAAGGGCAAGAAAGGAACCAAAAGAATCTTCAGTACCAGCCAGTAACAACAACAACAACAATAACAACAATAACAATAATAACAATACTTCCAATAATAATTTAAATAATTCTAATTCAAATAATAATTCAAATTATCCATCATCGAATCTTGCAAATTCAATATCAGTTAATAATGAAGATTCAAGAAGTTCAACTCCTGGTCCTAAAAAGAAATTGAAAAAACCTGAAGATTCAAATGAACCAACTTATTGTTATTGTAATCAAGTATCATTTGGTGAAATGGTTGGTTGTGATGGTGATGATTGTAAAAGAGAATGGTTCCATTTACCATGTATTGGATTTAAAAATCCTCCAAAGGGGAAATGGTATTGTGACGATTGTATAGGTAAGAAAAAAATTAAAAGGGTATAGAGTATTTTATACTTTAATAGCTTAAGTAAGTAGGTTTTAGTAGGTTTTTTAAAGATAATATATAGTAATGTATTATTAGAAATTAGAAATTAGAAATTAGAAATTAGAAATTAGAAATTAGAAATTTGTCTCCAATTAAAATCCAACCATGTCAATGATTTAGAATCATCATCTCTTTTAGAGTTAAGAGGTGTATTACCCCAGTTGCTATAAGGTTAGTTTTGAAATCTAGCAGGTACTCTACTCACTCATCAATTATAAAATCCTTGATAACAGCCCAAATTGAATGAAACCAAAAATGATCTCTTCAAGCAACAATCATCATAGTAACCCTATATCTTAGACTGTAGTCAATATTAAAAACAGTGTACCAGTTTTAACGAAATTTTAGTTTCCACATAATAAGAAAATCTCTTTGTCACCTGACAGAAGTTTTTGTTTTGGGATGCAGACCCAGCCTTCATAAGAAAAAACACTGCGACGAGAAACCAAAAAAAAATTTCATTTGCTTTTAAAGAATTGGGTGAAAAAGCTAAAGCAAACCTTTTTTAATTAAAAGAGATTAACAAGAGAAGACAAGACATTCCATTCGTTATGATGCAAGAATATAAATTAGTAGTTGTTGGTGGAGGTGGTGTTGGTAAAAGTGCTTTAACAATTCAATTAATTCAATCACATTTTGTTGATGAATATGATCCAACAATTGAAGATTCTTATCGTAAACCATGTAATATTGATGATGAACAAGTATTATTAGATATTTTAGATACTGCAGGTCAAGAAGAATATAGTGCTATGAGAGAACAATATATGAGAACTGGGGAAGGATTTTTATTAGTTTATTCAATTGATTCAAAAAGTTCATTAGATGAATTAAATAATTTTTATGAACAAATTCAAAGAGTTAAAGAATCAGAAAATGTACCAGTTTTGGTTGTAGGTAATAAATGTGATTTAGAAAATGAAAGACAAGTTAGTTATGAAGAAGGTAAACAATTGGCAGATAATTTTAATTGTAAATTTATGGAAACAAGTGCTAAACAAAGAATTAATGTTGAAGAAGCATTTTATGATTTAGTTAGAAATATTAGAGATAAAAATAAACCAATTGAAAAGAATTCAAATATAGAATCAACTAAAAATGATGTACCTAATGAAGAAAGTAATGAATCAGGTAAAGTAACTGAAACTAAAGCAAAAGCTAAAACAAATCAAACAAGAACTCAACAAAATAATTCTTCATCTGGTAATGAATCAAAAGAAAAATCTGGTTGTTGTGTAATTGTTTAAAAAATTTAAAGACTCCCCCAATTTATAAAAGACGTTTTTTTACGAAAAGATGTATTTTTCTTCTTCTATACAATCAGGTGTTGTATTTGTTTAATATATTTTTATTTACCTATATATCCCCTCTAATCTTCACCTTCTATTTTTTTCATCTCATTTAAATCTTTCACCTTCTTTTATTCTTTTCATTGTAGTTATAGTGGTTATCGTAGTTACTCTAGTTATCCTAGTTAATAAAATGATAAACTATAAAATGTAAAATTAAACTTGCAAAAATATAATCACCAAAAGCTCTTTCAGGACTTGAATTAAAAATTTTAAAATTTTCTTGATTATATTGTAATCTTAAATTAACCGTTAAAACAAATTGACCAACACAACTTATAAATCCACCTAAAAATGCATTAAATGGGAAATTCCCAATTATTAAAACATAAATAAATTGTAATATACCAATAATCAATAAATATAATAAAAAATTATCAATTAATTTAGTTCTTGGAGTTAATGATTTGAAATAGTCATTAATTGTTGTATTTACAGTTTCAATTAAATCATTAAAAATATTACTTGTTTTGGTTGAAGTTGTTGGTTTCTTCATCGTGTTACAAGGTTCTCGACAATTTTTCAAAATTTTCGGTCGCGGTGCAACATCATGACAACTATGAGTGTTGATACAGCTAAAGATATAGTGAGTGGGACAGAAACACTACAAAAACAAATGCTTAAAAATGACGAAGCAAGGGATAACAGAGTAGTAGTGGTAGAAGGAGGAGTAGAAGAAGAAGGAGCAGGAGAAGTCACCATCACCCATCCACCAAGATTAAGAATCATCCCACCGTTAAATTTTTGTCCCGTGGAACATCAACTATATAGATCAGGTCAACCAACAATTATAAACCAATCATTCTTAAAAGATTTGAATTTGAAAACTATCATTTGGTTAGCCACCGAAGAACCACAAGAAGAATTTTTAGATTATTGTACCATAAATAATATTAATTTAGAATTTGTTGGTATGATGGAAGATTATAATTATAATTATAATTATTCATCAAATATTAATCCCTGGGATACATTAAATGAACAAACTATAATAAAATCTTTAGAATTAATGTCAAATAAAGAAAATTATCCATTATTGGTTTGTTGTGGAATGGGTAGACATAGAACTGGAACAGTAATTGGTTGTTTAAGAAGATTACAAAATTGGAATTTAGCCAGTGTCAGTGAAGAATATAGAAGATTTACTGGGGCAAAAGGTGGCAGAATTCAAGTTGAATTATTAATTGAAAGTTTTAATATTAATTTAATTAATATAAACCCTGAATTATCTCCCGATTGGTTGAAATGAGTTTAGTAATTAAGTATAGTTGTAGTTTTCAGTTTAATATATGGGTTAAGGTAGTCTCGCACCGTAATTCCCTAGGTCCCACTCTAAGTCCCGCTCTAAGTCCCACTAAGTCGCCCTGTAAGTCCATGGACTTATTCCTATTCGGGACCGCTCGTACCAAAAACTTCGTACCAAAAACTTCGTAGCAAAAACCTCAAAATTGACAGATGTCGAAGCCACCTAAAACATATACAAACCCGTCAATTGATACGACCTTATTACCCTGTAAAAGATAAGACACTAATTCCACGGGGTTCACCTTTAAGGGCTGTGTACTTTGATTGTATGATTTCTCCCCCCATGGCAATATTTTCTGCCATCTCACTCCCCCCAGTTAGACTAAAGTCCACGTAAGAATGGCTGCAAAAAACTAAAAATTAGTAAAATTATTAATAGCAGATTTCCGTAAATACGGAACAACTATTAATAAAGTATAGAAATATATATAGAAATATATATAGAAATATATATATAAATATATATATATAAATATGTCCCTATAAGCTTTAAATTGACTATTCTATTAGTAGAAAGCCAATTAAAGGAACAGACGAAAACTGAAGGGAAAAATGGCAAGAATACCACCTATGACATATGAGAAAATTAGATCAATTTTGGCAGAATTTAGACCACCAAAGGCAACATTTACAGCTAAAGATTTACCACAATTAGATGGAAAAGTTATTGCAATTACTGGGGCAAGTAATGGTGTTGGATTTGAAACTGCAAAATATCTATTCACTCATACAAATGCAAAATTTTTCCTTTTCGTTAGAAGAGTGGAAGAAACTGAAACTACATTTAATAATTTATGTAAACAATTAGGTAAAAAAATCGATTTCAAAGTTTTAAAATTAGATTATAATAATTTATCATCAATTATAAAATCACTGGAAGCTTTCTTAAAGTTAACAAATAGATTAGATGTTATTTTCCATAATATTGGTGTAATGGATGTTAAAAATACTCATACTGATTTAGGTTTTAATAATAATTTACAAATTAATGTAATGGGACCAGTAGTTTTCCAAACTTTCTTAAATGATTTAATGGAATCAACAGCTTTAAAAAATAAACCAAATTCAACAAGAATTGTTTGGGTTGGTTCAAATGCTTATCTTACAAGTCCAAAAACTATTATAAATTGGGATGATCCTCAATATAAACATACAAAAGTCGAAGCTGATGGAGAGACTTATGGGCAAAGTAAAGGGGTTTTAGCAGTAATTGCTGCCAATTGGAATAATTATTATAATACTAAACATGTGGTTTCAGCTTATCTTTGTCCTGGAATTTTCCCAACTGGTTTACAAAAAGATTTCCCTGCTCCATTAAAATTGTTAGTTAAAATTATTTCAAAAGATCCAAAAAATGCTGCTTATACTTTATCATTTGCTGGTTTTAGTCCTGAAGTTACAGTTGAAAAAAATGGTGAATATATTGCTCCTTTAGGTAGATATGGTAAATTTATTGATTTTCAAGTTACTGGTAAAAATGCTGATAAAGTTTTTAAATTTGTTCAAGATTTAGTTGAACCTTATGTTTAGAAGGTTTAAAAAGGTTGCTGATATTGTTAATGCCTTATGTGTATACGTAATAGAGATGTTCATTGAAAAAGAGTTCATTGAAAAAGAGTTCTTGGAAAATTGGTTCTTGACAATTTGGCTGTTGAAAAGAGTTAAAATGTATGCATCATACTCTAAAAGCCTTACTTTAGCGAATCGTAAACTCTACCACCATTCCAGCCTTTCCTCCTTCCATAACTTCACTGCCGTCTACCACTAGCCTACTACAACCGTCACCCTAAATATCTCGTGCCACCATTTCCCTATCTGCCCCATTACTATTGCAACCCCTCTCTATTGTAGAAAAAAATCAGCCTATGAGGATCAAAATCTCACATCAAAAATGTCTTCTTATCATTGAGTCACGGCGGTACAAATCGACCGCGATAAAGTTTTTTTTCTCTCCTTCTTTCAGAAAACCATCCAAAAAACAAAAGTTTAAAGTTAGTGGCTCTAAAGGTAATAAGAGAGACATAAGAGAGACAAAGTATAGGAATGGAAGAAAGTAGTTCCAGAGAACCTTTGGATCCTTTAAAAGATATTGACGAAGGGTTTGAAACACCAAAAGAAGTTAGCAATTTACGTATTCATTTAGCTGCAATTATAGCAGCATTTGCTGCAATTATAATTGGATATGAAGCTTCAAGTATTGGTGGTACAGTTACATTACCAGAATTTAATAAAGAATTTTTCGAAGGGGTATCAGATGGTAAAGTTAAAGCTGAAAAGGCAAATGTAATTTCCCTTTTCCATGTTGGTGCATTTTTTGGTAGTTATTTTATTTATCCATTTGGTGTTTACTTAGGATCAATTTGGAGTTTTAAAATTTCTGGACTTTTCATTCTTTTCGGTAGTGGATTACAATTAGGTTCAAATAAATCAAGTGGTTTAGCATGTTTAATGGCTGGTAGAGTTTTAGCAGGTATTGGAATTGGTGCAATGAGTAATCAATCAGTTTTATATATTAGTGCAATTAGTCCAGCTTCTTTAAGAGGTAATTTAGTTGGTTATTATGAAGTTGCATGGCAAATAGGTGGTGTTTTAGGTTTCTTTATAAATTATGGTACTAATAGAAATTTAACTGGTAATAATCAATGGAAAGTACCAATTGCAGTTCAATTAATTCCTGCAGGTTTATTTTTCATTGGACTGTTTTTCTTAAAAGAATCACCAAGATGGTTGATATCTAAAGGTAGAAAAGATGAAGCACTTGAATCATTATCATATTATAGAAATTTACCTAAAAATTCAGCTTATATTGATTTTGAAATGGAAACAATGGAATTACAAGTTTCAGAATTTAAAAATGAACTTGTTTCAGATTTAAAATATTTATTAGGTTCAAAAAAGTTAAGATATAGATTATTATTAAGTACTTCATTATTTATAATGCAAAATACAAGTGGTATTAATGCAATTATTTATTATTCAGTTTCAATTTTTAAAACTATAGGTGTTAGTGGTGAAGATGCTGGATTATTAAGTACTGGGATATTTGGATTAATTAAAGGAGTGTCATCAGTCATTTATGCATTTTTTATAGTTGAAACAATGGGTAGAAGAACTTCAATTTTAATCTTTGCTTCAATTTGTGTAGTTTCTTTATATTATGTTGGTGCATATATTAAGATTGGTGATCCTGAACATACTTTACATGGTCATGCATCTCCAGGTTCAAAAAGTGCATTATTTTTCATTTATTTATATACTTTAGGATATGCTTTTAGTTGGTCTGGATTACCATGGATTTATTCATCAGAAATTTTTGATGCTAGAGTTAGAACAATTGCTCAATGTTTTAATGCATCTTCAAATTGGTTATGGGCTTTTGTGTTCGCTAGATGGTCACAAAATATGATTGATGCTTTAAAATATGGAGTTTTCCTTTTCTTTGGATCTGCATTAACTATATCATTAGTTATTTTCTTCCTTTTCTACCCAGAGACAAAATCAATACCAATTGAATACGTTGATTTATTATTTGAAAAAGGAGTAAATCCATGGAATGCTCATTCAAGAGCTTTACAAATTATAAGACAACAAGAATCAAGTTATCAACGTGATCATGAAATTAATGATAATGATGGTGATGATGATCAAATTAATCAATTTGATAAAGCTGATGGTGTTTATATTGAAAGAACTGGAGATAGCGCTGGAAGCAGTTCTCAATTAGTTCAGTAGAGTTAAAAACTAAAGTTAAAGTTTTTAAGTCAATCTTTAAAATTAAAATTAAAATTAAAATTAAAATTAAAAATTAAAAATTAAAATTGGATAAATTAAAAAATTGTAGATGTTATAAAAGTTAAAAGAGTAAAAAAATTGTGTATTATTGGTGATTAGATAATGTATATGAGTTATTCATTTCCTCTTAGCCTTCTTCCTCATGTGGACATACCTTTAATTCTTCATAGATCGATAAACCATAATCAAATCACTAACAAAAAGTAGAAACGCTAGTTACGCTCACAACACCAACTAGGAAAAATTGACCAAATTCCCCAAAGAGTTGTTTTTAAAAACGTTACTCTGTGAAATTATAAAATTTTAATTAGATATTATTCAATTATTATATCACTATATTCCTCTTCTAAATATGAATAATCTTTACTAAGACAGTTACTAGTTTTTTTGTAAAAATGTTAATGATATTTTAATTAGTTTGAGAGAGCGATAATTGCTCTTAGTAACGGTAGTTGCTCTAGGAACAAAAATTAATTTGCAATCAATATAAATACATCTGCTGATGTTGGTCCTACTGTTGTTGGTCCTACTGATGTTGGTCCATTGGTTGAAGAATTCAAAGCTTTAGGTAAGTCCGCTGCAATTGAGATTTTAAAAATTGGGAATTAGAAGAAATCTTGAACTCAGATTTCGCTTTTATTCTACATAATTTGTCATTTTTAAACTACACACAAGGGCAAAGGATATAGTCCCCTCTGAGTAAAATGAAATCTCTTAGTTTAGCTTAAAATACATAAGATTACACACTGTAAGATGAAATATGAATATCATTAAAGTGATCTAAAAAAAAGACCAATCCCAGAGCTATAGTAGGTACTATAGCAGATACAATACCATGGTACGACGCTAATATATAATGTAATGCAGTAGATGATGGTAAAGAAGATAATGGTACAGCGGATAATGGTACAGTAGACAATGGTACAGTAGATAACTATTACAAGGGTTGACCCTGGTTGTCTAGATCTTATCTGGGGATACTTATCCAGAGCAAAAACGCGAAATTTTTAAGGATCATCTAAAAAACTTATTAAGGATCATTATGGCAGGTACTTGTATTACAACTATTAAAATTTTAGGAGTTAGTTCAATTGGATTATTATCAACATCATTAATTTATAAATCAATTTGTAAAATCCCACAAATTATTGATGAAATAAATTTAAATTTAAAATCAGGTTACAAAAATTTAAATTTTTTAAAATTAAGTAATTTAACTGATGGATTTTTATCTAAAATTTCAATTGGTTGTTTATTGTTAGCTTATAAATATAGTTCTAAAAATGAAAAACATCCTTATTTAATTTATTCAATGATTGGTACATTATCAGGTATTGCTTATTGTTTATATTCAACTTGGCAAAATCAAATAAATTTAAAAAATTTTGAAATTCCAAAGACTAAGACTGTTAAAAACAAAGCTACTGTTAACACTGCTACCACTGCCGCTACCACTGCATCCACTACTGCTCCTGTTAAGGAAGAAAAGAAAGACGATGATTTAAGTAAATCTTATATTCATGTATCAGAAGAAGAATCATCAACCGCCTCAACTCCTGTTCAACTGACACCAAATTCTCCAAAACCAAATGGACAGTCAGAATCAATTCAACCAGAACCAGTTCAACCAGAATCTATTGAAGAACAATCAATTGATGATGAAATCGAAATTTCATTATATAAAAAACAAACTATTAATGATTTAAAATCAATTGAAACTGGGTATTTATACAGTGCAGGGATTTTTGGTTTTACATTTTTAATCTCATCCATTGGTGTTATTGGAGATTTATTAGGTTAGATTTATGAACGTATACTTGTCTTGTCCTTATCTTCTCTTGTCTGTTTCTTCTCTTCTCTTTATCTTCTCTTTATCTTCTCTTTATCTTCTACTGTTCCCTTCCATCGGTATTATCTCTTTTATACTCCAGCCTTCTCTTTAGCTTAAAACCGGATACGCAGTGTTTAACTGAACCGTTAAACCTAAGAGAAACTGTCTACGGAAGTTATATTATCCGAATGGGAATTGTCACCTCGGATACATGTTAGAACTTTTGTAAATGCTGGCTGTTATTAACTGTGCTTAACTGTACTTAACTGACAAATCAATAAATCTACCCAATAATTAGTCTGGTACTTCGACTGTCCTATAATTTGTACGAAGTCAACCTCATCGCAGTTAAGAGTTTTCTCACTTCCATATGATCTCATTAGTTCCCTCTCAGTCTTCTTCAATTGATTCCATTCTGTGGACTCTTTGGATAGTAGAGATTTCTTTCTTAACTATACAAACAACACCAGATCCCTATTACACTTCAAGCAGTGATTCTAGATTGAGAAATTATTTGAAATTCTCATTACTAATTATAATTTCGAAGTTATATTGGTGCACGGCAATAAGGCTATAAGCAATCCCAAAAGGGAGTAATGACCGAAGTATAAATAGGGTGAGAAATGCTCATTTTTCTTAAAAATCTACAAGTTAAAGTCAAGGATAGTTGATCTATAATTAGTTGATTCTAGTGAGTTTAATTTTAGTTAGTAAGTTAAAAGGATTTGTAATGTCAGAATTTTATAAATTATCACCAATTGATGGTAAAGGAGATAAGTATTCATTTGAAGAATTAAAAGGAAAAGTAGTTTTAATTGTTAATGTTGCTTCCAAATGTGGATTTACACCACAATATAAAGAATTAGAAGAATTAAATAAAAAATATCAAGATAAAGGTTTAGTTATTTTAGGATTCCCATGTAATCAATTCTTGGGTCAAGAACCTGGTAATCAAGAAGAAATTCAAAGTTTCTGTCAATTAAATTATGGAGTTTCATTCCCAATTTTAAAAAAAATTGATGTTAATGGTGATAACGCTGATGAAGTTTATAAATATTTAAAAAGCCAAAAATCTGGTCTTTTAGGATTAACTAGAATTAAATGGAATTTTGAAAAATTCTTAATTGATAAAAATGGTAAGGTTGTGGAAAGATTTGGTTCAACTACTAAACCATTATCAATGGCTGATAAAATTGAAAAACTTTTATAATGAAAAAGTAAAATTTAAGAGAGAATTTAAACTAAAGGTAATTTAAACTAAAGGTAATTTAAACTTAAGGTAATTTAAACTTAAGGTAATTTAAACGTTAAGATAAATTGAAATTATATTGTTTTCCTTTTATAGTTATTTCCCTTTGATTTCCCTTTTTAATACTTTTTCCCTTTCATTTGGATCGAACAAGAGGTTCAATTTATTGTTTTATAGTTGAATTTACAACCTACTGGAATGTCTCTTAAACAATAATTCTTTTATATTTGTAAAAACCCTCTTAATAAAATTTACAATTAGCATTCAGATAGTATTGATAGTATTTTCTGATTTCATATTTTGTTATCATTTTCATTTGTATCTGTCTCAATTGGGTATGTGAGATTAGATTAGAGAGTATTAGATTTAGATTAGCATCATTAGATTACAATTAGATCAGCATCAGATTAAGGTCAGATTAAGGTCAGATTAAGGTCAGATTAAGGTCAGATTAAAGTCAGATTAAGGGATAGATTATGTGGTAGATCAAGTAGATATTGTAGATGTACCAGAATCCTAGATCATTAGGCTTAAAAGATAAGATCTCAACCCTTAATACTCAACCCCTATAGTCTCAACCCCTTTCTCTAATCAATTCTCATCCCTTACATTGTATCTTAAGTACGGTTAAAATCCTAATCTAAAACGTAAATAATAAGAAATAAGGAATAATAATAATAAAGGAATAAAGATAATAATAAAGATAATGGAATAAAGATAATAAAAGGACTAAATTACCTAGTTAAAAACGACATTTTCAAAAGACAACGGTTGACGTTGGTTTCCCATGTTATTACGTCCTCTACCCCTTAAATTGTGGTCTAATCAGTGGTACTAATTTCTTTTTTGTACCAATGCCACAATATAATTACACCACTTACAAGAATGTAATTGGTTGGAATTGGGAGACAATAGTAATTGTTAGTTATAATAAAGAATGATAAATAATAATAAATAATGGAAGGGAATTGGTAATTAAAAGGAATTGGTAATTAAAAGGAATAAAGAAATTGATATTGTGATAATTGGGACCTAATCCCTTTTACTGAAGGGTTGATCTCTGGTACCACAGATGGTGCCAGCGGCGGTACCACCGCTGGCACCAAAGCTCGCGGTAGAAAATAAGGTCTACGCGGTAGTTCACAATGGCTTTTTTAAATAGTTTCGCGCAGTCTTGTGATCCTAATAGGGGTTAGAATACTTAAATACAATTTGATTTCCCAACAATTTGGAATTTTGTATTGGGATTTTGGTTTCTTTGATACTTCCAATTAGGAATAGTTCATAAAAGAGATTCCAAACAACAGTTACAAAGTTACAAGGATAATTCCAACAACAGTTTAGGTGGTTTTAAAAGGTGGTTGATTTCAATGATGGAAGATTCAGATTTCAAAATTGTTAATAATCGTTATAAAATTTTAAAATATCTTCAAAAGGGTAGTTATGGTAAAGTTTTCAAATCAATTGATTTAAAAACCAATGAATTAGTATCAATTAAATGTGTTCCAATTGAATTTGAAACTATTGCAAATCATGAAATTGAAATTTTGAAAAAATTAAGAGGAAATATTAATATTTGTCAATTAAAAAATAATTTTAAATTTGAAAATTCAATTTATTTAATTTTAGAATATTGTAATTATGATTTATTTGAATATATTAAATATAATAAAATGAATTCAATTAAAATTTATGAAATTGCAAAACAATTATTTAATGCAATTGAATTTTGTCATTCAAAAGGAATTTATCATAGAGATTTAAAACCTGAAAATATTTTAATTAATACTTCAAATAATTTAATTAAATTATGTGATTGGGGGTTATCAACAATCAAAAGAATTAATAATGAATTTAATGTTGGTACTGAAAAATATATGGCACCAGAAGTTTTCATTAATAATTATAAATTAAATTTAAATTTAAATTATTATGATTCAAAATTTGTTGATTATTGGTCTTTTGGTTTAACTTTAATTACTTTATTATTTGGTAAATCACCTTTTAAATCAATTAATAATAAATCATTAATTAATGATTCAAATTATAAAAAATTTGTTTTGTTTAATGAAAAAGATATTTTATTTGAAATTTATCCAAATTTAAATAAATTAGGTTTTAAAATTTTTTTAAATTTATTTAAAATTAATGGTATTGATGATAATTTAGATAATTTTATGAATAAAATTAAACAAAGAAATTTAAAAAAATTTATGATTGATTTAGAAAATAATTATAAATTTGGTTTAACTTTAGATGAAGAAGAAGATTTTAATTTAGGTATCGGTGATTTAAAATATAATTATATTTATAATTTTGAAAATAATAGTTATGAAAATTATACTTATAATCAAAATCAAAATCAAATCCAAAATCAAGTTCAAAATCAAAAGCATAACTATTATAAATCAAAACCAAAGAAAGATTATAGTTTGAAATTAAGAGAGATCAAGATTCAAAATGAAATCGTGGTTGATGATTTAACTAATTTGAATTGGTTTGACTATTAGACAATAGAATGTACGTAGAACGTACTACGTAGATCGTAGATCAGGTTTAGATCATAGAGGCATGGGGCATAGGAAGCATTATAGGTTTAGGGTAAGGTTTGGGTAGAGTAAATGGACATTCTTTAACTTTGTCTCTATAATCTCTTCACAGTAACTATCACCATCACTATCACTATCACCTTCTGTTTCACTTTCTATTTTTATTGCAATGACTCTTATCGGTACCATCTTAGTACCAACTCCGTAATTCAGGCCCTGTAAATGGAATGAAAAATCTGCTTAGATCAACCCTCATCGTTGCAATTTTCTCACCGCTTGACCGAACCCCCCGATTCAGGTCCTTTCACCGGAACCTTACTGATTGAACCCTCGCACGACCTCTTTTATTACTCACTGGACGAAATTGAAAAATTTATAAAGAGAGTGAGAAATAACCTGGTAAAATTTTTCAACAAAAACTATTAACAATTCAATAAGTTATAATTTTATTTAAGAATGTCATTTAGATCATCAATTCGTGCAGCTAAAGCTGTTTCAAGAGCTACTAGATCAGTTAATACTAGATCATTAACTACTTTATCAAGAAATACTATTAAATCAACTGCTTCAACTGGTATTAAATCAAATAATTTAATTGCTACTAGAGGTGTTAAAACTATTAATTTTGGTGGTATGGATGAAATTGTTTATGAAAGATCAGATTGGCCAAAGGAAAAATTATTAGAATATTTTAAAAATGATACTTTAGCTTTAATTGGTTATGGATCTCAAGGTTATGGTCAAGGTTTAAATTTAAGAGATAATGGTTTAAATGTTATTATTGGTGTTAGAAAAAATGGTGCTTCATGGAAAGCTGCCATTGAAGATGGTTGGGTACCAGGTGAAAATTTATTTGATGTTAATGAAGCTATTTCCAAAGGTACTTATATTATGAATTTATTATCTGATGCTGCTCAATCCGAAACTTGGTCATCAATTAAACCACAATTAACTGAAGGTAAAACCTTATATTTCTCTCATGGTTTTTCCCCAGTTTTTAAAGAATTAACTAAAGTTGAACCACCAACTAATATTGATGTTATTTTAGCTGCTCCAAAAGGTTCAGGTAGAACTGTTAGATCATTATTTAAAGAAGGTAGAGGTATTAACTCTTCTTATGCTGTTTGGAATGATGTTACTGGTAAAGCTGACGAAAAAGCCATTGCTTTAGCTGTTGCAATTGGTTCCGGTTATGTTTATCAAACTACTTTTGAAAGAGAAGTTAATTCTGATTTATATGGTGAAAGAGGTTGTTTAATGGGTGGTATTCATGGTATGTTTTTAGCTCAATATGAAGTTTTAAGAGAAAATGGTCATACTCCATCAGAAGCTTTCAATGAAACTGTTGAAGAAGCTACTCAATCATTATACCCATTAATTGGTAAATATGGTATGGATTATATGTATGATGCTTGTTCAACCACTGCTAGAAGAGGTGCTTTAGATTGGTATCCAAGATTTAAAGATGCTTTAAAACCAGTTTTCACCGATTTATATGAATCAGTTAAAAATGGTTCAGAAACTCAAAGATCATTAGATTTTAATTCACAAGCTGATTACAGAGAAAAATTAGAAGCTGAATTAGAAACTATTAGAAATATGGAAATCTGGAAAGTTGGTAAAGAAGTCAGAAAATTAAGACCAGAAAACCAATAAGTTATTTAATTTAATTCTAAAAGAACAATAAAAAAATTATAAAAAAAACACATTAAGCATTTCCATATTGGTCATTGAATGACTTTGGATGTTTTGGGAGGTATTTAAAATTAAAAAAATTATAAAATTTGTAAATAGTGACTATGTTTGTTGAATAAACAGTCCGTTTAATATTTTCGTATGTCTTCTCTTCACTATTTTTTTCTATCAGAAGTGCTGCTTCCTTATGTATATGGATGCGATTGCACAAGAATAAAATTATTCTATGTCATGGACCCCTTTTACTCTCAATTGCATCGAGATGTCAGAAAAAGTTTCAAAAGATTTAGAATCAATGAATCAACTACTTTACCTAGACATGGTGGTCTACCTAGTAATGTTTTTCAAACTTTTGAGTCTAATGATGATGATTCACAAGGTTCTGCGGCTCATTCAAGATTAGGACTTACCATTGAGCAAACTCATAATCTGATTTTTTCAAGTCAAAAGGAAAAAAAATTAATTAGAAAAAGTAATATCACCATTAAGATGGTTGCAAATAGTAGTGGATTAGTAACTGATTTATCAGAAGATCAAGATGGTAATAATTCAACTTTAGAAGGAATTTTAAAATGATTCCTTCTATTATTTACGTATCTACATATTCCATTATCGAGAAAAATGGACCTAGAACTGGTAGCAGAATACCACGAGCGCCCGCACCAGTTTCTCCCACCAATTGTTTTGTGACTGTCGTCTCAATAATTTTTCATTGCGATTGCGAAGAGACTTGAAAAAAAAATCAATTGAAAAATATCGAAATGGCAGTAGGTAAAAATAAAAGATTATCAAAAGGTAAAAAAGGTTTAAAAAAGAAAGTAGTGGATCCATTTACCAGAAAAGATTGGTTTGATATTAAAGCACCATCAACTTTTGAAAATAGAAATGTTGGTAAAACTTTGATTAATAAATCAACTGGTATTAAAAATGCTGCTGATGGATTAAAAGGTAGAATTGTTGAAGTTTCATTAGCTGATTTACAAGGATCAGAAGATCATTCACATAGAAATATTAAATTAAGAGTTGATGAAGTTCAAGGAAAAAATTTATTAACTAATTTCCATGGTTTAAATTTTACTTCAGATAAATTAAGATCATTAGTTAGAAAATGGCAATCATTAGTTGAAGCTAATGTTACTGTTAAAACTGCTGATGATTATGTTTTAAGAGTTTTTGCAATTGCTTTTACTAAAAGACAACAAAATCAAATTAAAAAGACTACTTATGCCCAATCATCAAAATTAAGAGAAATTAGAAAAAAAATGATGGAAATTATGCAAAGAGAAGTTTCAAATGTTACTTTATCTCAATTAACTTCCAAATTAATTCCTGAAGTTATTGGTAGAGAAATTGAAAAATCAACTCAAACAATTTATCCATTACAAAATGTTTATATTAGAAAAGTTAAATTATTAAAACAACCAAAATTCGATTTAGGTGCTTTAATGTCTTTACATGGTGAAGGTTCAGTTGAAGAAAAGGGTAAAAAAGTTTCTAAAGGTGGGTTTAAAGATGTTGTTTTAGAATCAGTTTAATTGTAAATATATAATCAGTAATGTGTGTAATGGTTCCTCTTTGTATCTTCTCCATTCTTCTCCTGCCTTTTTTATCTCCTTCCTTTCATCTTTTTCACTTGTTTTTCAATCTTTTTTCAATTGCCCTATTTTCCTACTTCTTTTTAGACAAGATTTCTTAAAACGTATAATAGCTTAATCTCCCATAATCTTTTCATCCTGTTCGGCAAAGGACCCTTTTCCACAATTTTGAAAAATTGTTTTCATCCAAGCCCTGTCATCTCAATCAGTCTCCATACCTCAGACTCCGAATCGCAGACATTTTATACGACGCAAATGAATGATTATGAAAGTGATGACGCTTGGTCATATTCATTCCCACCTTCAACCGAATCACTCCCGTTAACTAATCAAGATAGTAATACTAGTAATGATAATGCTCAAACTAATAATAATTTAAAAATTGATACTGGTGATAATAATAGAAGAATACTTGGTGTTGTGGAGAATGATTCACCAAATATACTAATTGATAATAATCATAATAATATCAATCAAAATGGTAATGGTAATATTAATCAGAATGGTAACAATATTAATGGTAACACCAATGTTGGAAGTTATAGTGGTGGTGGACTAGGGTCAGGGTCAGGATCAAATTCAATTCATTCATTACCTTTACAATCCCCATTTTTATCAAAATCAACAATTGCAAATCCATTAACTACTAGAGAAGATGCAAGTTCAATACTTTCTAAAGAAAGTAATAGTACCAATGCATTAACTAATTTAGATCTTCATGAAGAAAATTTAGTTGATAAATTATTAGAATCACCTAATCGAGGAAATTCAAGATCATCAATAGATCATAAAAGATCAATGACAGCAACTGAGATAGGATTAGAAAAATCACCAAAAATTATAACATATAGAAAATCAAAAAGAACTACCAGTGAAGGAAATTTTGATGAAATAATGGAACTTAATAAACGAGAAAAATTTGATACAAAATCTTATGTAGATGAAAAATTTCATGATACAAAATATAGATATACAACAATTAAAAGAAATACTGATTATCATCAGCTTTTCACATCCCTTGATTTAACTGATAGATTACTTGACGATTTTGCTTGTGCATTAAGTAGGGAAATTTTATTGCAAGGTAGAATTTATATTAGTGAACATTATATTTGTTTTAATTCACTGTTATTAGGTTGGATAACAAATTTAGTTATTAAAATGGATGATATAGTAAGATTTGAAAAAAGAACTACTGCAGGAATTTTCCCAAATGGTATAATGATTGAAACAAAAGATTCTAAACATATTTTTGCAAGTTTTATATCAAGAGACTCAACATTTGAATTTATGAAAATTGTTTGGGAGAAAACTACTGGAAAAATAATGACTGACGAAATTATTGATGGGAGTGAAACAGCAACTCTGGATAATTTAAGCATGGAAAAAGAAAGAGAAAAAGAAGATGAAGATGAAGCAGAAGCTGTTAGATCATTCATGATGTCACTTGATGGTGATAATGAGCCATCAGTTAAAAATCCCGTAATTGAAAGTGAAGAATTAGTTAGTGATGATGATGACGATGATAATAATGATAATAATAACGATAATGACAATAATTCTGATAAATCTGGTAAAGATGGAAGTACAGGTACTAAAATTCCAGTAGTTAAATTTAAACCAGAATCAGATTATGAAAATAATGGTCCAAATATACATAAACCAACAGAACTAAATAATGATTTAATTGATGAGAATGAAATTGAATTATGTAATGAAACCATAGAAGCTCCTATGGGGGTAGTATTTGAAATTTTATTTGGTGATTCATCTAAGAAATTTTTCGAACAATTTTTAGAAGATCATGATAGTAATGAATTAACTGGATTTGAAAAATTTTCATACCAAGATAATGATAAAAGTAAGAAAAAGACTAGGAATTATACATATAAAAAATCTTTAGGTTATTCAATTGGACCAAAATCAACTACTTGTCAGGTTGAAGAAATTATTGAATTTAAAAATTTTGAAAGCTATATAATAGTTAAAACAATAACTAAAACTCCTGATGTACCACTGGGTAATTTATTTAGTGTTGAAACTTTTTATAGATTTAGTTGGGGGAAAAATAATACTACAAGTTTACAAATTTCATATATGATCAAATGGAGTGGTAGATCATGGATTAAAAGTATAATTGAAAAACTGACATTAACTGGACAAACTGATAGTTGTAAAGATTTAATAATTGCAATAGTTAAAGAGATTGAAGAAAATACAATTAAAGAAATGGAAACTACAAGTATTAAGATTAAAGAATTAGAAAAATCAGTTACTCCAGAGTTACCTTCATCTACTAAAACATCCACTACAACTGGCACCACCACAACAACGGCTGAAATTAATACTTTGGGGTCTACAACTTTATCAACTAATGAATTTATTAGAAATAATATTGTTTCAGTATTATATTTAATTGTATCATTTTTAATAATTATAATAATAATTCAATTAATTAATTTTAGAACAATAATTGAAACAAATGAATTAGTTAAAAATCAAATACTTATAAATAATTACCTTATTGAAATACTTAAAAATGAAGAAAATTTAATTAATGAAACTGATTTTTGGAAATTAATTGATTTACAAAATGGCAAAAAATTAACAAATTTTCAAAAATTACAATTTTTAAATAATCAATTAATTAAATTAAGTGATTCTTCAATGATTCATAAATTAAAAGATTTAATTCACGGTTTAATGAATAGATAAAGATTTTTTTTTACCCAAATTATATATTTACATACGCTATTTACATTTTTTTTAAAATTATTTCACTCCTACCTATATATCTTCTTCTTTTTCTTTTAGACCCAGTTTAAAATTTTTAACAATAATTTCTAATAAAAATCTCTAACAAACTTTTAAATTTGCAACTGATTCCAGTTCATTTTCAATAATATTAACATCTTCAATAGTATGAACTAGGATTTTATCATTATCTTCATTTAATTCAAAAATGAAAATTCCAGAAATAACCCTTTCTAATTTATTTTGATTTTTATTTAATCCAACTAATCCTAAACTTAATTTACTTAAAGAATTTAAGGAAAATTTTAATTTCCCATCATCAGTCTTATCAAGTGATGATGATGATGACGATAAATTCAATTTTGAAGTATCAACTTTTGACCAAGTATGTGAACCTAATTTTGCCTCTGAAGTTGATTTTAAATCTAAATGATGACAACCTTCATTACATGTATGCCATCTAACTAAAATTTTAGTTGAATTTTTATTTAAACATAATAAATCAACATTTGAAGGTTCATTAAGAACTTTAACTTTTTCAATATGTAATTTAACTTGAGGATTCAAAATAAATCCATTAATTAATAATTGAATTGCTTTTAATGATGTATAATATGAAACATGACCTTTAATTGATGGTAAATAAGATTCATTTACTTGAGTTGGTAAAATCCTTAACATTATTTGTTTTGAAATTATCAGTTTCGGTAATGATTTATTAAGTATATCAGGTAATAATAAATTTAAATTATCAATCAAATTACCCAAATTAGCAATTTTTTTTAAATCTTTATTAGATTTGGAACTATTATCTGAAAAATTCAATCTAAAAAATTGATTGGATAATGATTCATCTTGATAGTTTGTTTGAAAATTTAAATTAATGGGACAATGGGAGGAATTAATTGAATTAATAGTTGGATAATAATACCGGGTATTTAGTTTTACTAATCGTTTTATTGGTTTGTACATGTTGTGGTAATCAAAGATCTCACACTCTTTTGTCTCAGGTTCGCGGTGGTCTCAACTATCACCAAAAGCCAAAGAGACATTGGTTGCAAAAAGTCTCACTCAACTAGACGAGAAACAAGACTAGTAGAGAAACAAGACTAGTGGAGCAACAGAGAGTAACACAGAGTAAAAGAGAAGAGTCGGTGGTACACACAATGTTTATATATTTTATAATCCCTAATTAACCAATTAATTTTCTTCAGGTTTTAATGGAGTTAATCTTAAGTATGGTTTAATAATTCTAAAATCTGGGAATAAGGTTTTAGCTTCTTCATTTGAAACTGATGGATGAACAATAACATCATCACCTGGAACCCAATTGATTGGGGTGGTGACTCTGTGTTTATCACCTAATTGTAAAGCATCAACAACTCTTAAAACTTCAGCACTATTTCTACCAACGGCAGCAGGATAAGAAATAATTAATCTGATTTTTTTGGATGGATCAATAATGAAAACTGATCTAATAGTCATTTGAACACCTTTATTATCAACATTAGTGGCATCTTGATAATCAATCATATCATATAAAGTAGCAACTTTTCTTTCAGGATCAGCAATAATTGGGAAAGTTAATTTTGATCCAGTAACTTCATCAATATCTTTAATCCAAGCTTTATGAGATTCAGTACCATTAGCTGATAAACCAATTAATTTAACTCCTCTTTTAGTGAATTCTGGTTCTAATTTAGCAAAAGCACCTAATTCAGTGGTACAAACTGGTGTAAAATCATCAGGATGAGAAAATAAAACTGCCCAATTATTACCAATATAATCATGGAATGAAATTTGACCATTTGATGAATCAGCTTTAAAATCTGGAGCAGTGGAACCTAATCTTAATGACATTGTGGTTTATAATTTTATTACTTAAATTCAATTGAGTTCTTTTGAAATAAAACAAAAAATTTAATTATTTTCGTCCACAGGGTATTCTCCATTACTCTTATATACTTCGGACAAAATTGAGAATTAAATGATGTCACGTGATATTTGATGATTTTAATATGTCTGATTAATCAGTTAGAGATCAATAGCAGGAAATACTGGAAAATTACTGGCAAGAGAAAATTACTAGCAAGAGAAAATTACTAGAAGGATTCAGAGATAAGAATTTAAAAAGACATCCTATTTCTAACTATCATCTTTTCTAAATAATTTACCAAAATTCTTGAAATTTTCATTTAATTTATTGATATTATTATTAATATTATGTTCACTATTAATTGTAAATTCTCTTAAATTCTTTTCAATTTTTAACCTTGATTCATCTGGTGATAAGAAATTAAATCTTTTACCACTATTATTATTCATATTATTCATATTATTCATATTATTCATATTGTTATTATTGTTGTTGTTCGTATTATTACTGATGCTGGTACTATTGTGATCTATGGCGGAATTATCATCATCAAAACCAGTTGATGATGATAATACTGGAGTAATTGTATTTACTGATTCAATCATTGATAATGCAGGTGAATTATCCATTAAATCACCACCAATAGTTAATTGTAAATTAAAATTATCAATATATTTTCTAGAATTTGAAAATTTAATCCCTTTAAAGAATAAAATTTTTTTAAAATTATCAACATTTTTATCACCAATAATTTTAAAATAATTTTCAATAAATTCATCAATTGGTAAAATTGAAATTGTTAACATTTTTAAAATACTTTGTAATTTATTAAATTGATTATTTAAATTTTTACTGAAAAATTTATCTTCCTTTAGATCATATAAATTATCATCTTTAATATTTGGATCATTATAACAAGGTAAATAAATTAATTTACCTTTTAAAATATTGATATCTTTAATAATTTGTTCGACACAAATTAATGTAATTCCAGAATTACCAGAATTACTAGTACTATTATTTGATACTAATAATTTTAATTTATTACTGAAAATTCTTACAAATGATTCAATTAATTTATTAAGGAATGATTTTATATAACTATCTCTAATAATTAAAGGTAAAATTAATTTACAATTATTAGTAAATGAAATATTTATATCATCAATATAATTTGAATAATTTTCAATATTTTCCCAATTAGTATTTTCAAATTGTCTCCAACTAAAATTTAAATCATTTAAAATAATATTAACTAATTTAATTATTGAATTATTTATAATATTTAAATAATTATCTTTAACATTTTCAAAATTGATACTTCTTTTATCACTCTTATCACTCCCAAATTTATTTTGTAATTCATCTAAATTATTAAAAATGTAATCACTAGTATTGATTACCATTGTTAAATAAATTATTGATTCAATTTTACTACCTTGTTCACTAAATTGAACAATTGGCGATAAAATTTTATTATTATAATCAATCAAAAATTTATTTAAAATTTTTGATAATTCAAATAAACTTTTATCAGAATTACTGTTAGTGGCTGTTGTTGCTGTTGATGATATTTTCAGTAATTGATTTATCAATTTATTACAAATTTTAAATAATTCAACTGAAGAACTTGATAAATTTGGAACATTATTAATTTTTAAAATTTCTAATAATTCAGATTCTTTAGTAACATTAAATTCACTAGGGATTTTACTTGCACCATTAAATTCAATAATTTTTAAATTTAAAAAACTCAGTTGTTCATTTATCCAAATACTTAAGTATGGTTCAAAAATTTTTGAAATTATCTTGGTAAAATAATCAGTATTAAATTTTAAATTCATTGAATTTTCAAATTCAATTGTTGAATTTATACTATTTAATAATATAGTTGAATTTAAATCTTTATTTAATTTTTTAATTAAATCTTGTTTAGTAATTGATACAAAAATTTTAGTTAATTCTAATTCAATATTCCACTCTTGAGGGAACCTTTTAGTTTCATCTTTTAAATTCCCTAAAACGTTATTGTGAAAATAAAGAAACCTTCTATTTAAATTATCTAATGAACTTGCTTCATCATCGAATACCCTACCACTACTTCCACCACCACTACTACCACTAAAAATTGCTTTCAATTCCTTCAATTGTAGATTATAATACCAATTCAACAACTTATCCTTCCACTTCAAATCAATTAATTCTAATATTTTACATGCATAAATATTATCATTACCATTTTTCTCTTCAAAATCTATAAAAATTGAATCAATTAATTTAATTTCAATTTTATTAATTAATTGATTAATTTTATTGATTTGTTCAATTGATTTATAATTTTTGAAAAATACTAATAATTCTTTAATATTCTTCAAATTATTGAAAATCAATTCATAATTATATTTTGATTTAAGTAAATTATTTAATTCAATAATTGAATAATTTAATATTTGTAATCTTTTAAAAATATTCATGGATAATATTAAGTTTTTCTTTAAATTATCTAATTTACTTATCTCTTTAGTTATATTATCAATTGAATTTTGTATTTTAATTGACTTGTCCCATGTTTTATTAATCATTAAAATTAATTCATTTGCATTTTCAGTTTTAAATTCTGGCTTATAATATACTAATTCTTTATTAATTTCATTATTTAATTTCTTCTTATAATTGCTGATGTACTCAAGCATCAATGGCAACTCATTTATTGATGATTCATTTTGAAATATTCGTTTTAAATCATTGGTTGAATTATAATTTATACTGTCCATGATCTGGAATATAATTTTTGCTCAATTCTCTCTGTTCCTCAATCTTCAGTCGCATCAACAAAAATATAAAATTCATAACCATGGCTTCGGTACACCCAAACAATACTAACAATAGTCTCTAAATAGTAATAACAGTACAGATCAGTTTAATAAGAGTTAGAGTGAAAACCAATATATACATATATTGGCTAAACATTAAAATACTTGTTCAATAACTTTTCATCATCAGTGGATCCTTCTCTATATAAACTTCATGGATCAAAATCAGTAACATAAACATTTCACATCATACCAAATACTATTTTCTTTAAACTGATACGCAACACTAACTCCATGCATTGAATATAACCTTCCTCTTTGTCCCTAAACCGTTGTTTATCTGATAGTTTCACTCAAAATTCATCTAACTTATGTTCGATCTTATCAAAACTTTCCCCAGTATCATTAATAGCCTTTAATATTTACCAATATAAACTTAATATGATCATTGGAGTAAGTGAGTGACTATTAATGGTAATTCAAAATTAGACGTATAATTACCTGCCAATACTGATTCGATTCAATTTGCACCAAGAAAAATAAGTATCCGTCTGAAATGATTCGGAATGTGGTTGAACCTGCAATCATTTGGATTGTGAGTTTCTTTAACCAATCTTTGAATTTTGGAATCTGTATCATTGTTTCCAGGTTGACTTTCCTCTTAAAAAACTCTTCAAATTTGGGAACTTGGTAGTTCTTGAAAAGTGCAGGTTTTTCAATTTCAATAACAATTGGTACTTTATCTTCAGTAGGGAAAGAAATATATTATTTGACAAATATCGAACTCATCAGCAAACGTTTTGGTAGTATTCCTGAGCTTGAACCATGTCTACTTGATGTAGAGCTCCAGAGGGGCTGGGGAATAGATTGCACATTAACACCAGTCAATTTTGTTTCTAGTATAATTTCAATTTGAATATCCTTCCACATAATAATATATTTAACAACTGGGTTATAAAAATAATTTTAGAATATTGATTCAGATTAATTATCAGAGGATCACCACATTCCTCTACATATTATTTATCTAAGGATTAAATCCAATTATATGATATTTTATTATTTTTATTTTAATTATATATAATTTCCTCAAATTGATGTAATTTTGTGAAATAGTTTCTATAGAGTAACTAGAAGTTGCTAAAATTTCTTTTATAATCAGATTACGTTCTTATAATTGCTACATAAACAAATGAACTTTTAAGACTGTATTTGTTTAAGTAAAGTGGAAAAAAAGTAGAGTCTGGGGTAACGAAGGGTTAAATAACCGCAAAGAAATAACTATCTACACACTAAATCACCTTTGTAATTATTATCAAGTACTAACACTAAAATAATAGATTTCAAATGTATGAAATGGTTTATTGAAATATTTGAAATGTAATCTTAGATTTATCATATGGTAAGTTCAAATGGTAAGCTAAGTTAGTAACTTAAGATGTATAAGATGGATTGCCAAATTAGGATACTATAACCGATAAGAATAAGTAACCATAGGCATTTAATATTTAATAATAGTTTACATGACAGTTTATACGAGTTTATATGATAGTTTATATGATAGTTCGTATGATAGTTTATACGAGTTCATATGATAGTTCGTATGATAGTTCATATGATGGTTCTGCTATAGTTAACCAATATATCAGCATCATATTGTGTTCTCATATTCCCATATTCTCATTCTGTTCTCAAAACAGAAACTGTTTGAATATGTCTCACTCTCAATGTCTCCCATGACTCAGAGTCATTTTTAAACCAATTACCATACCCTAAGACTATTCAATACTAATCTCTATAACTATACTGTAGTTCAAGGTTCAAGAGATTTTGAACAGTTGATAAATGCTGAGTTGATAAACTGTGAGTTGATAAACTCCATAAAATTTTTAAAACCCCAAAACTTCAAACTAAATGGTCTTTAAGTCCAGACAGATAATGTATTGTACTGTCTACCCTGATATTACCGTAACCCCTCATACTACACAAAAAAATCAACAAATCAGATAGAGAGAAGATCCCTTTCAGGACAATTTATAAAATAGTTAATATTCCGATATGCTTTAAATTTACAGTATAATGGCTGATCTACATCGTTATAATTAGTACCAACGTAATGCTAAGAATAAACCATTATCACTATATTCTCACAAGACAAGATGGAATTTTATGAGAATTTATGTCCAATAAGGAAGTTGGATTCTAACAGTCTTGTGATTGTTCGGTTAAAGGGAACAGATTGATAAATATTCAAACTTGTGAATTTATCACTCCAACAGTTATCAACAGTTATCTACTACTCTATACTCTATCTACTCTATACTTCATCTACTCTATACTCCATCTAGTCTATCCTCATATCTACTGCTCATTCTATCTGCACATTCTAGCTACACATTCTATCTACTGCTCTACACACACTGTTGGAACGACCTCAGGTCTAAACTCAATGTCTAACGGTGTTTATTTTTGTGGAGAATTAAACGGATTTTCTCTCATTTCATCTGCATACAATACCTATATAAGTATTTTCAAATTCTCAAAATTTTTTTTTCTCAACAACACAGAAGATCACAACTTGGTAAACATTCAAGATAGTTTATTGGTCAAGATAAATTCGTTTGGTTAAGCTTTAATTCAATTATAAAATCTTATAATTATTTACAATTCAATTCCATCCAATCACTAATTCACTAATCCATTGATTTTTCCCTATTTGCTTTTTTTTTGTTGCAAGAAATCTCGCTTATTTGTTATAATACTACCGACCGTGTTTTATAGACAATTTTTTTTTTCAAATCCTCCCCATTTTTATGTATAAAATAATAGAACTATAGAACTATAGAAGATAAATCAGAAATACACCATGTCAGAAAAAGCTACTGAAATTTTTAATCAATTTTCATCAATAAATTCCAATGGTGAAAAATTTTTATCATTACCACAATTTACTACAATTTTATCACCTTTTAATTCTGATATACCATTAAAATCTTTTTCCATTTTATATTTATTAGCTGATGAAGAGAAAAAAGGTTATGTTAATGAAAAAAATTTTGTTAATTTTATTAAAGTGTTGAATGAAAATGATGGTGAATTTAAATTAATTTATAAATTACTTTTAAATAATAAAGATAATTCTAATAATATTTCCAAATCCCTTTGGGGTTCCAATGATCTAAGTCCAAGTACTATAAATACTGGTGGTAATGAATTAACTCAACAAACTATTGAATTTAATGATTGTATTGAATTTTTAAATAAATTAAATAAAGCAATTGATCCTAATTATCATCCAAAAAAATTTAAAATGAATTGGGTTTATTTTAATAAATCTTTTGAACCAACTGGTAAAATTAATTATAATGATTTTATTAATTTAATTAATAATTTACCATTAACTAAATTAATTGGAAATTTTGAAATTATTAATAAAAATGGTTTAATTAATTCAAATCAATTAATTAATTTATTAACTGAAAATTTTAATCATAAATTATCATCAAATTTAAAAAAAAATTTAATTTCCATCCCTGATTTTTTCAATAAACAAGATTTTACATTTTCTGATATAACTTTTATTTATAATTGTTTAAGTAAAATTGATATAATTAATGAAATTATTGCTAATACTCCAGCAAATTCATCTTCAGAGAAAAATGATATCTTAATTAATAAAATTGATTTATATAATCATATTAATGATCCATTATTAAAATCTTCAAATTTTAGATCAGTTACAATAAATGAATTAAATTTATTATTTTATCTTATTAATAAAAAGGAAAATGATAATATTCCAAGAAAAGATTTAATTAGTTATTTAAATCCAAGTTATTCAAATAATATTGAAGTTTTATATTCAATTTTTCAACACCCTGCTTCGGTACCAATTATAAAAGATAATTTTTCATTATGGCCAATATTTGATTCATTATATTCTTTCTTTTTAGGTTCAATAGCTGGTTGTATTGGTGCAACTGTAGTTTACCCAATTGATTTAGTTAAAACCAGAATGCAAGCTCAAAAACATAAAAGTTTATACGATAATTCATTTGATTGTTTTAAAAAAATTATTAAAAATGAAGGTTTAAAAGGTTTATATTCTGGTTTAGGTGCTCAATTAGTTGGGGTTGCACCTGAAAAAGCCATTAAATTAACTGTAAATGATTTAGTTAGAGGTATTGGTACAAATGATTTAGGTAAAATTACAATGGGTTGGGAAATTTTAGCTGGTTCATCAGCTGGTGCTTGTCAAGTTATTTTTACAAATCCTTTAGAAATTGTTAAAATTAGATTACAAATGCAAGGTGGTAATACCACTAAATTAGTTAGTTCTAGTACTGTTGAAACTGTTGGTAATGAAATTCCTAAAAAAACTTTAACCGCAGGTCAAATTATAAGACAATTAGGTATTAAAGGTTTATATAAAGGTGCATCAGCATGTTTATTAAGAGATGTACCATTTTCAGCAATTTATTTCCCAACTTATGCAAATTTAAAAAAATATTTATTTAATTATGACCCTGATGATTCAAATAAAAGACATAATTTAAATACTTTAGAATTATTGGTTTCTGGTGCTTTAGCTGGTGCACCTGCTGCATTTTTCACTACTCCAGCAGATGTTATTAAAACAAGATTACAAATGGAAAGGAAAAGTGGTGATATTAAATATAATGGTATAGCTCATGCTTTTAAACATATTTTAAAAGAAGAAGGTTTCTCAGCATTTTTTAAAGGTTCATTAGCAAGAGTTTTCAGATCTTCTCCTCAATTTGGTTTTACTTTAGCTTCTTATGAATTATTGCAAAAATTATTCCCATTAAATCCTCCAAATACTAAATCTTCTAATTTTAAAACAATTACTGGTTATCCAGGTATTTATTCATTAACTAATGATCAAGTATATAATAATCAAACTGGTAGAGTAATGTATTTAAATCAAAGTTCATTATTAAAACAACATGGTTTAGTAAGTGAACATAATGATGATAATACTAAAGATTTAGTTAAATTACCTTTTAATTATGTTTATAAAAGTCATGATGCAATTAAAATTTTATTAGATATTGATTATAAATTTGGTAATTTTGATTATCAAAGTTATTTGAATTTTATAGGGAAATAGATACCTCCCTCTTTCCGCCTCCTCTTTTCTCTTTTTCTTTTTCTACCTCTACGTCTTCTCTTTCTCTAGCTTAGCTAGTGTCTGATATCTAACTAGTTATAAATTGTCTAATATGGTACATGGGTATAAATATATAGTTAACCGTATAAATACCTCACAACAGCATTACCTTAAATATTACACAAAACCAACCTCAAATAAATTCGCACTACAAAAACCCAAATGAAAAAAAAACAACATTCAATTACTGTGCGTCAATTGAGTTTTACATCCATTGTATTTTATTTTTGATTTATATTAATTTTTGGACTAAATAAATAGTAATAATTATTAAACTATTAGTTTATTATTATTATTCTCTTCTTATTATTCAAATTAGAATGTTAGAATATAAAAAAAAAGAGCGTAGTTGAAATTTACATGGTAGATTAAGTTATAATGAATAGATAACTTAGTAGATAGCACCAGAAATAGTAGAAGTTCATTAACCTCTAAAGAGGTCGCTAAAAAGGATAATTTAAGTGTCATAATATGAGATTAAATAGAAACTTTTTAAGTATTTGAACTCTTTATATAGTTACATAAACAGAAAAATTTTTAATGTAAAAGATCCATAAATGGGACCAAAGAAAAAAAAATAGATAGGTTCTAGTCCATGACTAGGGTTACCTTGTATCCTTTTTTGAAATGTTTGGAAAATTATTATAATGATTTATTAGTTTATAATTAGCAGCTTTTGACCTTGTAGTTTAAATTACCAGCTCAAAGAAGGTAAATAATAAGAATAATGAATTCTTTGATTAGATCCAGGAGTCAATCTATGAGTCTTACTCTTAGGGTTTCGAAGTACCCCATAAATTATGAACTTAACTAATTATGATGTAAAACTAGATAAACAAAAGAATTCCAAGGGTTATTAGAGTCAATGAAATTACTATCAAATAAATTCTCTATTCAAAGATTCAATTGTAATTGATCTATTAAGTGTTAATAGTTTATCTTAAATCAAGTCAATATAAAGTGATGTATTAAAGAATTGTAGAAATATTTACGTTAGTAATAGAAAAATTAATATATCATGTCACAAATTCAAAAGACAAAAAATAACTATGGTACCCAATCTTGATCCCATTTAATTTATTATTTAAATGACCCATACAACAGAACCTCTGTTAAAACACCAATCTCTTCTAACGTCTAGGAAATGCCTGGACCGATCATCTAATACAATCGCTTTCACTAATATAGGCCTTATCTACAATATTATCAAAACCTTAATCCCGACTTAAGCACTACTATTTGCAGTATGTCACAAATTCTAACTGAAGTATTTGTGGCCTATAATAATGGAAACGTTTATTTAAATCATAATATTTATAAATGTATCCCAATGTTTTAGCCTGTTCTTCGAAATAATCATAAAGGTCCAAAACTTATGCTTTAAGCGGGATTAATAAAATTGTTGAAGAGAGAAATGGTCAAATTAAAAGATACTCTTTACAACTTCAATATCTTAAGATTGAAAAGTTTAGATCTGTGATTATAATCACAAAGCTCAAATCTATCTCAAATATAAATAGACAGGGCAATTTATATTCATTAATACCTTTATTAACTATTAAATGACTTTCAATGGGATTTATTTGATTAAAGTAGAGCAAGTTTATCTTAAAAGAGTTGATAATGGAAAACAATTATCTTCCTATAGTATTAATTACTAGATTATTAAAACATTTCCTCACATTACGTTCGGCTATTATTACTTAATTTGAATAAGAACAACTATTAGAAAATAGTTAAGTCAATCGTTAAGTGTCACTAGAGATATTATTTAAATTAGATGATACGCATGTCAACTAGTTTCATAAGAAGTCCACCACAAGCTTGTTACATCAAAAAGTGTTAATGCCTTCACTAGGTAATTATCAAACAAAGTATAAGACTAAACCCTACTGAGAATGATGGAGCCCTTTCTCTCGGTGGTGCGAAAATTCTATAGTTAATCATCACCAGTGACGATCACGAATGAGGATTACTACTATTGTAACTATTATTCTATGTCAATGGACAGTTTATGTTTCAAGTTTCAGTTTAAAAAGTTTTTATTCACCTTCTGTTAATGAACAATATAGTTCAATTTGTATTCCTGTGAAAAATACTAATGGCAACGCATTTATCAAAATTAATCGTTTGCAGAAACCTGATGATAAAATCCCAATTTTAGCTATTCATTTAACTGAATTATTAAAGTCATCATCTTTCCCACTTATGAATCAATATAATGAATTGTCAATTGATGATAAATTAAAATTAACTAATGATGAAGGATTTAAAATTGATACTGAGAAATTAAATAATGATGATTATATAAATACTATATTAACAATGGATAAATCATTTGAATTTAAAGTCAAAAATTCAGGTTATTATTGCATTTATATTGCTCCACAAAATGGTAATAAAATCAATTTACCGATTATTTTTCATAATTCAAATGGTTATTTAACATTTATTGATTATGTATTTTATAAAATATCATTAATTTTAACTCCAATTATTATTGGTTTAACAGGATATTTGTTTAATCATTTAATTAGAACTACAGGAAGTGATTTCAAGAATTTAGATAATATTTCAATTGTTTCTAAAACTATTGTATTTAAAATACTTTTACCGTATATTTTAATTGATGTTATTGATTTAATAATGAAATTTATATTTAATAATATGGCTGAAAGAGGAGGGTTAAGCGCAGTATTTGGTTTTTCTATTGAAATGTTAAAAATCGGTTTCAATGTTTACTTACAATATGTAATGCTTTTATTCTCAATGGGGTATGGGGTTTTATATTATGATAAACCAAATAAATCATATAGGCGAATTCCTAAAAGTCTTAATAATTATGCTAATTATTTATTATATATTGGATTAATTTTGTTTGGAATATTCACTTTAAATTCGTTATCAATTAATGAAATCCCATCACCTTTGTTTGGTGTCGATCCAAATGACTTACCAAATTCATCATCATCAGGTTCACATATTTTCGCATTATTCTTATCAATATCTGTTGGTATAATGTTAACAGTTTCATATTTTTCATCGATTTTTTATGCTTGGAAAACTTTGAAAACCATGAAGAAGTATCCACCTTATTCTTCCAATATTGATGATCACGTTGAAAAGAATGAATCATTGAAAGAGGCATTCACGGCATCATTATTCCTTATTTTTGTTTCTCCTGTTCAGTTTGGGATACTTTTAAGTGCTCTTACGATAAATAAAAGTTATAATCACCTTTTAAAAGAATTTGATGGGTCCGGTATTAAACCAGAACTATTAGTTTATTATACTAATGATTTATTTGTTGAAAAAACAAGGAGCTTATATTATCAATGTATTAATCAATATATCTACGCAATTGCTATTGTGGTGGGTCTTTATTTTATTTGGCTTAGAAAAAATAAAGGATTAGTAATTAAAGAAGAGGAAGAACTGGATTATGCTGATTTTACATGATGAAAATGTAAGTTATATATGTGGAGAATAAATGGGATTAATAGTAAAATATTATTTAAAGCTCTTATGTTTCTTAATAATTGGAAGACCTACAACAGTGTCAACATACTTTCTTTAGAAGAAGATCATTAACGGAAGAGAATTTTTGGAATACTCTTAATTTTTAAAAATATTGATATCTTGCCTTCTTTAGGTTCAATGTGCATATATACTTGAATGAACATTAAACCCATGATTAAAGATATTGTACAAAGCAGAATGTTGAAAAGTACTTTTCCAAGGGATCTCAAGATCACTGATTAATTTCAAGGTTTAAAGAAATTGACAGATTCACAGTAAGAGAATCCAGTATAAGAGAATATAGCCAGACAATATGAATAATAAAGGGATCAAGAGGATTTAACTTAAAAAAATATGGAGATCAAGAAATCATGGGTATTAGACGTCAGTGATAGATCTCAATCTCAGAATCTTAATAAATCATATAAAGGTAAAATAGTCATAATAGTGATTATTATTAACTCACTATACATTTCATGGAATCTTAATAATTATTCCAAATACTATTAAGCTAGTTCCTTTTTCATTTTAATTCTATAAGATCAAAGAAATTCATGAGTACCATACAATACACTTAAACCCTGAAGTAAAAGGATTTCCAAATTTAAAGGTAAGTTGATTTAGAAATTTCTTAAAAGGGATGAAATTAATTGAGCAAGTTAATGTAATATTTAATTTAGTATTGACACTTCCCTCATACATTAAATTACATTACCACCTCATCTCAGTGAATGGAAACCAAGAAAGCAAATGAGAAAAAATAATATATGCATGAATTAAACAAGGCTAGTGTTAATTAAATTATTTCTCTATATAATTAAATACAATTATTTCAAATGGACATATTCTTAAAATATTGGTTACCAGTACCAGGTTCAAACCAAATCAACAGCTTTTGTCCCCTTTAATTTCTTTTTACCGAAATTTAACTAAATTCATGCATCCTGTATGTCACTTACGAACTGTACCTTTTTTTTTTGAATTTCCTTAGAACGCGAATTTTTACAAGACCTTTCATTAATGGATTAAAATTATTTCTAAAATTAACTTATGGCTTATATTAAAATACTAAGTGGATTTTTTTTGGTTTTGGATATTTTTTCGTGTAATTTCTAAGGCTATAATCTGATTATTTACAATTGTCTTTTTAGTCATTATTTACTTTGAGTTTTATTAATAATCTCGTTTAGGTTGTCAAGTGAATATTTAGTGACTTGTTAATTTTAATAAGAGAGGATCAAGTTATTTCATTTTTCAGTTTTTGTTGGATTTTAGTTTTTGTAGTGTGATTACTATCCGACATTAATGTGATGTAAAGTTGATATAATTCATATGTTTTATGTATTTTAACCTATTTATTATTTTACCCTAAAAAACCTGCAACCCGAGAAATTTGATGACAAATGAAGAAAGAAGAAAAAATGGAATGAAATGACAGTGACTTTGAAAGTTGAAAGTGAAGGAAAGTGAAAAATGGAAATGTAGATAAATAATGGATTTAATGTTAAGAACATTTATACGTTCTTCTTTTATGTGATGCGATGAATGAGTGAGTGAATGATTTGAATGAGTAAATTGATTTGTGGCAGCATAATTTTTGACAAAGCAATGTGGGATGAATATTATTAAATTTGATAAAAATTAAAATAACTACTATTATCACCATTTTTAAAATTAATTAACAAATAATTTTCATTTAATCTAATTAAACCATTTATCTTTTGATTAAAATTATCTAGTTTAATTTTTTCGCTATTAAAATTATTTAAATTAAAAATTGTTAATGAATTATTCAGCTGATTTAGGATTAAAATATTTTTAATTGTTATAATCGAAAATAAATTAATTAAATTATCATTAATATAATTAAATGAATTTAAAATTTCAAAACTTTTATTTAAGATTTCAAATTTTAAAATTTGAATTTTTTTATAACTAATCAAAATTATTTTATAACTATTCAAAATTTTGAAAACTTTAAAATTTTTAATTAATTCAAAATTGTTAAATTGGAATCTTTCATTATTATCTAAATTCAAAATAATTAATTTTTTAAAACTTGAAATGAATAGGAATTCATCAAATTTTAAAATTTTGTTAATTTTATCAAATTTAATACTTGTTAATTTAAATTTTATAACATCGTAAAATATTAAATTTTCTTTATTAAATTTTAAAATATAAATATTACCAATATTTGTACCAAGAATAAGATGTTCATTAATAAATTTTGAAAATGTTATAAAAAATCTATTATTCGGTTTTAAAAAATTATTGTTGTCAATATTATTACTATTAATCTTGTATCTATAACCACCTTCAAATCCATTCCAACTTTGATGATTTGGATTTGGATTTGGATTATGATTTTGATTCTGTTGAGCTACTTCAATTATATTCATTCCAAATAAATGCTGTAAATCTTTTTTAATTTCACCATTTGGTAAATTATTTATAAATCTTAAGATATTAATTTTTTTATCAATCTTGATAAATTTTTCGTCACCATTTATACCAGATACCATTTCAATTTTAAAAAATTTTATAAAATTTTGATAAACTTGTGGATTATCCAAATCACTTTCACTAATTAAATTCATAAAAATAAAATTAGAATCACAACTAATACTTAAATACTCAAATGGTAATAATCCTAAATTATTTATAATTTCTTCAATTTCATCATCATCGTTGTTGTTATTTAATTCAAACATAACATCTTGATAATTAATTTGTTTATTTTTTAAATTTTTTAAAATTGAATCTACTTTAATTATTTGAAAGTTTTTAAATTGATTTGTTAATATTATAAATTTTGATCCTTCTTGTTCTTTATCTAGATCTTTCTTTAATCCTAATCCTTTCCCCTTTACTCTTCTCAAATTTTTATTAATTTTAATTTCTCCCCATATTTTTGCTTCAAATGGATAATAAACCCAAGTACGTAATTTCAAACTTTTAAATCTTTCATATTCGATAGTTGATTGATTTGGTCTGGTTAAACCCAATTGAATGTTATTTAATGTACAGTTTTGATAAAGTAATTTAAATTTTAATGATTGAATTTGGTTAATTTTTTCTTCATTCAATTGTTCAATTTTATTCAGTTCTTTGAATTCTTCGGTTAAGATTTCAGTCCTTTTAATCTTTTGTATCTTATTGTTATGATAGTCGCCAGTTTCCGATCCATTGGTTATTTTAAAATATTTCTTTTTACCTTCATCGTAATAGTATCCTGGTATGTTCATTTTGCGTTTTCCAATTTCGCACAGTTCCTCCAGATCAAACCTGAGAAATGGTGAGACTACTGGTGAGACTACTGGTGAGACTAAGATCCTTACTCATTAACTACTTACAACTATAAACCTAACTATAAACCTACTACAATCTTATGGACTGTAGACTATGGACTGTAGACTGTAAGATATGATGGGCTATAATTCAAAATCCATCTCATAGTCATTCTCTGCTTTCAATTTCTTTTGCTTGTTTAATATTAATTTTTCAAATCCATTACTTCTATCTATCCCATCCCATAATATACCAGCTTTAATTCCGAACCTATTGATCAAATTAATACCTTTTGAATATTCCAAACTTTTATTCACTTGTTGTTGATACATTGGATCTTCAAATGATGATTTCAGTTCTTTAAAAGCTCTATATTCTTTATCATTGGTTGATAATGTAAACAGTTTGGGAGGATTTAAGAATTCTTCTGGTGATTGCTCTTTAACTGTGGTGGTTTTAGGTTTATTGGATTTCACGGAATTTATATCTATTATTCGACCATTTAAATCTCTATAAATAGTTGGTTCTGTCTCTGATTCTTTATCCTTTGATGATGATATTGATGTTAATGATTTAGATTCTAAAGTTGTGAATTTGGATTTGGATTTAATTTTAATGGGTATATCATCTATTTCTGTTGTACTCTCTATCTTACTTTGATCATCTAGTATTATCGAATTGGTCTTTTTGGTTTTCTTAGTTTTTGTCCCATATTTTGATAAATCTTTCATGGTGATGAGATAGTGAGACTGAGATTAGAATTTTAAGATTGTGAGGAAAGATCTTTAAGGGTATGTAGATATCAAGAAGTTAACAGAGAGAAGTTAGATAGAGAGAAGAATAGAGAGAAGTATAGAGAAGAGGAAAGAGAGGAGAGGAGGGGAGGAGGTTACTATATATTCAATTTCCCAACTCTATTATGTAATTGAGCTAAATTATCACATAATTCCATAAACAATTTAAATTGAATTTTTATAATATCTAAAATATTTAAGAAATTACCAAACCCATTATTAATTTGAATTTCTAAATTTTGTAAAGTTGAAACGAAATCTTTTAAAATATTTTCATAATTAATTATTAATTCATGATAAAATTTAATTTTTTTAATGAAAAAATTATTTAATTGATATGAAGAGGATAATTTTGTTCCTGGTATTGATAATTGTAAAATTAATTGTAATAAATTATTAATATCATTAGTTAATTCATTATTTAAATTTTTTAAATTATTTAAATTATTTAAATCAAATTTAATTGCTTGTTTTGTTGATTTTAATTTAATATATAAATAATTTATATCTTTTGGCAAGGATTTAATTAATTCTTCATGAATTTTAATCTCATTTTTTAAATTAATTGAAATTAAATGTTGTTGATTAATATATTTATCAAACTGTTCAAGTTCATTCTTAATGGATTCTGGTAAATCTCCAACTCTAGTCATTGGATTTAATTGAATTTGATTATTATTATTGAATATACTATTATTATTCATATTCATATTATTCATATTATTATTATTATTCATATTATTATTATTCATATTATTATTCATTCCTGTGTTACCTCCAAACAATCCTCCTGAATTCGTATTATTATTACTTCCAAATAATCCGCCTGAACTAGTTGTATTATTTCCACCAAATAAACCACCGCTTGTATTACTGGTATTATTTCCGCCAAACAATCCTCCTGAATTTGTATTACTTCCACCAAATAATCCTCCAGTATTTGTATTTGTGTTGGTACTACCACCAAATAATCCTCCTGAATTTGCACTTGTATTATTATTGTTATTATTATTACCACCAAATAAACCTCCACTGGTTGTATTAGTGTTTGTATTTGTATTACCACCGAATAAACCTCCTGAACTGTTGGTATTGTTATTTGCATTATTATTACTTCCAAACAATCCTCCACTTGTTGTATTGGTATTGGTATTGGTATTATTGTTATTATTATTGTTATTTCCAAACAACCCCCCACTGGTTGGATTTGAATTAGTATTGGTATTACCACCAAATAAACCACCTGGTTTATTCAACGTATTCATGGAAGTAGTACTATTGCTCATACTGGAACTACCAAATAACCCGGTATTAGTTACTGGTGTATTATTATTATTATTTGTTGTGTTATTAGTTGTATTATTATTACCACCAAATAAACCAGTTGTTGCAGGTTTATTACCAAACATTCCACCAGAATTCCCAAATAAATTCGAACCCGATTGATTTGCAGTTGCACCGGCGTTGGTATTGGATGATCCACCCAATGTGTTGTTATTATTGCCAAACAATCCTGAAGAATTACCAAACATTGCAATAGTTGATGAGAAAGAAATGCGAAAAAACTTCAGCTGTGAGACTGAGACGTGAGACTGAGACGTGAGACTGAGAGATCTTAAGACGTGAGATCTTAAGAATATTAAGAAAGAGATACCAAGAAAGAGATACTAAGAAAGAGAAGAAAGAGATCGTCATGATTGAAACTGTTTTGGAAGATCTAATTGAAGAAGTAAATAAAATTAAACAACAGAATAAGAACTTAAAAGATGAAAATGATAATTTGAAATTAAAAGTAATGGAAATGAAACGAGATTATACTAAGGAATTAATCGATATGAAAAATTCTTATAAAAGACAATATAAACAAAATACCGAAATGTATGATAAGAAGATAATTCAATTGAATGACAGGATAAGAAAATTGAAACATCAACTAGATAGTAACGAGACTTTTATAAGGAGTTTTAGTATGAGGGAACAAGAACAAAGAGAAGAAGAGAAGGAACATGAAAAACAAGAAATAGAACAAGAAATAGAACAAGAAAAGGAACAAGAAAAGGAACAAGAAAAGGAACAAGAAAAGGAACAAGAAAAGGAACAAGAAAAGGAACAAGAAAGAGAAGAAGTAAGAGAAGATAAACCATTTTCAAAAGATGAGTTTAATGTACCTAATAAAAGGAAAATTGAATTTTTCAAAGAAATCCCAATAACTCAATATAAAGATCCTGATTTGATACCCACACAGTATTCAAGTTCATCAGATTTAGTATTAACTCAAAACGAAAGGGAAATTAATGAAAGGGAAGATGAAAAATATGAGATATCACCAGTTAAATCACCTATTAAATCACCTAGATCATCACAAATCTTTAGATCATCACCAACTAAAAGAGTAATTGAAGAAGATGATATAGATGAAATTGATGAAACTAAAGAACGAGAAGAACAAAGTTATGAAGAAGAAAAGGAAAATATTGATAATTTTAAAAAAAATCAATATGAGATACCATTTAAAGAAATACCACATAAATTAAAAGATACAACACCATTATTTCAAAAACATTGGATGAGTAAATATTATGAAAATAAATTTTATAAAAAATTAAATTTTAAAATTAATCTAAATGAAAATCCAATTACTATGAAAAAATGGACAATTAATGATTTTACAAGGAAATTTGAAATTAGTGAAACTCCACCATTTTTTTATTTAAAAGAAAATACATCACAAGAAGAAAGGATTAAAAGGATTAAATTTGAAAAAGATTTAAAATCAATTGTTATGACCAGATTAAAACAAGTTTTCATTAAAGAAAATTATTTTCAAATTGAAATTTTAAACAAGTATGTTGAAAGTGGTAGATATGAAATTGATTTTAAGAAAATATAGCAGATGATGTTCATTATTCATATTCATATTCATATTCATATTCATATTCATATTCATATTCATATTCATATTCATTAGTTCTTATTATATTCATATTTATTAGTTCTCATTATATTCATATTCATTAGTTCCCATTAGATCTTATATCCATAATCAAATCCAATTAAGTCATTTAAGTTATTTAGTTATTTAAGTTAGTGATGGGATTGAGATTTGATCCCAATTAGGTATAGTACTAAACTCGTTAAGAAATATCGTCAAAACTTTCAATTCCTTAATTTAAAGATTTACCGTCAAATCCATATAAAAAGTCCTAATTAAAGTCCTAATTAAAGTCCTATTAAAGAGCTCAAGTGAAAAAATCCTATTATCCTATTTGATATCCCATTTTATTATCACACAATAATGATTTTTACATAATGTGAATATGATTTCCGGTTGGTAATGGCAAGTCTCAATTGGACCAAATTCTCAATTGAGTTAAATTTAAAGGGAATTATGGGAGTTTAAAAAGGATTTTAAGTGAGTAACGTTCATTTTAAAAGGGTTACGGCGAAATTATTTAGGGTAAAAGATTGTCAAAAAAGAAATAGAATGTTTGAAAATGTGACAAAAATTATGTTACGGGTTAAAAAGAAATAAAGTTTGTGGAAAGTCTTGTAAATAATTGCTTTATACGAGCCCAGAAATTACTTTAGATCATGATTTGAACAGACATTTAAGATAAAGTTAACAGTTAAAAATTAACTAAGTTAAGACTTATTGTATAATAGTAATTGAAAGAATGTAATTGTACTGGTAATTGCTGGTAATTATAATACTGGTGTAATGGTAATTGTAAAGGTATTGTAATGATAAGTGTAATGGTATTGTACTGGTAATTGTAATACTGGTGTAATGATAATTGTAATGGTAATGGTAATTGTAGTGTCATGGTAATGGTAATGGTAATTGTAATGGTAATGTAATGGAATTGTATAATACTAATAGTAACTAAGAGTGAGTCTCACAGTGTCTCTAAGTCTCAAAGTCTTTTGTCTCTGTTTTAAAGTCTCTGTTTTAATTGTCTCTCCCTTCTTTGTATTAGTTGGTTGAAACACTTAATTAACTCCTATTACGACACAGTCTAGAATTAGTTTAAAAATAAATCCCATTTAAGGGTTAAGTACCATTTTGTTACTATGGATTTTCAATAGTTAAACCAACTTCAATTTTTAACACGACTTTGTAAATTTTTCAACCTCTAGTTTTAAAACCTTTCTAAATCAGATATTTCTATAATTTAAAAATTGTTGGAATTCTTCCTTGAAAATTCACTTCAATTAATATTTTATATTTTATATATTTTCTGAAGAATTCATTGAAAATTCTTTCTTCGTCATTGTAACTGTTTGAGTAATCACCCAATTTACCTTACTCACTGGTATTCATTTGTCAAAGGAGTTAACCATTGGATTTAACTTTTGTATTATTTGTAGATAAAAAGATATTGTATTATTAAGATATAGAATCAGACTTCAGAGAAACAACGATAGAAACGATAAAAAAACGATAAAAAACGATAAAAACGATAAAGAAGTATAAAAAATAGAGAAGTAAAAGTATTGGGATAACGATTATCACGATTAAAGGATTATAACGATTAAAGGATTATAACGATTAGAGGATTATAACGATTAGAAGATTATAACGATAGGATCATTGACAAATAGAATGAATTATGATCATAAACCACAATTATCAGTTAATTCAATTAATTCAATAATTGAACCCATTACTCCTCCAAGTAATAATTATAATAATAATTATTTAACCGGACATAATTATAATAACAATTTTAGTTATAATAATGGCATCAATGGCATTAATAATGGTAATGGTCATGGTGTTAACAGTGGTGTTAACAGAGATGGTGTCAATGGTATTGGAAACAATAGTATGAATGGTAATGTCAATAGCAATGGTAATAATAATGGTAATAATAATGTCAATGTCAATGGCAATGGTTTAGGTGATGATTTTGATCTCGATCTCAATCTCAATCCCGGTACCACTGGTAGTAATTCTACCCTCAGTCTCGCTAAAAATGGTAGTAATGGTAATAACGGTAATGGCCATGGTAATGGCAATGATAATAATTTAGATTCAATTGATAAAGAATACCTTTTATCAATTAATAAATTACCATTATCACAACTTAAATCCCAAATTTTAAAACTTTCTAAAGATCAATATGGTTGTAGATTTTTACAAAAAAAAATTGATGAAAATTTAATTTCAAATTATTCCATTAGATTTAATAATTTTGAAATTATTTTTAATGAAATTTATAATAATTTTTATGAATTAATTATTGATCCTTTTGGTAATTATTTAATTCAAAAATTAATTAAATATTGTTCAATTGAAAATTTAAATTTAATTTTGAAAAATTTATCATCAAATTTATTTCAAATTTCAATTAATCAACATGGTACAAGAGCTTTACAAAAAATTATTGAAAATTTATCAATTTTAAATCAATTTCAATTAAATTTATTAATTAATGGTTTAAAACCTTTTATAATTGATTTGATTAAAGATTTAAATGGTAATCATGTTATTCAAAAAATTTTAAATAAATTTAAACCTTTACAATGTCAATTTATTTATGATGAAATTTTAAATAATTTAATTATAATTGCAACTCATAAACATGGTTGTTGTGTTTTACAAAAATGTCTTAATCATGTTACTAATTATCAATTAAATTTATTTATTAATGAAATTTTAAATGATAATAATTTTAATAAATTAATTAATGATCAATTTGGTAATTATGTTTTACAATATCTTATTTCAATTAATAATTTTAAAATTCATTATAAAATTTTTGAAAATTTAATTAAATTTAATTTAGTTAATTATTGTAATTTAAAATTTTCATCAAATGTAATTGAAAAATTTTTAAAAAATTGTTTTAATAATGAAGTTTTCGATTCAAATTTTACAAATTTAAAATTTGAATTAATTTTTAAAATTGTTTCAAATTTTAATAATTTAAATAAATTAATTAATGATCCTTTTGGTAATTATGTTATTCAAACTTTAATTGATAATTTAATTAATTATAAAATTAATTATTATAATTTAAATCCATCAAAATTATATTTATTAATTGATTTTATTCCAAATAATAATGATTTAATTAAATTTGAAATTTTGAAAAAATTTTTTAATAATATTAAAATTATTAGTTCTTTTGGTAAAAGAATTCATCTGAAAATTAATTTAATTTTAAATCAACAACCAAATCAATCTCAATCACAAAATCAAATTCCACAAGTTCAAGTTCAATCACAATCTCAATTACAACCATCTCAAATTCAACAAGTTCAACAAATTGAAACTATTGGCATTGGTATTAATTCAAATTTATCAGTACCAAATTCTTCTGCATTAAATTCTTCATCATCTTCAGGTTCAAATTCAGGTTCAGGTTCTGCATCAAATTCAATTTCATCAGGAATTTCTTATCATACTCCAAATAATTCAATTTCTTCAAATAATATTTCCTTTGCATCAAGTACTGATAGTACTTCACCTAATGTCCCATTTCAAAATGGTAATGTTGGTAATAATGGTAATGTTGGTAATGTTGGTAATAATGGTAACAATGTTGGTGTTGGTGGAGTTGGTCAAAGATCAAATTCTTATCCAAATCATTCAAGATCAAATTCAAATCCATTAATTTTTGATTCAAATTTAACTTCAAATATGAATAATTTAAATTTAAATTTAAATAATGGTGGTGGTAATAATTATTCTTATACTCCAATTTCAACCCCAAATCCAAATTTAAATTTAAGTAAAACTAATCCAAATACTCCCAATCCAAATTTTTCTTCATTTAATTTAACCCCAAATCCAAATTCTTATTCTTCATCCACCACACCAAATCCAAATCAAAATTACCAATTTAGTCAAATTAATCAAAATCAAAATCAAAATCAAAATCCAATTCAAAATCCTAATCAAATTCACCAACCACTCCAAATTCAAAATCAAAATACTAATAATAACTATTACCAACAACAACCATTTTTGAAAACTCCACAAATCTTTTCTAATGCCCCATTTAATGATTTTGATTCAAATCAATATTATCATTAGACTCTACGAAAGTAGATACAGTTTTTTTAAACGTTTGCTTTTTTATATTCATTTCATTTCATCTGTTTGGCCGTGTATTGTTATGTGCTATTATATATATATATATTATTTTATTTATTTGCTTTCTATCTCTTTCAGTTCTCTAATTGCGTTGTAGTGATGAGCCTGTTGGTTTACTTTATGGTATAAATTGCGACTATATCTTTTTGCTAGTTTCAATCTCCGCCGCTCTCCTTAATTCTTATTTTTCTCAGTGCGATAAAATGAGATGAAGATGGAAAAAAAAACTTGAAGCTCATCATCATCTCATCATGCCTCAAAATGAATATATTGAACAACATATTAAAAAACATGGTAGAAGATTAGATTATGAAGAAAGAAAGAGAAAGAGAGAAGCCAGAGAAGGCCATAGAATAGCTAAGGAAGCACAAAAATTAACTGGTTGGAAAGCTAAACAATTTGCTAAAAAACGTTATAATGAAAAAATTGCAATGAAGAAAAAAATTAAAGCTCATCAAGAATCAAAAGTTAAAGGTCCAAGTACCCCAACTGAAGATTCTGGTGAAGCATTACCAACATATTTATTGGATCGTCAAAATGATAATACTGCCAAAGCAATTAGTTCATCGATTAAACAAAAAAGATTAGAAAAAGCTGATAAATTTTCTGTACCATTACCAAAAGTTAAAGGTATTTCAGAAGAAGAAATGTTTAAAGTTATTAAAACTGGTAAAAGAAGTAATAAATCTTGGAAAAGAATGATTACTAAACATACTTTTGTTGGTGAAGGTTTTACTAGAAGACCAGTTAAAATGGAAAGAATTATTAGACCATCAGCTTTAAGACAAAAAAAGGCAAATGTAACTCATCCAGAATTAGGTGTAACTGTTTTCTTACCAATATTAGCTGTTAAAAAGAATCCTCAATCTCCAATGTATACTCAATTAGGTGTTTTAACTAAAGGTACAATTATTGAAGTTAATGTTAGTGAATTAGGTTTAGTTACAGCTGGTGGTAAAGTAGTTTGGGGTAAATATGCTCAAATTACTAATGAACCTGATAGAGATGGTTGTGTTAATGCAGTTTTATTAGTTTGATTTTGATTATTCGATTTTAATTACAGATTTTTAATTATTAGAAAATGGTTGGGTTTATGAAAGTATAATATACATAAAATACAAAAAAAATATATAAAAATACTATTTATAAAAGAACTTTAAAACTTTTTCTCTTTATCTTTATCTTCTTCCTATTTTCCTTTTTTTCTTTGGATACACACCTCCTGGGTGGATTAAGTTAAATTAATCAGGTAATTCAACATCAAATAAATCAGCACATAATACTTCCTTTTTACCAATTGATCTAAATCCACAATTTATAATTAATTTACCATTTTCACGTACTAATTCCCATTGATTATTATATAATTTAGTACCTACTAAAAAGCATAAACCTGAAATATTTTGTTTATTACTAATTTTTGGTAAAATTTCACAATATTTAACTAATATTTCATGAGGTAAAACTGAATTATTTAATCTATATAAATTTTCAATTGAATGAGTATTATGTAAATTATTTCTTTTTAAATTAAACATAAATTCTTTTTTAATTCTAGTTAAATATTCATAACCTGTTTCAACACTTAATTCAATTAATTTCTCATAAGTTAATTCTTGAATTGAATTTTCAATTTCATTATATCTTGGACTTTCAATTCCTGATGTTAAATAACAATAACTCCATAATGTTTGCATAGCTAAACTAATTCCAAATATAGCATCAAAATAATCTTTATCTGGCATCCATATTGGTTCTAAATTATTACCATTATTACTTGAATTTAAAGAATTAATTGATTGCATTGAATTATTATTATCATTTAATATTCCATTTGGTGATAATAAAGTTTCCCACAAATATATATAACAATGAATAATTCCCTTCATATTAACAATATCATTGATATTGGTTGGTTGTACATGCTTTAACCAAATACTCAGTAATTTTCTTTCAACAACTAATCTATCCTTTAAACTAATATCAACATTTTGATTTGCTGGTGATCCACAATAAATTGACATATCATACGTATTTAAATCTGGCATACCAACAATTTGAGTTATATGATAAATTGGGAATTTACAATTTGATACTGTACAATCAATAAATTTTGTTGAATCTTTATTTAACACAATTGAAATGCAATTTTCTTTAATCAATTTATTAAAATTATCAATACCAGTAGTTAATAATTCTTTCCATATTTGAAAATTTGCTTTTGAATTAGGTATTGAAATTAATGATGAATTATTTTGTAGTTCAAATTGTTGCATTTGATACATAATTGATAATAATCCACCGTATAAAATCTTTTTAATAAATGGTGAAATCTTTAATTGAATTTGATTGTTATTTAATAACCTTTTTAAAACTGTTAAAAACCTTTCATTAGAAATACTATTATTACTGAGATTATTATGGTTATTATTATTGTTATCATTCATTGTTAATTTTTTTTGTTTCCTTAAAATTTTAATAAATGATTCATTAACATCAGTTGCTTCCCATAATTCATCATTACATGGTAATTTCATAATTTGTAATTGATGGAATAAAATTACTGGATTATGTCTATATTTAACATAATCTGAAATATCAAGATAAAATGTCATAAAAGTTATTCGTTTCATTGATTCTGATTCGACCCATTTATGAAATAATTCAATATCATTTTTATCTCCTTCTTTCTTTTTACCAATATTAGTTCCATTACCAGTCACACCTGTTTCATTGTCACCATTTTCATTATTTTCATTATTTTGACCTTTATCTTTATTATTATTATCGCTTTCTTCAATTTCCCCTTCACTAGTGCCATTAGTAGTGGTCATACTAGAATTTTTAGCCCCAGGATTACCTCCAAACACTGGTGATCTTCTCATTAATTGAACAGTTGATGCATGATGAATATGAGCTCTTTCGTGCATTCTTCTTGAAAGAAAATTCTTTTCACTCCATTCAAGTAAATTAAGACTTTGAAGTACCCATAATTTAACTGGTGATTTAAATTCTTCATTTTCAAAAATTGCATACCTCAATGGTACTGCTATACCTAAAGCTAATTTATATTCAGGAGACTTTGATCTTGGCTGCAGTAAAGCTTTAGGATTATCAACGCCAGTACAATAATTGCAGCCAACTAAAATCATTGAATATAATAATAATGGTTCAGTATTGGATGTTTTAAACGATGCTTTATGTAAAAAATTAAATTGTGGATGGAAAATTAACCAATAAATTGATAAATAATATGAAAATCTATCTTCAACTAAAACCTTATCATTGAAAAATCCTTCGACTTTACTTTTAGTTAAATTTGGTAATGCATTGAAAAGTTTTTCAAGTATTATCTTATCGATATAAATATGTTTATTAGTTGCAACGTTATATCTAGTACCATATTCATGTAATCTCTTTTGTTGATGACTAATATTTGGACTGAAGATATCATTAATCAGTTTTGGTGTAGTATTTGATTCATTTGTACTAGTTGGTGAATTTATTGATATTGTCGATGGTAAACTAAAATTAAATGGTGTATCTTGTGGACGAACTTGTTGTGGGAATAAATGATTATTGGTTAGGTTATTATTATTATCAGCATTGTTAACAATATTATTATCACTGGATCTACCTTGATGAGCAAAATTCCTCAATAAAACTTCATCTAATGGATTTAAATCATGTTGGAAAATATTAGTATCAGCTAATTCATATCTTAAATCGGTTCCTTCATTCATATTAACGGGACTATTCACAATAGATGGAGCAGGCATTATTGTTCCATCAGGTCTCATATATCCATTATGTATGGGTGACAGTTCAGTGAAAAGCCATGATAATATATCCGTTTGACTTTGAAATAAATCATTATTATTATTATTGTTATTATTATTATTACTTGAATTGAAATTCACCTCACCATTAACTAATGAATTACCAGGATATGTGCCATTTTTGTCTGGTCCATTTAATAATTCACCGATTTTACCATTAACACCGCTATTATTATTACCATTATTGTTATTATTATTATTATTATTATTATTGTTGTTGTTGTTATTATTATTATTTTGTAAATGACCTGTTATGTGTTCAACCATTGGTTTTAACCCTGCTGGAGGTTCAGGTAGTTCCATTCTTTGAGTTAAAGGTGATTTTTTAGAATATTGAGGTCTATTGAAAATTGGTAAATTTGAATCAGTATTATTAACTAAATTTGATATTTGTAATGGGCTATCTCCACCTATTGTAGCGGGTCTACTGGTTTGTTCAACTGGTGTATCACCACTAACTGAATTAGCCCTTGGATAAGACTTAGATGATTCAGGTGAATCTTTATAATCAATAGAACCATCAGTTGTTGTAGATGGAACTGCCGACCAATTAACTCTTGCATTTGGTGAATTTGAAAGATGACGTTTAACATGTCTTTCACGTAAATCTTTCCTTACAAAAGTCTTGCCACATCTCCTTTTACCACCTCCTAAAGTTTCAACAATAAAATTACATTCGAAAACTTCTTTTGGTTTATGATTTAAATAATGTCTGGATAAATGATCGGTTCTAGTGAAAACTTTACCACAATCAGGACAAGGGAAATGACCTAGATTTCTTCTTTTCTTCTTCTTATCATTACTAGGTGACAATTGTTCCACTTGTGACATCCTTAGAATTATCCAATTTTGTCAATTATGTTAAGAGTTGTACTTGTCTCGATATTTAACTTTTATTTTTTTCTTCTTTTACTAATTCCCCACCATAAGTGCGAGTCATCTCCAGTTTTGATCTTTTTGGCAGATTCTAATCTACGATCTCTCATGATTATTATAAAGAGAGGTGAAACATGTACGTTTATAATTATTGGGATTACTCATAGTCAGTGGCGAATTTTAGAGTACTTAAGTGAAGAGATTTTAGTTAAAGAGTGAAAGAGAGATTGAGAGGAATTTTAGATCTGGAGATAGAGGGGACAAAATTAAACCTTTATATAAATTCACGTCCTAAATATAATCACATATGCTAACCTTGCTCTTCTGATGATGGTCTACTATATGGATGTACTCTACCATTATTTCTTCTCCTGCTGGAACTTCTTGATTCTGATGATGTGGGGCCTGGAGTTGCACGAGGGAATGCAAGACTAATATTTCTACTTAATCCTTCTGACATAGCGTCATTTTCTGAACTACTGGTACCTTCGGTATCTTCTTCCATTCTATTAAATGTACTAATTAGACTAAATGGTGGTCTTCTAGTCCTTTCATTTCCTGATTCAGGTGTATCACTATTTTCATTCCTAGTGTTACTAACGTTGGCTGAACCGGATATATTGGTATTTGTATTTGTGTTGTTAGTAGTAGTAATAGGATTTGTGGTAGTATTTCTATTTGCATTTGTATTACCATTTGCAGAATCTGTATTTGTTCTTCTTCTTACTCTTCTATCACCGGTCGATACACTAAAAGCTCTACTTATCCCAAAAGGCAGATTATTAAATTCAGTTATTGGAAATTTTCCCGGTAATACTAAATTCGGTTCTCTTACACCAACTGAAGGATAAGAACTAGCAGGTAAATTAAATGTACTTGTTACATAATTTTGATTCATATATGAATCAGTTAATGGAGTTACAGTTGGATTAAATGGTCTTCTAAAAGGATTGAAAATATCAGTTGAATGATTCATTAAATGATCTAACAGTTGATCTCTTTCATTAAAATTATCTCTAGTTAATGATTGTAATCTTTCAATTTTAAGTTGTTTTGGATCTTTTGGTTTAGCTTCTTCAACTTCTTTACGACATAATGGACAAGTAACATTACCTTTAAACCATTCAATTATACAAGATTTACCAAATACATGATCACAATTTGGAATTCTAACTGGTATATGACCTTCATTTTTTGCCTTTTCTCTTAATTCATTTTGTTGCTGTTTTGATTTAATTACTTCTTGATAACCTGGTAAAATATCTTCTTCAGTTAATTCATCTAATGATGATAAATTTCTTTGAGGGAATCTACAATAATTCAGGGCAGCTTGATCAGTTGGGAAAAATAATGAAGGATCATTAAATTGTAATGAATGACTAGTACTAATCATATTCATATTATATTTAGAATTTAAATCATTAATAAATTCATCATTTTTGAATTCTCTTTTAGGACGTATGATTTTATTTGGTTCTTCAGATAATTCTCTTTCAATATCCCTTTTGGCTTCATATTTATCATAACAAATTGGACATTCATTAACTTTTACCGTATTAATATCACAATCTTCAAGTTGACTAATTGCTTTTTCTGATGCTGATTTACCAGATCTACTTGAACCAGTATTTAATGCTCTATCCAATAATTCACTTATCCATCCTGAAAAGTTATTATTGCCAGTACCAGCATCTAAATCAATATCTATATCTACAAGTGGTGTTCCCATAAAGTTATCCATCTGCGAACTTTTTTTGGCCCTTTTTGAAAATTGTGGTACCTTTTGAGGTTTCAGATTTTTGTGTGAGATTTCAGATTTTTGTATGAGATCTTAAGATCAAGAGGCAGTATTGTTTAGCATTACGAATCACGGCCGGGATTGGGGGTTGATCATTAAATTTATATATTCTACATTACTATTTAATCTCTTATTAAACTCTTACAAGTATTGAGCCCGAAGATTATTAACCATAATTTGTTTATCAGGTTCTAATGAAGGAATTTGTTCTACTGGCATTGATAAAACTTGTGCAATTAAATCAGCTTGTTCATTTGGCATTTGAGATAATTGCCTTTGAGTATGCTCTGGTAAAAATGGCCATTTGCTTTGGAATGGTTGTTGATTATTATTACTATATTGTTGATTTTGATTTTGATTTTGATTTTGCATTGGCATTTGATTTTGAATTTGATTTTGCATTGGCATTTGTGATTGTGATTGTTGATTATGCATTTGTGGTTGAGCATTTTGAAATTGTGGAGTGGAATTTGCTGGTTTAGATGATTCCTGTATAACTTCATCATCAATTAATCCCATTAATAATAATGCTTGAGCTGTAGCAGTTGCAAATATTGGATTATTATGAAAAATTGCTGTGGCATTCTGTTCATTTGGTGTATTTATAGTTGCTTTTAATTGTACAAGTAATTCTAATAACATTGGTGGTGCAATATGACTTAAATTTTTATTTATATTATCAGGTGTTTTAAATGGTAAGATTTGTGGTTGTGGAAGACTACTAGCAGAAAATGTATTACCTGGAATTGGTGATTGATTCATCATTTGACCTCCCATTTGACCTTGGTTCATCATTTGACCTTGATTCATTTGTTGCTGTTGTTGATTCATTTGCATTTGATTTGGAGGTTGATTTTGATTATAATTTTGCCCCTGATAATTTTGTTGATTATAATTATTATTACCATTATAATTATTATTACCGTTATTACCATTATTACCCATTCTAGGAGAACCATGATGGCCTGGAACATTTCTCATCATTTCATCAGGTAATGTAACATTTGGTGGTAAAAAACTTATATCAATTGGTAAAACTGGTTTAAGTTCAGATGGTCCACCAACTCTTAAACCTTCCTTTGATTCTTCAATTCTTAAATTTTTGGTACGATTATTCAATATTCCGATCTTTACTTGTCCAAGCAACCTCCTACCATTCTGAGCATCTGCAGGTGTTTGATATTCAACAAAACAAAATCCTTTATTCTTACCAGAATGATCGTAACCTAATCTAACATCAACAACATTACCTGATGCACAAACTACCGATTTCATAATTCTATCATCCCATTCAAAGGGAACCAGTCCAACAAAAAGAATCGTTGATGTCCCAGTACCAGAGCCATTAGATGATTGATGATTGTAACCTCCCCTTCTTGGTGGTGGTGGTAAGGCCATTATTTATAAAACTGAAAAAAAAAAATTGTAGACTGTTCGCTGTAGCTCACTTTAGCTTCTAGAGACATTTAATCTGTCGCGACTGCGAAGAAAATTTTTTACTGCAAAAAAAAACCTGCAAAAACAAGTTGTAAAATCTCTTTTTAAACTACTACCATATCCCACAAAAATGAAAAAAAAATAAGTGATACGCTACAACAAGCAAAAAGATAAAAAAATATTCCGATGCCGGGAGTCGAACCCGGGTTTGCTGCGTGAAAGGCAACCGTGCTAGCCGTTACACTACATCGGATGGTGATGAGGTTGGTGGTTAGTGGTTGATATATCCACAACTTATTATTCGATTTGGGGATATTAAACTGGTAATCTCTATTAGATTTAAAATATTAGAGTTGTTATGTGAAAAAAATGGTTGTTATGAATTCCAGAACAAGTCTCAAAGGGGGAATCAAAGGGTAAGATTTCGATGAAGAGATGAGTTGCAAAAAAAAAAAAAGATAAAAAAATAAATGTAAACAGTTTTTGCAGCCATGGATAATTCCTGCTAAATCTATTTATACACATTTATAAACGATGTTTTGGGAAATCTATTGATTTGTAGATACCACCTTTATTAAATATCATTGTTTGATTAGATATGATATCATCTCTTGATTTGAAAAGTACTTCTGGGTAAAAATCTTTATCAATCATTGCATCATTGCCTACGTTTTCAATAACGTTCTCGATTATTGGTAATACTTGATCAGGGTTTTCCCCATTGATTAAATGCCCAGCACATTTGATACAATGATCGCCAATCAAGTTCTTAACATTATCTCTGATGAATTTATGTACAATGGTTGTACAATATGGAGAATTCTCACCATAAACATAACAGACTTTATTTTTCACTAAAGGTATTAATGCAGTGGTATCCCTAATAGTTATCGTCGTATACCCATAAACTGCTAATTGACTTGTTCTGCTTGATTTACTCCGGACTTTCTCGGGATGGGAAACATAATAATGTTCATTATCAATTACATTTTTTAATATTTCTGGATGGAAATCTTTAATAAATGATTTTTCACGATAGAAATTTTCAAATTCTTCTAATGAATTAAATTCGTCATAAACATATTTACCACTTGAAAGTTTTAAAAAATTTAATTCATATTTTTTTTCAACTTCATTATCAGTATAAATAATTGGTTCAAGTAAAATCACCGTATCAAATAAACTTGAACTAAAGAATGATGCATAGATAGCTTGTTGGGCACCTAAACTATGACCAACTAAAATATTTCTATTAAATCTGTCATTTAAAAAATCACCATTTTGTTGTTCATTTAAAATAATTGTTAAAATATCTCTACCACCATCAATGGCTCCATAAGCCCAACCTAATTTATCTTTATTTACTAAACCAGAATCTCCATGACCTACAGCATCAAATGCAATACATGAACCAATATACCAGTTAGCATTGGTTAGAGTAAATAGCTTTTCAATATAATAAGTCCATAAATCCTTATTCATACCTGTCCCATGTGAAAACAACAAATTAATACGAATTTTACCATCAGGAATGGAATTACAAGAAAATTTATTATAAACTAATTTTAATTTATCATTTATAAAAGTAGTTGAACCTTTGATTCTAGGGAAACTGGCATCAATTGTTTTCTTGTTCACTTGAAACATGATATTAAAAAATGAGAAATAATATGGGGTAAATTTTGAGCTTGAAGGTTGGTGATAATTCCTACAAGAATTGCTTTAGACGAGTGTTGCAAAATTCCAAAATGAATTGAGCTTTGATAACGTTTTGACAAAGGGTTTCTTTAGTTACTAATTATTAAAAATTATTACGCTATATCCATTCAAGATCTGATTTCTGCTTATAGAATCCACTTAAACCCCCAATAAAGGTAGATATTGAGAACTTTTTCAACTGTGAGAAAGTTCTGATTTGACTGTTGTTTGACTATTCTTGTAGGATTATAGTTAAAAATCAAGGTGTTTCATATATCAGCAATACCTTCAGCTTTCTGGTATTAGTCAATTGATAATATAATCTCACGGTTTCATTTATTAATTATTAAAATTTCAACCCCGTTAATTCCCCAATGATTTCACTCCCATTTGATCCATCACTATTCACCAAAACTGATTTTATTATTGGTGGAATCACTGTTCATGTATATAATTTAGATAAACTTTTAGAATTTATTAAAAAATTTGATAATGTAGAAAGTAAAGGTAAAGAAATTCCAATTCGAGTTTTATATTTACTTCATGGTAGGAAAGGTAGTTATACCAATACTCAATCATTTGGTTTTCATATTCTTGAAAGGTATAATGAACAAATATCTGATGTACCAATGATTTTTGTTACTTTTGATTTATCAAATCATGGATCAAGAACTATTGATTATTTTAAAAATCTTGATTGGAGAGAAAATAATGAAACTCATGGATTTGATATTTATTCTATAATTGAAGCTTCAGTTTTTGATACTAAAATGATTATAGATTTTTTACCAACTTATTTACAATTAGATTTACAATTTAAAGAAAATTTAGATTATAAATTTAAATATACTAATATTTTAAGTGGTTATTCACTTGGAGGTCATATAATTTATCGTTTTGCAATTCAATTCCCTGAATCTGTTAATATTTTAAATCCAGTTATTGGTTGTCCAAATTTTAGTTCATTATTACTTGATAGATTATTAAGAGTTCGTTCACAGGTTGATAGTAAAAGATATTTACAAAATTATAATGATATTTCAATAAATGGCCAACAATCAAGATATCCTAAATCATTACATGAAAAGTTACAAGCAACTGATTTAAAAATTTTTAATAATTTCCCATTTGAAAAACCTATTTTTGCTTCATTAGGTATGGATGATCCATTAGTTCCAAATATATATTCATTAGATTTTTTAGCAAAATGCCAGAAAGCTAATCCGAATAGTGTAGTTTTCCGTCAACCTGGCAAGAAACATGATGTTACCCTTGAAATGATTGATGGATTTACTGATTGGTTAGTTAAAGAATTGAAATAAATATAAAGATTCCTTTGGTAAATATAAAGATTCCCTTTGTAACCTTACTCTTCGTTGGTTATTATAAGCATATCTCTCTACTTAACATCAATTGCCTGGCTCCAATCAGTTATCAGATTGCAACCATGTCAGATCAAAAATGTTATCTGGTTCGCATTTTTTGTAAAAAAATTACAAACAGGAAAATAGGAGGGAAATGATGAAGAATTCAATAACAACTGGAATTTCACCAGTCATGTATGGAAGTTATATTAATAATCGATACGATGATGATTCATCAATTGCCAGTTCTGGTAAATATAGTCAAGTTCAAAAATTAAATGATCAAGTTAATTATATTACATTTAATCAAGATTCATCATGCGTTGCAGTTGGTTTAAATTCAGGTTATAAAATTTATAATTGTAGACCAAATTTTGGTAAATGTTATCAATATGTTAAAAATGAATCTATTGGATTAATTGAAATGTTATATACTACAAGTCTTGTGGTTTTAATTGGATTAGGTGAAGAATTAGGTAGTTCACCACGTAAATTAAAAATTGTTAATTCAAAACAAAATTCAACTATTTGTGATTTAATTTTCCCTTCTACTATACTTAATGTTAAAATATCTAAAAAGAAATTAATTGTTTTATTAGAAACTCAAATTTATATTTATGAAATTTCAACAATGAAATTATTACATACAATTGAAACAAGTCCAAATTTAAATGGTTTATGTGCTTTAGCAAATACTGATATTACAAATAGTTCTTATACATTTTTAGCTTATCCTTCACCACCTAAAACAATTATTCATGATTCATTATTAGTTAATGGTATTAATACTAATGGTGGTACAAATTCAATTCAAAATAATATTCAATCTGTTAGTAATTCACCGAATAGAGTTGGTGATGTTATCATTTTTAATACTACAACTTTACAACCTTTATCAGTTATTGAAGCTCATAAATCAACATTAGCTGCTTTAACATTATCAAATGATGGGAAATTATTAGCAACTGCATCAGATAAAGGTACTATAATACGAATTTTTGATGTTTTAACAGGAGTTAAATTATTTCAATTTAGAAGAGGTACTTATCCAACAAAAATATTTTCATTAAAATTTAGTAATAATAATAAATATATTGTTGCAACAAGTTCAAGTGGAACTATTCATATTTTCAGATTAGGTGAAGATGAAGCTTTAGAAAATAAACATAAAAGGAAAAGACAAACTAAAAGAGGTATTATAAATGAAGAAACTATTCAAGAAGAAACTGATGAAACCAATAAATCCAGTCAAAAAAGTGATGTAGATGAAGATATAAGAGATGATGGAGATGATAGTGATGCCGCTGAAGATGATGAAGATGATGATGATGATGATGATGATGATGATAACAATAATAATGAAAATGATAATGATGGTGAAGATATTGTAAATAAACAACGTAAATTATCACAAGGATCAACTGGTTCTTTTACAAGTATCAATAGTGGATTATCTAATGAAGAAATTCCATCAGTTCATAATGGTAATAGTAAATCTGAACCGATTATTGATCAAACCAGATTGTCAGTTGCCAGAATAATTAGAAGATCGTCACAAACTTTAGGAAGAAAAGCAGCTCAAAGAATGGGAGATTTCTTACCTTCAAGATTTTCATCAATTCTTGAACCAACCAGACATTTTGCATCAATTAAAATACCCAGTATTGGTAAAGATGTTAAATCAATAGCAGCAATGAGTAATGAATTACAAAATGATTTAGTTCCCCAACAATATTTATCAAATTCAAAAGATAATCAAGAATTGGATATAAAATCAAAAGATCTTTTAAATTTAAAATTGTTACATATTAATGTAATAACTTCAGAAGGAATAAGTTATACTTATGGTTTAGATCCTGAAAGAGGTGGTGATTGTATCTTGCTAAATCAATATTCTTTGTTAGATTAGATTAATAAATATTTATGAGTATTCTTATTAATGACTCTGTTGCTTTGTTTAAAAAATAACCAGTTACAACCAAATTACAAGGATACAAGAAGCTAAAAAAATAACCAGTTACAACCAAATTACAAGGATACAAGAAGCTAAAAAAATAAAAAAAAGAAAGGGGGCGAGCTGGGAATTGAACCCAGGGCCTCTCGCATGCTTGGTAAACCCAAAGCGAGAATCATACCACTAGACCACACGCCCTTTTGTTGAAATGGAAAATTGCTGGATAGACTACCTTTCGCGGATAGTAAAAATATTTTCCAATTACTCAACGATTAACTGTGATTTTGAAATTTTGGTGTTTGTATTAGATTATCAGATACTAATATAATAATATTACTACGTTGAAAGTTTAAAAAAGCATGTATTTTAGTGTATGGAAATTGACCGTTTGGAACTTTTTTGTTTTTCTATACAAAATATTGAATTTCTTAAAAAAGAGTTTTTTTAATACTAATAGTACATTCGTTTTAGCTACAGCTACATATCTAACAAAAGCTAGTCTAAAAATATTCATCATTTAAGCCCTTTTGGGTTGGTATTAGGTAGAAACTCAGAAGAAGATATGAATGAAAGATTATTTTACTGAACACAATTCTGATAAAGAATAATCCCCCAGAGGGAACTTATAAGTCATGTTAGATTCCTGTGTAAAAGTTTATATTTTATAGTATATAGAACTTTGTAGTGATGAAAGTAAGCATTAGAATAAATAAAAAAAGAAGAGATATTCGTTATAATTGAGTATAATTTAAAGAGTTATGGAAAAATTAAAGTTGTAGAGGGCCATATAAACTAAAATACCAACATTTAAATTTTTGAGATTGGAAAAGGTTACAAATAAAAATTGTTTTTGAATCAAATGTTAAAACATGAACCAACTTTATTTATTAGATAAAAAACAAACAGCTTGGACTTTTTACAACAATTTAACCAAGTAAGCTTCTAAAGAAGCAGAATGATCAACACAACTCATATTTCAATCATGGCTTTACGTAACAAAGGTAAAGAATACTTAGAAGGAAACAAAGATATCCAAAAAGATGTTACTGAAGCTTACAAAGACTTCTCAGAAGCTAAAGGTACCACTACTGATAAAGCTAAAGCTGCCAATGAAGATTATCAAGAAAACCACCAAGGTGACAAAAAGATGAAAAAAAAGATGAAAAAAAATAAATAAAGTAGATTTTATATACTCAATTGATGATTCTTTCTTACAAAATAGGATCATTTTCTCCTAGTCTATAAAAATGCTTCTGTGTATTTTTCATCTTTTTCTTCACTCAATTGGTACAGATCAGACTGCATCTAATAAAAATACATGAGTTCTGTGCTGATTATTTTTTCTAAAATTAGAAATTATATGATCTGGATTAAAAAATTATTTCAAATATTAGAGGTCAATTCGTTTTGTGTAATTCCTTTAAAATTATATTCAAAATTTCACACTTCTTGGCAAATATTCCAATTATTAAGAATGTTTACGTTCCAGAACTTTTGGATGATAATAAATACAATTGACACCATGATTATTTCCGTAATTTTTCTTTTGCATCTTTATGATACCAATTGTAGTTGAAATCTTTCTAAATAGCCATAAGCTTTACTATCTCCTCCATGATTTAGACGCAATCGTTTAAGTTTTAAACTGACAAAATCAGACACATCGCCAATATCAATAAAAAACCGAAATTTACAAGACACACCATTCTTGAACCTTTCCTGCAGTCTGTGTGATGTAATCTTTACCTTGACTTAGGTTTGGTTTTGGCTGAAAAATTTCCTGTCACTGAAAATGTGCGGCTTAAAAATAATTTAAAATGTTCGATCGTCGATCGTTTCAAAAATATTTTTTTATTAACGATATGAAATTATACTTAGCGATGTAGTTATACTCAGTGTGTTTATTAAACACATCTTAATTTTTTTTGTTTTTTTATTTTTGGTATTTTTTTCTTGCTAAATTTTGAATTTTTTTAGGTATGTGAAATTTACAAAATGCTAGGACAACCATATTTTAAATCGTAAAAAATTAGTTACTATTATTAAGAGGGTTTTTTATATAATCTAACCACATAAAGATTATAATTGAATGGAAAATGTAAATTGAAAAAGACCAAACAGAAATTAAATATTGTAGAATAAGTAACATCATATAAGAGAATGGAAAACCAATCTGCAAGCTCAACAGCGGAAAAATTTAATACAAGTCATATATAGATCTAGACACGTAATAAAATATATGGAATAAAGAGTGAAGTAATTGTGTTAAAATAAAATGAAAAAGAATGTCTTGCAAACAACGTTTTTATTTAGTGTGTAAAAGTTCTAAGATATAGTTCGAGGCTGATCGGTTCAAATTCAGAAGGGCCCAAAAGGGCTTAAATGATGAGTATCTTTAGACTAGTTTATAGTTATATAGCTAGAACAAATGTACGTTTAGTATTAAAAAAAAAAAAAGGTACGATAAATTAACTAATATTCACACGTATAAATTGTAAGTTATTGAAGTAATACATAGCTAACTTGGGGTTAACACACATCTTACCTCTATATTTGCGTATAAATCATGTGTATAAGATTTTCTTTTGGAATTTCTAAAATTTTTATGCAGTTGTAGGATATTTTAAAAATTTGAACACTTTGCAGTAATTGACCAAGTGTCAATTTCCATACACTGAAATACATGCTTTTTTAAATCTTCAACGTGGTAATATTATTATATTAGTATCTGAGAATGCAATAAAAACACCAAAATTTCAAAATCACAGTTAATCGTTGAGTAATTGGAAAATATTTTTACTATCCGCGAAAGGTAGTCTATCCATCAATTTTCCATTTCAACAAAAGGGCGTGTGGTCTAGTGGTATGATTCTCGCTTTGGGTTTACCAAGCATGCGAGAGGCCCTGGGTTCAATTCCCAGCTCGCCCCCTTTCTTTTTTTTATTTTTTTAGCTTCTTGTATCTTTGAATTATATTGCTTAAATAATAAACTGCTGTTAGCGAGTACTCAAAGTTTACATTCCTGCCTTTTTTTTTATTGCAAAAGAGAGTTTTAAGCATTCTTTTTTTTATCTGAGATTTACTAGATTAATAACTTTATTTTGTATTGAAATAGATGCATAATTAAATTTTTTTGTATTGAAATAGTCACATAATTAAGTTATTATTATACCATTTCTTATTTAGAATATTAAATAATGAATTGAGTTGGAAAATTAGGTTTTTTATGTATTTGTACCATAAATTCCTAAAAAGGACTTCGTTACTGTACTTTAGGTAAATGCTAAACTCTAGTTTGGTTGCAAAAAAAGTCGAATTAATGAAGCAGGCTAGACCAAATAATACCATATCATTATTGTAAATGTATTATTTTCAAATTTACCAAGTCAAAATATTTATATTCTGAATCTGTTAAAATAAAAGGAAGCAAGAACTCAATTTAAGATTTTAAAAATGGCTGCAAAAAGTGAGAAAAAGTATCTCCAATTGAAAAAAGGTTTAAATTCAATATTTAATTAATTTTAAGAATATAAATCGAAAAAGACCCAATCAATTTAATAGTTTCTAAAAATCTTTAATTATATATAATGCTTAATCCATGTCTACGATCTTTGAGGCGAACAAACTTATAATTATAAACACGTATTCAAAAGGTAGGATCCTTTATTACTAAAATAAACTCATGCAACAGAACGAAAAACTACATTTTTAGTATATTTAGAGAACTATGTCATTCATTACCAAAGCTATAGTGTTAGAAAGGGAATATGACTAATTAATAATTTATAATAAGCTATATATACTTAATTTTAGTGATTTACAAAGTTAGTTGCACTTTAACGTAAGCTTATAAAGTTGAATTTGAAACAGAAAAAAAAAAAGAAAGACAACGGGATAGATTCTGAAGTAATATTTAATTTTTGGAAAGTCAATAAGCAATTTCTTTAAATTTACTTAATCTTACTTTATAATTGCCATATAATTCAATTATCTTTCTTTACAATGCCAATTTTATTTATTGTACCATTTTAAGTGATAAATACCTTTTTTGTCTTTGTGGATATGAAACTCAATGGGGTTACTCTTTAAACATATCACCAAGTTTTTTAGAAGAGTAAGTAGATATTACAAAAAGAATTATGTAAAACAAATTAGAGAGTGATTACTTGTACCGAGTCGTAGAAAAGAACGATATCTTAGTTTCTCTACTATGCAAAATAGTTCATTTGAATATTGCACAATTACCCAATTACCCAAAGATAATAAAGTTAGATAATATAATTAAAACAATTACAGCATAATGCAAATACCAACCTTTCTTAGCATTTCGTAACATTTATAATTCAAATTATATAACTTTTTTCACCTCCCCATAATTCAAATAATTCAAGAAAACTATATCTCTCAATATCCAAATCACCACTACCAAAGTTCTCCATATACTAAATACCAAAATGCTAAATACAATTCACTTATTGAAATTTAAAAAAATTGATTATTCATGGAGAAATTGGAAAATTTGCGGATGGTTTGCGCAAGGTAGTCTATCCATCAATTTTTGATTCCAATAAAAAGGGCGTGTGGTCTAGTGGTATGATTCTCGCTTTGGGTTTACCAAGCATGCGAGAGGCCCTGGGTTCAATTCCCAGCTCGCCCCCTTTCTTTTTTTGTTTTTTTAACTTCTTGTATCTTTAAATTTACTTATTCAAACCTAAGTCCAAGATACTTTGGCTATATTTCTTTACCATTGGAGGTTAATTTATTAATATTAAAACTTGATTCTAATAGAATTGTAATATTTTTAATTATTACCCCATCTATATATACTCCTAACTTAAAAGCAACTCTCTTTGGGCTTCAAAATGGTTTTCAACTGAGATTTTTCATAACCATCCACCAAGTCACTAAATATAAAATGTGATTCACATTAGTGTATTTGTTTCAAAGGGATGAAGTGAAGTTGTAAGTGAAATACCAGATCAAATGACCATATCTCTTGAATTCTTAAACTCTTAAACTCTAAAACACCTAAACATCTAAACATCTAAACATCTAAACATCTAAACACTTAAACACTTCAGTTATTAGAATAGGTAATACCGTGAAACATAGTTCAAGATTAAAGACTTTAGATCTTGATTCACTTAATATCCTATTTTGATGCAGGTGTATCACTGAATAAGTAACTGGTTAAGTGTATTGAAGAGAAGATGATAAGATCTCGCCGCATCATAAACCACATTATTATTTAATATTAGAAGGGTTGAAAGTACCTGAAAGTACCTAAAAGTACTAGAAAGACAAACCGTTTTATTACTATTAGATGTGGACATGTTTAGAGTGTCGAGAAAAAATTTAAGGGAGAAAAACCAATGACTTATTTATACATTAATAATAAATTTATAAAAAATATTTTTTTGCAATAATCTTATAAAAAAATTAACGGTAAGATTTTTGGAATCTAGCTCTAGCACCTCTACCACCAAATTTCTTTGGTTCCATTCTTCTTGAATCAGCAACTAATAAAGATTTATCATAAGCGGTAAAAATTTTCTTTAATTCGTTTTTAGAAGCTTCATCAACAAATTTTTGATGATAAGCAATTAAACCTTTAGCAATAGCTTGTCTAATTGCGTAAATTTGTGAAACGTGACCACCACCACTAACTTTAACTTTAATATCAATATTTTGAAATTTATCTAAACCGACTAAAGTTAATGGTTCATAAACTTTGAATCTATAAACTTCTGGTTCAACTAAAGTGATTGGAGATCCATTAACTTTAATTAAACCTTTACCGGCTTTAACATGAGCAACAGCAGTAGCTGATTTCTTTTTACCAAAAGTCTATAATTGTTAGTAAAAATATTCTACATATTATTATTATTATAATGAATTTTTGAATTTTTGAAAATCTGAAACCATAAAGACTGAAACAAGGAAGACTAAAGACTGAAGATTGAAGACTGAAGGTCTGGATAACATCAACGTAACTATTACATTCACTCTAACTACACTCATCACATGGAGTAACTTTGAACTTTAAAATTTTTAGCTTATACATCATTACATTTATCTTCAATCACTACTTCATCTTAACGTTTTTTTTCCTACACCAACTCATTTCTTTTCCATTTCATTTCTATCTTCATCTCTCAGTCTTTCATCGATTCATACCAATCATTCATATATGTTATATCCATTATAATAGTTGTATTGTGGGATTTTTAATTCTTGTTACATACTTGAACAGATGGAGTTGACATTATTTGATAATTTTCTAAAAAAATTTTCAGTTTCTCAGAAAATGAAAAACTTCATTAACTTGTCGCTCCAGACGACATCCACCTAGCTAAACTCTCTATAGTCTTTTCTTAAGTATGAGGATGTCGTGCAGTGAGATCGCACTACTTTATGCTCAAATCACATGAGGGTGTGACTGTCTTTTGGAGGTAAACCAAAATATGTCGCGCCGTTAAGTACTGGAATTTAATGGCAGGGATTTGTCGCAATGTCGTCACCAGTTCTCTCAGAAACCATCAAGAAAGTGAGAAAAACTTTCTGTGAGGAAGAAAATTTTTCAAATATAACTTTAATCAAAGATGGCTGTTTCAAAGAATAATCCAATCTTAAAAAATCATTTTAGAAAAAATTGGCAAGAAAGAGTTAAAGTTCACTTTAACCAAGCTGGTAAAAAAGCTAGTAGAAGAACCACAAGATTACAAAAAATTGCTAAAGAATCTCCAAAACCTGTTGATACTTTAAAACCAATTATTAGATGTCCAACTATTAAATATAATAGAAAATTAAGAGCTGGTAGAGGTTTTACTTTAGCCGAATTAAAAGCTGTTAAAGTTACTCCAAAATATGCTAGAACTATTGGTATTTCAGTTGATCATAGAAGAGTTAATAGAAATGAAGAAACTTTTAAATTAAATGTTGAAAGATTACAAGATTATTTATCTAAATTAGTTGTCTTTGATAAAAAGACTACTAAAGAAGAAATTGCTAAATTTAATGGTGTTTCAATTTCTTCATCATTCCCAATTAATCAATCACCAATTGATTCAACTCCAAGAAAAGTTGAAGTTGGTGAAGAATCAGCTTTTAGAACTTTAAGATTAGCTAGATCTGATAAAAAATACAAAGGTGTCAGAGAAAAAAGAGCTAGAGAAAAAGCTGAAGCTGAAGCTGAAAAGAAAAAGAAGTAAGTAATTAAATTGTAGTTAATATCATTAATGATTTACTCTGTCTTATAATATATTTACATTTGTCAAGGTTCTTCTCTCCCTTACTCATACTACAACACTCCTGAACACTACTACCATACTTCTACCGTATTCTTTCATACCGTTAAAATACTCTTACCACTGTTACACGTCTCCTACACATCTCTTACTATGTCTATCCTTTACCGTTTTAGACATCTCTCATCTAATTGACATTGCACAGTAATAGTTTCTTAGAGTTATGATCAGAGTAACAATTATAGAGAACTTTTGTTCAGAATTAAGGAGTTTTATTATTAAATATACAACTAAATTTAATCGAATAAACCGAAACCCATATCATCATCAGATTCTTCCTTTTCTTCTTCTTTTTCTTCTTCTTTAGCTTCTTCAACTTCACCACCAGCAACGGCACCAGTGGCACCAGAGGCAGCGACAGCAGGACCAGAAGAAATATTGAAAAATAAATCTTTTAAGTTTTGACCTGATAATGCTTTAGCGAAAAGATCAGCCCAAATATCTTCAACTTCAACATTAGCTTTTTTGACTAAAGTTAATAAATTTTCTGAATTGATTTCAATTTCGGAATCTGATAAGATTAAAGCAGCGTATGATAAACTAGTTTCAACTGACATGGTAATTATTTATGTTTGTTTGGTAACTTTTTTTCTAGAATTAATCAATTTAAGCTATTTGCAGACTAGTTCTTAGTTTTGTGTGAAAATTTTTTTGAGATTTTTCAGTATTTGGTTATAGTCAATTTTTCTTTGAGAATAATTTCGAGAATGCACGTGAGGCGTTAGGGCTTGAACCACCTAGTAGTCTCAAATAGTTAATTGTAATGCAAATTCAAAGTTACACTTACTATGACAGGATCTTAAACAATAAAGATAGATATTGAATACTTATAGTACTAATTATAACACAAAGTTATGTCATATAGCATGCTTTTCATGTTGTTAAGATTGTGGAAATGATAATTATGGATAATTATTAGTTGGTGCGGCTAAAGCTTAGCTTAACAAGCATCTATAATTTTTTTTAAATAATCGGAATGGTATTTCTTCCATTGCACAAGCAATTTTTCAAATAATGGCTCTAATTAACATTTTTTGTTTTAATTAATATTTAATCAATATTCCTAATTAATATTTCTAATTAATTATTGGGAAAGCCTCACTACGTGTTATTTTAGAGATAGGAGATAATTTCAAAAGCCCCACTAAAACAACTCAAACCTCTCTCAATTAAAATTAGTAATCCACCACTATACACCCATAAACTCATATAGCCATAAAATCATGTACCCATCTAATCATGTACCCATCAAATTATCTACTCAGCTAATTATCTACCTATATAATTATCTACTTCTATACCTAGATAGTTATTTACTTATGAAAAATAGGAGTAACAATGCGAGATCACTAAAAATTTATAAAAAGAACCCCCTTTTTAATGTAATTATATGTCATAATATGTAAAATTGATTAAGAGGGTGTTTAAGAAATCACAGGGTGGTGAAAGGTGTTAAAAGTGGTGAAAATTTAAAAAATGAATGATTTAAGTTAAGTCTCATAACTAACAGTAATTTACTACATTACCCTATACAGCAATTTGCAGAGTGAGAATAAGAAGAAAAAAAAGGTTAAGCAGATTTTAATATGAAGGAGCTTTTAATATGGAAATCGAAAGAGAGATAGGTTAATACGTCATTTAACTAAGAATTATAGAACTTCACTAACTGAATGAATTTAATTAAAGAATTTACAAGATTAGTTTTACAAATTAGTTTAAAAATGTAAATAAACAGATAAGAGTTTTATTCATCCGTAAACAAATCAAATTAAAAATAAACGATTATTTACGTTTTATTAATAGTTTTTTTTTTTTTGCCAATTTACCCTATATCAACTATATTTACTTAGTTTACTCCTTAATTACTATCTATAGTTAAATTACTATTTACTTTTTACAATTTAACTTTCTAGACAAGAAATTAAAAATGGTTGCAGTGGTTCAAATTAGTGAAATTGAGAGTGATTGTGAGAGTGAGAGTGATTCTATTAGTAGGATGAATAAGAGTTATAAAATAAACTGTACTATGGATTAAAACTATGAATAATATGAATTTTAAATGACCATTCAATTACAAGAAAATTCATAAGAAGTAAAAGAATTATAACTAAGAACTTATTATAAACAAAGAAATATAAACAAAGAAATTTTAAGTAGTTAAATCCATATAACATGTAAAGTTATGCAAATGGAAAAAATATGTCAAAAAAACAAAAAAAACTAACCAAAACAATTGATAATATATAAAGGTAGTAATCAAAATTGTAATGTAAATTGTAATGTAAATTTCAATGTAACTATTATAAATTTCAATATTTTTAATATTGAAGATCTTTTTAAACTAAAAAAACTTAATTAGGTAAAACCACTACCTAATTAAGAATAAATTACTTTATTTACTCTCACACCTCTTAATCTCACAGTCTCATTCATTCTCATTCTTTCATACTAAAATCCATTATCCATTCATTATTCTGTTTCTCCTTTCATTGTCTTTTCTCACACCCATAATTGTAAAGAAAAATAAAGAGTGGAGAGTCGTTAATACTAATTTTACCCCAACTAAATGCAAAGACAAGTAACTTTAAAATACAAAATCATAACTTTATAAACACACAACTTCATCATGTTACATTATGGCTTTTAGTTGTTAATTACAAGAAAAACTTATACCATATAAATGGCATTAACAGGAATTAGGTTAGTTATTTTTTAACCTGTTGAATGGATTAAAAGATTTTCCGCATTTTCTTATCTCTCCTATCTCCCAACCACAACAGATTTACACAACCACCCACTCAACAGAACCACCCTCTCATTAACTACGGAACTATCAAGTATCAAGTCAAGTGACTATTAACTATATATATACAAACTGTTAAATTAACTGTTTTCTTAACGGGTAAATTTCTTAACTGTTAAATTTCATTTTGTTTACCTTTTTAAAATAAAACCCGTGCTAAACGTGGCACCTCTGCTGTCCGAAGGGTTAAACCCTTTTTGCCCCCAGACACTACCTGCTGTTAATTTGAAAACCTGTTTTAATTTAAAAATAATCAATTTTTCCCTTCTGTGGTATTTTTATAATTTTTTTATAAACAACCTGATTTTAACTAGATTGCCATTTTATCTTAAAGTCAACTTAGTCAACTCATAGTTACTATACCTTAGTTAATTAGTATAATCACAATACTTATTAAATCAACACTTTAGATAAATACGTCCGTTTTTAAATTTTTTCTAGTTTTAGTGGTAAATCTTTTACGTCCGTACAACTCACACACACCACACACCACATTTCAATACATTTCAACAAATTTTCAATACATTTCAACAACTTTCAACACATTGCAACAAATTTCATTTTCCACAACTTCAATTCTTTACTTTGTCACAATCATATAATAATAAAGGGTAAAGGGTAAAAAAGAAAGATGTTATTTTTAATATACTTACTCGCTTCAGTTTTAAGTAGTCCAATTAATAAAGTACTTAATAATTTTAATAAAAGAGATGGTTTAGCATTTGATTATAATAATAATAATGATAAAATTTATGGTGTTAATTTAGGTGGTTGGTTTGTTTTAGAACCTTATATTACCCCATCACTTTTTGATGCTTTTGGTGATGATTCTTCCACTCCAATTGATGAACATTCTTATTGTGCTGCGTTAGGTAAACAAGAATGTTCCAAAAGATTAAATAATCATTGGAGTTCATGGTATACTGAAGATGATTTTGAAGATATTGCTAAAGCTGGTTTAAATGCAGTTAGAATTCCAATTGGTTATTGGGCTTTTAAAATGTATAGTTATGATCCTTATGTTGATGGACAAGTTAAATATTTAGATCAAGCAATTGAATGGGCAAGAAATAATAATTTAAAAGTTTGGATTGATTTACATGGTGCTCCTGGTTCTCAAAATGGTTTTGATAATTCTGGTTTAAGAGATACTTTAGAATTCCAATCAAATCCTTATAATACTGCTTTAACTTTAGATGTTTTAAAAATTATAACTGATAAATATGCTAATGGTTATGAAGATGTTATTATTGGTATTGAATTATTAAATGAACCTTTAGGTCCTTCATTAGATATGAATGGTTTAAAAACTTTTTTAAATAATGGTTATCAAACAATTAGAGAATCTGGTTCAATTCAACCAGTTATAATTCATGATGCTTTCCAACCTTCAGGTTATTGGGATAATGATTTTACCACATCATCAAATGTTTGGAATGTTGTTATTGATCATCATCATTATCAAGTATTTTCTGCTGGTGAATTACAAAGATCAATGGATCAACATATTTCAACTTGTTGTAATCAAGGTATTCAACATACACAAGAATCTCATTGGAATGTTGTAGGTGAATGGTCAGCAGCATTAACTGATTGTGCAAGATGGTTAAATGGGGTTGGTAGAGGAGCAAGATGGTCAGGTAATTATGATAATTCTCCTTATATTGGTTCTTGTGATATGTATACTGAAATTGGTAATTGGCCAGATTGGCAAAAAGTTAATACTAGAAAATATATTGAAGCTCAATTAGATAGTTATAGTACAAGAAGTGGTTGGTTTTTTTGGAATTGGCATTGTGAAAATGCAATTGAATGGGATTTGAGAGAATTAATTGGTAATGGATTATTCCCTCAACCAATTAATGATAGACAATATCCAAATCAATGTAATTATTAAAACTAGGCTACTAGAAGCATTTAGTTGCATACCAGGTGTAATATCCTATAGTTTAGTTTTCGAAAAAAGTTTTAGTTCTTATAGATTAATAGTTTATGTTTTAGAATTCCCCCCCCTCTTTTGCCTTTTCTCTACTCTTTACTCTCTATTTACTCTTTACTCTGTTTTTACTGTTTACTATTAAGCCAGGGATAGCCTTACTTAATATCACAATCAGCCACATCAGCAATAAGAGTAATATCAGCCTTAGACTTATCATTATCAGCCTTTTATCAGCCATTATCAGCCTTTGATTGAGACTTTGTTTAGAAATATCAGCCTTATCATCAGCCATATACAACAGCCATCTCAAAGCCATCGCAATATTTGCAGTATGAAGAGTAAATTAAATTAACTCTAATTTTCTCCCTTAGGAGTAATCTAATCAACTACCACAACTTCAACAACTAACCCTTCACTGGTAAATTAACTGAGTCCCAAATACTACGCTGGTTCAAATTTAAGAGAGGGTTCGCTAAATTCAAAACAATTCGCGTGTTCTTTAAAGGGTTAAAAGGGTTAAATCACCATTTTGGCACCATTTTAATCCCTTAAATATCACGTTAATTTGTTCCACCAAATTTATGAAATTCAGGTGGTGGATAAGAAATTTTAAGTATAAATTATAAGTTATTTCCCTGTTTAATTTCTTAAAATTTCCTTATATTTTCCTTAAAATTTCTTTAAAATTTCTTGTCTACTTGTTCCATATTTACGTTTCACTTAATTCCTTTGTCAAGTTTTTTTCCTCGTCAATTTTGTTGTTCTCTCAGGGTAAACAAAAAACCCTGACTTATGTAACACGAGGTAAAAGCAACTTATTTATAAGTAAAAGGTTAATTAAAGTATTATAAACTATAGAGAGGTATTACATTGATATTGATCTTGATATTGAAGTTTAGTTTTAGTTAAAGAGGCTATGAAATATTTAAGGTCTTAATTCTAGAATTGATTAATCTACTCTATGCTTGCGAATTTGTTTGTGCTACAAATTAGTCTTTATTAGTGTTTTTAAGTGTTTTGAAGTCTCTATTATGTAAATTGTAATTATATGTAAATTGTTTAGGTTAGTAAATAATAAGGTTAGTAAATTGTTTTAATTGAAATATTGGCAATATTAACTTTAACCCTTTCTTGTACTGATTATCAGTGTAAAACCATATTGACGACGATAGTGATTGGATATTTCTATTAAACTAATTATAATAATATTGTATTATTTTATTATACTTCAATAAATACTTAATTCTTCAAAGAGTTTTTATAAACAATCTCTTTCAATATAAGTTCTTATTAGAGTATTAATCAAGAGAATAGATTGGTAAACTAAAATCCAATTACTTGTAAGTACTTAAACTACTTAAAACCACTTAAACTACTTAAACTACTTAAATATTTTTTGATGACTTTTAATGACTTAAACAATTATCTCCCTTACGATAATTATCATCATCAATTTGACATATTTAATGAGAGTTTTAAACTATAAAAAAATTCGCAGCGTTTTCTAGAGAAAGTCCATGAATTTTTGGAATATATTATTAATAAATAGTTCAAGTATTGTCTATTTATTATTAAGAATCAAATACTTAAAGTACTTTAGATTGTTTCCTTTTTCTCACTATTTGTAATTCTTAAAATACTTTCATTTGCAATTAAAATAATTTCATTTGAGAATCAACCTATCATTTCGGAGCAGATGATGCGTTAATTAAATGATTAATAGTTCAAATATTGTCTATTGGTTATAATCTTACTGAAGATATGACTGATAAAAGAGAAAGTGGCAAAAGAGATTTCTGTGCGTGTGTGTGTGTGATAAAAGAAGATGACCGGTGATTTTCTTATTAATAACTAATTTCTAATTCACCATTTCTATCGTATAAACTTCTTGTTCTTATATAAGGATCAATTTCAATATAATTTTCACATAATTGTTTTTGTAAATTCAATCTTTGAATTAAAAAATTACTTGAATCTTGATTATTTTCACAGTTAATCCAATTTATAGTTGATTCAATAAATTGTAAAAAAAATGAATTCCTTTGATTAACTAATTTTTTAAATTTATTATCTTTTGGTTTGAGACTATTCTTCTTATTCCCTAATTCAAGTTTGGGGAATTTGAAAACATACTCATCTTTACCATCCAAATGTTTTGGTATATACTTATCATCAATATAATTTTTTATAGATTCATTATTTGTAAATTTAAATTTCTTGACGAAAATTGGGTCCATTAATGGTTTTATAATTTTCCAAACAATTTGAAAAATTTTAGGACTATTATGTAAAAAAATATTTTCAATATACTCTGGATAATTCTGATTAAATTGGAAAATTAAAAATTTTATAAATGATAAATCAAAATTTGATAATGTAAAATCAGTTAAATCAAATATAGCAGTGAATTTCAATACTTTATTAGATTCTTTGAATGATAACGATGCTAATTCAGTAATCATTAAAATATATTTCTCAAAATGGTTATTTGATATTTCATTTTTGAAATGTTTGGATACTTCTAATCGAATAATTAACCTCCCCTGTTTATCTACCCCTCGGAAATATATATAACCCTTTTTAATAATTTTCATTAATTCATTATCTTTATCTTTTATATACAGTTTTTCTTCACTTTCAATTAATATCTTTTCAGTATCAAATTGATGCATTTTACAATCTAAATTTTTAGTAAATGCTTGAATTGATTTGTTTAAATCGTATTTATTAGCAATTAAATATTTTAATAATATTTGATCAATGGAGAAATTTTTAAAAATTTGTAAGAACTTAATACTTAATTTTGAAATATCGTATTTTTCAAATGCTGAATGGGTTTTCAATGGTAAGTAATTTTGTTTACCGAAAAAATCATCATCTAAATCACTGCTGTCATCGAGATCCAAATCTTCATCTATATCTCCTTGTTCTTGTTGTTGTTGTTGTTGCTGTGTAGCTTGATTTCTCCTTCTAGTTCGGAATTTCAATTTATACATCTTATTATACTGTAGATTTGAACTTATTTCATTATAAATTATGACCGTTCGATTATTTATAAATGGTGGAGGTAACTCACTATTCAGTTTTTTCAATGATGAAACAAAAATTTTGGAGCTATATTCAATTTGTTCTAATGTTAATCCAATATTAAACCCCATTGCTTGTAAAATATATGCAAGAAATTTTTTAATTAGTATTTCGGTCCTTCCATCTAAATTCCAATTATAACTTCTTAATTTTACTGATTTTTTAGTAACTTCTTCATCGAATATATCCATCTTGCCCTATCTTTCCTATATTTCCCAATATTTCAAAGCACCTTTTTAATACTTTCTGATATTTTTTACAATTTTGTAATATTTTTTACTAAACTTAAAAATCAACTAATCTAAATCAAAACCTTAAATATCTAGGTGATAACAAATCAAATCCCACTACTCAGCCAATATTACCAAATACCTTATATATACGTCTCAAAATTTTTTTCCACTCAGACTTTCTCCTATTCACTAATCAAACTCAGTCTGCAACTCTGCTTCAGAAAATTTTTTTTCTGCTCTGTAGTTTGAACCAACAATCTGATTTGATCTGCCAACAATTTGATATTTTTTACGAAATCTACCACTAAAAGAAAATATTTTTTAGTGTGGGTTATACCAATTTAACTTAATTAAGTAATTTTTATCATTAACAGATAAGAATAGTATGGGTGTACCGGCGTACTACCATACAGGTGTACCGATGTACTGGTGTTATGAAATTTCAGGGTAACACTCACATCTCACGCGAAAGTCAGGTGCATCAATCACGCGATAGTAGTGTGACTGTCATGTGACCCAGTGTCCCAAACAGGGGTCGTGTAGTGGCAATAACTGTCCTCCGTAAATGTCGTGGGTGGGGAGTTTTTTTTTGAAAAATAAAGGTGACATTATCGTGAAATTATCGCTGAGCGTTAAATTCGGAGTTTGTGACATTTTTCTTTCAGTCTACTTTGTCTCATTCCTTTGCAGCATTAATGTCACAGTCAAAAATTGACTTAACCCTTTTATCACCAACGTTTTTATAAACAAAGGGAGGAATAAAAATTAATAAAAATTAGTATAATAATTATAATTGATAAAGCTAGTACGTCAGTAGCTAATTAATGTTTGTTTTAGGTATTGGGACCCCCCCGACAATTGTCTTAAGCCAAATAATTTGTTAATTTCAAAATTCATTTTTGCAAATCTATGATAATTTTCCAGGTTTTAGACCAACCTCAATTGAGAATGAAATAATGAAATTAGTAGTGGAAACTTGACTAATTGAGTAATAATTTTTTCATATGAAATAAAACTTACTTAAGCTTTAGCCTTTAACTTTTTCCCGTTATAATTCTTTAACTCCCCCAGATTTGAAGTTAGCCTTTAGTAATTGTTACAAAATAATTACTGTTTTTTGTTTTTTTGATTTTCCTTCTGCAGGAACCCCCAACGCATATCGGAGTTGCATGTGAACTTGATCAAATGAATTATATAAAGACCATATATTTCTAATTGATTTAGTTAATAATAGTAATTGACTAATACATTAATTTATAATTTTAACCAAAGATTTTTTTAATTGAAGTTTTTTAGGATGAAAGATTTACAATCAATTTTAAAAAATGTGGATCCGTTCCAAATTTTTATTTCATTATTTAGTATTTTTATTATTTACAAAACTTACAGATTCGCTAAAAGAAGTTACTTAAAAAAAAAATTTAATGCTGAAGATCCACAATTATTACCACATTCTTATCCAATTTTTAGTAGAGAACCATTTGGAGTTTTAAAAAAGAAAAAAAATGGTTTAGTTTGGAAAATGGTTTTAGAATTTTTTGAAGATTATGGTCATAGTTGGACTGCAAACATGGGTCATACTATATTTGTTACTTCTGATCCAGAAAATATTAAAGCTGTCTTAGCTACTCAATTTACTGATTTTGCTATGGGATTAAGACATGCTCACTTTAAACCATTATTAGGGGATGGGATTTTTACATTAGATGGTCATGGTTGGAAAACTAGTAGAGCTTTATTAAGACCAAATTTTTCAAGAGAACAAGTTGCTCATACTAAATCTTTAGAAAAACATCTTATTTCATTATCAAAACATATTAGAAAATTTAATGGTAAACCATTTGATATTCAAGAATTATTTTTTAGATATACTGTCGATACTGCTACAGAATTTTTATTTGGTCAATCATTATATGGTTTAAGAGATTCTTCAATTGGTGAAACTCCTCCATCTGATGTTTGGTCTGGTGCAGGTAATTTTTATGAAAGTTTTACAACAGCTCAAGAAATTTGTGCAACTAGATCTTGGGCACAAAATTTATACTTTTTAGTTAATCCTCCAGCTTTTAGAACATCGACTAGAGTTGTCCATGATTTTGCTCAATATTATATTAATAAGGCTTTAAATTTTAATGAAGAAGAATTAGCTAAAAAATCTGAACTGGGTTATATTTTCTTATATGAATTAGTTAAAGAAACTAGAGATCCAAATATTTTAAGGGATCAACTATTAAATATTATGATTGCTGGTAGAGATACTACTGCAGGTTTATTAACTATGGTTTTCTTTGAATTAGCTAAAAATCCTGATAAATTTGAAAAATTGAAAAATGCAATTTATAGAGATTTTGGTGATGGTGATAACGTTGATTTAGATTCAATTACTTTTGAAAGTTTAAAAAAATGTGAATATTTAAAATATGTTTTGAATGAAACTTTAAGATTATATCCAAATGTTCCATTTAATTTTAGATGTGCAACCAAAGATACTACTTTACCAAGAGGTGGTGGTAAAGACTTAAGTAAACCAGTATTAATTGAAAAAGGTTCAGTTGTAGTTTATTCAATTAGTGCTACTCATAGAAATCCTTTATACTATGGTAAAGATGCTGCTGTTTGGAGACCTGAAAGGTGGGAAGATAAATCTTTAAAACCTGGTTGGGCTTATTTACCATTTAATGGTGGTCCAAGAATTTGTTTAGGTCAACAATTTGCTTTAACTGAAGCAAGTTATACAGTTGTTAGATTATTGCAAATGTTTCCAAATTTATTTAGTGAAGATAAACAAACTTATCCTCCACCAATTCATGCTCAATTAACCCTTTCTTTAACTCATGGTGATTGGGTTAGATTTTATTAGTTATGATTTTATTTATGTATTTAGTTCTTCTTCCTTCTCGTCTTTACTCTCCCCCTTATCTTTCGCTACCTCTTCTCTACACTCTATGTGTACCCTACTTTCTATATCACTAAACTACATGCGCTACTTCTGCAAATGGGTTAATTCTAAAATTACACAAACATTACACATAACTTTCACACCAGTCAATTGAAATTCTATAGACCAATTCTACAATCGACAATTGACAATTGACATGCTTCTTTATTTATATCTAATAATTCTGATAATTTTTATACAAATTTAAAAATATATTTCCTGAATACAATAGAGTGGAGTACTAAGGTGAGACAGAGACATTAAATTAAAAATCATATTCATTGCATAAACTAAAAAGATCTAAACTATATAAGTATATGGAAACCTACTATGGTAGACTCTATAATTTAGCTTTAGTTCTTGGATCGGCAGCTCTTAAAATTTTTTCAATTGAAACTGCTTTCATTAAATTACCTTTAACTTTTAATTTACCTGACATATATAATTTTTGAGGATTAACTTCATCATTAACTAATTTAAGAAAATCAACATCTCTCATCATCAAAGTAACATCGGCTTTTGGTAAAGCACCATCGATTTTTTTAACTTCACCAGTATTTTTAAATTCGAAAAACCATGATTTTTGTTTCTTATCTTTATTTTTTAATGTTAATATAACAATTGCTTTAGCTTGTTTAATTGATTGTTCTCTTAATTTTGGATCATCATCTAAAACTGATTTCATAAAATTCAATAACTCGGTACCTTCGAAATCTGGTTCACTTAAATCACTCATCTTTTAATCTTTTAATCTTTTAATCTTATTCTTATTCTTATTCTACTTATTAACAACTAGCTGGTTTATAGAACTTGGTTAATAATCGTTACAGATATTTTGCAGCTATTTATGCAATACCGCGAATATCCATGTGAAATTCCAACCCATTTTTTTGGTTTAGTTTGTGGGGTGAACCATTTCACTTAATTTAACTAACCAACTCCGAAAATGTCTAAAGTAAGTAAAAATTGTAAATTCAGCTACAATTTTAGTTAACAGTTAGTATTACATTTTCATATGCTAATTTTAGTTTACAGTGATTCCTCGATGATTAGCTTAACTCTATTCAATGAATGTCGCATACCTAAACCTTTCAATATTTTCAATATGGCAACAGTATTTACTTACCCAAAACATATCTCTACGTTATCACTATTCTTGTAGCAGTGAAAAATTCAAAGTCCCTAGGTACAATATTCATGCCAGAATGGTGTCCGAGATTCGTAGGATGGTGATATTCATTTTATAGAGGTGAGCTAATCATGCTGGAAACACTGTATAAAAGTTTAAAATGTCTATTATGTCTGCAAGTTGCAAAAGAGAGATTTAAACTACTATTGCCATTTGAATTAGAATAAACTCATATGCATTAACCTAGGTCAATTGGGAAGGGGAGTGAGATATTGTTAGACCTTATTAAAGGGTTAAACAAGGAGATATAAAGAGACGGAAGAAGGTAAAAAGGATAAAATTCAGAATAAACCTCTGTATGAAAATGTGTATGAAAATGTGTATGAAAATGTGTATGAAAATGTGTATGAAAATATCTATATAAAAATAAGTATGAAAATATTTATGAAAATATGAATGAAAATATGAATGAAAATATGAATGAAAATATGAATGAAAATATATGGTTAAGCATCTAAATCTAATTCATCTAATAATTTATCGATCATTTCAATATCTCTTTCATAATTAACCATTGAATTTTTAACTAATTTTGTATCTTCAACATTTGATTTATTAAATTCTGATAAATCAATAAAATCTGAAGACGATTCATTACTTATACCATATTTTTTTAATAAATAATATCTAATATCATCAATTAATTCAATTGTATCAGTATTTTGTCTTTGATTAATTCTTAATGCTGATTCATTAATTAAATTTTTAAATTTTTTAACAAATTCAATATTCTTAAAAATTTTTTCTAAATTATATGAAATATTTTTTGTTAAAAACTGCTCTAATTTATCACATCTTGTTTCCCATGAAATTTTAATTAATTCAAAACAATCATACCCTGTAATTTTTTTAAAATTTAAAAATTCTTCCCAATTAATTTTTTTAAATTTACTAATTATATTAATTGCACAAATTGTTTTCAATCTTTCTAATAATAGTTCATCTGCAATAAATAATAAATCAATTGTTAAATTAATTGGTAAATCATTAATATCATCATGATATAAATAAGTTAATAATAATTCTGCAACTTCAAATTTAAAACAATTTAATTTTATAATTGGTAAAGTCTTTAATTTTTTATTATTTATAATTTTACCATACTCTAGATTATCAATTATTGGATAATTATTTGTAATTTCAAAAATTTCTGAATTAAACATTGTATCAAAATATTCTGATCTAATTAACATTGATCTATGACATGGATAATAAATTATTGAATCAGTTGGAATATCAATTACTGATAAGATTATATCAGGGAATGCATCACAATTTAATAATTGTTGATTTTGAAATGAATTTAAATATTTTGATGGTTCAATATCATCAAATTCAATTTCTCCTTCAAAATCATTAAATTGATCTTCAATTATAATTTTACAATCAATTATTATATTTAAAAATTTACTTAAATTATTTCTGGCAGTTTCAACAAAATTAATTAAATTATCATAATTGATTTTAGAAATTTCCTTTTCATCTTTAATATTTTTTAATTTTTCAATTCCTTTAACTAACTCATTTAATTCCCATTTTTTAGCAAATTTTATAAGTTTGCCATCATAATTGAATTTTTCAGGTTTTAAATATATATAATCAATTAATTTTTTAAAAATTATTGGATCTATAGATTCTTCATCCTCTACTTCTTGTTCCTCACCTTCCCTTATAGTAAAACCATTTATTTCATTTTTACCCTTCCATTCATCATTAAATTTATCAACAAAATACCTAGATCTAGCAGCTAATAAAAATTTGTTTAATTTAAAAAATTTCATATCCCTATTTATTTCACCTAGTTGTTTAAATTCAATTACAAAATCTTTACAAATTAATGGATTTTTAGGATTTAACATTGACGATAAATGACTTGCAAAAGGTTGTGAAATATCAATTTTTTTTGAAATATCAAAACTTAATAATAAATCTCTAATTTCATCAGTTAATGCTCCATAAATACATCTTTCGCCTTCAAATGTATCTCTATCACAAAGGGCACCTCTATCAAGTAACATTTTAACAATTTCAAAATGTCCACATAATGATGCTAATATTAATGGTGAATAATCCCATTCATCAGTTTGATTGATGTTTAGATTGGGAGTACTTAATAATGAATCTACCGTCTCCAAATCTCCTGATCTACAAGCAAGTAAAAGATCATCAAATATCTGATCTTTATCATTCGTCATTATCTCATTATCTTGTATCGCGAAACCTCTTTGTCAGTTACTAGTTATATTCTTATATTACAAAATTAATCTATAAATGCAGAGTAGAAAATACACAGTAGCCATAATGTGACTAATGAATGGAGGTACTAGCCATAATGAAGTCCAGTTTAATGAAGTCCAGTTTAATGAAGTTCTAGTTGGAATGCCACCAATCTTTAACTTCAGCATTACCTAATTCATTCAAATTATGATCACTTAATTTTAATTTATCCTTTTTAGCAGGTATTTTTTTAATTACTTTATTACCAATCCATACATTACCTAATTCCATAAATTCTTGAATTTCTTCATCACTATAATCAATTGTAATACCTCTTAATTTTGAATTTTTATCACTTTCTTCACCAATTGAAGAATATGCACACCAAGTATAACCATTACAATATTGTCTAACATTAAGCCAAGATCTATCACTTTCACCATCACTTTCTTTAACCAGAATAATTTCTGATGGTGGGATAATAGCATTTTTAATAATTAATTTATCAGTGAAAAAAGTTTTAAAACTTTCTAAAGTTTTAAATTTTGTATATCTTTTTTTAGAATTAAATTCTTCTTCAGCTTTAAATTCTTGTCCACAAAATCTAAAACCTGAATTAAACCATAATAATGTATGATTATCTTCATCATTAATATGAGCTGGATGATTTGAACAAAGTTCTTTTGATTTAAAATTTTTTGCTCTACCAATATCATTAAATCTTTCATTATTTGGTGTATATTCTCCAATTGCTGCTGCAAAATGTTTATTAAATGAATAATGTTCATCACCAGAAATTACAAAACTTAACCAAAATAATTCTTTATCACCATAAACTCTACCTCCAACAGGGTAAATAAAATTTAATTGTGCCATTATAAATGATTTAAAAAAATGTTTTTCTTTATTAATTACAACTAATCCACTTTCCATATAATGATTAAACCCTAAAAAGAAATCTCTTGTTAATGAATAATTTGTTGGTTGAGGTAAATCAAAAATTAAACTATCTAATTTTGAAGGTAACATTTTTTTGAAAAAAACTAAATCATGATCAGGTCTATATTCAACAGTTTTACGATCTTTAAAAAAAATTGTACCATTAATTTTATATTTTTCCATTTCAAAAAAATATTCAGGTTTTTTTAATAATACTGTATCAGCATCAATTAAAATCATTTCTTTAAAAGTATTAAATAATGTTGCTAAAATTTTATTACCAAAACCTTCAAATTTATGTAAATATTCTTCTTTAATTGATTTACTAACATCAATAAAATAAATTGATTGTAATGGTAATTCATCATTAATAATTAATTTTGATCTACAAATATCAATTAATTTTAATTTTGATTCTTCTGATAAATTTTTAAAATAAATAATTTGAATTGGTAATTTATTTTCTAAAAATCTTAATAATTTAATTAATCTAATTGTATCATCAACATGATCATCTTTAATAGTTAAAACAATACCCTTTTCATTTAAATTTAATTTTAAATTTTTTAAAAAATTTTCTTTTGGTTTTTCATCAGTTATAGTTAATTTATTTAAATTAAAATCTTGAATTTCTGGATATTTTAATGTTAAATATGGGAAAATTCTTTTTAAAATTGATGTTTCATCAATATTTGATTTACTTTTACCATTTGTCATATAACATTTTTCAAAAAGTTTAATATTTGTCATATAATCATGAATTAATTGTTCTTCATTTTGAATTTTTGACCAATTTTCATCATATTCTTTCCTTAATTGATTATCTGGTATCAATTCCTTTTCTTGTTCTTTTAATTCTTCTAAAACATGATTTTTAAAATGTTCAAACCCTTGCATATACTTTTTATCATAAGAAAATCCATAAGTTGGATCATTTTTCCAATCTTTATCTAAATTATATAAATTGGTAAAATAATAATCACATTTATCAATTAATTTCAAATCTTTAAATTGAATAAATTCAATTTTACTTAATAAACTTTTATAATTTGATGATTCGATATTAATATTATGATTTTTTTCATTAAACTTAATATCTTGGGAATTAAATTGAAATTTTGATTCTTTTAAAATTGTAAAATCGGGTGGTGTTTGATATTGGAAAAAATGATAAACACCTCCAAGTATTAATAACACAATAACTACCCTTAAGCCAACCGATCTAAACTTCCTAGAACTTAGTGCTTTAATCATCTTTTTTTTTTCTTTTGAAACCCTTTTTTCAACCCCGTTGGCTCGTTGGTGTTGGCTTCGTTGTTGTTAAAACGGTATCGTTACCAAGCTCTTTCACTTATCTATTTTTTTGCTCTGAAAAATTTACGCGCATTGATTTACTCGTTGTAAGCCTACAAACACTAAGACTGACATCGACTTACTAACACTTGCAAAGACTTGCAAAGACTTACCAAGACTTGCTAATAATTTAAGACTTGATAAGACTGATGGTATCGTGACTGCTGAGCTGGCAGGCTAAAGAGATCAAGGGAACAATTGGTTGAGAACTATAAATTCTAATCGTTTATGGTTTCAGGGGCACGTCTCACATTCTCACATTCTCAATCTCTATCAGATGGTACCTAAAACAGGCTGAATTTGAAAATGGAATAACCACTGCAAAAATGGAAATAAACCCATTTCCTCGGGCCAATCGATTACTTATATACTAATCTATTGATTTATTCAAACTGCACCAATTTTAATCATTTAAATAATTATGTCCGGTCGTGGGGCTACCGATGAGTTTTTGGGTCAGTGGTTTTTGGCGGGTAGTTTTTGGCGAGCAGTGTTTGCGAGTCTTTGGCAAGTTTTAATATCCACCAATAGATCAAAATAGTGTACAAAAATAGTGTATATCTGCAATCTAAGCTTTTTGTCAGAAACTAAGTATCGCAGAGATATGAATTTCAAAAAATTGTGCAGTTCAGGTATTTTCAGGTGTAGATTCAGTGTTTTTTTTTCTTATCACAAGGCGATGAAGGTAGTAAATCCAAGTTTATTTCCCATGTTTCATATCTTATGCTAAGAAATTAACTGTGGCACTTTTCTTTATCATCAAAAAAAAAACTCTTGACTGAAAACCGTAAAAAGGAAATAGTAAAGAGAATTGAAGATCCAGGAGAACATGGTTAATTTATTATTCCCATTTTATTTACTCCCATTTTATTTATTCCCATTTTATTTATTCCCATTTTATTTATTCCCATTTTATTTATTCCCATTTTATTTATTCCCATTTTATTTATTCCCTTCTTTTTAGTCTAAGTTATTCATCTACTTGTAGTTCTATTGTTCAACATAGATGGTAAAACGCAATAAAATGTTCAAAAGAGTAATGCCGGTAAAGGATTTATAAAGCATTTGAAAAGGATTTGTAAAGGATTTCTACATAACCCTAATGTTGCCCCAAATATAATTTTAAAACATAAAGAAACAGGCCATCAATAATCATTAGCTGATAGAAATCCAAAGTTATGGGAACAACAAAAGAGAATTTTTAAAACACTAATAATTACGAGAATAGGTAAAATTGTCATTGATAAGATTTTTTATTTTCTGTGTTGGTGCTGTAAAATTTTAAAATTTGGTTTTGATACTTTCAGTTTGCGGCAATAACAATATAAGGCGATTACTATAAAAAAAACTTTAGGAAACTCATACCTAATTTATGGATAATTAGGGTAAGTATAAATGGAAGTTACTCTATAAATTTACTTTATATAGTTACTTTATATAGTTAATTCTTGAATTATATCATAAATAGTAAGTATAAAAGATAAGAGATTAAGCTAATTGATTAGACTATCTATTGATCGTCCATTAAACAATGTCTAGAAAGTGTAAAAAAAAGAAACAGTTTAAAAATATAATTAGAATACTATAAATGAAAATTTATCATTTAACTTTTTGGCGGGAGTCCTTTAACTAGGTGTTTTAATAACATCAGAATTATCCGAACAACTCTTCAATTTCGTCTTAGTCTCAAAATGTAAAAAAACAATGATGTGATGATTTTTCTCATCAGATTGATTGTTTAGAGACGAAATGGGTGGTTATATTTATTCCCATAGTTATTCCCATAGTTATTCCCATATTTATTTCCATAGTTAATATTCTTTTTCCCTATCTCCATTGCATCTTCCCATTTCATCTTCCCATTTCATATTACCACAGATTTCACAATCCCTCATCACAGTTCCTCATGACAATTCCTTTTCGTCTTTTTGTATATTCTATACATAAATTCATGAAAGGCTTTTTTACAATTATTATCTCCAAAATACGTCAATCATTGGGTGAAATTGTTTTTCATTTTCATTTAAGGCATTGAATTTACCCTTTTTTCATACTAATTTTAAATGGAATATTTTCTTTTTTCCTGTTGCAAATCCGACACCTAGGGAAATGTCGTGATAACAATTGTTATTATAGCCAATTGAAATTAGCTAAATGGCCAAAGTTAATTAATTTTACTATAATAATCAAGTGCCTTAAAGAATCTTCCTATCAATGTCTCTAAAATACTTACCCTTCTTTTAAAATAACTTAGTACCTGTATATTGTTTTATCATTATCAATTCTCTCCATTGAGAAATTTTATTCTTTATCGTTCATTTCTTTTTTGAAATTCATTTTGCCTTTGTTATATAAATAGTTATATTTCCAATTAATTCTGAAAAATTTACTTAACTTTTTAAATATTCTTTGTAATAAAACTTATAAATTTTATAAATTTTACGTTAATTAAGACAAGTGGTTTTAAAAATGGTTGAAAAAGAATTAGATTACGTTAGATCAAAAGAAGGTGCTGGTTCATCAGACGATAAAAATGGTGGAGTTTACATTGATGCTTTCGATGCTCAAGATAACAAGCCAAAATTAACTGGTTTTGCTAAATTCATTGACGATTTTAAAAGGGTTGATGATGATGAATTAGGTTTAGATCCAAATTTAACTGATGCTGAAAAATTAGCAATTAAAACTGCTAATGCTCCATTGAATAGAAGATTGAAGAGTAGACATTTACAAATGATTGCTATAGGTATGTATGATTTCAATATTGTTCTTTTTGGTGCATTCATATGGTATTTAACTGTATGATTTATGAAACAACTAAAAAATTGGTTTATTTTAGCATCTCAGACAATAATATGGTGAAATTAAATTTTCACACTTTGTTAAGCTTTTTACTAACAATTATTAGGTGGTTCTATTGGTATGTAAACCTTAATGCGTAAACCTTACTAATGGTTTAAATTCATAATCTGGGGTCTTTAAAACCACTTCAAAAAGGTGGTTTAGATCTTTAGATATTTGGATATATTGATTTGAAGTTTGGCTTGAGTTCCATTTTTTTGCAATTAAACATCTCAAGTTTATTTTTTCTTTGCCTTTTCATATGAACTATCATTTGTTGGGTTATTTATTAATATACTGGCTTAATATTGAGTTTGATTTATTTCAATAACTTCATATATTATCCTTTTATTAGTATAAAGAAATATTTGAGGATGGAGTTTTTTTTGCAACTCGTCTCACACTATCACGTGCAAAGGGAAAATGGAAACCTTGATAAACTAAATCTCTTTCTGAATTAATTTACTAACAATTTTTTTAGGTACCGGTTTATTCGTTGGTTCAGGTGGTGCTTTAAGAAATGGTGGTCCAGCTGGTGTTTTAATTGCTTACGCTTTAATTGGTATTATGATGTATTGTACTGTTCAATCATTAGGGGAATTAGCTATTACTTTCCCAGTTTCTGGTGCTTTCGTTACTTATAATTCAAGATTTATTGATGAATCTTGGGGTTTTGCTATGGCTTGGAATTATGCTATGCAATGGTTAGTTGTTTTCCCATTAGAATTAGTTGCAGCAGCAATTGTTGTTCAATATTGGAATGATAAAATTAATTCTGCGGCTTTTGTTGCTATATTTTGGGTTGTTATTACTGCTATTAATTTCTTTGGTGTTAAAGGTTATGGTGAAGCCGAATTTGTTTTCTCAGCTGTTAAAATTCTTGCTGTTATTGGTTTTATCTTTTTAGGTATTATTTTAGCTGCTGGTGGTGGTCCAAGTAAAGAATATATTGGTGGTAGATATTGGTCAAACCCTGGTGCTTTTTCAAATGGTGCTAAAGGTGTTTGTGTTAATTTTGTTTCTGCTGCTTTCGCTTTTGCTGGTACTGAATTAGTTGGTTTAGCAGCTGCTGAAACTAAAAATCCAAGGGTTTCTTTACCATCTGCTACTAAACAAGTTTTCTGGAGAATTACTTTATTCTATATCATTTCTTTATGTTTAGTTGGTTTATTAGTTCCTTATAATGAAAAGAAATTAACTGAAGGTGCTTCATCTTATGATGCTAAAGCTTCACCTTTCGTTATTGCCATTGAAAATGCTGGTATTAGTGGTTTACCATCAGTTATGAATGTTGTTATTTTAATTTCTGTTTTATCTGTTGGTAATTCGTCAGTTTATGCTTCATCTCGTACTTTAGCTGCTTTAGCTGCTTCTGGTCAAGCTCCAAAATTCTTAGGTTATATTGATAAATCAGGTAGACCATTATTAGCTATTATCACTCAATGTGCTGTTGGTTTAATTTGTTTCATTACTGCTTCAAATAAATCTGGTACCGTTTTTGATTGGTTATTAGCTTTATCAGGTTTATCATCAATTTTCACTTGGGGTTCAATTAATGTTTGTCATCTTAGATTTAGAAGAGCTTTAGCTGTTCAAGGTAGAGGTACTGATGAAATTTCTTTTACTTCTCAAGTTGGTGTTATTGGTGCTTGTTTTGGTGCTTTATTAAATATTGTTGTTTTATGTTTACAATTCTGGGTTGCTTTATACCCATTAGGTGGTTCACCAAATGCAAACGATTTCTTTATGTCATATTTAGCTGTTCCAGTTGTTATATTATTTTACTTTGGTCATAAAATCTGGACTAAAAATTGGAAATTATATATTAGAGCTAAAGATATTGATATTGATACTGGTAGAAGAGAATTAGATTTAGATGTCTTAAAACAAGAAATTGCCGAAGAAAAAGCTTTCATTGCTTCAAAACCATTTTATTACAGAATTTATAAATTCTTCTGTTAGAAAGATAAAAACATATAGTGTAATATATTTAATAAGATTTTACTAAAACTCTTATCATCTTATCTCGTATAATTATTGAATTTTTTGCTACTGTGCACTCAGTGCTTATTTAACGTTTCTAAATAATAGTAATTTCTAGTTGGTTCACCTAAATCATCTAATTGTGCATGAACACCATATAAAATAACATCAACAGGAATTTCCTCTTCATTTTCAGAATCAATATTAGTTAAAAATCTAGTTTCATCTTTATTATCTGAATGATAAATATCTTCATCATGTTGTAAAAGTTCAGCAAGTAAATTTTTAATAATTTTAATAATTGAAGGTACGGTTGTAACTGATGTAGATCGTCAGGATTCTCTTCAGAAGATCTCATTGATTTATTGACATCATCATATAGAGGCACGGATATAATTCATGATTAGAATCTTCATTTTCTGATGATATTTGATGAAGTAAAATGAATGTAGAATTATTATACTATTATCCTACTACATTTCTTCTACAATTGAAGTAATCTTGCGGTCAATATAAGGTTTCACGTCAATTGATCTCAGAGAGATTAAATAGCAGTTGCACTGAGACGGATTAAGAAGTTGGATTTCTTCATCGGATTTTTTTTGCAAAAAAAATTTAGACCCTTCCAAAAATTAGTAATTAGAATATATTAAATTAATGAATGATTAGATTACTTATCAAGTTTTAAACATCTTTTGTTAGTTAAGATTTTAAATTTATTAATAAAATTTTTATTATTCTCCTCTATTTAATCATTGAGAGACACCAAAAACACCTTTTTTAAGAATTAGAGTTAGATCTGTAATATTTGTAGATTAATAACTCTTATAGGTGCTTAATGGCACTCTTATTATTCAGTCTTGCTGGCAATTAATGTCATTCTATGATGGACGTGAACCACAGTGTAATTTGATATATCTGATCACCTAGAGATAAACTGGGAAACTAAAAGAAACAAACTAAAAGAGATAAACTGGGAAACCAAAAGAAAAAAACTAAAAGAGATAATCAATAATCAAATCAAATAGAAAGAAAATCTAACTTTATCATTTATTAACTCATTAATTAAGTTAAACATTTATTTCATGAGGATAAAAAATTAATCTTTCAACACCATTTTTAGTTAATATAACCATTCTAACAACACCACCAGATGAACCATCCCATTTAATTGCTTCCAGTAAAGCAGTTTTAATAAATTTAATACAATCATCTTTATTCATATTTGATTTATAATTTTCATTACACCAACCATAAATAAATCCTGAACCTGAACCAGCTATTGCATAATCTTGTTTATGGATTGACCCCCCAATTGGAATTGAATAAACTTCACCACCATTTTTATCATCATAACCTGCACAAATAATTCCAGCTGATAAATTATCTTTATTATTATAACAAACTTCTTGAAAAATGTTGGCTACAACATTAGTTGTTGGTTTTTCTTCAATTGGTAATTGTGATGAATACATTTGTATATAATATTTAACCATATCAGCAACTGCTTGAGTATCAGCTGCTGAACCTGATCTACAACAATATACTGTATCATGAATTTGAGTTAATTTATCGGTAACTCTATTTGCAATATATGAACCAGTGGTAGTTCTTGAATCTGCTCCTAATATGACTCCGTCTGCAAAAGTGACCGCCATAATCGACGTCCCCATTGAAACTTCCCCTTTCTTTAAATGATTAATATCAACTGAAATACCATTCATCTTGCCACTCAACTTGTTGAGAATTTCTCAAAAAATTATGTAGTGAGAGACACTGAGGTACAGAAGACTGAGACCTGAGACTGAGATAGTGAGAAACTCTTGAAGAAACTCTAATAAAGAAGCTTTTATAAACTACATAATCTTTTAAATAAAGGTGGAAAAAGGGGTCTTAGATATCGGTATCAACCTTGGCCATACTTAATTCATAAGCAAAACCAAGAGTTAATTTAGCATGTTCGGTTACATGATCAAAATCAATTCTATCGATTGTATCATAAATTGAATGAATAAATTTACTGGTTAAATTAAATTGTGATTCAATTACAAAACTTGCAGGGAATCCATGTTCTAAAGCACTGGCATGATCAGAACATGCATAACCACAAGTGGTTTCACGATAAGGTATTGAACAATAATTATTAACTATCATTCTAATAAAATTATTTAAATTAGTTGAAGTATAATCAGTTATAAGACCTAAATGTAAATCATTTGGATCCATATTACCAGTATAACCAGTCATATCTTGTTGTAATAATCCAATAATCGTTTCTTTTGAATTATAATAATTGTTAAAAACATCAAAAGATCCTAATAATCCACCTTCTTCAGCTGAATAAAAATGAAATTCTAAAGTATTATAAGGTTTAAAATCACCTGAAATATAACTTTCCATTAAAATTCTAAAACATTCTAATATTGTAATAGTACCTGAACCATCATCATCAGCACCAGGAGCTCTTAATAAATTTGGTAAAATTAAATTAATTGAATCTTGATGAGCTCCAACAATAACTTTTGAATCAACTTGACCTGGAATACTAACAGTAATTGAAAATTGATCCCAACCTTCATGTTTAACTCTATTTAAATTAATTTCATTTTCTACTGGATTAATAATTTCTTTAATTTTACTTTCTAACCATTGAGCACTTTCAAATCCAGTTTTTGATTTATAATATCTGGTATAAAATGATGTAAATTTACTTAAATTTTCATACATTTTATCAACATTAATTTTACTAATAAAATTATTAACATCTTTTGAATATTTAATTTCTTTTGGATAACTATAATTTTTTGGTAATGGTATTTCATTTAAATATTTACCACCTAATTTTAATAAATTAAAATTTGATTGAATTGGGAAATTTTCAATTAATCCTTGTTCATAAATTTCTTCAATTTTAACATTATTGGTAACATCAATAAAATTAATATCATTCCTTTTCAATTTTAATTTATCGGTTTCACTAACTAATCTATATTCATCTGGTGAAAGTTTAATTAATCTATTTGCTTCATTATCTGAAAAAATTGAAATTCCCAATGGGAATGACAAAGCTGGTAATAAGTTTAAAAAGAATGATAATTTCATTTTGCAAGTCCTCTGAGTCTTCTAAGTCCTCCAGGTCTTTTAAGTCTTTTAAGTCCTTTAAAGTCAGTCACTCTTTGACGTTTGAAGGTTTTGGGGTTTTATCAGTGGTGGGTGCGGATGCAACTTTTTAATCAGTGGTAAACACACTTCACCAGTACCAGTAATTTTTGCCTTAAAAAGTCGACTTTCCCATCGATTTTAGAGCTTGAAAATTATCTTCCCATGATCTATATACTTTGAAACCTCTAATTACCGTTTTTTTGCAAATTGTTAGGCCTTGTATGACCCAAATTTCATCAATCTACTGCTGGTAGACGATTTTTTCTCGCATTTTCACATTATTTTTAAAAAAAATTAATGATTTTTGGTAAAATTCAATAATTTTTAAAAGTAATAAGATTTTTAAAGATAATTGTATTCATATGTTATCCAGACTCTGGGTATGATTTTTTATTAGATAACCCATATCCAATTGTTAATATTTTAAGTTGCAGAAAAAAAAGTAATCAGTGAGTAAAATTCACAAAAGTAATTGAAGGTTGCAAAATTTAAACTCGAAAATATAAAAACAATAAAGAAAAAAAAGAACAAAAAAAAAGTGAAAATTAAAAAGAAGAGACAACAAAGAAGAAAAACAAAAAGAAAAAGAAAAAGACAGAACATAACAAACATACATTTAACTAAACATCAGTTGCATTTGTTTTTGAAATAAGGGTATTTTTTTGTAAAATTAAATTTTCACCATTTGGACCAATATTCATTCCAAGTACATTATTGATTAAAGCTTCTAAAATATCATTAACTGAATTAATTGAACCAGGATATAAAACATTTGATAATCGTTGAGTCTTTTTACATCCTTCAACTGTTGATTGACCTTCAAAAGTTTTCATTATCCAAGCTAATGCTGCACCACTACCTTGGACTAATTCAGAAATATGACCAGCAGTTTGATCAACTGCAAATTCAAAAGATTTTATACCTTGATCACACCAAATATCATAAACTCTTTCAGCTTGATTAAATGGTACAATTCCATCGATTTTACCATGATAAACAAATAATGGGATATTTGGCATTTGATCAGGAATTAAACCTAATGTATTATTTGTTAAAATTTCGCCAATTGGTGATTCATTTAAAACATTTATACCATCTTTAAAAAATTTACCATCACCATTAAACCAATTAGTAAATGGGAAATTTAATACTGCAGGAATTAAACATTGATTATAAGCTTGAGAAAATTTTTCATATTTATCTTCATACATTGCAGTTTTCAAGAAATCATATAATTCAGAATATTCATTACTTAAACCAGCAATTCCAGTAGCTCCTAAACCTGCAAATATACCACCATTAACAATTGGTTGAGCAGTTACTGTTGCAGTTATATTTGTAACCCAACCACCTAAAGCTGCACCAATTAAATTTGATGATAATTCTGGTGCATAATTTGGTTGTAATGAAGCAGCCCAACCACCAGCTAATGAACCACCAGAATAACCCCAAATTATAGTTTTAGCATCATTATTAATACCAGTAATATCTTTTGAATTAATTGCAGCTCTAATTGAATTTAAAACTGATTTACCAGCTAAAATACTTGCAGTGAAAGCACTATTTAAACCTTGAAAATCTGGTGAAACAACATAATAACCTCTATCTAAAGCAGTTTGAATTAAAAATGTTTCAACTTGATTATTAATTGTATTGAAACCACCACCATCCATAAAACTATAACTTGGTGAACAATCAATTGATGCGGCATCTTCAGCAACTTGATAACTAATTAATTTTGAAGGATCTGCATTATAAGGTTCAAAAACGGTTGTTACAATTGCTACTGGATTACCAAAACTATCTTCTGATCTAACTAAAAATTGCCAAGTTTGTTTAATATTAACATCAAATAAAACACTTTTAATTGCAGCTGGAGGATTTCTTTGTTTTAAAATTGTACCTAATTTTTCATTTTCAAAACCTTGAGGTGGTGAATAAAATGGATCTTGAGATGGTGGTAAAAGTGCAGATGGTGCTGCTAAAACAATTGAAATTAAAAAATAAAAAATTAATAACATCCTATTGACTATCGAAGGAGTTTGAATTAATTGTTATTAAATACAAAATTTTAAGTGGAAATCATGGTTAGTTTAAATAGTGAAACAAAAAAAAAATAATTATTAATGGACAGAGAATTTTCAAAGAGGACCCCCTATTGTTCTCATGCATAATTCCTGAAACCAATATAAATAATATAATGCTAAGTTCGGGTACTCTAAAAAAGTACCCTATACAATTTTATATTTATAAACAATTGACAATATTTTTCTTTAATTTTTTTGCTTTGACAATATATATTATGAACCATGAACTTAAATCCCCCAAATTGGTTTTGGTACTTTTTTACGGATTTAGGTTTAACCTATAATGATATGATAAAGTTTATACCTTAAATTTACCAGGGACCTCCATTTGTTTATTTACTTTCCAGTATTTACACAAATTTAAGATTTTATCCAATGATTATAGTTATTGGAGGGTTGTTTATTTACTTCACCCACGAGAGTTAATTTAAGATTAAGTTGAAATCAAAAGGAGTGGGTGTAAAAAATATGGGGAAATAAGGTAACATTTCTGGTTTAGTGGTTTAGAGTTTTAGTAGGTTTAATTTTCATGCAACTATAAACGTAGTAGGCATTATTAATTTTTGAATATTTGTATTATTATCGAAGTAGTAATGTCTACTCCCCCAAATCCAACAATGACCTAGTTACTATTCTTGGTTAAAAACCTGCAATAGGTGACGCTTTAACCAAGCTATTTTTAATACTTTTATTTTCCATTTAAACTTTCCAAGAAGTTTTGAGAGTTACCGAATATTGCAATTGGGTAATAATCATCATCAAAAGTTCAATCATTAAAATTTCAATTGTAACTGAAACTTCACAACTTGAAACAGTAGCGAAAACCTGTGGGAAATGTGAAACTTTTTTGCTGCACCACGACATCTTTTTGGCGAATTGTCGCACCTACCCAAAACGATCAACTTGTAAATAAATGATATTTAGTTACTTTAAATAAAGAAATTAACAACATTAAAAAACAAAAGAAAAGCCTAAAAAGAGAAGAATGAAAAGATTAGACAGTGAAGTGAGTGTGTGGGACCTTAGTGGAAATTAGAGATTGTGGAAAAAAAATAGACGAAGAGAGAAAATTAGTGAGTTTTTTTTCTTTCTTTTAGTATCTTTCATTTTGAGGTGATCTGTTGAATTTTTCAAGGTTAGGGTAGGTTAAAAAGGTAATAGGGTTTAATAGCAACAGGATCATTTAATAATAGCATAGTAATAAGTAATAGTAACACAACAGCACACGAGAGTGGAAAAAATATTGAAAAAATATTGAAAAAATAGAGAAGAGAGAGAGAAGAGACAACATGACAATAAGTGATGAATATGAAACTTTAGAAGTTATTGGTAAAGGATCATTTGGAATTGTTAGAAAAGTAAGGCAAAAATCCACCAATCTATTATTTGTAAGGAAAGAAATCGAATATACATCAATGAATACCCAAGAAAGGAATCAATTAATTTCAGAATTAAGAATTTTAAGAGAATTAAATCATAAAAATATCGTAAAATATTGTAGACATGATCATATAATTGAAAAAAAATCAATTCATATATATATGGAATATTGTAATGGTGGAGATTTAGGTAAAATAATTAACAATTTTAAGAAAAATAAAGAAATTGTACCAGAAGAATTTATTTGGTCAGTTTTAGTTCAAACATTATTAGCTTTACATAAATGTCATTATGGAATCGATGCTAAAAAAGTTAATTTATTTCTGAATAATGAAATTGAACCAATAATTAATTCTGAAACCGTTATAATTCATAGAGATATTAAACCTGATAATATTTTTTTATTAAGTAATAGTAATCCAGATAAATCTGATAAAGAAGAAGATAATGAAAAAATAATTAAATTAGGAGATTTTGGATTGGCCAAAATGTTAACATCAACAAATGATTTTGCTAAAACATATGTTGGTACCCCATATTATATGTCACCAGAAGTATTAATGGATCAACCATATGATCCAGTTTGTGATATTTGGTCATTAGGGTGTGTATTATTTGAATTATGTACATTACAACCACCATTTCAAGCGAAAACTCATTTACAATTACAAACAAAAATTAAAAATGGAGTTATACCAGAAATTTCAAATAAAAATTATTCACAACAATTAATTTCAATTATTAAAGATTGTATTACCGTTGATACAAATTTAAGACCATCATGTTTTGATTTGTTACAAGCTTTACCAATTAAATTTTTAAGAAAAGAAATGGAACTAAAAGAAATTTCAATTAATTTAAATGAATATCTGAAAAATTTATTAATTAAAAGTGATGAATTGAAAATCAAAGAGAATTATTTACTGAATTTTGAAAAAAAAATTTTAAATCAAAAAACTGAATTACAAGAAGAATTTTCAAATTTACAAAAAAAATATAATTTACAAAAACAAATTTTAGAAGATGAATTATTAAATGAATTTGAAAATAGGAAAAAATTAATGGATTTAGAAGCAAAAGAAGTTAGATTAAATTATCAAAGAGAATTTAAATTAGTTGTTGAACAAGAAGTTCAACAAAGATTGAAAAATTTCCAAAATATGAATATGAATAATTTTCAAAATGAACTATTACGTAAAAAATCAGATCCATATGATTCTTCACCAAATAAACCAAAAGGTCCAAGAGAATATGAAGAAAATAATAATAATAACAGGAGAGTCCCATTAAAAATTAGAAATGATTATGATGATTATGATTATCAACATAACATTAATAGAAAATTAACCCCTCCAACATCAAATAATACACCAATATTAACATCACAACAAATGCAACAATTACAAACTCAGCCAATTCAAATTTCAACTCCTCCACCACAATATACTCCAAGATTTGTTAATAATAATAATTATCGTAAAAGAGTTACTGATGAATTAGAAAGATTAAATTTAGATAAAAGGCATATACCAGAATTTGAAGAAGTTTATAGGAAATATCGTCATTAGCATGTAATATATATTTAATAACCAACTAAAATTAAACTCACTATAATAGGGTAAAAGGGTAAACAAGGTAAAAATGGGACCTATTCAACCCATTTATTACCAGTTAAAAGTTCATAAGCTTCAACATATTTAGCTTTAGTTCTAGTAACAATATCATCATCCATTGAAACCCCATCTTTATAAGCTAAATTATTTGAAGTTAACCAATCTCTTAAAAATTGTTTATCATAAGAATCTTGGGATTTACCTAATTGATAATTTGTTTGACTCCAAAATCTTGAAGAATCAGGAGTTAATACTTCATCAACCAAGACTAAATTATCATTTTCATCTAAACCAAATTCAAATTTTGTATCGGCGATAATAATTTTTTTAGTCTTTGCGTATTCTTTAGCCTTTGAATATAATTCAATTGCTTTAACACTTAATTGGTCACATAATTCTTTACCAACTATTTCTGATGCTTTTTCTGGTGAAATATTTTCATCATGTTCACCTTGCTCAGCTTTAGTAGAAGGAGTGAAAATTGGTTTTGGGAATTCTTGTGATTCTTGTAAAGTTTCATCAATTTTTAATCCATGAACGGTTTTTGAGTTTTTATATTCTTTCCATGCAGATCCAGTAATATAACCTCTAACTATAACTTCTAATGGGATTAATTTCATTTTTTTAACTAATAATGATCTACCAATTAATTGATTTTTATATTTTGATTCTGATAATTGTGGTGGTAAAAATTTAAATAATTCTTCATCATTTGCACCATTACCATTAGGTAATAATAAATGATTTGGGATATCATTTTTTAAAAAATTAAACCAAAATTCTGATAATTTAGTTAAAATTTTACCCTTTGATTCTATACCATTTTCCATAATAACATCATAAGCTGAAATTCTATCGGTGGCCACAAATAATAAGGTTTTGGAATCGACTTCGTAGATGTCTCTGACCTTACCTCTTGACAATAATGGTAAGATACCATCTAATTCGGTTGTATGTAATGACATTGTGTCTTTATATATCTTGCTTAAGTTTCGTTTAGGTTTAATTAATTAAATTAGAGTCAGATTCGCAGTCTAATTGATAATGAGATCGATAGGAACTGAAAAGAGTTGTGAAAGAAATGGAGGTTTTAAGGGCAAATTTTAACTTAGATTAATAGCTAGTTACAATAAGTATAGCTTATTAATTATAATTATTTAATTATATTATAAATTTTTATAATTATTTACAAGAGTCACGTGTAGAATCACATGATATTCAGAATTATTTCAGAATTCCTTCAAAATTCCTTCAAACTAAACTAAACCAAAGCTAACTAAAACCAGAAAAGTCTAATAAAGTGAAATGAACTCTATCAAACCGTATCTTTACCAGAACCCACTGTTTACACTCGTAACTGTTGGCTTTTGTGTTTCTCCATACAAAATGAAAAGAAACGCGATAAGTGAAAAAAATCGCGTTTAAAATCATCAATAGGATAGGAACCGCCAGAAAGAATTGAACAGAACTCATCAGAAGAGAACCACAACAGAAACCACCAGAAGAGAAACAACAGGTGAATCGTTAGAGAATGTCCAGTACCAGGCCCGATCTTAAATTCAATGATAATTTAGAAGAAAGAAAATACTATAAGAAGTTCCAAGAATTACCACCCAAACCATCAAATTTAATTAGATTTATTGATCATAATAACAAAGATTATTTTACAGCCATTGATGAAGATGCTGATTTAATTAGTGAAAATATTTACAAAACTCAATCAGTTTTAAAATATAATCAAAATAATAAAAATCGATACGTTACCATCTCGTCACAAGTTTTCATTAATAATGTTTTAAAATTTGTATTAATTGAAAATAACTTTAAAATTGAAATTTATGATAAAAATTTTGAATTATTAGTTTTTGGATCTCCAGGTAATTTAGAGAATTTATCAAATTATTATGAAATCGATTTAGAAAATATGTTTATTGATGGTTCATTACCAATTACCGCATCAATTAAATATTCTAATGGTAATAATGGCAATAAAAAAATTGGAATTTCAATTATAAATATTTCAAATAATGAAATTTTAGTTAGTGAATTTGAAGATAATGAAATATTTTCAAATTTAGAAAGTTTATTAATTCAATTAGGTGTCAAAGAAATTATAATGCCATTAAATTATGATCCTGATAATAAAGATATGAATGAAGTTTATAAATTATGTCAAATTTTTGATAAAATTGGTATTATTTCAAGTAAAATTAGTACTTCATTTTTCCAAATTAATAATTTTGAACAAGATTTAATCAAATTATTGAAAGTTGAAAGTACCAGTGATAGTGGTGAAGAGAATGGAGAAATGAATTTAGAAATTATTTTAAACTCAAAAGGTATTAATTCAAATGATTTTAAATTAAGTTTTAGTTGTTGTAATGCATTAATTAATTATTTAGAATTATTAAATACTAATGAAAAGAAATTTTTCACAATTGAAAAATACGATTTATTAAATTACATGAAATTAGATTCTTCCACATTAAATGCATTAAATATTTTCCCTACCAGACAATCAAATAAACCAATCAACAATACTTCCGGTGGTAATAGTGGACAAATTAGTTCAATTTATGAATTATTGAATAAATGTAAAACTTCAAATGGTTCAAGATTATTATCACAATGGTTAAAACAACCGTTAACCAATTTGAATTTAATTATTGAAAGACAAAAATTAGTTGAAAAATTAATTAATGATACAAATTTAAGAATTTTTATTACTAATGAATTTTTAATTAATGTCCCTGATATCAAAAGAATATTAAAGAAAATTACCAACAATTTAAAGAAAACTAATAGTGGACAAGAAAATAAGAAATTAGAGGAAGTTATTAGATTATATCAATTATTTTTAATTTTACCAAATTTAATTGAAATGTTAGAATTATCAATTGAAGAGCAAACAGAAGGAGATAGCGAAGACGATAGCGGAGAATTAATCAAGAAACACTGGTTAAATCCAATTAAATCTAATTTTGAAAAATTAACTAAATTTCAAGGATTAGTAGAAACAGCAATTGATTTATCACCATTAAATTCTAATGATTTAACTAGAGAATTCAATATCAATCCAAATTTTGAAAACTCATTAACTGATATAAATAATCAATTAACTATTAAGGAAAAACAAATTAAATCTTTACAATTAGAAGTTTCAAAAGATTTAGGTATTGAAATTGATAAAAAATTAAAATTAGAGAAACATATTAATCATAATTGGTGTTTTAGAGTTACTAGAAATGATTCAAATATTTTAAGAAATAATTCAAATTATAAAGAATTACAAACTGTTAAAGCAGGGGTTTTCTTTACGAATAATGAATTAATTGAGTTATCTAAAGATCATCAAGATATTTTAAATGAATATAATTTAAAACAGAAGGAAATTATAAATGATATTTTAATTGTTACTTTAACTTTTGAACCAATTTTTACAGATTTATTAATTTCATTATCTCATTTAGATGTTATTCAAAGTTTTTCAAATATTTCAATTTTATCATCAATTCAATTTACTAAACCAGAATTATTACCATTACTGGAATCAAATGATATTACATTGGACGATAATTTCCAAAATAGAAAAATTAAATTAATTAATTCTCGTCATCCAATTTTAGAAATTCAAGATAATTTAAATTTTATACCAAATGATATTAATATGAATAACAATGATTCAAATTTTTCAATTATAACTGGTCCAAATATGGGTGGGAAATCAACATATATTAGACAACTTGGAGTTATTTCATTAATGTCCCAAATTGGATGTTTTATCCCCTCTGATGAAGGATCAATCTTGCCTATATTTGATTCAATTTTATCTAGAGTAGGGGCTGGTGATTCCCAATTAAAAGGTTTATCAACATTTATGATTGAAATGTTAGAAACTTCACTGATTTTGAAAAATTCAACTCATAATTCATTAATTATTATTGATGAATTAGGTAGAGGTACTTCAACATATGATGGATTTGGTTTAGCTTATGCAATACTGGAATTTATAATTGAGAATAAAAAATGTTTCACTGTTTTTGCAACACATTTCCATGAATTAACTAAATTATCTGAAAAATTTAAAACTATTAATAATTTAAAAGTTAAAGCCATAATTAATCAAGATACCAACAATGGAAAGGAAAACGAAGATTCAAGTGATGATTTAACATTAATGTATAAAGTTGAACCAGGTATTTCTTCTAAATCTTTTGGTATAAATGTTGCAGAATTAGTGAAATTCCCATCAAAAATAATTAATATGGCTAAAAGGAAATCCAGTGAATTACAAAATAAAGACGATCAAGATAATTATATTAATATAAAGAGAACAAAATGTAATAATGATGAAATTAATAGTGGTATTGAAAAATTAAATAAAATTTTAAAAATTTGGAAAAATGATTGTTTTAGTAATGGTGAATTGAAAATTGATTGTGATCTGGCAATTTTAAAATTAAAAGAATTAAGTCAAGAAAAGGATGTTTTCTTACAAGAAATTGTTTCATTACTTTAGGATGTACTAGAACAAAGTATGAAGTAAGAAGCAGGAAGTAACAAGTTATATCAGTAAGTATGTAGGTTACAGTGTTAGGGAATATATGTTTGTTTTTTTAGATCGCCACAGTACAGAATTAACTATTAGATTGTAGAGTAGATTATAGAGTACAGAGTAGAGAGTAGAAAGTAGAGAATACAGGAGACGAGAAGTTACATATTTTTAACATCTACCCATTTTCCAATACCCATTTTTCTAGCTTTTCTAGTTTTTTCTAATTTATCTTCTTTTTTAATTGATTTTCTCTGAAATTATCTAAACCAACAGGATCAATACAAACAACAATTGGTAAACCTAAAAACGTATCAAATTTATAAAAACTTTCAGTACCAATTAAGAAGCATCTTAAATATTCTTCATAAATCAAGTAATAATAAACTCCTAAACCAGTGAAAATATGCCACCAACCATGACCTTCCAAGATGAAACCATAAGGTATACCAACCAGTCTTCTAGCTGATCTTAAATTATTACAAAAATGAATATCCAAATTCCATAAGAAATAACCAAAAAGGAATTGTCCAACACCATAAATCATAGTTTTATTTAAATTTTTTTGGGCAATTGGATCTTTAACATATTTTTTACTCATTAAGAAAGATTTTAAAATAATCAGAACATTTAATAAAGCGTAAGCAGTTTGATGTAAAGTTGGATCTTTTAAAATAAATAAATAAATTAATGTAAGTAAATTAGCTGACATAAATATACCAATACCAATTAATAAACTTGATTTAAAATTTTTAAATTCACTAAAAATTGACCAAAATGGTATACAAGTTGCATAAATCATTGGTAATTCATCTAATAATTGAAAATGATATTGTAATGTCATATGAAATAACCAAGATCCAATACCAACTAATAAAAATCCCATACCAGTTAAAGTAAATCGAATTTCCATTTTATTTAAATATCCATGAATTATAGCAAATAATGCTAATAATATAAAAATTGAATTGGTTGTAGTATTAATAAATTCAGCAATATAATCAGACACAACATAATTTTCTTCACACCAATCAATTGTTGATGTAATATCACCCCAAAATCCAATAATTTGTTCTGATGGATAGTTTTTAGCAAATGGTAACATAATTTAGATGTAATATGTGTGATAGTTTTTACCGATTTAACCCTGCGCATAATCACAGGTTTTTGCAGACAAATCCACCACGTTATTGCTCGTTCCAGCTGTCACACCACCGTCGTTCCAACTGTCACCCCACTGTCGTACTGCTGGCAACACCGCTGGCAGCACCACCATCCACACCACCATCCGCACCAGCTCACCGCACCAGCTCCCGGCAAATGGGGAGGTAGCGCTCACAGCAAATGGGTAATAAATCCTATCATAAACCCGTGATATATAAATCCGTACAATTACCCATAAGTCATTCTTTTACAGTGGATGATAATGGTAATTCTGTTATTGATAATACATTAACGCAGAGAAAGGTTACATAAATCAATCACTAAAACTGTAATTGGAATCTGATCAGTAAAGAGAGAGTTCCAGAATTGTTAAATTTGGCTGCAAATTTGGTTGCAAATGTCAATGGTACTTCAATTAATACCACAATTGTTCATATTCAAATTCGCTAGAGATGGTAAATCGGAGAAAAGATATTTCAATTATTATAAAATTCTAACCAACATTCATCATTGTATGGTCTTGTTGTATAAGTATCATACATTGTCATTTTCTCTTGATCAGTTTTATTATCCCCAACGAAAATCTCACCCATTTTAATGAAACTTGGTAATTTATCATCATCACCTCTGGTAATATCTCTTTCATCAATGACTTCACACCAATTCTTACAGATTTTAGAATTGTATTTCCAGTATAAATTAGCTATAGCTAATTTCATTTCAATTTGTGCAATATTCATACCTAAACACATTCTAATTCCTTTTCCAAATGGTAACATATACTTATTCTGTAATTTAAATCTTTCTTCAAATTCTTTATCAGTTTCATGACCCGATGGCAACCATCTATCAATTATAAAATGATCCGGGTGGGGGAAAATTGAATCAACTCTATGATATGAATATGGTTGGGCCGAGATTATAGTTCCAGTAGGGATCACAGAATTTCCCAATTTATAATTCTTCTTATCTACCACTCTTGGTTCGGCTCCTGGGATTGATGTATGAACTCTTGAATTTTCTAAAATTATAGCATTTAAAATTGGTAATTTATCAACTAGTTCAAAGTCGTCAATAACTTTATCACAATCAGTGGCACTATCATTGTCAGTTGATTTTGGAGGAGGACCAAAATGTTCAACCAATTCTTCATATAATCTCTTCTGTAAATGGTAATTCACAGGACGTGATAACTCATAAGTAATATAAGTCAATTGAATAGCGGTGGTTTCATGGCCAGCGAAAATATTATCACTAAGGAAAGAATAAGCATATTCACCTTTTAAATTATTCTTCTTCAACATTTCCAACGTAGTTAAATTTTCATCCTTTTTGAAATTGGGAACATTATTTTCGGCTGCATGGTATAAATTCAATTGCCAATTTTCTACAAGTTCTGAAGATTTTAAAATTAATTTTGTAGCTGCAAGCGTCCATAATTTAGGCATTAATGTTGTATAAAAAACCATTGATGCAACGTATCTATGATAGGTTACAATTTCTCTTTGTTCTGGTTTACTTAATAAATCGGTACCATTGTCATTTCCTAATTCAAAGGCAGAAACAACATCTAATGCTAATGATCCAAATAATGAATATACATCAATCCCCAAATTTTTACTATCTGCTTTATTCTTCATAAACCATTTTTTATCACTGTGATTATGACCAAATCCATGAATATTAACTTTGGATTCTCCATTGATATAATCTGGTTTAGTACCATCCACACTACTGTCTTTAACTTCATTAACTAATTTCCTAACTTTATCAATAATATTCGATCTGGTTGAATTTTTAATATTGAATATGGAAGATTTTGAATAAATTGAAGATATATTCTTCTTATAAAATAAATGTAAATCATTCTCTAAACTAGAAAACATATTATCTTTAAACCCATGATTTCTAAAATTTTCATAAAATTTAGATTTGGGGAAATTTTTAATATATAAATCATTCAAGTATTTGATATCTCCATTCACACTAATTTCATGGGGTGATAAAATAACGATATCCCCGTACAATTTATGTAATTCATGAACGTATAACACCCATTTATTACTTCGTTGGTAATGCAAACAAGGTAATTTTGAAATTCTGAAAATATATGGTCCTGGTATATTCTTTAATGGTGATAAATAAAATGGATAAATAATTAAGGTATGAATAACATAAATGGTGAAAATTGTAGCTAATATGGATATTGGATTATCTTCAATCATATGATAACCAGTCAATACTAAATCAAGTAACATCTTCTCTCTTTTCTTTTACTGTTTCTGTTACTTCCTCTTTCTGTCTCTCTCTCTTCAAAAGTTTAAGGAAACCTTGGAGATAAATAAGTTTGGCAATTCCATGGGAGTTGCCGCATTAGGCAAGTCGATTCTTATCTATTCCGCCCCCTTTTGAAGAACAAATAATGCGATGGTTAAAAGTAATAAGTTAAATGGTACCATTATATGGATTACGGGTTAATCTAGTTTGTTTATTGATGATATCCGAGTGATTTATATGCTAGTGACTAGGGATGTGGCCCATTATGAATCCGCAAATGATACTAATTATTGTCAATTTTCCATTGAGATTATCTTATGAGATCTGACAGATCAATGGTTTTGAAACGTTGATCTGAGATCAAGTGGATATTACAAATATTACGATTATACAATTCTCTGATCCCTATTGATACTTAATAGTCTCTTGGTTATATATACAAACAGATTTAGTCTTAAGATAGAGAGATTTAGTCTTAAGATAGAGATTTATAGTATCAATCGTATAATTTAAGATCTGAAAACAAAAGTTAATTGTGACATTAATACTGGTGGGAGGGTTTAATTAGGTAAATAACAAGAAATTTAATGTAAAATAAATAATTTATATTTAACCTTTCTAATCATATTTACAATTATAAAACAATTAATTTAATCAATTTATACCTCACTTATATTCACTTACATTCATTTAATTTTACATCTTAGTCTAAACCTCACTTAACCTTCAATAAAAAAGTTAAACACCATTTAAATATTATTTAAACAATTTAAACCAAAGGTTTAAATTGTTTCCGTTTTAGTTTTATTCAAGTACTTAGCATAATCACTAGCCTGATGAATTCCACATTCAGTTTTAGCTTTCCCCTTCCATCTCCCACTCCTCTCATCATCCCCCTCTGCAACCGGTTCAGTAGAATGCCAATCACCAACACTCTTATACCCCAAATCCAACAACTCATTATAAGGAACATTATTCACTTCAATGTAACGTTTAACTTGACCAAAATCCCAATTTAAGAACGGGTTAATTTTTATGATGTTGAATTGATTGTCTAGTTCTATGAAATTTAAATTTGATCTGGTTGAACCTTGACTTGATCTACGTCCAGTTAATACAGCATTTATATTTAAATTTTTATAAGCTTGATTAAGTGGTTCAACTTTAACTTTAAAATCATAAAATAATTCATCTTTTAACCATAATTGATCACCGAAATTTTTTTGAAATGATAATTCATCTGGGATTTCTTTACCTTCATTAATTGGTTTGAAGACATGTAATTTTTTACCTTGTTCATTACTTTTATCTTCACTGTCAATTACTTGTTGATAGTTATATTTACTTTTCACCTTTTCAATTAATTCTAAAGTTTGAGGGAAATGATATAAAGTATCAATAAACACTAAATCAATATCTAACCCCAATTTAGAAATTAAATCAATGGTAATTAATCCAGTTAATCCAAATGCAGTAATTTGAAATAATTTTGGGAATGTAATATAACTCCATTTTATGATTTCTTCAGGGGTCAAATCTTTTAAATGATTGTTTATATGATTGATTTGATCTTGGTTGATAGTTATTGACATGCTTTGAAATACTGTAATATGATGGTTTGCAAGATTTTTGGTGATTTTGGTGATCTTGGTAGATTTTTATTACAAATTGAAATCATATAAGGTCACATGAGATCGCGATTTTTCAATAGTGAGACTAACAGAGACCAGTGAAGAGACTGATTGAGTGAAACTAAAAGATCATAGGAGTTAGTATGCGTTAGTATGTGTTAGTATAAGTTAGTATGAGTTAGTATGAGAAAGAGTAGTGATGGTAATAGGGAGCGGAAGTAAGAGATGATTAGTCTATTAGTGATCTTAGAACCAATTGTCGTGGGAGGCTATTCGATAATGATCTAGTTACGAACTTTAAGTCATCGTCGAATACTTCAATAACACTTCCTAGATCCCATTAATTACTCTGAAAATCCATGAAATTTGGAAAATCATGCAATTAGCAATGATCAAATGATACGAATGGAGATATTACTTAATTTAGAAAATGTAGGTGTAGATGATTTAAAAGAAATGCCAAATAAATCCAGAACCCAAATAAATTACAATAAACGAAGAAAAGAAATGAAATGAAAAAGAAAAGAAAAGAAATGAAACGAAGGAAACTAACGAAACTAACGAACGAAATAGAAGTGAAAAGAAATTGCAAAAGAAATTACAAAAGAAAAGAAATGAAGAGAAACTAATAAAGAATAATTGCTCAAGTACCTAATTATTGCTTCGTCATGGATTAAAACTTCCTAAAGTTTCATCAAATTTAAGTAATTCCAAGAAAGGGAAAGATAAGGATGAGTGAAAATTTTTCTATCGTAGTGTTTCTTTCTCTTCCATTCCTCTTCCATTCTTCTTTATAGTTGACGTTTCGGTTAGATTGTTGCTAAATCAGGCACTAAAACCGATGGCTAATTTCATCAATAAAAATTACCTGGAATGTAAAGATCCATAACCACCAATAATCACCAATAAACAGTCATAAACTACCATAAACTAATAATAAAAAGAGGATAAATCTTAAAGGACTTAAAACGTTAAGTGAGAAAATAGGAGATGAGAAGTATTTAACAGTTTACCACCATTTAAAACAATTGTACTGCCAGTTAATAGTTACCACTATACCTGGTTTACTAATACTATTATAACTGATTAGTTTCTGACTAACGTAATAATCATTAGTAATATAATTGTAATGTGATTAATAACTCCGATGAGTTGTTGTTTATAATCTAGTGAATATGCAAAATGTCTCAGTGTTTCCTTGTGTCTAAAGGTGAAACATTTCTAGTTAAAGTTTAATATACGATAGCAGTAAAACGTAATGATATAATTAATTTGGTAATTATAAGAGAGATTTTAGATCAGGGTTAATTAGTGGTAATAACAGGTAATAACAGGTAGTAATAGTTAGTACCAATTGGTGACAGTTGATACCAATTAGTATCAATTAATACCAGTCAATACTAATTAGGTCCGGTACTAATTAGTGGTACTAATTTAGAATTATCTGATAATTTGTTTCATATTCACAAAATGTCACAGTTTCATATTACGTTAGTAAGTTAAGTTAAAGTTATGGGATGATAATTTATAGTTTAGTAACTGTAAACTTTAATCCTATGCTCAAAAGTATCACAAAGTTACCAATATCACTACATAGTTACTACACAACTCCGTTACTACAGAGTTATTCCATTACTACAGAATTGTATACTACAGAGTTAATATAGTTACTACAGAGTTATTAAGTCATTTGTAATACTTCAGGCAATTGCCTAATTCTCTAGTGATTGAAACAAATATTTACGTCCAAACTACATTGAAAAAATGCTCTATATTTAAAATCACGGTTAAAATTGAATTTTTGCAAACAAATTCACCTAAACGTCAGAAATTCATATTTCATTCATATTTCAGAAATTCAGAAATTCAAATTTAAGAAAAATTCGTATTTTTTGCTGTTTTTCGTTCCAGTGGTTCAGTGGTTTATTTAAAACTTGATTTATTCCCTTCGTTTGACTTTTCTGATTCTTATCAGCAGAGACGCACAGTAACAATATCACTAACAATATCACTAACACTAACAGTAACGCAGTAACAGTAACAGTAACACCGTAACAACATAACAATATTAGTAGTTACAGCAATATCATCACAGTAAAGAAAGGGTTAAAAAAGGTAAAAAAAAAGGAAAGAAAGGGTAAGAAAGGGTAAAAGAGAAAACGATGCCACTTGAATCAATTATTTCCTCAGATAAACCATTAGTTTATTGCAAAAAATGTTTTAACCATTTGATTAATAACAATAAAATAATCAATATTAAAATCAATAAAACCAATTACTTAATTAAGAATAAAGAAATATTGATCTTACAAAAAATTAACTGCAAATTTTGCAATACCATATTAGGTATCAAAATAATCGAGAAAATTAGTATCAGCAATTATGGTGATAATAGGACTAAAAGAATCAACAAGATAGATGATAAGTTTAATAAATTAAAGAAATACTTAAATTACAATAATTTAAATGGCAAGATATTTTTCAATATGAATGAAATTATTTTAAATCAGTAGCAGAACTATCACCAGAATCACCAAAATCACCAAAATCACCAAAATTATCACCAAAATTGTCACAGTAGGAAAATTATCACAGAATTATCACCAGTATGAGAAATGAGAGAGAGAAACGAGAGAGAGGAATGAGAGAAATGGGACATAATTATGATTAGTAATTCACCTTCCATGAAGAATAACATGGAGAATAAGGAGAAGGAATATTGGTTTCGGGTGTTCCTTTGATTCATTTTTTGTCACAACGTTTTACGAAAAATCAACACGAGAGATTTTTATAGACTTAAGAGGCACTTAAAACGAGACTTAAAGAGTTTAACTACACAACTGGAAGTGATACCTAAGAGACTTTGGAGACATTTAATTCCATTTTAACAATTTTTGTACAGGAAGGCCTTGGGCTATAAGAAGTTAAACCAGTTGCGAAATTATGAAATTATGAAATATATATACTATTGAGATACACAACTACCAATGACTCTAACTCCAGTTAACATTGAGTTAACTCTTAGTTAACCTTGACTTAACTCTTATCATGGAGTTAACAGGTCAACAGATGATTTTTATAATAGTTACTTAATTGAATTAATTTTAAATCATTTAAATTAAATTTAACCTCTCTATTTTCAAAGTTATTTAAAAACTCTTCAAAATTAATTAAATCATTTTTTTTCAAATTTTCAATTTCACTAGTTAAATTTAAGTTTTTATTCTTTAATATTGATTTTGGACCTGTTTTAGTTTTTGGTTTGGTGATTTTATTTGGAGTAAATGGGATAGCAATAGGGTTAAATGGTGCAAATGGGATTAAATTACCAGTGCCAGTGCCAGTGGCACTACCAATATTAACATCCACAGTATTACCACCATTAGCATTAACATTAGCAGTATTATTAATATTAGTATTATTAGCATTATCAGTATTAGCGTTAACATTAGCAGTATCCGGGATTGAAGTAGGATTATTTATATTTGCAATATTTAAATCAAAACATTCCTGAACTTCTTCACTTTCACTTAATTCACTTTTATCACTTTCAAATTCACCTTCACCTTCACTTGATTCTCTAGGTTCAGACTTACCTTCACTATAATAATTTAAAAACCTGCTCTTGATCAATTTTTTAAAACTAAATCTTTCTTTAGGTAAATCATAGTCTAAATCAACTAAGTCAATTTCAAAATTTAAGCTCTCTTTATCAAAATCAATGTCCATACCCTGTGATCTATAATCTATAATCTATAATCTGTAATCTGTAATCTATAATCTTAATGTTTAGTGTTAGTGGTTAGCAAGTAGTGAAATCGAGAATGGGTGCAAATATATTTGTACTCAATGAAAAGATGAAAAATGAAAAATGAAAAATGGAAAATGGAAATTGGAAAAGGGAAATTGGAAAAGGAAAAATATATGGTACTGATTCTCTTATATTAGTTTCTTAGTGATTGGTAGTGACGGTTCAGAGTTTAACTTTTTACTACAGTTAAAGATCCAATGTACACTCATTGAAGTATTATAATGATGGTAATTCAGATACTATACTCTCCTAGTTCCATTTTATTCTTCAATCATATAACTAATGATGTATATTCTATCATATCCTATAGTTCTATAATAGTATAAGTTCCATAATAATATAAGTTCCATAGTAATATAAGTTCTATAATAATATAAGTTCTATATAGTTCTCTAATAGTCTATATAGTTCTGTAATAAGTGCTGAATAAGTGCTATAATAAGTGCTATAAGTTTCATGTTTAATGGGCTTCTATAAAAATGTAATGACTAAGTCAAATCTATAAAAATGATAGTATCACATTTCAATTTCATTACTAAGGACAACTCATCTAATCCCATATATTCCCATCCTATCCCAGTTTATCCTATATAATCCCGTAGTTTCATATAAAGTACCCCATCCTACCCCATCCTACCCCATACCATGAACCTTTCTATACAATATAATGTATAACTAAACTTCATATTTATACCGAATTTTAAATCTATGTAAACACCTAAACATCTAAACGGACTCCATCCACCTTCCTCCTGTTATTACAATTATTATCCCACCACCCATCCCCCTTAACCTTAAATATTCCACAAACTATATTCCACAAACTGGTCCAGCCATTGTATTGTCATTGTATTATTCACTCTTGATTCACGGTAATCTTTTTCTTGATTAGCTCCATATTCGTTTTTATTGTTCCAGTATTTATTCCTGGTACGCCTTAATTTATTTAAGTGACCCAGGAACTTGTTCTGATACTATACCAATAATACTATGTTATTAAGGTCTAGAGTTTACTATAGGTTCTGAGTTTAGGTTAACAAAGATAACTGTCATCCAATTAGGTATCAATAGAGTACCAGCCATTATTATCTACTACCTACTACTATCTAATACTAATACTATCTACTACTATCTAGTGCTGATACTATCTAATACCTAGTATTCTCTGGCACCACACCTACTACAGAGTCGTAGTAGCTTCGTACCACACTCGTAGTAGATTCGTACCAGATTCAGTACCAGATTCAGTAATCTGTTCTAGTACTGTTGTAGCTGAACACCAAATCTCAATTTTCTCAATCGGGTGACGAGATCAAAGGAATAGTCGGTGGAACTCAACTAAAACTTACCCAATTTAAACCAGATTTTCAAGTTAAAAGCTAATAATTACCACGATTATCATAAGCTTTGAATTGGTAATATACGCTCATTGAGTAGATAAAGAGACTAGAAATTGCTAATTTCACATAATTTTAAGATTTTAGTGGGCTTTACAAAGGAGGTTATAGTAACGTTGCTAAGATTATTCTAGAATCGATTGAAATTGGAATTTGAAACACTAAATTCAAGTGATTCAACTCAATTACTACAGACCAGATCAAATTACAGATCAAGTTACTGATCACATTTCAACTGTAGACATCAGCATTGATAACGGTATCATCACCTCATAGCCCATTGCTCATACTCATAAATCATCAGTTGATCTCAAATCACACTTATTCAAGTTCAACAGTTCAGTTCACAGTTCAGTTCACAGTTCAAGTTCATTGTAGTCATTGTATTGTATTCGGTAGTTAAGTAAATGAGATGCAATTTCAAAAGGAAGAAATCTTACCATCAACAAATTCAAAATCACCCTTTTACCAATTTTTACCAAATTTAGAATCCAAACCAATTGATGAATTGGTCATTTTTTTCAAAAAATTTAAAAATTTAATTAAAAATCTAATCAATTACTTGAAAGAAATATCATTAACTAAAGAATTTGAATCAAATTTAAATTACCAAATTTTTAATTCCTATTATTCTAATTTACTTAATATTCACAATAATTCAAGTTCCAGTATAGAAGGTGGAATTGGTACTGGTGGTGGAAGTGGAAGTGGTGCTAGTTCTCCAGGATTAGAGAAAAGACCTAATTTATTTAAATCAAAATCTAATCCTAATCAGACTTTTAAAACTGAAAAGAAAGATAAAGGTAAATTATTTAATAATTCATTAACTACAACCAAATCAAATATTTCAATTAATCCAACAAACAATGCTATAAGTACTGGTACCAATACTAGTGGTGCCAATGGTGGCACTGGTGTTGGTCTTGTTGGAGGAGAAGTACTTTCAAATTTCAAAATTTCAGAAGATTCGCCATTTTTTGAAAATGCAAATTCATTAATTTTAAATCATCATTATCATTTATATCAATTAAAATTAAAACAACATAAAGAATTAGTTAATAAATTAATACCAAGATTAGAAAATTTGAATAAAAATTTATCAAATAAAATTCGGGAAATTAAATCAAGTTTAAAAAATGAATCATTTGTAAATGATTCAATTAAGAAAGAAATATCCAAGACTGGTTCATTATTAACTAAGTATATTAAATCTATTGAGTATTATAATACCACCAATACAGTTACAGATATATATGATGATATTGATGATCCAGAAGATAATGGTATTGGTAATGATGACGAGGAGAAAGTAGAAGATCCATTTTTAATTAAATTAAAATTAAATTATCAATTGAAAAATCAATTAATCAAAGAAAATTATTTATTTGCAGCTTTTGTAAATTTACAAAATATTTCAAAAGATTTAATGGCTTATATAATTAAAGATTTAAATTTAATTTTTGAAAAATTAGAAAAATTTAGTAATGTAAATATATCAAAATTAAATTTTAATATTCAAACTGAATGGGAGAAATTCATATTGAATAGTGATGGGTTTTTAAATATTTATAAAGATTTTGGTAGTAATCAACGTAAAGAAATTAGACATTTTAAAGATTTAAAATTACCTTATTCTAATTCAATTCATAATAAATGTATTAGATTTGGTATCATCTACAAAAAACTGAAATTATTGAAAAATTACAATAGGTATTATTATTTACTTACATGTAATTATTTACATGAATTTAAAATTGAACCACATCAAAATCAAAATCAACCACAAAATTCAAGTGTTGGAGGGAATAAAAATAAATTAGCATTATTTATTAATCATAATGATATACCTGAAAAATCATATGATTTAAATAATTATAAAATTTCAATTAGAAGTAACGATAATTTAAAATTTAATTTAACTAAAATTTCAAGTGGTAAGAATTATTCTTTTAAATGTAATAATTTAAACGATTATAATCATTGGGTAACTGATTTAAATGATTTACTTAAATTTGAAAATGATTTTAAAAGTAGATTCCAATTTGTTGAAAAGAAATTATCTGTTAGACCAACAGTACAACCTTCAAATTCCCTGACATCAATAATTACCCCAGTACTACCAATAGATTCAAAGAATGGTTCCGAGATGTCAATTTCTGAATCTCAATCAACTATTAATTCAAGTGGTAGTTTAACACCATCAATTCAATTACCAGTTACTATTCAAAATAATCAAGGTAGTTTACAAGGTATATTCACTCCAAATATTCGTACACCATCAAGTTCAGAATCCGATAAAAATCCATTTGATCAGTCTTTTTTAACTAATCCTAATTCTCAACATCAAATTGGATCTGGTGGTACTCATTCAGGTTCAAATTCAAAATCAAATTCTCCTAATCAATCTAGTGGTAATGTTAGCACTTCAAATAATTCAAAATTACAACAAGAATTTTTAAAACAACAACAAGAAATTATTGCTAAAAAATTAAGAGAAATCGATTTAAAAATGAAACAACCACAAAATCATCAACTACAAAATCATCAACCACAAAATGAACTGAGTAATTCTGGTCATGTAGGATACTTGGGTCATAATAAAAATGATTCAATTTCAAGTTTTAATTCACTGGAATCATTAAAATCATTAAATCCATCAAAAATTAATAATTTTTTAAATGATAATCAAGGTTTAATAGTACCAAAATTTTTTATTAATGATGAAGAGAAGCATTAATCATACGTCATAAATCATTCATACACATTTCATTTATAAATTTATACATTTATACATATTTCATAGGATCTGTATTCTCTGAAAGTAAATTTGAACAGAACCTACTATAGGTAATCAGAGCTCCATGGCCAAAGCTAAACTTTAGTAACTCAATTGTTTCGGCCTACAAGCTTCAACCTGTAAGTGACATCATAAAAAGGTACCAAAACGTCTTAATTTGGACAATATATCTTATATTGACTAAATATATTGAAAAAAAGGTTATCTTTCCATAAAATTCATACGTTGATTGATTATCTTTGGTACTAAATCCGAACCCTGGCACGAAGACTGGCACCAGGCCTGGTGCCAGGCCTGGGTCCACTAGTACCAGGTGACGCGATGCGAAGGTGATGCGAATTGAGCGATGCTGATGCGAAGTCAGTGATAAAAATTGAGCAAGTGAGCAAACGCAAATTCACGTTCACCAATTACAATAATCTTGTCAATTGCAATTGCACCGAAACAACCCAATTGAACAGGAATTACAAAGTAGTAATTACAAAGTAAAGTTAAATATGAGTTATTCAACAAGTATTAAGAAAAATGAATCAGCCATTAACTCAGATACTGAAGATTTGACTGATTCTGAAATTCCACAACCACCATTAAGAAGATCATCATCATTATTTTCATTATCATCAAATCAAGAACCATTACCAAGACCTGAAATCCATGAATATACTGCATTTATTGAAGACAATAGACATTTTTCATTAGTTAGAAATTTACATATGGCAGATTTTATTACTTTATTAAATGGGTTTAGTGGATTTTATTCAATTATATCATGTCTTAGATTTTCATTAACTGGTGATTCAAAATATATTCAAAGAGCTCATTTTTTTATTTGTTTAGGTTTATTTTTTGATTTTTTCGATGGTAGAGTGGCAAGATTAAGAAATAAAAGTAGTCTTATGGGTCAAGAATTAGATTCTTTAGCTGATTTAATTAGTTTTTCAGTACTGCCTGCCACTATTGCATTTGCAATTGGTTTTAGATCAACTGTTGATGTTTTAATGTTAACTTTTTGGGTTTTATGTGGTTTAACAAGATTAGCAAGATTTAATATTTCAACTAATAATATTCCAAAGGATAAATTTGGTAAATCAAAATATTTTGAAGGTTTACCAGTTCCAACTAATTTAATTTGGGTAGTATATTTTGCTTTCTTAGTTTATAAAGATTGGATTTTAGATGATTTACCTGGTGGAATTTGGTTAAATAATAGTTTTTTGGAATTTCATCCTGTTTGTTTAGCTTTTATATTACAAGGTTGTGGAGAAATTTCAAAATCTTTACATATTCCAAAGCCTTAATTCACCAAAAGATCAAATGATCATGAGTCATTATGTATATATTATACGTCAACTCAACTCTCCAATCAACATCTTCAAAGAGCCTACGATATCCAATTATATATTCCCAATGCTAATCTATGCTATACTATCTTTTACGCTTCTTACTCTCTTGTAATTTCTCCTCTTATTGTTTCTCCTCTTATTCTTTCTGTTGTTATTCTTTCTGTTATTCTTTCTGTTGTTATTCTTTATGTTAGTCTTTCTGTTGTTGCAATTTCTGCTCTTTTAAAATACTATTATATTGATCAAGTGTAAAATTCTTGGGATCAAGTAAACCTATATTATTATAATTTAAAAACAATTTATGATCATGTTGACTAATTTCATTGATTTTACATAAATCCCAAAAAATTTGATGTAACTGTTTAAATTTAATGATTCGAATATAGAAACTGTATCGATTGTCATACCTTGAATCAAATTGGTTTATCCCAATTTGATTCAAATCATTTAAAAATTTACTTAAAATCAATTTAATTTCTGGTTTATCATTGATGGTTGATAATAATTGATTTATTTTGATGTCATTTGAAGTTTTAGCTAAACTCTTGTAGTTGGTATCGATGTTATTGAACTTGGTGATCCTTGTTCCTACCCTCTTGAACATCCTCCTTTCTCTTCTTCCTTACTTTCTTCTAGTTCCTTAACCTGGCTCTTCTACTTAAATATAGTCCTTCTTCTGGTCCTTCTGGGCTTTTGGTTCCTCTGGTTCCTCTGGTTCCTCTGGGTTCTTCTACGTCCTTGACTCTAGTCCTCTAGTCCTTTAGCTCCAACGGTGGTGATAAAGTCAGTCTCAGTTGATGCGAATCTGGTGAAGTCGCACCAAGTGAAAAATTTTTAATTTCAATGATGTTCAGAACTGCTATTAGTCTTATAAGATTACCAGCAGGTCCACGATTAATTGCAAATCAACACTTGGTGAAATCGTTTTCCACCAGTGGTAAATTATTAAATAAGGGTAATAAGGGTAAAAATGACAAAATTAAAACTGACAAAATTTTAACGGATGATATTTTATCAAAAGCTGGGTTTGAAGATGAGGTTAAAGAATCTAAAGACCAAGAAGGAGAATACTCTAAAGAAGGTGCAGAAACTAACGGGGGAGCTAACGGGGAAGGTAACGGGGAAGGTAGAGAAGAAAGAAGAAAGAGAAGAAGAAACCAAACGTCGAAAGATAAACAAAGAGAAAGAGCAGCCAATTGGTTTTATATTTCAAGTTTATTTGGTACCATTGGAGGATTAGGATATATGAGTAGAAATTGGGATTCAATTGAAGAACAAAAGAAATTAGAAGGTAATAATATTAACAATGGATATTCCCCTGAATTAATGTATGAAAGAATGAGTAAAAGATTAGGATCATTATTTACATTTTTTAGTGAACCAGTATTTGAAAATTTATTACCTCCACCACCACCAGAAGCTTATAGAAGACCATTAACATTAGTTTTAACATTAGATGATTTATTAATTCATTCTGAATGGGATACTAAAAATGGTTGGAGAACTGGTAAAAGACCAGGATTAGATTATTTCTTAGGATATTTATCACAATATTATGAAATTGTTATATTTGGATCAAATAGTCAAGTTTTCAGTGAAAGAGCTGTTAATAAATTAGATCCATTACATGCATATATTTCTTATGCACTTTTCAAAGAAGCTTGTAGATATAAAGATGGGAAATTAATTAAAGATTTATCATTATTAAATCGTGATTTAAATAAAACTATTATAATTGATATTGATGAAGATAGTTATTCATTACAACCAGAAAATTCAATACCAATGAAATCATGGGATGGTAAACCAGATGATAAATTAGTTCAATTAATTCCATTTTTAGAATTTTTAGCAACACAAAATTTTAATGATATTAGACCAGTTTTAAATTCTTTTAATGATAAAAATAATTTAATTGAAGAATTTCAAGAAAGAGAAAAAAAATTAAGAATTGATTGGGAAAAAAGAAATAAACATTTATTAAATCAAAAATATAATGCAGGTAATTTCTTAGCTTCATTATTAGGTTTACCATCATCATCATTTAATAAAGAACCAAAAATGCCTTTAGATATTGTTAGAGAACATGGTCAATTACAATATCAACATTTCCAAAATTATTTAAAAGAAAATGCTCCAAAATTCTTAGAAGAAGAACAAAAATTAAAAGATGAATTTGGTAAAGTTACTTTAAATAAAATGTTAACTGAAGGTCCTCCAACTGCTGAAGATATTGCTAAAATTCAAAGTGAAAGAGCAGGTAATTAGTAATAAAATGTATATAGTCCTACCTCCTCTCTTCTCTACCTCTTCTTTACTTTTCTATCTCTATTTCTTTACTTCTCCAATCTCTATCTCTTCTATCTCTTTTCTCTATAACCTCTATCTGTTTCACTATTTCTATTTCTCTATCCAAGTCGTCTGCACCCGTACACCAACCCTATTTTTTTCACTAAATTCAACCCTAAATCACTACTCCTTACGTCCATATCTTGTATTAACCCTAAATGAGGCTGGAAGCTAGAGGCTATAAAGAGTTTCTTCGACAAGAGTTTCTTCGACAAGAGTTCCTTCCACAAGCGTTCCTTTGTGAGATAACAGTTGAAAATCACATACCACAGTTAACTATTTAACTATGACTATGACTATAACTATGACTATGACTATGAGTATTTAACAAGACTATTAAGTAATCTAAATAGGTAATCTGCAATCTGTCTATTAAATCGACTCATTGAAACACCGAGTTCCGAAATGTTCAAATCCAATTGGTCGCACTGATGGAAATGATAAAAAATTATCTAAAAAATCAGTTGAAAAATTTTATCTGTTTATACCGGACTCAACAAATTTCAATTTAGTGATTGGCTGCTTCATAACAAGAAAAGGATTATCATCGAATTTGCAATTTCCCAAATTTTCTCCACTGAACAGTTCGTCAACCAACCAGTCAAATAAACAACACAACCAGTCAAACAAACAGTCATCAATAAACAAAACAAACAAGTCAAACAAGCAGTCATCAATAACCAAACAGGTAACGTAACAACACAACAACAGATATAAGATATACAAATTAAAGATAAAGATAAAGTTAAGATGGGCAAACCAAGTATAGCCCCAAGACTGAATATTGCCCCTTCACCACCTATATCATTATCACCACCTTCAATCTCATCAACCAAATCATCTCCTATTGCCACTGGTACCAGTCCTAATAGTTCGGGTATTGTTGTTGGTTCCGGTGGTGGTTCGGGTTTGGGTGGTAGTTCTGGTTCTGGGATAAGTATGTCAAAATCTTGGGTATTACCACCAAGACCTAAACCTGGTAGAAAACCAAGTATTGATACCCCAGCTAGTAAACGCAAAGCTCAAAATAGAGCAGCTCAAAGAGCATTTAGAGAGAGAAGAGCCACCAGAGTTCAAGAATTAGAACAAAAATTAATGGAAATTGAAAAGGAGAAAGATGTTAAAGAAATGGCATTAATTAATACCATTAATAAATTAAAATATGAAAATCAATATTTAGTTAAAAATTTAGAACAATTAAAGAATGAAGTTAATTATTTGAAAAAACTGTCACAACATTCACACCAACAACCAAATCATTCACATCAACAACCAAATCATCCACATTCTCATACAAATGGTGGTTCTAATGGTTCACCAGTTGATAATTCACCAGCAAGTTCAGTTTATTCGGTACAACAACTTTCTCCTGCTCCATCAGCAGATTCACCACCTAAAAAAGATGATTTTGATTGTGGAATTTGTTTAAAAGATGAATGTCTTTGTGAAGATGTTGGATTAAAGAAGAAGAATACTAGTAAAAATAGTAATAGTAAAAATAGTAAAGCTAATAGCAAAAATGATATTAATGAAGAAATTTTAAAATTTAAACCAATGCAAGCCGTTTCATTGAAAAGAAAGAATAATGAAGTTGAAATTGATTTTACTAAAAAGTTTACCAAAAAACCATTACCAGATTTTAAAAAGATGAAAACTAATTCCCATCAACGTCAAAATTCACATCCTCATTCCCATCCTCATTCCCATTCACAAACTGAAGAACATAAATTTGATGAAGATTCACCAGTTGATAATTGTGGATTCTGTTCTGATGATACTCCTTGTGTTTGTAGAGAAGCTGCTAAAGAAGCAGCATTAATCTCACAATCTTTACAAAATAATCAATCAAATAATAGTTCTACCAACACCAATACTAATGATGAAATGTTTGATGATAAAACTTCGTTACCTCCACTTCAATTAACTAATGTTAGAAAAACATCATTACCTGTAATGCATCCTGGTCCATCAGTTGAAATTAGAGAAATTGCAAATTTAACACCAGGGGCAGTACCAAATGTTACTACTCCAACTACAAGAAATAATGAAAACAACAACAGCAGCAATAACAACAATAATAACAATGTTACTAATAGTGGTTCACCTAATAAATCTAGTGGATGTACTGGTAATCCTGGTACTTGTGAACAATGTCAAATGGATCCAATGTCAACATTATTTTGTACCACAGTAGCTAATAAAGAAAAAGAACAATTAAAATCTAGATCAAATTCTGTTGAATCACTGGAAACAGTTGAGAAATTGCCTCCAGTTTCAGAAATAACATCATCTGCGTCAACACCATTACCTTCGACCCCATTACCATCAACACCAATAAATAATCCTGGTAATAATAGTGCTAATGGTACTAATGATATGTTTATACCTTGTGCAGACGCTTATAAAACATTGTCAAGACATAAAAAATTTAATTCTGTTGATTTCAGTACTTTAGTTGGTAAACTAACTACTAGAGGAATGCAAGTTGAAGTTCAATCAGTTGCAAATGTACTAAGAGAATTAGATAGAAGATTGTATAATTAGGTAGGGAAAGAATAATAAAAATGGATTATGGTTAGTTTCCAAACTCACTCTTTTTCCTCCGCAAGCTGACCTTCACCACAAGCTGACCGTCACCACTCTTTCATTGCTTTAAGCCTGATCACCATAACTGCCTACTCATTCAGATCCAACACTTCTCTTAAGTTACTTAGGTCCATGAAACATCGCGACAATTCAATAGTTAACGAGATGACATTGACCAGATCATTTCATATAACACTTAAAAGATTGAGTCAAACCACCCCAGATGTGACGAATATACTAAAGAACGGGATCACCATCACTACAGCAGATTTGAAATATGCAAATGATAATTATCCATTAACTAAGTACCCCACCTTTAAAAATAATCATCAAAAGAGACGTAATAGTAAAGAAGGTAGCAGTAAAGATGGTAGTAGTAAAGATGGTAAATTTAAACTGGGTAAAGGTTTACCTAAGAGGATATTGGAGATGTCTAAAGGTGAATCGGATGGGATGTTTCAAAGTGTATTGGCTAGAGCTAAGGAAGTTAATATGGGAACAGAAACTGTAAAGAATAAGATACCAAATAGGCAAAATCAGTCAAGTAAGTCAAAAAAGCTAAATAAAGTACCATATAAAGTGAAAAGTACAGAGAAAGGGAAGGTAAATAAGATATTAGAACCAATTTATGATCATTCATTCCATGTATCTTCTTTTAAACCATTACAACAAGTTACTAAACCCAATAAATCAAAATTACCAAGATTAGCCCACAATTTAACAACGATTTTAGAGAGTAAAAAATTCACAGAATTTAAAGTTAACCAACACGGTGAAACTCAGAACTTGAAAATTGATATGTTACATGATTTTAAACATTTTAATCATAATTTCGTACCACCGTCGAAAGATAAAATCTTATTGAAATTATCTGAAAAACATGGACTAAACTATTATTCATCTACATCGTCAATGACATCAACGTTGTTTAAATTTTATAAATTAATTAATAATTATAAACCAAATTCAAATTCAAATTCAAAACCAAATAACGATAGATTTAAATTTGGTAAATTTACCAAATTAATGGAAAATTTACCATCTAGTTTTATAATGTCTAAGAAAAGTAAAGACGTTTATTCAATTGAATCAGATAAGAGTGGGGATAGGGATACTTTTTTAAGTAAATTTGGTCATATTTCAGAAGCATTATTGACTAATGAAGTAACTGAAATTGAAGATTTTAAAAGGGTTCACAAACAGAGGATTAACAGTACTAACGATACCGTAGGTGCTGAAAATACGGAAGGTAATGATAAAGAAAATCCCCATGAACTTGCAACTTCTGATCCACAATTAATTAAAAGATATGGAAAATTCATCGAACCAGAAAACATCTACAACATCTCAAAGTACAAAACTTTCTTGATGAGATCACAATTGGATTGTTATGAACCAGAAACTGGATTATTTGATTTAAAATCTCGAGCTATAGGAGCGATAAGATACGATATCAAAAACCCGGAAATAGAAACCAAAGATTACAGTCAAGAAATTTTCAATTATGATGATGAATTTAATGATTTAATTAAAACTGGAGGACTTTTAAAATATGGATTCCAAGCTAGAATTGGTAAAATGTCAGGAATTTTTATAAGTTACCATAATTTAAAGAATTATGTTGGTTATGAATACTTGCAATTGAATGATATTGATCGTGTTTTTTTCAATGATTCCCCCATTTCAACATATATAGCAGAAAGACAATTTAAATTAAGTATAGAAATTTGGATAAGGATATTGAATAATATTAAAAAGGATTTAGTACTGGATCATTATAGAATTTTAATTAATTATTCTTCTGGGGGGAATATTATAAAAATTTACGTGATTAGTTTAAGTGATGGTAAAGTTCAAACTTTGCAAAGCATACCAAGTAGAACAACTAGTGATCCAGAATTACAAATTAAAATTTTAAATAAAATTAATAATTCAATTAAAAATGATGAATTATTATATTATGAATTAAATATAAATAGTTATACAAATAATAAGAAGTTAGGTAGAGGGGAATTACCTTTAACAACTGAAAATTATAATTTTAAATATAAATTAATTAGAAAAGAACCAAATATTAAAGATTTCCATTTTGAATTAAATAAATTTATAAAAAATATTCAATCAAGGGTTGATAAACAAAGTAAAGATGTAAAAAAAGGAAAAGAAGTTGAACAAAGTAAGGAAGTTGAACAAAGTAAGGAAGTTGAACAAGATAAAGAAGTTGAACCAATCAAAACAAATACTTAGAATCCAATGTATATAGTAAATAATTAAATAGAGTTAAGAGAATATTCCCTTATCTCATCTCACTGCAATAATCACCATAAACTCTACCCAATATCCCTCCCCCAAACCACACTACTCCCAGACCTGCTGTGACTGACCTGCTGTGACTAACCTGCTGTGACTAACCTGCTGTGACCGTCAGTATCAAAGTGGTGGAAACTGGTTACACCAGGTTACACCAGGTTAGACCAGGTTAGACTTTGTGTTTGTGCTCGGATTTTCTATTTAATTTCTTTTTTCGGATAATCTATCATGCATCACCAAACGCACGCAGTTAAAATTGGATCATAGAAAATTTATCATAGATTTATAGAAAGATAGATAAGGACAGTGTAAGGAGACTTACAAACAGTGTAGACAGTGTAAACAGTATAGACAGTGTAGGCCGTATTAAGAGTTTAGACAATATAGAGATAGAGAGATGAAGAAAAATTCAAATTCATTATTCTCATTAAATGATTATTTTGATGATATCAGCACTAATGCCACCACCGCAGTTAATTCCACCACTATATCACCATCAAATTCATATCAAAATGTAAATGATCCACTTGCCAGTGAAGCCAGTACTCAAACCAGTACCAGTGATGAAGTTGGTGGTGGTAGTGATAATTGGGGGAAAAATATTATATTATTAGTTGGATTACCAGCCACTGGTAAAAGTACCATAAGTAAAAAATTAATGGAATTTTTAAATTTGAATACAAAAATTAAAACCAAAATCTTTAATTGTGGTGATAAACGTAGACAAACATTCAAGAAATTTAATAATTATGAATTTTTTGATCCTTTGAATGAAATAAGTAAATTGAAAAGGGATTTTATTGCTATTGAATCATTAAATTTAATTATTAATGAATTAAATTCTCATACTATCAATTTAGGTATCTTGGATGCCACCAATACCACCATTGAAAGAAGGAATAATTTAATTAATGTGATTTATAATTCTGCTGAAATTCATGATTTAGATAATTTAATTATTTTAGACATTCAAAATAATAATCCCAAATTAATTAATTTTAATATTTTTGAAAAATCGTTTAATGACGATTACAAAAAATTTGAAATAAATAAATCAATTGAAGATTTTACTAAAAGGTTGGGAAATTATCGTAAAGCTTATGAACCAATTAGTGATGATGAATTGGTTAATTATTCCCATAAAGGATTATCAAGTTATATTAAAATTGAAAATGGTGGAAGTAATTATATTTTCAAACATTTAGGAAATCATAAAATTGATAATGCTAATGAAAAAGTTGATAATGATAATGGAAAAGTTGAGTTTGACTTGATGAAAATTATTGAAAAATTTTTCATTGATTATTCAAGTAATGAAACTAAAAAATATTTTGAAAAAGTTGATAATTTTTATAAAAATAATGAATTAATTAATCAATCAAGTTAATTGAATTGCAGTAAATAGCAAAAAAAAATTATGATGTTATGTAGTTAATGATAGATATACCCCTTCCACTGTATATATTAATACTCTAAGTGATTCAATGAACTAAGACCATAATCTAATACACCTTCAATTTCTTCTTTCATAATCAGTACAACACATGAGATTAATAATGAAACTAAAAGTAACCCATGCATATGCAATTTCAAACCGCTAAATGCAATAAATATCACTTAAACATACTTTAACTAATATTGTGACGTGAAATATAAATGGTGTATAAATGGATGCGATAATGAAGTTGTAAATAGGGTATGTGATGAATGTGATATGGATGCAATACAACCGGATTAAGCATTTCTAGGACAAATTTAAACCAGGAATACCAGGAATACCAGGCACAGACCCATTATTAGCACCACCACCAGTAGAAGGTTTAAAAGTTGTTGGGGGAGCAATCACAGCATTAACATTATTATTAGCTTGATAATACCATGCACCGTTCTTATCATTAGTATATAAAGCATCTTCAAACGCCATAATATCATTTGGACGGGATCTTGACCAAAATCTAGCTGATCTATCAGTACCTGCTGAACATAATAAGTGACCCAAAGGATGGTATTCTAGTGCGTTAATTGATTTTTCATGAGCGAAAGGGATTTTATGAATTGGTTTGAAGTCATCACCGGAGCTAGAATTGTTGTTGTTGTTGATTGCTGAATCTTTAGTGTTGATGTCGATGTAAGAATCTAAGTTATAGTGAGTTAAAGATCCATCAAATGCTCCAACTGAAAATAATGAAGAATGGATAGGATGCCATTCAAAACAAGATAAATCACTTTCATGATTTCTTAAAATCAATAAATCCTTCATTGTCCGTAAATCAAAGATCCTACATGATCTATCCCTTGATACCGACCCTAGTAATCTTTGCATGCCACCTGGTTGGAATCTAATTTTGGAAACGGTATTCTTGTAACCATGTAATGTGTTGATACAGTTGGGAGATCGGGGGTCCCATAATTTAATTAAATTATCTCGGGATCCACTGACTATAAGCCCCAAATTTGGATGCCAATCACTTGATTTGATATCCCAATGATGACCAGTGAAAATTCTTTCTTCTTTACCATTATTAAAATTCCATAATTTCATAGTTGAATCATCAGAAGAAGTTAAAAATTTTGAATCATTGGGTGAGAAAGAAATATCTCTAATCCCATCATTATGACATTGTAAAATATTAACATTATTGAAATTTGTTTGCCAATATTTAACTACACCATCTTGATCCCCTGATAATAACCAATTATCATTATGAGAATATTTTAATGATAAAATTGCCAGATCATGAGCTTGAGTAATAGTTTCAAAATTAAATGTCATCCCATTCCATAAAGTAAATTCACCTCCATGACTAGCAACTAATAATCTTCTTCCCTCAGGGGTCCATTTAACAGTACTAATTGTATGTTTCTCTTTATTAGAAGATAAATGAACAAATTTAGTTTGAGAATCAATTATTGTAATATTATTTTTCAATTGATTAATTTGATTATACGCGGGCGAAGGTAATAAATCAATTAAATATGAGGATTCTGGTCTAATTTCACCAATTGCTTGATTGAAAACCCCCATCAGTCTTTTTAAATACCAATTAACCATATTATTACCATGATCCACAATTCTTCTATGAGGTTGTTTTTTGCTTTGCGATGCTAATTGTTGTTCTATGTTTTGCTGATACGCCAATGTTCTTTCTTGGTCTGACCGGTACATCTTTGGTTGTTCTTTTGTCTGGTTGTTCTTTTGTCTGTTTGTGGTATCGTTTGTCCAAGTTCCACATACTTTTCAAGTTTCGCGAAGACCATCACCACATCGGTACACCACTCCCATCACCACACCCGTACACCCAGCAAATAGAAAGTAAATTTATAGACAATAAATAGCCAATATAACTCTACTTATTACTAACTACTTACTTCTTATTACTTACTACTTACTACTGACTTGGCAACTTACACTACCAATGCTTTCTCTTGTTTATAATGGCAATGGAGCTAAACTCCGTATACGTCAGTTGAAACCCACTGGACAGTATGACATAACTATCCTAACTATCATATTACAACTGTCATGTAACTCTTCTCATTACAACTACATACCATGTCTCTCATATGATCTCTCTCATATGATTTCTCATATGATCTCTCATATGATCTCTATCACCATCATAACTGTCTCATAATCTCATATAAATGGCTGCAAAAAAGACATTAAATGAGACAGTATGCTCCGTGGGCCACCCATGTGGTCCATGGAATACAGTAGCAACCTTCCTGGCCTTCATAGGCAACCATACTTACCCATAGCTAACCGTAGTCAACCATAGTCAGCCATAGTTAGCATAGTTAGCTATTGTTAGTTAAAACGTCGTATTAATTACGAGACACAGTTATAAAACGGGCATTTCTCACTCTCACGTTTTTGAACTTAAACAGCAAAGAGCTTAAACAGCAAAGAACTTAAACTTAAACAACTTAAACTTAAAGAACTTAAACTTAAAGAACTTAAAGCTTGGTAAGGTAAAGTAAGGTAGGTAAGGTAAGGTAAGGTAAGTAAGGTAAAGTAAGAGTAAAGATGGTTCAATTTTTCTATCATGACGGTAAAGATACTGCTGACAATTTCACCGATGAACACAATTCAGGTATGCCAGTTTCTGCTGAAAAATTAAATGAAATTGGTGTTTTATATTATAATATTACCAATGTTGATGATTTAAATAAATTAGCTTCTGCCAGAGATTATAAAAATAGAGATGAAATCACTCTTAATTTAAATTCTTTTAATAATGATGTAGAAGCTTTTAATTCCAAAATGTCTCAGTTTTATAAGGAACATTATCATGAAGATGAAGAAATTAGATATATTATTGATGGTGAAGGTTATTTTGATGTTAGAGATCAATCTGATACTTGGATTAGAGCTAAATTAAATTCAAATGATTTATTAATTTTACCTGCTGGAATTTATCATCGTTTTACTTTATCTTCTAATCAAAGATCAATTAAAGCAATTAGATTATTTAAAGATGAACCAAAATGGGAAGCTATTAATAGAGATACTAATAAAATCACTAATGCTAGAACTGATTATATTCAAAGTGTTAAAGTGTAACCCCTAGAAGTGGAATTTGTGAAAACTTGTGAAAACTTGTGTATTTAATATTTATGTTGGTATCTCCTCTCTACATACACTAATTTAAATCTCTTTCTCTACATACTACATAGTACATGCTATGGTACATACTGCATAATAATTCGGTTTCTTTGAAAATCTTAAAAAATCCTTCAGACTCTTTGTATATCCACTTCGTTCTTCAGATTCTTTGTATATCCATTTCATTCTTATTTCTTTTCAGAATTCAGATTCTTTAAGGGCTTTGTTCCTATTGCCTAACAATCTTAATCTTATTAACCTTTATAAAATCTTCTAAATTTTTCTTAACTTTATCTACCTCCTTCTCACTCCTTTCTTTCTCCCCCTTCAACACTTCGATATCTCCATTCACCATCTTAATCACTTCATCTACAGTTTTTTCAACCAAAACCCCTCCAATCATCTTAAAACATTTTCTTTCTGATTTATCACCTTCAGGAATTGTTGTTAAAGTGTTATTGACTATTATATGCTCTGCTAATTGCGATGAATAGGTGGTTATTGATTCTTGTAATTCGGTTAATTGGGATTGATAATTGTTATACTTGTTTTGTAAAACAATTGATTTTTGTTCATCTGTCTGATTCATGGTTGAAGTGAAAAATTTCAATCCGCACTGGCAGTTCTGATCTAACTCACTTGGTTCCATGCTTGAGCTTAAAGCAGCCTCATAAGGCAGTCTCATTTTAAAGCAGCTTCAGCTTAAGGTAGTTTTCAGCTTCAGGCAGTTTCAGCTTAACTGTGCAAGAGTTATGGAGCTAGGTGTCACAGTGCTGTGGTATATCGTGTTATCGCAATATAGGTATAGAATTTGATTGAGTGAGTGTTACGTATATTGAAGACAAAGTCTTCCAATAATTCTAATCCTCTGAATTCTTCGAGTCAAGAAACCCCAGATATCTTGTCATTAGTGCTGAGTTTTAATTAGTTGTAAGTCATTATAAATGGCATATAAATGGTACACAAATGACATATAAATGGAGTTTTTTTTCATTATCACCAGTCAGACTGATTAAGATATCTTATTTTATATGCTATACCCCCAGATAGATAGCTATAATTACCCTCTTTACAAGACTTCTTTAAAAAGACCCTTTTAATATGCATACAAAAAAACTGGATATAATTGGTAAAAATTACATAAAAAGGTTTTATCCCGTGAATTCGATAAATTTTAAATTGAATTATGAAATTATCTTTAATTTATTTACTACCAGCTGTATTGTCATCTATTATCCCACCAAACATGACACATAAACCCATAACAACTCCCCTTGCCATTTCCAATACCACTAATACTTTCAGTACATTTGAAAATTTATCAAAACTTTCAAAAATTTCATTCAATGAAAATAATATTGATATAAATGAACAATCACTTTCAATTCAATCAATAGATTACCATGAAGTTGATAATTTCCAGCAAGCCCAAGAACTAATCACCAACTTAAAAGGGTCGTATTTGACCAAACCAATCTATATAAGAGAGGAACAAGGAACTTTGGTTAAGGTTAATGATGATTATAATCCTAATCAATTAACTACATTCCATGAATCTATTGATGTTGATAATTCTCCATCTATTGGTGACGCTTTTAGTACCACTAGTATCCTGGGATGGCCATGGTTCAAAGGTAAATCACCCACTGATAATTTCAACCCAATGATTAAAGGTAAATCATCATGGTTATTAACTAAATTAGACTCGGTCGTTACCAAATTCTTACCAGATCAAGTCCCAATTACACCCTGTTTAGATAGTGAAACAAGTGATGGTGGATCAATTGGATTTTCAATCGGAAGATCAACTTCCATATCCAAAGCGATCGAAATCAGTGGTAGTATAACAATTTTGATTACTTTCAGTATTACTCAGAAATTCGAAAAGACAATCAGTCAATCATACAGTACGTCGTTCAGTACAACCGTTCCAAAAGGATCAGTAGGTCAATTATATATTAGGAATCCTAAGGTGTTTTCAGGGATCGTCAAGAATAAATTGTTTAAGGCTGTTGATGGAGTTTGGGAATTAGTTTCAATGGGTCAACATTCAGTTGATGTTTTAGATTCTTCTTTGGAGTATGAGATCACTGCCATTACTGTTCCTTCAAGTCAAAGAGAGTTACAATGTCAAATTCCTCCGTTTAAGTTGTTATAACACCGAAGGACTCAGGTGCTCCAGGATTTGCACTGAAGGTGTTCACTGAAGGTTATGTAGTTGAATATATTATCATCAACCAATAATCTTCTCAAATGTACTCTGCTGTTTAAATTAAAGAATTATATTTTATATTTATATATTTTTATGTATGTACTTTGTGTATTTTAATTTTGTGAATGATCCAGGATATTCAGTTTTACAGAATATCCAGTGAATTTGTTTATAAATCCTTTTTAACTTTATCATCTTTACCAATATAAATAAAATTTATAATAAAAATTAACCAACCTAAAACAACAAACATTGCACTAGCGATATAATACCAAGAATTAGTAATATCCCAAGATCTTTTAAATTCATCATTTGCTAAATGTCTAACAGAAACGATTTTTTTATCCATTATATAATTTAAACCAATTCTTTTATAATTTAAATCAAATGTGAACATTCCATGTTGATCTGGAATAGTAAAATTTACATAATATGAAAAAGTATCCAAATGATCTTTATCATTATTGGTTTCACTGGATGATACTGGTCCTAAAGGTAATAAATTTAATCTTTGATAAGGATCTAACATTTTAAAATCTAATTGAATTGAATCATCATCATTTTTAACAATATATGGTTCCCATTTACCATCAATTAATTCACTTAAACCAATTATATAAGTTACATCATCTTTAATTCTATAATAATTATTATTAATATTATGTGGTTCATCAGTTTTAAAATGTTGAACAAATTGCAATTTTAAAATATTTTTTATACCAAGAGACCAATTTAATAATTCATTTGAAATTAAATCATTTGAACCAATCCAAGTTAATCTACCACCACCTAAACTTTGTAATGCAACAATTAAAAAACTTTGTTTACCAACCCCCCACAGATTATCATTATTTAAAGTATTGATTTTATCATTGGTGGAGAAACTAGTTGAAGATGATGATAAAATAGGGATTAAATTTTCATTATTATCAATTATTGAAGATTGTCCATTATAATTAATTTCTGATACATTATTTGGTAAAGATGAATAAATTTTAGAACATTCAATGTTGTCAAGATTTAATTTAACTTTATCATCATCATTAAAATGATCAATTAATTCATAACCTTTAGGAGAAGGATAAATTCCAACTTGATTTAAAAATTCTCTAATTTCATCCGGATAATTTTTAGTATAATCACCAATGGTAACAATATTAACGTTATTTTTAGCTAATAAATTGATCAAATTGATTTTATTCAAATGATTTTTGCTGGAGATCTTTTTGGAAGTGGTGGGCATCAAGATAATATCATCGAAAACACTTTCATCACCAATAAAAATTTTTAAATCATCATCGTTATAACCTCTCAAGATAACTTCCACTTGAGAGATTTTTAAAAAATTAACCAAATTTTTCAAATCTTCCGTTGGTTCATTCAAATCAATTGCCTCGGCATCATAGATTATCAAGGATCGTTTACCAATCACCATCAAACAAATGGATAAAAGCGTAATAAGTTGCTGAAACATCATATCGTCGATAGTTGATTTTTTTCAACACCTGTTACCTTTTCGCGTTTTCCCAAACTATCACCAGGTCGTACCGCACACCATCGACGCAGTCTAGTACCATCGCGGTACCGTCATGGTACCGTCATGGTACCATCATACTATCATACTTTCACTGTTAGTATCATACTAGCACGGCACCATCATAGTACCATCATGGTACTACAGTGGCACTATCGCGGTAGCGCAGTGGCACTGCCATGGCACTATGGCACTGTGGTACTAGGAGCATAAAGGCTGTCATCTGGTTAGTTAGATTTAAGATGGGTTCACATGGTACCACTGGCTTAGATCTCTAGAGATCACATCTTTAAAGTAGTACTGGCAACACGGTGGTGGCAACACGGTGGTGGATCACTCTACGGTGGATCTACACGGTGACTTCTTCGCACTGGGAATTTTCCACAGTGATGAGAGTTAAAATTGAATTTTTAGGTGGGTTAGATGTTATAAGTAACAAAATAAGAGAACACAAGTTGACGGTGGACGGTGAAGAAGGAGACGTTACCATGAAAGACATAATCACCTTGATTTGCGAAAAAATCATTGTTGATGCAAAGGATATCCCGGTTTTCATCGAGGATGAAACAGTGAGACCGGGGATATTGGTTTTAATTAATGATACAGATTGGGAATTAGAAGGTAAAGAAGAGTATATAGTGGAAACGGGAGATGTATTTACCTTCACAAGCACTTTACATGGGGGTTAACCCAGATTCTACACTTTTACCTTGGTTTTGCTTCTGGGTTTGGCTTTTAAATGGGTAAAATTTTACAACCTAATAACCCATTACCATCCCAATTATTTGTTGGTACCAATGTTATTTGCAAGATTTCAACTCGTAAAATATGAATGATAATGGGATTATCGATGTTATTTTTAACATTATTCACAAGATTTAATAATTTATTATGATTACCGGCATGAATATTATCAAATATTATAATTTTATCACCTTTTTGAAGACCTGCTTTATGGGCTGGACTGTTAGTTATAACCTCATCAATTATAGCAAATGGAATAGTTGATTTGATTTCTCTGTTTCCTTCTTTTCCTTCTTCTTTTCCTTCTTCTTTTCCTCCGTTCATATTGAATTGACTGATCAATTTCTGTTCAATCAATGATAATAATTGTTTATGGTCATTTCTTAACCTGATGATTTTAACTCTTATAAGTCTAATACTAACAACGTCGATATCATTTCTAGGGAATCCATTAATAACTAATGGTGATTCCATATCAAATTTAAAATTGGTGGTTAAAATTTCAAATAATTGGGTTAATTGTTCTTCAATGTTTTTTTTGATAATCGACAATTGTTGGTAGTTTAAGGTATCATGGATTTCATAAGTTGGGAAGTCATCTAAGTTCAATGAACTCATGAGTCCTTCAAATGATTGTTTCTCTAATGTCATGATGGCGATACTTTTTCGCAGCTGCATCAGATCTGACTTAAGTGATAGTGAAGTAACTATGCACCAGAGTGTGTAGATAGAGATTTAGTATGTAGAGAGTATGTAGACAGTATCTTGATAGTATGGAGACAGTAAGTAGCGTATGCAGACAGTGTAGAGTATGTAGTATGTAGTATATTACAGTTCATTATTAGTATTGGTGCTGATTGCAAAAGAATAATTTGAAACAACTTCAACTTCATCATTATCATTACCTTCCGAAATTTCATTCCATGAGGCAATAGTTAACAATACAAACCCAATGACCACGAAAAAATCACCTAATAATTGTTGATTACTCAAGATATTATCGAATAAAATCCATTCAACGATCCCAATTAAAAAGATAGTTAATAATGAACTAACAGATGATAAAACAGGACTAGTTAATGAAATTAATGATAAAAACAGGGCCAGGAAACTTAAATTTGAAATGATTGAACCAAATATAAACCACCAGATGGTTTTTACATTTTCATAATTGAATAAATTGAATTGATGAATTCCTAAAATTTCAACAATTAAAATACCAATAATTAATATTAATATTGTGAAAAATCCTAATAATGACATGGCAAAATTTGCAAACACTAATTGTCTTCTTGGAGTTATTAATGTTGATAAATGATGAGGGATACAAAGATATTTTTTATAAAAAACTTCATATAATCCATAGATTATAGCACCAATTGAAATTGCTAAATTCCCCCAAAATCTATAAGGGTATTCAACTTCACCATCATCTCCAGTACCTGATCCTTCACTATCACTACCAGAATATGCAACGATGAAAACCCCTGTAACGGCCACAATAACAGAACTAGCTTTTAACCATGAAAATTTTTCATTTAAAAGTGGGATAGCAAAAATATATGCAGTAAATGCTGAACAATTATAAATTGCAGTTACATCCGATGCATAAGTAATAGACATTGCACCATACCATGTAAAACCAGCCACATTTAATAAGATAGTTAATATAAAACAATTCCATAAAATATATTTAATGGATGGAGTTTTTAAAAATGAATCAATACAACTTAAAATTGATTGATTGGATGAAATATGAGGATTGTTTTCAATTAATTCATTGATATTATCGGTTCTATCATCACCATTAACATTAAATTCATAAATTATAATCAGAGTATGATAAATATTATGAAATTGTTTAACAATTGATTTTTTAAAATATTTTAAATAATTAGTTTTGTGTGATTCTTGTAATAATTGGGATGAAGAATTTAATGGATGATAATTAATTGCAGTTGAACCAACCAGAGATTTCTTCTTATCTAATGTAATTTTTTTAAATAATTTAATAATTCCAATTACAATTACTTGAATGGGCCATGAAATCCACCATGATCCATGAGTTACAGCTAATAATATTATTGGTTCTTTGAACCCCAACAGATAAGCTTGGGATGTGAATTCCGTCTGGGTGATGAATGTGAAAAGCGACAAGAAGAATAAGATTACTATGAATATTATCTTTGTCGTTGATTGTTTATGTTCAATTTCATTTACCGTAACCATCTTTGGAGTTTTTTTGCGAAGCTGTTTCAAGTGAGATCACCACCTCAACTGGGTGGGAAGCGGTACCAGTGGCCGCACCATCTCTCGTACTAACTGGTACCATCTCTCGTTCGAGCTGGTACCAGTTAGTACGAGTTCATTTGAATTAGTGCCCACCAGAAGGTGTTATCACATCTAGAATCGATAGATATTATACATTTCCTACATTAATCACTATCACTAACAAATTCTTCATCTTCTTCTTGTTCTTGTTCTGCTTCTTCATTTGGTTGTTCTTCAATTAGTTGCTGTTGTTGTTCACTCTGTACTAAATATTGTCTATCTTCTATCAACCCTTTATCGACTAATTTCAGTCTAATTTCTAATCTCGGTAGCATTATATCGATAACTCTTTCCTTATTCAATAAATCATCGACCCATTGATCCATATAAGTTAAAGAATAGTTAATTGGTACTCCATTATTAAAAATTGGACTTATTTGAATTCTTAATTTACTATAATTAGTTAAATAATTATCAAATTTTTCATATATCTCGATCGAAGGTTTAGTTAATCTAATAAACATTAACACAATGGCAATTAAATATTTAAATTTAGTTTGATTTAAGTAAATTTTAATTATATTAGGTGATGGATTAATTTCTAAAATTCTTAATAAACAACAAATAAATGGACTTGGTTTGGTATTTTCATTCATCCCCTTGATATAATGAACATGATTAATGATTATTGGTAAGATGGTTTGCTCATTGGTTAATGTTAAATATTGTTTATAAAAAATCGATTCTTTGATTCTGTTTAGTATTATGCCATCAATAACGATTGATTTGTCTCCCATTCTCAACTGAATAACTGATCTTATACCAATTTGACATATGATAATGTAGAAACTACTAGGCAGCGTTACTGGGTTGCTACTAAGTTGCTACTAAGTTGGTACTAGGTTGGTACTGGGTTGGTACTGGATGGGTCTAAAGATGGGTAGAAAGTGTAGATAATTGTATATTCGCACTAATCAAATTTGATCTTGTCTAAAGAAGAAGCTAAAGCATCTAACTTCTTAGCAGATAATTCAAACCATTCCTTTTGAGCTTCAATGAATAGTTTCAATAAGTTAACTGACTTGGAAGGCTTAATTAAATTTTTCATTTCAGTAACTGCAATTTCGGTTGCATTAACTAAATCATCTTCAATTTTAATCAATTCTTCATTTTCTTCTTCTTCTTCACCATTGGCACTAGTACTACCACCACCATTGGTTTTGGTCTTTGATCTAATTAAATCAAATTCCAGTCTAAGGGAATAAACTTTCTTTCTTAATTCGTTAACTTTGATAAATTCCTTATTTAAAATTTCAACTAATTTTAAATTCAAATTATTGATAATTTTCTTATCCATAGCTAATCTACTGGTTGCAATTTCTAAATAAGTTGAACTAATTTGTAATAATGTAAAATTTAATGGTGAATCAGAATTTTTCATTTCGGTTTGATACTTTTCACAAATTTTCGATAATTGTCCATATAATGTTTTGGGAACTTCAATGACTTGAATATCAACTTTATCATCTCCATTTCCAATACTATTTGCAGTACCATTTCCAGCAGCAGCACCACCACCACTTTTACCACCTTCTGATGGTTCTTTACCTAATAATAAATTTTCTAATTCTTGTGGGGATGAAACATTTTTCAATTGTTGGAATTTATTACCTAAAACATTTTCTCTAAAATTTTTAATTGAATTATTGGCTGGTGGATAATCATAACTAACTTTATTAAAGGTATCATTGGTAAAATGAATCAAATCAGTATATAATTTTAATAATAAATCACAATTAGATTCCAATTCTAAATAATCTGCTGGCAATTCACTAACTTCGATATTTGAATTATTGTTATTAGCAAATTGTTGAATTTGGGTCAATTGTTGTGATAATAATTCAGATGTCTTATGAGTGAATGGTTGAATGGTTTTGGAAAATTCTTCATAAGTTTTACCGGTCAGTTTCGAAAATGATTCAAAATCATAGTTGGAAATGGTGTCTTGAATAGACTTTAATGATGGGAATTTAAATGACATGTTTTACTAACTTCTTTACTGCTATCTTTTAGTAACTTACTGCTATCTTTACTGCTAGCTGCGTTTAACTCTCAACTGATTCAAGGAGGATAACGCGAATTTTGAGAACTTCACCACACCGGTACCACTCACACAATTGGCAGAGAATGGCAGAGAATGGCAGAGAATGCAGAGAATGGCAGAGAATGCAGAGAATGGCAGAGGATTGGTATAGGATCCTTAGTTAAGCTTCAGTTCGATAGTAATGGGTATTGATAGTGATGGGATACGTTCTCCACACCTAAACTATGAGACCTTAGAGTTAATGAGCTACAAAGAGTTAAATAGACAAAGAGAAATAGACAAAGAGTCAATAGACAACAATTGTGCCTGAATTTATTTATATTACTTTACTCTGGTTTAATCTGTGCTTTTATTATCTGCATAATCTCTGCTTGATCTCTGGTTAATCTCTGGTTAATGTGGTTTAGAAATCAACTTTCTTTACACCATCTTTATCAACTACTTTAACATAAACCCCTTTAAAATCCATTGGCATTCTAGTTTCTAATTCTTTTATACACATTTTAAGTAATTTCAACCCATCATTTAAATCCATGGTTGGTTTATAATGTTTATCTAATAATGACATACAATAAAATGCAGCATACCCATGAGCAGCATAAGGTATAATTGCTTGAGTACCTAAATAATCAATATAATTTAAAGTTGGTTCCTTGGTTTTAATATCATAACCTCCAATCAATACATTAACTTGATAAGGTTTTCTTGATCTTACTGAAGTTGCTAATTGATTTCTAACAAATGATGCAGTTGCCTTTGGTGATAATTCAATATCATTTTCTCTCATTGAATATAATTGAATATTGGCTTGAATATATTCAGCAAAATTAACAGTGTCTCCTGGTTCTCCTGTAAATGCAACTAAATTATGTTCATTTAATATTCTTGTTTTATCTTCATCTTCTTTTAATACTGAAATACCTCTAGTAACTGATTTTGATGTTGCTAAAATTGTACAATCTTTTAATTTAATTCCTAATACGATATCCATAATATTTTAATCTTGATCTTGTTACTTTTGAAAGCTTGTTATGTACTTTTACCAGTTAATTCCTTTGATGCAATTGGTTTATTCAGTTGTTCAAAGGTTTGTTAGATTCAGTTGAAGATTTCCTTTTGCCATCCGCGAAATCTTTGAAGTTTTGGTGGGAACTGCTGGTACCACCAGCTGGTGCGGCCGCTGGTGCCAGCCTTGGCACCAGATTTAAACAGATTTAAACAGAGCTATTGAGCTATAGAGCTATAGAGGTATAGAGGTATACAGTAATCACATTTATTTATTCAAGAACTCTTTGACTTTTTTCTCTACTAAGTTTTCAATTAATGTTACCAATGGACTATCAGGATTGGAAATTTGATTATTTAAACTATTTTCAATGGTACTTTCAACAACTTTACCCGTCAAATCAACTTCAATATTAACTGAATCACCTATTGATTTCAAAGGCATTATAACTTTATTTTGAGTATAACTAACCATCATAATTGAAAATTCACTAGTTGTATAATTTACGTTGGTGATAGTTAATGAAGTCCCATCAATTGATATAAACCCCTTTTCCACTATATAACTCATATATTGTTTATCACGTAATTGGAAAGTGAAAGTTATAGCATTGCCATCCGGTTGTCTATTAATGATGGTAGCAATAGTATCAACATGACCTTGAACAATATGACCACCCAATCTAACTTCACTAGTAACGGCTCTTTCTAAATTAACTTTAGAACCTTTAATTAAATCACCTAAATTAGTTCTACGTAATGTTTCGGGTGCAATCCCTACTTTAAACCAAGTTTTATCATCATTTAAGCTAGTAATGGTAAGACAAACTCCATTGGTTGAAATGGAATCACCTAATTTTGCATCAATTAATATCGTGGAACAATCTCCAATAATTAATGTAACTCCATTACCACCACTTTCAGATTGATCTAATTCATTGTATTCTATGATGGTACCAATGGTTTCGACTAATCCGGTAAACATCCCTAACCTGTATCTCTCACTGTTGGTCGTACTCACTGTCGTACTCACTGCTTGACTCACTGTCCTGCTCACTCTTTTCTTCTCAGCCAATGCTCACTTGGAAAATTTTCGAGATTCTCATCAAGACTCAAGACCAAGACTTAAGTGTTAAGACTGACAAGACCGACAAGACTTAATAGGCAATAGGTGATAGTTTAAGGAAGCTAGTAGTTTAAGATAGTTTAAGGTAGTTTAAGGTAGTTTAAGTTTAAGGTAATAGTAATGCCATTTAGATTTCCGGTTAAGTTTGAAATCCCCAAGCATGCATATGTTAATGGAAGAGTTATCAAAGACCAATTTAAAAGAATTCAATATGCCGATCATGAAATCAAAAGAAATGCCTTAAAGTATATTGCCAGAAACACTGAATTACCAGGTAATGTAAGATTAGAAGCTCAATTACAATTAAGTTCCATGCCTAAATATACTTCAATAACACAAATTAGAGATAGATGTATTGCTTCTGGTAATGGTAAATGGGTCATCAAAGATTTCAAATTAAATAGAACTGCTTTTAGAGAAAGAGCAAATGCTGGAGTGCTTCCTGGTGTTAAAAAGGCTTCTTGGTAGCCAGTGATTGTATAGTACAATGTAAATAGTTCCTTTTTTTCTTCCTTTTTCTTCCTTTCTCTTCCTTTCTTATACATATGCACATATTTCCTATTATGTCTTGTATATCTTACCCACTCTGTTTCTCTGTTTCTTTCTGTCTGTATCTCTCTGTATCTTTCTGTCTCTCTGCTTCCTCAGGTTAGTTGAGGTTGAGTCCATCGTGCGAAATTTTTCACTGATGTTTAGATCAATTGGCTTCAAGACCACTGGTGTCCCAAGTTTAAACACTAACGGTTGGACCAAAAGACTTGTGGTCGGAAACAGAAACATTTCCTTCAAACCAAATTTCCACAAGTATAAATTAATCCCGCAACCCCCAGGGTTTATAGTTGGTTCAGTCAATGATGCATATAAATCACCCGAACCAAATTTTTTCGATGGTGGATTCCATTGGAGTTATGAAAGAATAATGGCTGGTGCTTTGATCCCATTATCGGTTTCCCCCTGGATATTTGGAATTTATGATTTCCCCATGTTAGATTATTCATTTTGTGTAATATTATTAACTCATGTTCATATGGGTATAAAAGCTTGTATCATTGATTATATACCTAAAAGAGTTTATGGAATATGGCATAAATATGCTGCAAGATTGTTGATGTTGGGTAGTTCTGTTTCGTTATATGGAATTTATGTTTTAGAAACTGAACATAATGGTTTATTTCAATTATTATCTCAAATTTGGTCATCCTTGTCCTAGGAACCCTCAGACATATATCTATTTATATATTTATTGTACATACCTAATTCTACATTTCGTTAATTCATTTCCATGGAAGTATCTGATCTTAAAGGTGAAGAATCAATTGAAGAATCAAGTGAAGTTTCCATCGCGTCTTCCTTTTTGCCAATTTCTACTGATTCTAATTGTAATTCTCCCTCTTTCCTACGTTTCAATGGTGATTCTTGATCACCAATTGATAATCTTTTCTCTCTAATTTCTTCTTGCTTTTCTTGTTCTTGCTTTTCTTCTTTTTCCTTCTTTTCATTATCTTTCTTAATTTGTTCTTTTGCTTCTTCTAACCATGGGATTTTCACTAAAGGGATATCTTCACCACTTTTATTAACTCCATTACCAACAATCGCTTCTCTTTGTAAAGGCTTCGGGAATTTATCAATTGATGATGAGACATTAATAATTTTACTTAATGCATTAAAATATTTTATTTCATTAATTTCATTATCTAATAGATATCCTTCCTTCTGAGGTTTCAATAATATTTCACTTAATCTTAAGATTGTAAATGGTGGATTTTTATTAAAATTGGTTTGTAAATGAATTATAAGTTTATTACATTTCTCCTTTGTTGATTCAAACTTTGATAATGTTTGAAGTTTCCCAGTAATCAATGGTAATAATTCTGGCCAATTGTCTTGGTTATAATGTTTCTCATTAACTATGGCTGTTAATGAACTTTCCAACACGGTCATTACCAACTTGTTTCTCTCTTTCTCTAGCTCTCTGGCTTTCTGGCTCTCTGGCTCTCTTTGTACCAAGTCTCGCTGTGGAGTATCTCACGTCTCTGTTGAATCTCTGTCGCACTATCACCAGTTTGAAACCTTCGCGAAACCCAGAAAGTGAAAATTTTCCAGTGATGATGATAAGATTGACCACTTTTATTAAACCTAGAGTTTCAATAAGAAATTTGAATACTTCGATAGTGTTGCGTGAAAAACTTGTAAATAATCAACTGAATAATAATGCTGTGAAAAAACCGGTGAAATTTGAAGAAAATTTAATGGAAACTGAGAGTTTACAATCATCATCAGAACCAATCACATTAGATTCAAGTTTAGGTTCCAACTTGGATTCAAGTTCAAAGTCATTCAATTTATTAACTCAATTATTCCCAATTAATAAAGAACAAATCAAAGAAACTGATCTTGATAATTGGATAAAATCATTATCAAATTTAAAACAAGGACATTTACCTCAAAATGAAACTGAAGTATATATTAAAGAATTAACTGAAACTGAAGAATATTTAAAAAATGATTTTAAACCAACTGAACAACAATTAATTGAACAAGAAAAATTTTCAAATAATATGGTACCAATACAAGAAAATAAAGATGTTGAACAATTAGTTAAATTAATTATGAGAAATGGTAAAAAATCCCAAGCTAAAAGGATAGTTAATAGAGCATTATATCTAATTTATTTAAAATTAAGAAAAGATCCAGTTTTAATTTTAAAAGAAACTTTAGATAAATTATCACCATTAATGGCTACCAAAACTCAAAAAACTGGTACTGCCAAAAATAGAATTGTTCCTTATCCATTAAGTGAAAAGCAAGGTTATAGATTTGCTTTATTATGGATTTTGGATGGTGCTTCAAAGAAAAAATCTCCTGATTATTCAGTTAGATTAGCTGAAGAAATAATGAGTAGTTATGAAGGTAAATCTTCTGGTTATGATAAGAGAGCTCAAATGCATAAAACCGCAACTGCTCAAAGAGCTTATGTTAGATTGTAAATAGATATCACTGATCCTTTCCTCCACTATCACCCATCACCCACCTCCCACTCTTCATTTAAATCCCCAACATTTAGGATTTACTACTATTGAATTTCATCTGATCACCATATGCCTCCATGACTCCATGACTCCATGACTCCATGACTCCATGACTCCATGACTCCATGCTTCCAACACCCCATAACTCCATAACTCTTTGCACAAGCAATCTCCAATCACTCATATTCACTTTTTGGTCATAGTGACTATTAAAAATGACTATTAATCACGATCTAAGTTGCCTTAGTGACTGAATGATTTGTGTCTTTATGTCTTAGAGTCATTTAGGACAACATCGGATTAGACATTTTGAGCTTAACTGTGGGTGTACTGCGGCGGACGCCATTAAGAGTTATTGAAAATCATAGTTTTCATTAGCTATTAATGATACCAAACTTCTGAAAATCGGTATATACCTTGAGGTGGATGCAATGATGGAGAATATCGAATAAAATCACGATGTTACCTAACAACATTAACGCCAATATCGTCGTTTGGCACAATTAGTCATTGACTCATAAAATGAGTCAGGGTTCGCGCTTTAAAAGAGATAAGATTTCCCACTGGTGATAATTTCAACTTCATTTCAATTGAATTTGAATTTTAGTTTTTTCCATTGAAGTATAGTGTTTGGTTCAACTTGGTACAAGTGCATTGTTGTCGATAGTTGTCTGGTATAGATAGTTGCTTGTGAAATTTGTTTTGCCCGTGGTTTATTATTAGTCATTTTACAACTAGGTTTAGTTATATTTAGTGGTTTTGTGTGATATTGATTTTGTATCCCTTGTGGTTTTAGTGGTTCTAATCAATATCCATCGGTGTTTTTAAAAGGTTATTTTTGTTTTTGTTATTGGGAAAAAGTCCTGGTGTTGGTGTTTTAAATTAACAGCAGGCAGTGTATATTTAGTGGTCTAGAGGAAACTCTAGTTTTTCATTTTTAAAGTTATATTTTTTTTGTGTGTTTTTATTTTGGTCTGGCGTTTCAACGTTTAAGTAGTGGTAGAGTGAAGATTACAATGGGTAATTAATTTATTTACGTTTTTGGGCGTGAATAAGGTAAAATTATTTTGTAATTTGTGTGTGTTATATTTAAAAGGATAGTTTATAAGTTGTTTTTTCATTAAAGAAAAGAGATATACTACCCTAATCTGGTTATTGTGTTTAGTTAATTTTGAAGTTTATTTGTGTATTTGCAAGTGATTTTAAAAGTTTTAGTTTAAAATTGTGAAAAGGAAAAAAATTGTAAATTTATTGTAAATTTTAAAAAAAAATTGTAAAAAAACTGTAAGTTTGTTGAAATTGTAAAAAAAAATTAGTGAAGGAAAGATGAAGAGTCAAAGTAGTTCACCTGATTTATTTAATACCCCGGATTTACTTTCAAGTCCAAAAATTGAAGAAGAAGAAATTTATTTACCAAATGATTATAAATATTATCAAAATAATTTAGATAAAACTCAATTTAATTTAACATTAATTAATTCAACGATTTTTTTAATTAAATTATTATATAAAGATGATGAAAGTATTAAAATAAATGAATCAAATTTAAGATTTTTCATTATTGAAGTTTTAAGAAGATCAAAATGTTCAATTTCAAATTTACAAATTTCAAGTTTTTATTTATTGAAATTAATTAAAAATCATAATAATGATATTATAAAAGATCCAAAGAAATTATTTTTAGGATTAATTATATTATCTTCGAAATTTAGTCAAGATTGTAATTATTCTTTTAAATCATGGATTAAAATTCTTAATATTGAAAATTGTAATTCTAATGAAATTAAAAATTTGAAAAATTTAGAATTCAATTTACTAAATCAATTAGATTATAATATTTATATTAATGAAAGAATTTATGAAAACTGGTGTAATATTTTAATCATTTTTGGTTATGATTTTATTAAATTACAAAAAATAATCAATATAAAATCTGAAATAATTTGGGATTCAAATTTTGCATCAATTAATTTCAAATTAAATAAATGGTTTGAATTTTTTAATCATTTAAATATTAAAAATTTGAACAATGTTAATATTAAATTTAATGCTTATTATTTAAATCAATTCAATAAGAAAATTTTTATAGTTGATTCATTATTTAATAAGAGACAACATGATGAAATTGATTTAAATGATAAGGTAAAGATTTTATGTAAGTAAGATAAATACGAAGACAAACGAAAGTGTAACCTTTGAAATTCTTTAACGTAGTTGCTATAATCATTCATCTTTTTCAGGAGGTTATTTAATAATCATCATATTTCATATTCTAATCTATTTACAAATCATATACATATAAACATCCATCTGACCCCCATTTACCTTTAACTTTTTCAACAGTTAAAAATCCTTCATTATCTTTATTAACTTTAACATCAGAAAATCCTTTACCAATAAGATAATCTTTAACTTTACCAATATTATAACCTCTCATAGTAATATCACCAAAATTATTCTTATCTAAATTAATTAATTTAATTTCATTAGATTGACAAATACATCCATTACAACAAATTCCAACTTCTAAATTATTTTTCAAAATTCTATAATCATAAAAATCATTAATTATAACTGATCCAATAATTGACTTATAAGTATTTTCAACTAAGATCCTACAATCAAGTATTGATCTTAAATTATTTAATTCAATTGAAGAAATATTTAATTTTTCATTAATTGGTTTATGGAAACAAATTAATCTTAATTCATTACCTGTTTTAGAATCATTGATCTTACTAAATTTACCCTTTGATAAAAAATAGTTAAGTATAGCAATCTTAATTTTCCCAATAAAATTACATTCATCATACAATTGTTTAATTTTAATCAGATCAATATTATTATAGTTTGTAATTAAAATTGTTGGTTCATATTTAGTTAAAAGTTTTTGAAATTCCATTGGGGGAGTAATTATAACTTTTGAATTTGAAATTAACCCAATGAAAATTTTAGTTATAATAGTAGTGATGGATTTATAATCATTAACAATAACAAACTTATCATTAGAATTAAATCTATCAGTATCGGGTAAATGTTTTATACTTGAAGCAATTGAACTAACAAAATTAACTGCAACATAATCAGTATAACTTATAATTTTATTACTTGTTCTTTCACTAATTCTAACTCTAATTCCTTTATCCTTTTCGTAATCATAAATATTTTCAAAATCTTGTAAAACATCATCCCTCCAATCCCAAACTAAATCTTCATACTTAATATCATTAACTGTATTCAAACTTTCAGTATCTAACGTTTCCGAATTCCCATTATAAATATTTTCATTATAAAAATTAATTAAGGTCCCATTAATCAAACAAGCTAAAATTACCACCAATTGATTACCATTTTGTAAAAAATCATTAATTTTAATACTAACACTATTAATTTGTTTAACTTGAATCAAATTAATGATTTTATTAATATTATAATTCAATTCACCAATGCCAATCTTCCGATCATTTAAAATTAAAAAATTATCGTTATTCAATTTATAAAACTTCATCACAATCTCCCACATATCACAGAAATTCCCATTTCTTAATTTATAATGATCATATCTAATATCCAATCCAACTCTTAATCCACCACCGTATTCTAATTTATTTGATTTATATATGGGACTTTGATTTTCTAATCTGGTAGTTTCCACATACGATTGTTCATTTAAATATATTTCATTCACATCCTTGGTGGCATCGATGTAATGGGTGAAGAGGAAATGAATCACGAGAACCGTGACCATGGTTATGACTATCGAACTCTCCATCAGCGAACTCTCCATCAGCGAACTCTCCATAGTTTTGCAATCGTTTAGGTTGTTTGTTTCGCGAAACTATCAACAGACGTGGAGCACGAGACCAAAAGGCTAGCGGACATATTCAAGTCAGGCAAGTGGCAAGACAGATCAGAGACAAGGCGTGATCAGAGACGAGATCAGACAGGCAATAGAAAGAGACAAATAGAAAGTGAAAGAGACTGAAAGAGTGAAAAGAAAGCAATAGAGACAAAGAGACAGAGAAAGAGACAGAGAAGAGAAAGAGAAGAGAAGAGAAAGAGATGGTGAAATTAGTACCAAGAATCAAGGGATTCCATCAGTTGATCATTGGAATCGTGATTGTTTGGGTGATTACCTTCTTTGTACATGAAAAATTCATACCAATGTATAAAGCTCAGCAATGTCAATGGTCTAATTTACAACAGGTTAAAGATTTAAAAGATTCAACCACCACTGACACTGACCCACTTGGTGTTGGTAACAAACAAGATCCCACGATAAATGAATTAGATAAAGAATTAAATTATCTTGAAGATAATGGACATGATTTACAACATCATATGAATGAAATCAAAGTATTAATTATTGCTGATCCTCAATTAATTGATAATCATACTTACCCTGGTAGAAATCCTTGGTTATTAAAATTAAGTGAACATACCGTTGATACTTATTTAAAAAAAAATTATAATGCATTTATGAAACATTTAGAACCAGATTATGTTTTCTTTGTTGGTGATTATTTAGATAATGGTAGATCTTCAAATAATGAATATTTTAAAAATCAATATAAACGATTTAATTCTATTTTCCAATTTAAAAAATATGGTTTTAAAAAGGATAAAAATTTTTTTATTAACGTTCCTGGTAATCATGATATTGGAGTTGGTAATGGTGTTAAATTACCTTCAAGAGATAGATTTACTAATACTTTTGGTAAACCTAATGATATTATAACTATTAAAGATGTTGATTTTATTACTATCGATAGTCCATCTTTAATTTCAACCAATAACCTAATTAATTCTCAACCAAATGAATTTTTGGATAAATATTTTCCCCTGGGAACTAATACTAAAATTAATCCAAGAATTGTTTTATCTCATATCCCATTTTATCGAGATATTGGTAGTAAAAATTGTGGTCCTTTAAGAGAATCAAAAGAATTTAAACTTACTAAAGGTTATCAATATCAACTGGTAATTGATCATGATATAACTCAAAATTTATTAACTAGAATTAAGCCCGATTTAATATTTTCTGGTGATGATCATGATTATTGTAGTATAGATCATTCTTTAATGACAAAAGAAATTACTGTTAAATCAATTAGTATGGCAATGGGGATCTGGTATCCTGCAGTTCAATTATTAACTTTTTCAAATGAAAATGATGAATTTATTTATGATACTCAAATGTGTTATTTACCAACTCCTTATCATAATGTTGCTAATTATATTGTTGTTGCAGTAATTAGTGGATTAATATTATTATTTTGGAATATTAATCAAAAACAAAGATTTAATTATTCAGTTTTACCAATTTCAAATATAACTGGTACTTCTAGTACTAATAGTTCTGGTAGTAATAAAAATACTTCAGCCAAGATAAATGAATTTTTAGATGAACAAGATAAAAATCAAAATCTGTCAAATTTTAATTTTAATTTTGTTCCAAATTATACTTTTACAAATGTTATAGATGATTATCATAATGATAATTCAAGTAAATTTAAATTTTTGAAAAAATTGTTTAATTATTTAATTAAATTTCAAATTTTGCTGTTTATAAAACAAAGTTTTCTACTTGGAGTTTTAATTATTTTTATTTATAATTTATTTCTTTGTGGTATATAGTTAAGTTGTTGTTATTTATCCTTTACCTCTCCTCTTATTCTAATCTCTCCCTTCTCTTCTCTGAATATACCTTTACATATCCCAATATCTATTATATTAGAGATCATTTACACCAATAGTCAGTTAATCAGTGTCCAATTGAACTTATTAGAGTAGTAGTAGTAGTAGTAGTAGTAGTAGTAGTAGTAGTAGTAGTAGTATTGCGATAGTGAGGATTATCACGGTGCTACCAATTATTGACATTATCGAAAAAACAAAAACCAAGTAAAGGTCACCAGATTAAACAAACTACAGGGTACTAACTTTTACTAACGGTCTACCCCCTTTCAGGCAATGTAATTAAATATTTTTGAGGTAATTTAATTCGATAAAGTTTTATCGAAAAATGTGGTACATTTGGTGCGGCTTTACTCCAAAGGGTTGGGTTTTCTATGAGAAATTGAAAAAAGGGAAATCTCCTTTTTCTTCCCAGTTTTGATAAATATCAGGAACCTAAGCTATTTCAAGTCAATAGCTCAATTATTTATTGTCGGTTTTTTGGGAAAGTGTCAGGATAGAAGAGCTTAGAAAGAAGTCTCGTTGAAAAAGAAGTTATATTCCTTATATTCATTAGAAATTAGATAGAAATTCTAATTAAAAGTAGGTAACCAAAAATCATGGGTTGTGCATCAAGTGTTCCAGAGATTGAAGAAGAGAATCCATTCCTTGCTGATCAAAGACTCAATGATGCTATAAATCAACAATTACAACAAACTAAAAAGAAAACTAAGAATGAAATGAAATTATTATTATTAGGAGCTGGTGAAAGTGGAAAATCAACGGTTTTAAAACAACTAAAATTATTACATAAGGGTGGTTTCAGTCAGCAAGAAAGATTACAATACAGTCATGTTATATGGGTTGATACTATTCAATCAATGAAAATTTTAATTGTTCATGCTAGAATTTTGGGTATACCATTAGATTGTGATAGTAGAGATAGTCCGTTATCCAAATATAAAAGAATAATTTTAAATGTTAATGCTTTAGAACAAATCGATACTTCCATTGCTGGTGGTAGTAATTTTTTAAATGATTATGTTTTAAAATATAGTGAAGGTAATAAACAAAAAAGAAAACTAAATAGTACTGGAGTTGCTAGTAGTTCATTTTTTAATGACGAAGGAAGTAGTCATAAAAATAATAATAACGGTGGTGGTGATGGTGCTGGTGCTGGTGGTGGAAAATATGGAGCAGAAACCAATGAATATTTACGATTAAATGAATTTGAAAGTGCAAATAATAATTTACAGACTTTTAAAAGAAGTGATATAGCCGAAAGTGTTGATATGTTATGGAAATATGATTCAGGCATTAAAAAATGTTTTGAACGATCAAATGAATTTCAATTAGAATCAAATGCATTATATTATTTTGAAAAAGTTTATGATTTTGCTAAACCAAATTATATTTGTGATGATATTGATATTTTAAATGGTAGAATTAAAACTACTGGAATTACCGAAACCAATTTTAATATAAATTCTTTTAAATTTAAAGTGTTAGATGCTGGTGGTCAAAGACTGGAAAGGAAAAAATGGATTCATTGTTTTGATAATATTACAGCAATTTTATTTGTTGTTGCAATTTCAGAGTATGATCAAATGTTATTTGAAGATGAAAGAGTTAATAGAATGCATGAAGCAATTATATTATTTGATTCATTGTGTAATTCAAAGTGGTTTATTAATACTCCATTCATTTTATTTTTAAATAAAATTGATCTTTTCAAATCAAAAATATTAAACTCTCCATTATCAAAATATTTCCCTGATTTTAATGGTAATGATAAAAATTTAGAACAATGTGTTAATTTTTTTGAAAATATTTTTATGAAAATCAACAAAACTTCAAAACCAATTTATATTCATAGAACTTGTGCAACTGATCAAAATTCAATGAAATTTGTTTTGTCTGCTGTAACTGATTTAATTATTGAAGAAAATTTAAGAAAGAGTGGGCTTATTTAGAATAAGAGAAAAAAAAAAGTAAAATGTTTAAAGAAAATGAATAAAAGGAACAGTGACAATGTGTATATTGTTAACATTTCTATTACTCTTACTCTCTTGTACTCTCTTAAGATGCATAGCTTTTGAGGAACTATTGGTGATTTGGTTTTGTGATCTCAAAAACTAGATGAAGATGTCAAGAGACAAATTATTCAATTATGCAATTTACTATATAAATTATCTATTTAGCTAAGTATTCTTTTTCATTTTTTTAATGTTTATTTTCTTTTCATTTCTGGTTGATGTTAGTTTCTTAAAAAGGTCTTTTCTACAATAAAAAAAAGAATTATCTACCATCTTAACATAGCCATTTGATTTCTCCATTTTGGATAATCCATTAAAGCTTCAACTTGACCAGTTGATGAAATAGCAATATCTTTATCCCATAATGCAGCTTGAGCCCAAGCTTTAACATCTTTAGTTTTAATTGAATCAATTTTTTGTAAAGCTTCAGCTAAAGAATTTCTATAACCTGATAATAAAATTTTATTACCAATATCTGAAACGATTGATTTAGTTGAATTTAATTCTGATAAAATTTGAGTTTTAGTTTGTTGTTTTGCTCTTTCAATTTCAGCATCAGTAATTGAAACAGATAATCTATTCCATTCTTTTAAAGTAAAATGAACAAAATCATCTATTAAATCAACATTTGACATTTCAGCATTAAAACCCCATAAACCTAAATCAGAATAAGAAGTTGAAAAATGTTCAAATTTATCAACAAGATGATATTCTTGAACTAATGAAGTTAATTTAGCACTAGTTAAAGTTGAATTAGTTGATTTATGATTAAAATTACCATAAACATTTGCAGCAACTTTTGAAATATAATAAGCTGGTGAATTATAACCTTCACCAGCAACTGCAATTGAAACATAAGCTTTTGGTAAAGTATCATCTCTCATTCTAACTTCTGAACCTAAAAATGAAGCAGGTTTAATAGTTGGTTTAAGACCAGAAGGAATTTTTAATGATGATTCAATTGAATTAACTAATTCATCATGATTAATATTACCGGAAGCAGCAATAACAACGTTTGAACCAACTAAATGTTTTTCAATTAATCTTTCACTATCTTGTTTTTGTAAATCTTTAATTGAATTTGAAGTACCTAAAGTTGGCAAACCTAATGAATAACTTTGGAAAGCAGTTGAATTTAAATGTTCCAAAATCATTTTATTTGGAATTGATTCTAAAAATTCAGATTCATTAATTAATTGTTTTTTGGATAATTCAAAATCGGATTTATTAACAATATCATTAGCATTTGATCCAATTTTTGAAATAATTTTACTAGCTTCTAAAATATTATCATTAGTTGTTTGAGCAATAATACCATTAACTTCTTTAGAATTTTCACTGGTTAATAAAACGCCGTTTTCAATACCGGATCCTAAGATATTAGTGGTTAAAGCTGAAATACCGTTACTATATGAATGTTCTGATCTGGAACCAGCTCCATAAAATAATCCAACACTGGCAACTTTGGCGTAAGGATTGGTTTCTGTGGCAATAGTTACTCCATTAGATAACGTAGCGTACTTGGTGGTAGCGTTGGCGGTGGCAATAAATCTTTTGCTGGCTAATGATTTGACGGTGGTCTTAGCAGTAATACCTCTAATCATCGTTCACTTGTGGGTCTAACCTGAAAAATTGTTGATAGTTTTTTTTCCTCACTTTTCTCACACTTTCTCATTGGACCAATAAAATTTCTGGTAATTGCAAAGAAAATCGCACCATGCCACTTGGTGCCAGGCTGGTGCCACTGGTGGCACCAGCCTGGCACCGCCATTGGTACTCGCAGCACCACACAAATGTCGGAAGGTATTGAAAGGGTAAGGTCCATGAACACAACAAACTCCATGAATGCCATTTTAATCATTGTAAGTATATTTGTCTCTTATGTAACATGTTACACTCCGTTGAACAACATTCCAGGGTATGAATCATGTTACTTGATCAAGACGGAAGACAGTGGGTACACTGAAGTGTACAATTGTTCTGGATCTATTACGATTTATAGTGACGATTCAGATGTAGACGATGATTATCAAGAATATTCATACCCAGCTAATGCTAAGTTTAACCCCTCGATCAGGGGGTTTGCCTTCGAAGGCTACTATCCTGATTTGATTGATGATAATATAATTATTTCCAAGAAATCTGACATATACTCTTATTTCAAACCAATAACGTCTGGAATGCATAGAATCATATCATTTATACAATGGGCAGCAGAATTTGCACCTCAAGTATTAAATACAGTTCAACTAAAGGGCAGTGGATGCAGAATTAAGACTGAGTTAGTGAGACATAATGGATCAGGACGTTTGATACATATTACAGCTTTGCCAAATGAAGTATCAGGTAATAACTGCGATACCACTGCTCAGTGGGAGACAATTGCCGGAGCAATACAAGATATGTTGGAAGCAAAACTGAAATTGTGTGGTTCATGGTGTGCCGTGTTAAACCATGGTGGTGATTGGGATGCCTATGTGTCTTTTGGCGTATCGGTTGATGCTCCCAATATTGGGCAATGTACAGATGCTAGTTTGTGGACAGGTACATGTTTAAATGGAGGAAACAATGATTACACTGGTTCATAGATGGTATTAGCTGTACCAAGTGAAATAATGAAATGTAAATGAAATATAAATTACGTAAAATACAAAAATAGCTTCTGTCTAGTTTTTATATCATTATTAGTATTGTAATGTATACAGAAAATATATAATGAACTATACTCAAAAATATCTATCGATGCCTATTCACGCTGCTGATTACTGCTATTATGTTTAGAATTTCATCATCCCATTCTTCATGACTCTAATTGGTTGTTTACCGTCGTAGATTTACCACTCTTTTCATCATAGTATATAATCCAGGTGCGGCTGGAGTGTTTTACAACTATTAGATAAAGAATCACACAGAATCATAAAGATCAGAAAGAATGAAAAGAATGAAAGAATGAATGTAAGAATGAAATTAAGATGGAATGAAGTTCATTGAGAAAAGCAAATAATATCTATTAATAATTATACAAAGAAATTAAATCATCGTTATAAGCTTTTGTTTCTACAAAATCAGGAGTTACATTGGCAAAATCTTCATAATTTGTTGCACTACCACCCGTGGATATTCTAGCAGCTGATAATGAAACATCATTTAAAACCGTTTTCCAAATTTGATTATTTTTTTGATCTTTACTTATTTTGTTTGAATTGGAATTATAACTATTTAAATTTATATTTAATGATGATAATCTAGTACCTTCAGTGTATGAATTCCTTCTTAATACTTCTTTAGATTTAAAATGTTTTTTATGAGTAATCCATGAGGAAGTATCTGCTGGTTTACCTAATTGAATTAAATTTCCACCCAGCTTTTCACCAAGATTTTCATTATTTTCATTATTTTCATTATTTTCATTATTTTCATTATTTCCATTTCTATTATCATCATTTCTATTATTATCATTTCTATTATCATCATCAATTATAGCACTATCAATTTCAATTATTGGTGAAGGAATTAATAACATTTGGGATAACTTTTTACCCGAAAATTTGAAAAAACTTCTCTTTCTTTTCTTATTTAAATTTTTATCATGATTAACCGGAATTTTTTTTTGTACAACTGGAAGAATTGAATCTGGTACAGTTAATTCGGGTGTAATTATTTCATTATAATTACCACTATTATAATTATCATGACATTGGCATTCACATTCACAATGTCTATGAGATGATTCATCATCTTTGGTTGATGCTTCACAAAGATTCTCTATAATTTCAATTTCATCATTTGGATCAACTGTATCATCTAATTGAATTAACGGTTCAGTTATATCATTATAATTATTACCATTTAAATCTTCAGGAGCTGATTGTGGTCTACTGTTAACGTGTAAAAATTCACCAGGATTAATAAAATATTTATCTTTGGGGAAAATCCTTAATGATAATAATTTATCAGTTAATTTTGTTTGAATAATTCTTGGTTCTTTACTATTACTATAATATTTTTGTAAATAATTAGCTTTTAAGTATTCATATTTGTATTTAACTTGATGCTTCCAGTATTGAAACTGGTCCATAATTGATATGGTTGAAATGGGTTGAAATTGGTTTGTGGTTTTGACGATTTTTTTTGCAGCCATACACAAATTAATTTCGCAGCCTGATAAGAGTGAAAATTACAAGATTTTAATGGGAATATATAAAAATTTAAGGATAATTTTGAAGACAATATGAAGACGTATGAAAGTAAAAGAACAGTAGAGATATCGAGGGATCACAGAAAAGCTTATATTGCTTGTTTAAATTATATAGTTTTTTGATATTTTCTTATATTTTGCAACTTTTTTTCTTCTTTTTTATAATCTTTGGTATAACCGTTTTTAGTTTGTAATGTGCAATGGATTAATGGACATTAATTATTGTCTTGTTAATTCTCTAAAAGTAGAATCAATTATATCTCTAATTTCTTTATAACTAACTAATATTGATAATCTTTCATCATTTGAAATAAGTACAAATTTTTCATCAATTCCACAATCTAATTTATTTAATTTTATTAAAACTCTTGATAAATCAATAACTGGTTTATTTAAATCATTTGATTGATGGAAAATATAATCATTAAATAATTTAATTAAATAAATTTTATCATTTTCTTTCCAGTTTAAAAATGGTGAATCAATAATAAAATTAATTTTTGTAATTAATCTAAATAATCTAGCATTTTCTAATTCTTTACTTAATTGATTCTCAATTAATTCATTACTATCTTGTAAATCATTAATCATTTGCATTGATTTTTTACTTAAATAAAATTGATTAAATTTTTCTAAATTAATATGGTCATAATCATTAATTAATTTACTTATAACTTCAAATAATTCTGGTGAAATTATTGATTTTAAGTAATTTAATTGTTCGTTAAGTTTGTCATTATCATTACTATTATTTTCTTTGTTGTTGTTGTTATTATTGTTGTTATTGTTGTTGTTATTGTTGTTGTCATTATCATTAATATCTATTGTACTTACTGTACTTGTAGTTGTTGCTGAAGTCCTTAAATTCACTGGCAACATTAAACTAGCTAATTCTAAAATAATTTCACCAAATTTTTTAAAATCTTTCTTTTGTTCATTACTCATAATTGTTTTAATTGAATAACCTTTATCATCTTCATAATTTAAAATATCATCAATTCCAACACTTGATAATTTAATTCTATTTTTATTAGTAATTATAATTTTTGTTAAATCTAATGAAGATCTTGCAGCTAATCCATATTCATGAATTGTTAATAAAGCATTTGTAATTTGAATAATATAATTCCATAAAAGTTCTTCATTAATTGGTTCTAATTTAAAACCTAATTTTCTAATTATATGTTGTTCTTGTAATGTAACTGAATTTGGATAATAATCATAAATCATAATTAATTTACTATTTAATCCATCAAATGCAATTGTTGTAAAACTATCTTGTAATTTAACAATATTATTATTTTTAATCAGTTTCCATCTTTTAATAGTTTTAAAATTTTCACTATCAATTTTTGTTATTCTTTCAAAATCAATTTTTCTTAAAATGTATGCATTACCATCAATGTTTGAAAATACTTTAAATATAGCGGTATTTGTTTTAAATTTTTTACTAAAATTTTCCATATCTAATGGTACTAATGAATGATAAACATTAACATTTTCTGGTAAATTTGTTCTACCCATAGTTAATAATGTTAATTCATTTTTTTTAGTTAAAGTTTCTCTTAAATCATTTGGGATAAACATTTCATTTGAATTTGTTTCATATGGTGGTAACGGAATTGATAATCTTGGTGGTGGGGATGGTGCATATAAATGATAATTTAATGGATAATTTGAATTTTGTTGATGTTGAAGATGCGAATGATGGGGATGAAGTTGATTTTGTTGTTGTTGTTGTTGCAGTTGTTGAAGATGCAGTTGTTGTTGATTAAGATGATTATAATACATGTCACTATTATTAGATGAGGATGCAATTGATTGACTACCAGCCAGACCTGGTGGCAATATAGCACTTTGAATAGGAGGTTGCATTGAATTATTAATTGATGAATGATTTATCGGAGGAGTATTATAAGGATTGATTTGTTTTGATTCAAAAGAACTTGGAGTGAAAATGGTTGCTGAAGTATTGAATTTTTTGGATCCTAAATTATCACCATCTGCGATAGAACCCCCATTGCCATTAGAATAATCAGAAACACCACTAAAGGGACCATTTGAACCACCAGACCCAATATTAACCCCATTTAAATTATTTGTTATATTAGCTGTTGTATTGTTCATATTTAAGTCATTGCCATTACCAGAACCAACACCTGATGGAATAAACGTAGGGATGTTTTCAACTTTAGGGGAAAATCTCCCAGTTGACGGGGATGAAGGTTGAAATGAAGGAGTATTGAAGTTAAATTTCTTCTTATCCTTTAAAGTTGAATCTTTCAGTTGAACCAAAACATTGGAATTTGAAGTTGAATTTGAAGTTGCCGACTTGCCCGTCTGGTGACTGAAGGCACATCCTTTGTTCTCGTACTTGCAGTATCCATAGATCGAGATGTTCTTGCAAAGGATATCCTTTGCTGAATCGATATTTATGTTCATATCCGTGCGAATTTGTTGAGAATTACAAATGGTGATGTTTTGCGATTCCCAGACAGATTGTAAGACAGTGAGACACACAGAAACACACAGAAACACGGTGTGGCCCAGAGAAACACAGTGAGAGACGGACAGAGATAGGAAGAAAGAGATAAGGAGAAAGAGAATATGACAGTTTTAATACTTACCGGAGCTTCATCAGGAATTGGAAGTTCAATTGGTAAAATCTACTTATCACAACCAAATACCAAACTCATTGCCATAGCTAGATCGTCAGATGCTTTGGCAAAATTAGTGGCCACTTATGGTGAGGATAGAGTAGGGGTTATAGTTGGTGATGTTGCTGACGAATCAACTTCAATTAAAGCGGTTGAATTGGCTATAAAAAAATTTGGTTCAATTGATGTGGTAATAGCTAATGCTGGTATGCTTGATCCAGTTTCCTCAATTGAAAATGCTGATATTGATAGTTGGAAACAATCATTTGATGTTAATTTTTTTGCAGTTGTTCATTTAGCTAAATATTCAATTCCCTATTTACGTGAAAGTACCATAGGTGGGAAATTTATTGCTGTTTCTTCAGGGGCAAGTATTAAAGCTACTAGTGGTTGGGGTTGTTATGGTGCCACCAAAGCTGCATTAAATCATTTAATGTTAACTATCACTGATGATGAACCAAATATTAAAACTATTGCAATTGCTCCTGGTACCGTTGATACTTCTATGCAACAAGATATTAGAGAAAAACATAGTAATTCAATGACTCCATCTGCTCATAAAAGGTTTACTGATTTGCATAATAATAACCAATTATTGCATCCTGATACACCTGCTTTGGTTTATAGTAATTTGGCTATAAAAGGTTGGGATGATTCAATTAATGGGAAATATTTAAGATTCAATGATGCTGCTTTACTGTCTTATTCTTAATAGAACAACTTCTTTCTCTCTCTCTCTTTATCTCTGTCTCTGTCTCTCTCTTTATCTCTGTCTCTGTCTCTCTCTTTAGTCCTTCCTTTTCTAGTAATCCTCTCTGTATCTCTCTGTATCTCTCTGTCTTTGTGTCTGTCTGTCTCACTGTTTCACATTAAGTCTCACTCTCAGTGAAAAATTCGAGACTAGACCATGTTTAAAAGAATCAACATCAAAACTGTTTCACCAGTTTTCAATAAAAGATTAACCCCCAAATTCGCTAGATCTTATAGTAACCAAAGCTCCAATGGCCAATCTAATAATGGTAAAATGTTGTTAATTTTAGGTGGTTTGGCAATTGGTTCATCAATCGCAGCTACGTTATATCAAAGATCAGGTCCCAAATCAGCTATTGAACCAAATAGTACTACTACTACTAATACCAAAAAAGTGGATGGTCCTGCATTCTCCAGCGATGAAGTATCGGTTTTATTTGTATTGGGAGGACCAGGTGCAGGTAAAGGAACTCAATGTGCTAAATTAGTTAAAGAAAAAGGTTTTATTCATTTAAGTGCTGGAGATTTATTAAGAGCAGAACAAAAGAGAGAAGGAAGTAAATATGGTGAATTAATTGCATCATATATTAAAGAAGGGAAAATTGTACCACAAGAAGTTACAATTGCATTATTACAACAATCAATTAATGAAAATTTTGATAAAGGGTTTAAAAAATTTTTAGTTGATGGATTTCCTAGAAAAATGGATCAAGCATTAACTTTTGAACAACAAGTTGTTCCTTCTACTTTTACATTATTCTTTGAATGTCCCGAACAAGTTATGTTAAAAAGATTATTAGAAAGAGGTAAAACAAGTGGTAGAGCAGATGATAATATTGAAAGTATTAAAAAAAGATTTTCAACTTTTATTGAAACTTCAATGCCCGTGGTAGAATATTTCGATAAACAGGGGAAAGTGGTTAAAGTTAGATGTGATAGTCCTGTTGATGTTGTCTATGGTCAAGTATTAGAAGCTTTAAAATCTAGAGGTGTTTAATATTATATTATCTCCATTTCTACTGTATTTTATTCCATTTCTACTCCATTTCTACTGTATTCTATCCCATTTCTACTGTATTTCGTGCCATTCCTACCCATTTTTCTCTGATTTTCTTCTATCATGGTCTTTGGGCCAGGATAATGGTACTCCCATGCTTTCTTTGGGTCTCTGTTAAATCATCAACCCATCCTGTAAACTTACCTGGAAACCCTAAGTCAGTGAAAATTCGCATTATTCATCAACACAGAAAACTCACAGAACACCAACTATCACCACATCATCAAAAACGTCAAGTACAAAGTAAGAGTACAGAGTATAAAGTATAAAGTGCAAGGTAAGAGTATAAAGTAAGAGTATAAAGTATAAAGTAAAAATAAGTAAAAGTATAAAGTAAAAGTACAACAGTAGATCAGACATCACTATGGAAACAGGACTCCCATCAAATTGGACCATTCGTAGTTCATCTAAACATAATCGTGAATATTATTATAATTTTGCAACAAAAGAATCACAATGGGAACCACCAATGGATAGTGATTTGAATAAATTAAAAGCATATTTACAATCAAGTTCTAATTCTAAATTCAAACCATTAGTTAAAGATGGTAAAGTTAGAGCCTCTCATTTATTAGTTAAACATAATGGTTCCAGAAGACCAAAATCTTGGAAACATCCTGATGGAATAACTATTTCACGAGAAGATGCAATTAATTTAATAAAAAAATATCGTGAACAAATTACTCTGGGTTCAATAAGTTTCCAAGAATTAGCTGAATTAGAAAGTGATTGTTCATCTCATGCCCAAAAGGGTGATTTAGGATTTTTTGGCAAAGGTCAAATGCAACCAAGTTTTGAAGATGCTGCATTTGGTATGCATGTTGGTGAACTTAGTGAACCAGTTGAAAGTGACAGTGGTATTCATCTTATTTTAAGAACTGCTTAAGTTAATAAAAGGTATTGAGTTTATTTTGCTCCCACTGTTTCTCCCACTCTTCATTTTTACCCTTTTTTTCTCTGATCTCTAATCCCTGGTCTCTAATCCCTGGTCTCTTATCTGTTATCTATTGCATCTTAGAGTCTATCTGCTACAGTTATACTTAGTGAAGGGTGGTTTGATCTTGATCATCTAAGTCTTTCACTAAGTCTCTCACGTGACATTCGCTTATCCAAGTGGCTCTCTTTTTGCAGCATCATCAGAAGAAATAACAATTTCTTTAAACCATTGGTGGTCAAAGACAAGGAGTAGGAAGTGTAGACTGTAAGAAGATGAAGAATACGGGCAAGATTAGCTCGTTATCGGCGATGTCACTTATTGTTAATAAGATGATTGGAACAGGAATATTTCTGACCCCATCCATAATTTTCCAATATTGTGGTGGGAATATAAGTTTATACTTAATTCTTTGGATCTTAGGGAGTATAGTGATTGCTTGTGGCATGATTATCTATTTGGAATTTTCATTGAATTTACCCATTAAGAATGGAGGAGAGAAGAATTATTTACAAAGAGTTTTCAATGAAAAATTTATTGGTTATGTTTATGCTTTTCAAATTGTCTTATTAGGTTTTAGTTCTGGTAATTCTTATGCATTTGGTAAATATATATTATTTGCTATATTTGGAGAATTAGATGATTCTAATGGTAATTTAAATGATTTAATGGTTAAATTAATTGGAGTTGGATGTATTACAATTTGTTGTTATTTACATATTTATCATAATCATCAATCAAATTTTTTTTTTATCTTTTTAGGTATAAGTAAAATATTAATTTTAACCTTAATTATATTCTGTGGATTATTAGTTTGGTTAAACTTTATTGAATTACCATCAACTGGTAATTTTACAAATATTTTTGAACTGGAAAATTCAACAAATTATTATTCAATTTCAGTTGCCTTATTAGAAATCATTTATTCTTTTAAAGGTTGGGAAAATGCTAACTATGTTCTTAATGAAACTAGTAATCCTTATAAAGTATTAACTTTATCAGCACCATTAGCAGTTTTAATAACTACATTACTTTATTTCTTAGTTATATTAAGTTATTTAATAGTTATCCCTAAATTTGAAATTATGTCAAGTGGAGTTTTAATTGCTGGTATATTTTTTAATAAAATCTTTGGTGAAACTATAACTTCAAGAATTTTACCATTATTTATTTCAATTTCAAATTTTGGTAATGTGTTGGTAGTTTCATTTGCTCATTCAATGGTTAATAAAGAATTAGCAATTGAACATTTACTACCATTTTCAAATTTTTTTAAAAAATTTAATTATTCATTATTTTTACATTGGTTAGTTACGGTGATTGTTTTAGTTTTACCTCCATCAACTGAAATTTATGAATTTGTAGTTAATTTATATATTTATCCTGGTACTTGGATAAATATTTTATTGACTTTAGGACTTGTATATTTGAAACTTTATGATAAATCATGGAATACTGACAATGGAGAATTGAATTTATTATTACCTGATAGTGACCCTGACACCGACACTGACAACACTGACAACAACAATGACAGTAACAACAGTCACAACACCAATGAAGATGAAAATAATAGAAGACATGACAATAGTCACCGAAGAATCTTTTCAACACCTTGGATTTTCATCATTGTATTTTTAGTAGCTAATTTATTCATGGCATTATTCCCCTTTGTTAAACCTCCCGAATATTCACTGATTATTCCATATTGGTGTTTCCCAGTGATTGGAACTGGAGTTTTAATGTTGGGTGGTGTATATTATTTTATAGAGAGAATGTTTTAAGCATACCGTCTGTCATTTTTTACCTATCTTCTGAAAATCTCTATTCTACTGATCTCTATGATCTCTATATTCTACTGATCTCTATGATCTCTATATTCTACTGATCTCTATGCTATCCATAATGCCCTGTTTGGTTTGTTTCAGGTTGTTTCAGATTGTGAGATGGTTGCAAAATGTGAGTCTGATCCCCTGTGATTTTGCAACCACGTCATTTGTGCGAGGTTTGAAAATATTCACAAGAGAAACGAGACAGTGACAAGACGATAAGAAGAACAAGAACAAGAAGAACAAGAACAAGAAGAACAAGAACAAGAAGAACAAGAACAAGAAGAACAAGAAGACAGGAAGACTATAAGGTACAACGATGACAGAATCAATAACATTAAGCACCAGCAACCTAATTGAAAGCAACTACAAACTTTCATTGAAATTCTTTATGAATAAAAACTTCAATAAATCCTTTGAAATTTTGAAAAATGAATATCAACAAGTTTTCCATAATTTACAATCTGGTATAATCCAGGAATCAAGTTTCATCAAGATTTTGAATTTGTATTTAACTGAAATTGGGTTAATGACCCAATCCAATGATTTTAAAATCAACAAAAATGATAAAAATTTGATTATTCAAGGATTGAAAGATGATTATATTCTAAATAAATTGATGGAGATTTATAAGGATATTAATCTTATACCATCAGAGATAATCTTTAATTTATATGTTACTAATTACATGGTCTTGGATATAAATGAAACTTATACCAAATTTATTAAACTTTATGGTAAAATTGATTTTCTTAAGAAAAAAAAAGTTACAGATAGTGGTGGTAATGGTAGTAATGATGATAAATTTTTGAAAAAATTAATTGAATTATTCGTTTTGAAGATATTACCAAAAATGAACTTAATTAATGATGCTAAACAAATTATTAATGAAAATCCAATATTAGATAATAAATCATTATTAGAAGATAAGTTAATTAGAATTGAAAGAGAAAATGAATTAGAATTTGAAAAGCAGAAAAATTTAAAATATCAAAAAGTTAGAGATCAAAAGAAGAAAGAGGAAGCTGATAAGCTTGAAAAAGATTTGAAATACAAATCTTTGAAACAAATAAAAGAAGCTAGTGTGATTGAGACAAGTGGTTCGGCAAGAGGCTCAACTAGTGGTTCACCAAATGGTTCAACTAGTGGTTCAAGTAGTGGTTCAAAATCTGTTACTGATTTTCAAAGACTAACTGGCAAATTGATGTACCATTATAATTTAACGAAATCTTTCTTGCAACACAATTCACCAATGCTTTTATTAACTTTAGTATTATTAATTATAATTTCTAGAATTTTAAAAGTCAAAAAGATAAATCTTGGTCAAACTTTAAAAGAGACGTTACAAATGGCATTTAAAATTAGTTATTTATAATACACTATTTACCTTTCCCTTCCTTCTTTTACTCTTTCATTTTCTTTTGCTGCTTTTTATTTACCCTGTTACTACTTTATTACAAGAACAATGGTACTTCAAAATCACTAAGTTTTGGTGCACCAGTATTTACATTAAGTTTAGTCCCAGATCTTTCAATCTTTCTTCTCTTTTGTGGATTATCATCAATATCTTGAAACACTGATTCAATATTATCGATATTTAGATCTTCATCATTTTCAATTTCTAACATATTAATAGTAATTAAAGTACCAGCATAAATATTACTGTTAGTCAAATTTTGATTTTGATTTAAATCTTTACAAATTAATTGAATTGAAAAAACATTATTTAAACCTTTAACGATTTTACATTTATTAGATAATTTAACACTTTTAAAAATTTTTATAAAATTTGAAAACTTAAAATTTGATAATGATTTGGAATTTGAAGAATAAATTTCTAATTTTTCTAAAATAGTTTTATCATTGGGGTAAATTAATTTCAGATGTCCAATTGGTCCTTTAGAAATAAAATTTAATTCTTTATTGAAAAAAGTTGAAAGGTAAATATAAAGTATTTGAGTATTGATATTAATTAAATCTTGTAATAAATTTGTAAATAAATCACTTTTTAAAATCAATTCGTATTCTAGTTCATTATAATCGACTAATAAATTAAAATCATTTGAATCTTCTTCGCCACCTTCTTCACCATCCTCTAAGGTGTGGGATTTATCGTAAGGATATTCAATATCAATATAAAATGTTAAAAATTCAATTGATTCACTCATGATTGGATCATGGAATTCAATTATAAATGGTGTGCCTTCGCCATTGTAGCTTATATAGCAAGTAGTTGTCTTATCACCCCCATTACCACCATTATTACCAGAATTACCAGAATTACCAGAATTTCCAGAATTATTATTATTCCCGTTATTCTTACCAAAAGCACTCTTACCGAGATTCAAACTTTCAAAAGAATAACTAATAAGACTTAAATCAATACCAAATCTTAACTCTAAATTATCATTACCATTATCATTACCAGGGCCATTACCATCACCATTAGCATCACCAGGACCATCACCAGGACCACCATTTGTAGATCTAGATAATAAATTGAAATTTGAGAATAACGACGTATCAATAATTGCTTGACAATTCATTATATGATTATTTTCACAATAAATGATGATGCCATTGGGATTAATGATCATTAGGCCTTGGCTGTTGATCATTGCAAGTGATTGGAAAACATCTGACAAATGATTTATATGAGAGGTCGTTGCAGTAAAGCTAACATCCATACCGCGTTTTGAGAAACTTTCCAGATGAGATGAGAAGTGGTGATACTGGTGATGATAGTGATGATCCATTTGGTGATGGTGGGAGTGGGAGTGGTGGTAGAAGAGTGAGTGTTGGAGTGAGTGGAAGAGTGAGTGGAGTAGTAGACACATTTAATAAACAGCTATATAATTATCGATTCTATTTTTTTGATTTTGAGCAATACATTCAGCAATCCAAGTTATATTTCTAATTTCTTGTTCCTTTGATCTTAACCAAGCATAAATGGTAGAAAAGGTAAATTGTTGAGTAAAAGCATTTTTACAATATTTCATTTCTAAAAGATAAAACCAATCTTCTAAATTTTTAGAAGTACCTGAAGAATCTTGATTTTCATTAAATAAATCTTTATATTCTCCAATGGTAGAAATAATAGATTTCAATTGTTCTGGATCATCAATATTTGATAATTGTTGATGATAAATAGGATATAATTTACCAGATTTGGGGAATAAATCTAATTTATCATTATTTGATAATTCTTGATTATTAATTGAATTAATTGAAATATTAATAACTCTTTTATCACTTTCAAAATTTAATAAATTATTCATAATTTCTGTATCAGGTTTAGTTAAATCATTATTAATAAATTTAATAAAACTTTCTAAATAATTTTTAAATAATTTATTTCTAATAATTTCAATATTTAAATCATCTAAATCTTCAGCTGATAAACAATCTTTAAAAAATGGTGCTAATGGAGTATCAATTAAAACTGTATTATATAAACTTTCAATATCTGTAGCAATTGATAATGTTGGTAAAGTATCAAACCATCCTAATGGATGACATTTTTTTAACATTTCACTTTTATCTCTTTCATGAATTGTACCAGTAATCATTAATGCAATATTATCAATCATATATCCATAACAAATAAAATCTAAAAATTTAGTTAAATTACCAGATGCTTGTTGTTGTAAATATTGGAATTCTTGATATAATTTCTTAGATAAATTTTCTCTAATAACCGTAGTAGATAATGGTCCATTGAATTGACTTAAAAAATTACCATAATCAGTCGATGATAATTGTAATTTCAAATCTTCTAAATTGTCACATTGTGTTAAATTCAAATATTGATTGGAGGTCAATAATCCGTTTCGGTAGCCTCTGACAATCCCTTCAATGTATCCATTGTCAATGTTAAAGAATAGTCCTTCCATTCTAATCCTACGTCCTTAAGCTAACAATCTTAAACTAACAATCTTAAACTAACAATCTTAAACTAACAATCTTAAACTAACAATCCTTATTCTTATGAAGTTCCTTACTTTGAAGTTCACGTTCCACTGGGCTGGGTCTAATCCGGTGTGGTCTGCTGTAATCCTAACTGGCTCTTGGCTGGTTTATCGTCGGTCAATTCCCTCGTGAGAAGTGCGCACTGTTGATAATCTCAATCTCAATCTTTCTCAATCTCAATTGGTCTTGGTTGGTCTTAGTTTGGTGAATTGTGTTTATTGAACCTGTGTTAGGCTGTTTGCTGGTTATTTAGTGGTTTATAAGTGGTCTGTAACTGGCTATTGTTGATTTTGTGAGTTTTTCCGGTGTTTTTACGGTTTTTTTACGTTGGTTTTCCATTGGTTTTGGTGTAAGCTAAACGCTGTTAAATTTGATTTTATCCTCCAACTTTGATTTTATTGGACTTATAGTGTATTTTGAGTGCTTAAGGCTGTTCTGAAATGTCTAAAGTCTTGTTAGATACCCTTATTCTGGATTTAGATCCTCAATTACAGCAAAATTTCGAAAAAGATCCAAATCTTCGACAAATTTCTGAAGATTATTTGAAAGAAATTTTTGAAAATCAAGATTTATTATCAACTGATACTTTCACAACTAATACTAATGAATTAGATCCTAAAAGATTGAAAACTTTAACTGAAGAAATTGCTGAATTAGATGAACAACAAAGAATCGCTGATATAAAATTATCTGATATTACAAATAATAATATTGATTCAATTATCGATATTAGTCAAGATTTAAAAATCATTAATGATACGATAACTAATGAAATGAAATTAGAAATTGAAGCAATGTTAAAAGTTTTAAAAACTGAAGAATCAATTTCCAGATCATCATCAAGATCTGGATCAATATCAAATGCCAATGATCTTTATAATAATATTACTTCTAATAATATTACTACTAATTCTGGTGGTAAATCAAGATCAAATTCTATTATTGAAAATAGAAATAGATCTAATTCTATACCGAATTTAAATAAATATGAAATTAAATTAAATGATCAATTAATAAATTCAATTGAAATTAATAGTTCAATATTATCAAATATTGATTCAATTTTAGATTTATTAGAATTACCAACATTATGTAAAATTTGTATATTACAAGGTAATTATCAAGAAGCATTAGATATTTCATTATTATCAAAAACATTAATTGCAAAATTCCCTAAGATAAATATTTTTATTAAAATTAATAATCAAATTAATAAAGAATTAAATTTAATGATTAAAAATTTAATTAAATTATTAAATACAAATTTAAAACAAAATAATTTAATTAAAATTTTCAATATTTTAAATCAATTAGATTTAATTAATTTAAAAAATGATTTAATTAATAATAACCAAACTATTGAAAAGACAAAATTTTTAAAAATAATTTATTTAAATTCAAGATTTAAATTTATTAAAAATGAAATTTCAAATTTAAAACCTTTAATTAAATTTAATAAAATTACTTATTTAAAAAGATTTATCGAAATTTTTAGAAGTGAAATTTATAATTCAATTTCAATGTTTTATTCAATTATAAATTATTCTTTAAATTTAATTTCAAATTCAATTGAAGATAATTTATTATTAAATCAATTTATAAAAAATATTACTTATTTATTAATAAATGAATTGAAATTGTACTTACCAGGTGTAACCAGTACTTCCATTAATAATCCAAATTCTTCAGCTAATGAAGAATCGATTGATGATTTAGATATAAAAAATCAACTAGATGGTTTAATATTACAAATTATTTACCTTTGTAAGTCATTATCAAAATTTAATTTAAATTTTGAATCAATAATTACTTGGGAATTATGTTATAAAAATGAAATTATTAAAGAATCAGATTGGTTAGAAAATTTGTCAAAAGTTAAAAATTTTACAAATTAACCATTTACTTGACAATTAGGGGGAGTAAACCAATGTTTAGAGCATTATCGATTAACTATGAATTCAAATCATTCTAAAACCACATACCAGAGTTATTAGTGGCTTTTTGTAGCCAAAATTAGTACCGTTTTGTCACGTTTTATGTTTTTTTTTTACAGTTATAGAAATATTATAATATATATTAATCTACAGAAACAATACCCATTTTATTTTATATTATACACCCTTTTTTCACTTTTTAAAACTCTATTACTCTACACTTTAACCTTTTAATTTACAAATTTTTTAAACCAAATTATTAATTTACAAATTAATAATTATAAATTATTTAAACCAAATAAAAAACCCAATTCTCTTCTACCTAATTTTGAAACATTACGAATACCAGTTTCATCTAATGCTGATTCAATTAATTCCTTTTTCTGTTCTTGAAGTTTAATAATTCTTTCTTCAACCGTGTCAGATAATAATAAACGATGAACATGTACTTCTCTTTGTTGTCCAAGTCTATGAGCTCTTCCCATAGCTTGATCTTCAACGTAAGGATTCCAGAAAGGATCACAGATGATTATATGTGATGCACAAGTTAATGTTAATCCTGCATTACCCGCTTTTAAACTAGTTAACATGATTTTAACATCACTATTATAAAAAAGCCGGACGGCTTGATCCTTACGGTCGACGCTCATTGAGCCATCATACCGTAAGAAACTAATTCTTTCATTATCCAATGAAAATTTTAAAATATCAAAGAAAGCAGTAAATTGACTGAAAATGATAATTTTTTCACCAGGGAACTCTGTAAAAATTTTATTAATTAACCTAATTATTTGTGACATTTTAGTTGATGCTTCTAATCCACCATATTTCTCAGCTAATTTAAGAATTTTTTGTTTTGCATTCATCTTGGTACTGTAAAGATTTGATAATTTTTGTTTAATGTTGAATTTATCTAATTTTTCAATATATCTTAATTGGAATATGGAATAATCAATAACTTGATCAAGTTTTATTAATTGTTTACAAATTTTACATCTACCTTTTAATTCTGATGAATCATCATTAGTGTTAAAAAATTCTTGAATACAAACATCACAAATTTGATGACCACATGGGAATCCAATAATTGATGACCAGTTAGCTGGCATATTACAAATTGGACAATTAAATGAATCTTCAGTAATATTATGTTCATTTAATTTAATTCTTTTATCTAATTTACCATCAACCACGTCTCCATTATCTGATTCAACTTCATTATCTGATTTAACTTCGCTTTCAACTATACTCTTAACTTCATCTTTACCTTTGCCTTCTAGTTTAACCTCAACATTAACTTCAGGTGTACCTTCAGCTGTAACTTCAGGTTTAACTCCATCCATAGTAGTATTAGCACTATCAGATTCAGGTTTAACTCCATCAACAGCGACTACACCTTGACCAGTACGATTATCTTCGTGTTTAACATCATACTTACTTCCACTCCCTTCACCTTTATCTTCTTCAAATTTATTAAATCCAACATCAGCAATTAAACCTAATTCATCATTAATCTGATCATCAAGATCTTTTATATCATCATCATTATAGTTACTTTCATTATACTCTAATTTAATTTTAGCAATCGCAATTTCATCTAAATTGAAAACATTATTCATTAAAACTTTCCAGTATTCTCTTTTAAATGCACTTGAATTTTCCACTGTACCTAATTCACATAAAAATGTATGTAAACAAGCTTGTCTTAATCTTGTTAACAAAACCAAAATATGTGAAAAAGAATACCCGTTTGAATCTAACAAGACTTTAGCTCTATTCCCTGTCCTAGTTTCAATTGCTTTATAATCTTCTAATTCATCTTTATCCATTTTCATTTTTGTGGCATTAATGATTTTTTTAGGTAATTGTAAGATTGGTTTACCATCAATTAAACTATCTTTTGTTCTTCTTAATAATAAAGCTTTCAATAATGCTTGAAGACGGTCCATGGCCTTTTTCAGTTGTCTAGCTTTAATTGGACCTGAAATACTACTACTATACCGATCAAAATGACAATATGGCTTGGCCTTTAAAAATCTAATAATGGGGTATAATTCTTCAACGTTATTTTGCATCGGAGTACCAGTTAAACATAATCGATAAATACTATCTAATTTGTCAACTGAAATGGAAGCTTTTGTATTTCTATTTTTAATGAATTGAGCTTCATCTAAAATGATTCTATAAAATTTCATATCATCAACATAAAATGGTGATTCATATCTAATTGTAGTTTCTGCATGTTTCAGAAATTCGGATGATAATGTACCATAAGAAGTTAAAATAATATCATATTTCTTCAAATCTCCACTAGTTTTCAAATTCAATTTTTCAGTTGAATGATATATACCGATACTTAATTGGAACTCTTGTTTAACTTTATCTTCCATCTCTTGTTTCCATTGTCTTAATAATGAAACCGGAGCAATAATTAATGTTGTTTTACATTCTAAATCTTCGGATTTATTAGCCATAATTAATGCTAAAGATTGAATAGTTTTACCTAATCCCATATCATCAGCTAATATCCCACCTTTAATTTTAGATTCTTCCATCTTTAGCAACCACAGTAACCCCATTCTCTGATGTTTTAATAATACCGTTGATAAACTCAGTGGGGTTGGTGCTAAATCTTCATCATTTACAGTTTCATCTTCATCAACAATATTATTAATAAGATCTCTAAGATCAGTAGTATCTGAAATACCAGAACGATCATAATAAGGATTTTGAAAATTTAAATTATTAATGTGACTATTACCGATATTATTAAATCCACTACTACTACCAGGTTGACCAATATTGAATAACGGATTATTATATAAATTAATAGTATCTGGTACATTTTGGAAAACTCCAGAAACTGCTCCAGAAACTGATCCTACTGGGTTACCAACATTATTGACATGATTAATTCCATTATTAATCCCATTATTAATTGTATTAGTAATATTTGAAAAAGCATTAGTTAAATTACCAACTCTATGAAATAATCCATTATTTTGATTAACGTGAAGTGCATTAGCAGCATCAAATGGAACAATTTGGGATGGTTCATTTTTAGGTAATTGTGTCAAGTTTGCTAATGGAGATGCTGAATTTATTACTGGATTGAATGATGGATTTGATGGCGCTGTTGGTTGCACAAATCTCTTACTGTACCTTTCAGTATCAGAAAGATATTTATGACTAGGATCCAAACTTCTTAGAGTTTGCTCAAGACGATAAATTTCACTTAAACAATTTCTAAGTTCACCATTAAACAACTCAAGTTGACCTTTCTCGCCACTTATAACATGACCAATACTAGGAGAAGAATTAGCTATACTAATTAAATTTTTAATTCTGTTGTTAGTAGTATTAATTTTAAATTGAATATCACCTAATTTGGTTTCCAACGTTTTAATTTGAATGATTATGTGATTTGATCTGGTTATTTTCTCCCGTGCTAGTACTTCGGAAAATTTATGTGAGTTACTTGAGGTCCAATGGGGCACTGGTGCAGGTTGATTGAATCCAGGGTTAGTGATGATGTCTGATTGATCGATACTATCATTAGTGGTGTCTATGTATGAATCATCTTGTAGTTCATGAGTTAATTGTTTAGTTGCAGGTTGAACAGAAATAATTTCAATATCATCATCAAAATCATCAAATGTACCAGTGGTGACATTTCCTTCACCATTAAAGTAGCCTTTAACATCACCATTTTCACCATTTAAATCACCATTTGTAGTATCATGGTATTCTGAATTTTCACTATCGCCTGATTCACCACCTGAATCAATATCAATTACTGGATCAGGTTTAACTGAGCTTGTCTTAAATTTACCATTTCCATCCAACATACCCACTTCACCATCTACAATATTACGTTCATTATCTTCTTCTATATTCTTGTCGTCTGTTAAATCAATAATTTCAACCGAAGTATGTGATGATGGAGAAACGATACTTGAAGTTGAAGAACCACTTAAATTATCAATATCAATATCAATATCATTACTTTCATTTTCATTTTCATTTTCATTTTGATTTCCATTTCCATTTCCATTTTCAGTTTCAGTTTCAGTTTTAGGTTTCAAAAACTCCTGGATTGAACCTTCGTCTGTTCTGGGTTTGGAAGTTGGGGGTTCTAACGGAGGATCATGATCATTTGGTCTTTTACGATGGAAATGATCTTGCAATGTTGCCATAGTTAGTTATTTCTACAAACCGCGCGACTGATTGAGGATTTGTACCTATGAACATAGAGTCACAGTAACCACATGACACTTCTCATAGTGGTAACCTCTTAGTAGCCTGTTAGTAGCCTGTTAGTAGCCTGTTAGAAGCCTGTTAGTGACTGGAGTGAAGAAAGGAACAGAGAGATTGAAACTAATATACATTAACTTTGTGTAACTTGAAACTGGTGTAACCTGAAATGGGTGTAACCTGAAATGGGTGTAACGTGAAATGGGTGTTCGGGTGTTTGGGTGTTTGGGTGTTTGGGTGTATTGGTGTTGCTGATTAAAGATAATCACCATTTTCTTCTAAAATCTTATCTAAACAAACATCCAATTCTTTATGTAATCTTTCATTATTTTCATCAAATGCTAAACCTCTTTGATAATCTGATCTAGCTAATTCATAATTACCCAAGAAAAAATTAGCAACACCTCTTCTTAAAAAATTTTCAGGGGTACACATTTGCATATTAATTAACATATCAATATCATTAAATGCTTTTAAATAATTTTTACATTTTAAATTTGCATCAGTTCTAGACATTAAAAACATACTTAATTCTTGTAATGTACCTTGGAAAGATTCAAATTTATGTCTTCTAGTAATCATTTCAATTCCAATTGAAAATTGCCTAACACTATCTTCAAATTTACCAATTTTAAAACTTGCAACCCCACTATCATATAATTTTTTGATCATTTTACTTAAATCTTTATTAAATGATTCTGGCGTTGCAATCGGTGGTACATCGGAACCATTATTTATAACTTCGTTGATTAAGGTGTTTAATTGTGATACCTCGATAGCAAGCTTCCCATTATAAGCTTCATCGTCCTTATTATCATTGGGAATTGAAATTTTTTTATCTTTATTATTATATTGAAGAATTACTTCCATTATCGACGTGGTAAGATTTTTCACAATTCTCTCATTTTTTCAGTCTCATTTTTCATACCATCGCCACATCGGTACACCCATATATTAGCACACCGGTACACCCTTATATTGGAGGCACACCTGAATACCCCGGTACACCAGTACAATTTTTAACATCAGTACGATTTTGACACTATTCACAGTAATTAGTACCAAATAGGTACCAAATAGTAAGATTCTCTAATAGTGGGGTCTAATTAATAATCGAATTCATTAATTCAATCTATTTTACGAATAATTGGCATAACAGAACGGAAAAGGCTGGAGCCTTCCCCCTTGAAAATCACATAGAACCTCACCTCATACAGATTTAAACAGTGGCTCAATTTATGTTTTCTTAAAGTTACTTTAAATAAACAAAGGGCCTTCAAACGGACCTTAGAACCGACCTTAGAACGGAGTCCGTCTCTAGTGATTCCTAAACTCTCCATATTAAAGTTTAGTGAAAGTCTCCGTAGTGAAAATCTCGTTAGCCTAACTCAGAATTTTTATGGTGTGATTAGGAAACTTTAACTCAATTTGTGGCTGCAAAAACTAATTTCACCACAAATCAAATTTAACAGTTTAAACTTTAGAAGGTTTAGAAGGTTAAGTAAAGTATAAGGTTTGGAAGGTTTAGAAGGTTAAGTGAAGTATAAGAGAGAAGATTGAGTGGTAAGAGAGAAGGTTAAGATTAAGTAGGATGTCTAGTAGTTCATTGAAAATAGATTTTTATCAAACAAGATGTAAAAGTTCAAGTAGTTTTTTCAGAAAGAAATTAAGAAGCACTGGTAAATTATCATTAAGTCAAAGTAATTTACAGAATGGAAGTGATGGAAGTGAATTAGAATTAGAATTAGAATTAACAAGTGAAGATGAAACTGAAGATGGTGAAGAAAGTGTCAGTATTACTGTTGATAAATTCAAAAAAGTTAACAGTCCATATCCAAAATCTAGTGATGATAGTGGTAATATAGCAGATACTGAATATAGTTTAAGTGGAAGTTTAAATGGAACTGGAAATGGAAATGAAAATGCATTTCTTCATGCAGAAGAACAATCGGAATTTTTAGGAAAATCAAATGATGATACTTTAACTATTGCCAAAAAATATTTACCATCAGAATTAATTGCATCATTAAACACTATGATGGAAAGACAAGATAACGAATTTGTTGATAACGAATTTTTTCATAGTAATATTAATAGGAATAACAGTGGTATTACTGATAAAATGAGAGATGAAATTTTATTTAATAATTATAATTACAACAACAGCAACAGTAACAATAATGGTAATGATAATGGTAATAGTAATGGTAATGATTTACAAGGGAATGGTACTAAATCATTAAATAACGAGATAATTAAAATTAATGACTTTACACCATCAAAATTTGAATTAATGTTTAGAGAAGAATTGGATGATGATAAAGTGGTGCCACTCTCAAATGCTATATTTAAGAATGGAAATAATTTATTATCAATTATGGATTTGCCCCATGAACAACCAATTAACCTCAGTGACACCAAAGAAAGTAACGATATAAATAATAACGGTAAGATGGTAACTATAGATTCTAACCGGAAACATAGTATCAAGAATTTCTTCAAACATTGGAGAAAACCAATTGTTTCCTATAGTGCAGAAATTGAGAATAGAGTATTTTCACCTAATTCTCATAGACCCACACTTATTGATGTACCGGGCATTGATGAAGTAGAACAACAACAAGATGATTTGGACTATATTATTGACGAGAGAAGACAACGCAGTTCCAGCACGTTAAACAGTTTGTTTAGTCCTCGAACTATTCAATCAACAATTAATGATAGTAAAAAAGATAATGATAGCAAAAAACATAATGATAATGATAATGATAATGATAATGATGATGATAATGATAATGAGAGTAATAAAGATAAAGATAAAGATGATATTGATGAAAGTAATTTGACTAGATTCTTTAAGTCGTTTACCTTGAGACGGAAATCCCCGTCGTTACATGTAAGGTTTTTATCACCCATCACTTCACCATAAGTAGATCCAACACGATAATAAGATATCAACACCCGTACCACTCTTTTTGCAACCATTTTCGCGAATTGACTCATCTAATCTCATATAAAATACTATATCTCACCTATCTCAACTATTTTCAACTATTGTCAACTATTTTCAACTTTTATTAAGTGGTTATTATCAAGTAGTTATTATTAAGTGGCTAAGTTGTAGTAGGTTCTTAAGTTTTTAAGTGTTAAGTTCTTAAGTGTTAAGTTTTTAAGTGTTAGTTTTTAAGTGTTAGTTTTTAGGTTAATTGGTGATGGTTGACTTTAATAAAATTATCAGACCCAACATCTTATCGTTAGAACCATATAGATGTGCTCGAGATGATTATAAGATTGGAGTATTATTAGATGCAAATGAAAATACTCATGGACCAGCAATTTCATCAATTTCTGCCAATGATGAACTGTTAGAATTGAATAGGTACCCTGACCCCCATCAACATGATTTAAAACAAAATATCATTGATTTTAGAAATGGGAAACCAAATAAATATTTAAATGGGGATGATGAGAAATTAGGGGTTGATAATCTTTGTCTTGGGGTTGGTTCAGATGAAAGTATCGATATTCTTTTAAGATGTGTCTGTACCCCTGGCAAGGATAAATTACTAGTTTGTCCACCCACTTATGGAATGTACTCAATTTGTTCTACTATGAATGATGTGGAATTGGTTAAGGTCCCATTGACTTACCCTGATTTCCAAGCTGATGTTGAGCAAATTTATCAAAATGTTAATAATGATAAAAATATTAAGTTGATTTATTTGACTTCCCCAGGTAACCCCACTGGGAAATTATTGAATGTGGATTCAATAATTGAATTATTAATTAAATTATCTGAATTTGATGTCTTGGTTGTCATTGATGAAGCATATATCGATTTCACTGAGGATGTGAACAGTGAAACGAGTGAATCAATGTCAACGTTAGTTAATAAATTCCAGAACCTCGTTGTTATGCAGACATTATCAAAATCTTTTGGGTTAGCAGGTATCAGATTAGGTATAACTTATTGTTGTACTACGTTATCATGTTACTTGAATTCAATGAAGTATCCATATAATATCTCATCATTAACATCATCAATTGCCCTTAATGCCACCTCCTCAGGTTTACCCATCATGCAAAAAAACGTTCAAGAGATAATCCATCAAAGATCAAAATTATTAGACCACTTAACTACCATCCCAGGAATTGGTAAAAATATTGGTGGTTTGGATTCAAATTTCTTGTTATTGGAGATTTTAAATAGTGATAATCAACCAGATAGTGCCGTGGCAAATCAATTATATAAAATTTTGGCTACTGATAATCAAGTAGTTGTTAGATTTAGAGGTAATGAATTAAATTGTGAAGGTTGTTTAAGAATTTCAATTGGTACTGAACAAGAAAATAATATTTTAATTGAAAAAATTAAAAATGTTTTACCAACTTTACGTTAGAGTTGTAGAATTTGACCAACATTTAGATTAGAATTGATATAGAGTTATTGAATTCTGCTCTACTCTAATCCACCTCTGTATCTACCTCTAATTACCTCTCTATTAACATATTGACTTATTTGCATATTTACCTGTCAACATTATGCCTCTATCTGTCTATTTACTTCTCAATGAATTCTCTCTTTAGTTATTCACTCAATCTTAAGGCACTAATTACAATATTTAAATCCAATTGTCTTAATTATTAAAGCTGTTCACCTCAGAGTTACAATATAGAAATCATATATATTTGACTACTTGTCATTTTTAAAACATCCATCAATTTTAAATTTTCAAATCATATGTTGACTAGTTGTCATTTTTAAAACACTCCATATCATATATTAAGTTCATCAATTTGGTTAAACCATCCAAGTTAAAATATTTACAAAAGTTAATAATGAACTATAATTCACTACATCCCCATAATTTGAAGATGATGAACTCTTGGAACTGGAACTAGTGGAGCTAAACCTATCTGGCCTAGAATCAGCAGTTGAACTAGAAATAAAAGTAGAACTATTACCATTAGTTATTGGAACATTATCCAAAACAACTTCATCATTAGAACACTCAATTAACCAACTATCAAGAATAATATTTTTTAAAATAGTTGAAAATCCATGAGCACTAGTATTATTACAATACTTATCTATGGTCTTCCCAGTTAAATCATCAAAATTATTAACATTATCACCTTTAGGATACTCAATATGGAAAATAGATTTATTTTGGAGTAAAAAATCATGGTATAAATCACATTCGCCGTACTGGATACATTGTTCTTGTACTGAAAAATCAACAAAATCAATAACGTGATGCACTATGGCACCACCATTTTTTAAACCTATTGACATGCCAAAATTGTGAGTTACATTAGATAAAAATTTCATATAATTGATTGAATCCTCTTGAGTTAAATTTAATCCATTATCATTATCATAACCATCGATATTATCCGGATCTATAGCATCACAATTTTTATTTTTGGCAATTTCAATTCTTTTGGTCATGATATCACGAACATTAGGTGATGAAATATTTATCCATCTTTCACCTTCCCAACCATCAAGGGGTTCTCCAAGATCAGTGTCATTAAAATCATGAGCATCATGTCTCCAATTTTCATAACTACCAGCTGAAAAATAACAAATTACAAACTTGTCTGACTGATGCAAGTCGGAAATAATTTCTGCACCAGCGTCCAAACCATCAATATCATAAACCACAACATCGTCACTATAATTGTTGGGGACATTCAACAAATGATAGTCCCACGTATAGTTACCGTTGGGTTGCCAATAATCAACTGACACCACCATTTTAAACCATGTCAATAATACTATTATTGACAATATCATCTTGTTCTTGTTCTTCTTGTTCTTGTTCTTCTTGTTCTTCTTCTTGTTCTTGTGTTATTTATCACCTTTTTTGCAACTTGCGAAGATTTCTTCCACTCTCTCTATAGTGTGGTATGGGTGGTATGGGGGATGGAAATGTGAAATTTCAAAGAAAAAAATGGAATTAAAATTACGGGATTAATCGATGCTATATAAGATAATTAATGTTTAGAGAAGTATGAAAATAATTAATTACGGATTCGTACCCGTAAATTGACTTATTTCATGGGAAAAGTCTAATATTGTGCCTTAAGAACCAAGAAATTATACTTATTGTTTGAGATCATGAAAGACTTACCCCAATGCCTATCTGTGATGTACCACATATCTATACTACATATCTATACTCTGACTGTTCACTGTTATTCTGTACTATTGTTGTATGCTCTTCATAGTGTCTTAACACCTGGCACTACTCATAGTTAAGTCTCATAGTTAAGCTCATAGTTACGCTCATAGTTAAGTCTCATTAAGTCTCATTAGGTCTCAGTGAAAAATTCTCGAGAACAAATTTTTCACTTGAACTGTTGTAGAAGTAGAAGTAGAAGAAGAAGAAGTTAAGAAGTTAACGACGTAGAAGAAAAGAGAAGAAGATAAGAAAAGAGAAAAAGAGAAGAGAAGAGAAGAAAAGAGAAAAAGAGAAGAGAAGAAAGGATTTTTAAAGATGGCCAGACAAAACTTCATTGGATTAGTTGTGTCCCAAGGGAAAATGCAAAAAACCGTTAAAGTTAGAATTCAAACAAAAGTTTATGATAAAAAAATTAATAAAGATGTGTTAAGAAGGAAAGATTACTTAGTACATGATGAAGGAGAATTATGTAAAGAAGGTGATATAGTTAGAATTGAATCCATACCAAAAATATCAGCCAGAAAATATTTTGCCATTGCCGAAATCAAAGTTGATAAAGGTCAACAATTTGCTTTATATGAAACTTTAGCTAAACAGAAAGTATCTAATGAAGAACAATTATTAATTAAAGAATTTGGTGAAACAAGACAACAATTAAATAAGATTATCACCAAAGTTGAAGATTTGAAAATATTAGATAAGTTGGTTAATCAACTACAATCACCCAAATCTACTAGTTCAACTACCACTGGTAGCTCTGGAAATAATGAATTAGTTGAAGAAATCAACAAGATTAAAACCAAATATAATATAAAATCATGGCCCAATGTGGAACCAATTTTGAATTTAAAACTTTCAGAAACTGAACAAAATTTAAATAAATCAAATAATAATGAATTAATTAATAAATTAATGTCAGATCCTTATATCAATCAAAGAACTGAAATTTTAAACAAGTTCTTTAATAAAGATATTAATCTGTTAAAAGCAAATATTCAAAAAAATTTGTTAAGAAAATTCGTTTCTGATCCAAAAAACGAATCAACTGTTAAACTGCTTATATAGAATCATAGTCTTCTTCTACTATAGGAGTTGTAGCTGTAGTTAGTTGTAGTTGTAGTTGCAATTAATTTTTAGTTTTTAGTTGTGTTAGTTACGCTTTATTGTACATAGATGATCTTCGCAAAGTATATAGAAAAATCAAAAATACACAAGGTTCATATTTCACTCCACGGTTGCACTTCACTGTCACACTGCACTGTTACTATTTGGTTGGTACGTCTGGAACGTATGGATATTATTGCTTTTGGCAAGATAAACGGTTATTTCAAGTTAAACGGTCATTTTAAGATAAATAGACCATGTCACTATCATCACTTGAAAAAGAATTACCATATGAAAATAAATTAGTTAATTCTAAAGGTAGAGCTATTATAGGGAATGTTATAAAATCACAAAATGTATTACCACTACTAAGAACTGGTTACAATAAATTCAATTTAGAACAAGAAATTAAGTTAATCCCTCCACTAAGTCTTGAAAAAATTTTAGATGCTCCAGTTTCTACCGTTGCAAATTTAAATATTCAACCAGGTGATAAGCATTTCCTTTTTTGGTTTGTGGTTTCTTCTTATTTACCATTAGTTTCAGCTTGTATTGCTCCTTTAGCCAATATGATTTCCATAATTGGATTAACTGAATATTGGAGAATTGATATCACAAATGATGAAATTATAAAGGATCCAACTGATGTTAGAATACTAAATATTTTCAGTTTGGTTTTCGGACTTATTGGTAATATTTCTTTACTTGTAAATTTCAGATCAACTACAGTTTATATTTTCGCTCAAACTATATCGATAATATGTTGGATTGTAGCTCTAACTTTCCTTCTTGTTGGAGTTTTAATCTTACTGCATAGAGATATGTACAATGCTGAAACAGTTAATTTTAATTTCACTGAAGGGTTCTGGTTATCTACTTTCACCATTGGCATGTACTTCACTTGCACCTTAACCATGCTGTTTAATTGTTTAGGATTCATATTGGGCAAATATCCTCCATTACTTAATTTAAATAAAAGTGAAAGAACATTGATGCTTTATACCGCATGTCTTTCAATATGGTTGGTTATAGGGGCATTAATAACTAATAAATTAATTGATGGGTTAAATAATGGTTCAGCTTTGTATTATTGTGTGGTATCGGTATTAACTATAGGATTGGGTGATATCACCCCTAAAACTTCATCAGCTAAAGCATTCATATTAATTTTCTCACTTGTAGGAGTTATATTCATTGGTTTAATAATTTCTATGATTCGTCAAGTTCTGCACAATACTAGAGAACCAGTTGTCCTTTGGCACAGAATGGAAATCGAAAGAAAGAAAATCTTGAAAATCGTCAAACTTAAAAATTATAATTTAACCCTTGATGAATCATTCACCATTATGAGAGAAATTGATCATAAACTGAAAGCAGAAAAGGAAACTTTCGGTTTGATGTTTTCCCTTTTCATATTTTTGTTGTTCTGGTTAATTGGGGCCTTGGTGTTCCACTATATCGAACAATGGTCCTACTTCAACGGTGTATACTTCAGTTTGCTTTGTTTAATCACTATAGGGTATGGAGACTTTGCCCCTGAAACCTCACTAGGTCGAGTATTCTTTATTTCATGGTCAATTTCAGCGGTACCGTTAATGACTATACTTATATCCAATATCGGGGATACGATATTCAGTTCAAGGTCTATAAGGGAAACATTACATGAAATTGTGAATCAGTTTAGTTCGTTATTTTTGTTGACTGCTGAATCGGTGAGACGTGATGAAATCGTAGATGAATTGGAGAGTGTACAATCTACTGGTGTACCATTCCGTCCTCGTCATAGTCTTCATAGTATAAGAAGTGGTCAATCTGAAACTCAAAGTCAAAGTCATCTCCCACATTCAAATAATCCAAATCGTTCAAATAATCCCGGTGTTAGTCTTCATAGTATACGGAGTGGTCAGTATTTAACTCCCGAACAAAGTAATCATAGTGATCATCTTAATCCTATTAATATTCGTCATCCCAATCACAATCACAATCACAATCAAATTCATCTTCCTCAACCAGAATCCCCATTTGAACCAATAACTACTACCGAAACCGTCAAACCTCATTTAAAACACCATAAGTACTTCAATGAATACAACAATGAAACGAAAGACGAGATCATGGAAACGAATTTCAAAACCCTCGATCATTTATCATTATACTACACTGAATCCAATGATGAATTCATCGATGTAGAATTATCCAAAAAGATAATCCATCAGAAAAATGGGTTGGTAGGTGTGCTAGAGTTTTTGAATGAGTTGAAACCAATCGTGGAAGATACATTAGAGATGCCCTCAATGGAATATGATCATGAACAATGGAAAAGATTAACTAGTAAGTTACTTAGAGATGAAGATGATGAGATTCCGAAGAATTATTGGTTGAGTGATGATTCACCCTTGAGGTTACCATTACAGGAACCTAATTATTTTCTTTCTAGGATCTTTTTTAAGATGGAAACTGATCTTTTGAAATTGATTAAAGAGTCGGATAGAGAGTTGGAGACGTTATTGAAAAAGGGTGATGAGGAGGATAATGATAATGATGATGATGATGATGATTCCACACTGTAACATTAGGTGTAGATTATGGTATTATAACTAGTGACTGCTGGTTACTAGTGGTTACTAGTGTCTACTAGTGGTAGTAATATACACTAGTGGTAGTAGTACTGGGTGGTACCACTGGGTAGTGGTGCCATTGGGTACTGGTACAAACTCTTTGTATAGTTAAAAGAACAATGAAGTTATCTCATTATCGCGTTTGTTTTTTTTATCTAACTGCCGTTTTGAATCGAAATTCGTTTGAGTTGGATGATATGGCACAACACCGATCAACAGATGAACATGAGTCTGCTGTACCACCAGAAGTAACCCATGGAGTGGGAGAACACAGAGAGGAAACACGTGGAAGAGCTGGGATGGATTTACCTGGTGAACACGATCCAATAGTTTTAAAAATTCTTTCATTTAAATTTACATTATCACAATTACGTTATTTTACTTTCACCCTTATTGGTATTGCATTATTATGGCCCTGGAATTGTTTCTTATCAGCGTCGGCGTATTATGGTGAAAGATTTGCTAATTCAATCAACTTAATTAAAATTTATTCATCTACCATGATGTCAGTTTCAACATTAACCTCAACAGGTTTCAATTATTATTTATCACAAATTCAAACTGGTGTAAATTATAATTATAGAATGAATTTAGGTCTTTGGGTTACCATTGGGGTGTTTATAATTATGGCTATTTCATGTATTTCCAATTTTTTCATTAAAATGGAAGATTTAATGTTTTTCATAATACTTATGTTTATGGTATTTATTTCTTCTTTAGCTACTTGTTTTGCACAAAATGGTACCATGGCAACAGTTAATGTCTTGGGAGGAATTTATGCCAATGCTGTAATGGTTGGACAAGCTATTGCTGGAGTTTTACCATCAGTGGCATTAATTACTTCAATATTATTAGTAGGTGATAAAATTAAAATTAATGATGTTGGTGATGATGGTAAGAAGAAGAAGTATGTGGATAAAGATTACGGGGTGTTCATTTATTATATTACTGCTAGTTTAATTTCTATTGCTTCTATTGGATGTTTATATTTAGTTAATGTTTTTAAAACTCAAAATGAGTATAAATTACTTGATGAAGTGATGAGTGAAGGAACTGAGACCGTTGGTGGTACTAATGGGGGTAGAAACTCTTTGGGTAGTTTAACAGAAGAAGACTTTGAACCAGAACCAAGAATTCAAAAACACCACGTTCCATTTAGTTTACTCTGGTCAAAATTAAAATACATCGTAATGACTATATTCTTAACATTTTCAATTACTTTAATTTTCCCAGTTTTTGCATCAACGGTAGAGTCAGTCAATTATGAATCAAAATTTAAATTTTTCCATAAAGATATTTTTATACCATTTATTTATCTTATTTGGAACCTAGGTGATTTACTTGGTAGGATCTTCTGTGGGACCCCCAATTCAAAATTATTAATTACTAAACCTAAGATTTTAGTCACGTATGCCTTAGCAAGATTAATTTTCATCCCGTTATTTTTAACGTGTAACATTCATCCATATACAGCATCAGATAAATCAAGTGCAATAATTAATTCTGATGTGTGGTATATTTTACTTCAATTTATTTTTGGTTTAAGTAATGGTCAATTAAGTACCTCATCATTCATGATCGTTAGAGAATTTTGTGATAATGATGAAGAAAAGGAAGCAGCTGGTGGTTTTACAACAGTATTTTTAAGTACTGGGTTATTAGTTGGTAGTCTTTTCAGTTATTTATTAGTTTTAGTTATTAATTAGGTTTTAATTAGGTCCCAGATTTCACTTGGTTTTTGCAACCAGTTTTTCCATTTAATTCAATATCGATTGTTAGTGTAAGAGTTGTTGTAGAATAGTTTTGATCTGAAATATAAGAATAGGAAATCTGAAGAACTATTAGAACTATTAGAACTGTTAGAATTGTAAGCACTATTCACTGGAGTGTTTAACGAATTGTTGGAAGTGTTTAAAACTCAACAGTGTAACAGCATGTATAACAGTATATTAGTAACAGCAATATAACAGTAATTAATTAGGATCTCTTTAACCTTTAGTCAAGCCGCTAATCGCAATAAATTACTGTAAATGGTACTAGCGCACCGCCCAATTGGGAATGTTGCGCCAGAGGAGAAAAGTCTCAAATATAAAATCACCACTACTCCAACCTTTTTTTTCACTTTTACTTTTCACTACCACTTCAATTAGTTAGTCAGTTAGTTAGTTCGTTAGTTAGTTAGTTAGAAGAGATATAGTAGAGAGTATGGCTTCAGTTAAATATTTCCCAAATGAACCAACTGAACCAAAAGTTGTAAGTTCATCATTCCCTGGACCACAATCAATTTCACAAAAGGAATCATTAAATAAAGTATTTGATAGTAGAGCAACTTATTTTGTTGCAGATTATAATAAATCAATTGGTAATTATATTGTTGATGTTGATGGTAATACTTTCTTGGATGTTTATGCTCAAATTGCATCAATTCCATTAGGTTATAATAATCCAGAATTAATTAAAGCTGCTAAATCACCAGAAATGATTAATGCCATAATTAATAGACCAGCAATGGGTAATTTCCCAAGTAATGAATTAGAGACTACCGTTGAAAGTTTATTAAAAGTTGCACCAAAAGGTCAAAATCAAGTTTGGTCCGGATTATCAGGAGCTGATGCAAATGAATTAGCTTTCAAAGCCGCATTTATGTGGTATCAATCACAAAAGAGAGGTTACAAAACTACATTTAGTGATGAAGAAAATATATCCGTTATGAAAAATCAAAGTCCTGGATCACCAGAATTAGCCATTTTAAGTTTTGAAAGATCATTCCATGGTAGATTATTTGCTTCTGGTTCAACAACATGTTCCAAACCAATTCATAAATTAGATTTACCATCTTTCAAATGGCCAAAAGCTCAATTCCCTTCTTATAAATATCCATTAAGTGAAAATGAAGAATTTAATACTCAAGAAGATGAAAGATGTCTTAAAATTGTAGAAGATTTATATAAAAATTGGTCATGTCCAATTGCTGCGTTATTAATTGAACCAATTCAATCTGAAGGTGGTGATAATCATGGTTCATCCAAATTTTTCCAAGGTTTAAGAGATATAACTTTGAAAAACGGTTCATTATTAATTATTGATGAAGTTCAAACTGGTGTTGGTGCCACTGGGAAATTTTGGTGTCATGAATATTTAAATATTACTCCAGCTCCAGATATGGTTACATTTTCCAAAAAATTCCAAACTGCAGGTTATTATTTCCACAATCCTGAAATTGTTCCAAATGTCCCATATAGACAATTCAATACTTGGTGTGGAGATCCAGCTAGAATGATTTTAGGTGGAGCAATTGCTAAAGAAGTTGTAGATAATGATTTACCATCATTAGTTGCAAAAGTTGGTGATTATTTATTTAGTAAATTAGAATCATTACAATCAAAATATCCAGATTATTTTATTGATTTAAGAGGTAAAGGTAGAGGTACTTTCATCGCTTGGTCTTTTAAATCAGGTCAAGCAAGAGATAAATTTTTATCAGATTTGAAAAAAGTCGGTATTAATATGGGTGGTTGTGCTGAAACTTCTGTTAGATTAAGACCAACTTTAGTCTTTGAAGAAAAACATGCTGATATTTTATTAAAAGCAATTGAAACTGTTTTATCAGGTTATTAATGTATATAAGTTTAACCTATTTACTCTATCTCTATTGTATCTAATTTCTAATTATTTGGTTGTCAATGGTCAATTATTCCCTTAACTGCACTTAAAACATTATCGAAAACTCCTAAACTAGGTTTTTTAACCCCTGTTAATTCACCACCTTTATAAACACCGGTACCAACAAGACAACTTTCCCAATTAACTAAATTTGCACCTTCAATATCACTATCAGGGTTGTCACCCACCATATAAACTTTACCATCATTGGCCTGTTTACCATCATTGGCCTTACCACCCACTAAATCTTTAACATAATCATATTGAATTTTAAATGGTTTACCATAAATTGTTCTTTGTAAATTTTCACCATTGATTTCTTTGTAGATGGTTTCCACAGCTATACGGAAAACCCCTTGACCAAATCTAGGTAATGGGAATTCATTAGACCAATAAAAATCATTATTACTGAAATAAATTGGTATTGAAGGTTTACCACTCTTATAATCTCGTTTAGTACCATACATCCCATCAACCGAATTAAGGAAATCCAAAACAATTTGTAAATCGGAACCCATATCTCTAGGATCATTGAAAATCATAATGGCATCAATTTTATGATTAAATTTATCCCATGGTTTAGCAATTGAAAAATCTTTATACATCAGATGTGGGGTGACAGTTGGATCATGATTAACTATATCTATTGGCATAACAACATTTTTAAACCCATAATCTAAAGCTGCATAACGTGATTTATCATTTTCACCCCCCACCACTAAAACATTTGAATATTTTGAAGTTAATTGTCTCATTGGAGTATGAGATTGAACTAAATGGGATGGATTGAAATTATATCCGATCAATTGTGATAAATACTTGGTTCTATCGGATTCTCTATGACCTCCACCATTAGTTAGAAGTATAAATGGGATTGAGTTGTCTGTAAGTAAATTTAATGCTTGTTTGGCTTGAGGAATACTTTTAGATCCATGAATTAAAACTCCATCAATATCAAATACAACTGATTTATTGGATTTTAAACTTGAGTATCTGTACCATCCAAGGGGTCCACTTCTACTGGTTCCACTGGTTCCACTGGTTCTGCTTATTCTACTGACGGTGAAGATCCTGAAGTTGCTGAACATGGTTGAGATCTTTGCAATTCAATGAAATATTTATTTCCTATATGCGACTACAAGAGAATGTTACATGAGAATGTTACATGCGAACCCAGTAACCAATAACCCTGGAGGTCGGGACCCCATTGATTCCATGGTTTGATAAACCTTGCCCAACAAACAACGGGTGATACGTTGGTCAGGACAATTGGCTCGTTCCACAATACAAGCCGGTAAATCCATGGGCCAACCATTTTTCTCTAACGCTTCAACAAATTCATTTGATCTATGTAATGCCATTAAAAAAATCGTAGTACGACTATGAACAAATTCAGGTATATGAGGCAAAGACCCCTTTCTACCAGTCCCAGTACAAATCAAAACTTGATCAGCCACATCTCTATGAGTTACTGGGATATTAGCAATCATGGGAGCACTTAAAGCACTAGTAATACCTGGTACAACTGTTACTTTAAACCCTTGATCATTAAAATATTTAAATTCTTCACCACCACGACCAAAGATATAAGGATCACCTTGTTTTAATCTTACTACTTTGGAACCTTCTAACATTGCATTATTAGCTGTTTCAAGTAATTCTTGTTGAGCTCTTTCAGCATTCCCTGGGAATTTTTTAGCTATATACACTGGAGTTTTCTTAGGTACTAAATCAAGTACTTCTTGAGGAACAAGTTTATCAGCAAGGATTAAATCAGCAGTTAAAATTTCAGTTATTGCTTGATTTGTAAGTAATTGTGCACTACCTGGACCTGCCCCAACTAATGAAATTGTACCCTTTTTATTTGACATTGATGATGGTGAAGGAGAAGGAGATAAACTCTTAGGTTTATTATCTAAATCATTTAATGTAATTTCTGATAATTTCAGTAATGGATAATATTCAATGATTTGATTTAACCAACGAGATCTTTTCCGTTGTTTATCTTCTTCAGTCATATCAAATTCTTTAACTAACAGATTAATTTCATTATCTGGAATATCTTCATCATTCTTATCATAAATGACATTATCTAAATTTTTCAATTGATCTCTTATTTGAGAAACATTATCAATAATTTCATTAATATTATTTGGTAAATTTTTAGCTATATGACGTTTTATCTTACTTGATAATTTACATCCTTTACCAGAAGTACTAACCCCAATTTTCAAATCACCATTTTCTAAAACATTTAACATGGTGAAGGTGGAATATTCTATTAAATCAGTAGTATTAATTGGTATTTTAAATTTCTTACAATCTTTATAAATGGTTTCAATAATTTCTTTATTTGCAATAGGTAAGGTTACAAACACTTTATCTACACGTTCACCATTTTGAAATAAGTCTTGAGCATCATAAGATTTCTTGATGATTTCAACATCATCGAGATTAATTGTTATTGGGTTTGGTGATATAACTATTGGTTTGGCACCGGCTTGTATTATTTGATTAACTCTATGAGTTATCATTCTTGTCCCTATGATTAAATGGACTTCACCTTCGTCTCTGGTATTTATCAACATCCTTTCTCTCTCTTTACTCTTAACACTCTCTTTTTGCTCTTAACACTATTAACACTCTTAACTACGGTGTTTCCAACTCTTTCTAAGTGTTTGTAGCTGTTACTTTGAGTAAACTTTTGGTGATTCTTGTTAAAATAAGTTGCAAATTTATCAATTTCACGTGACGCGCGATAGTTGGATTTGTTGCAGCAGATGAGATGAGCAAAGGTGGAACGATAATGAAGAGACAGTTAGGATTATCAAAAGCTCATAAAAATAAGAAATTGAAAGGTGACAAAGGTGGGAACCTAGAAGAAGGTAAATGGGAAGTCAAGGAAGAAGGCAAAGGAGAAAAAGGAAGGGAAAAGGAAGAACAAGAGGTCAATGATGGAGAGAAAACCGTTACGGTTGAATTACCTTCAAATATCGATCCAAATGATGAAATTGGTTCAATTAAAGGATTATGGGAATCCTATAGATCTGATTTGAACGAGTTAATCATCAATGGAATAATACATGAATGTGATAGAATGTTAAGAAATGGTACCAAAGTAAATGGAGATTTTTATAATTATTATGGATTAAGTATTGCAGAATTAAGTAAATATCAAGAAGATATTGAAGAACTGAGTAAATTTTTAGATGAAGGTTTACAAAGAATCAATGATGGATTAGCGAAATTTCCCGATAATTTAAATTTACAATTTGCTAAAGGTAAACTTTTGTTATCTGTATATTTAAGAGATGGTAAATTGAAAGATGAAGCATTAACATTATTTGAAACGGCAGTTAAATTAGGTGATGAAAGTTATTTCAATGAAGAAAATTATGAATTTTTAGAATTATTTGATCATTTATTAGAAAATTGTGAAGAAAATGGTGAAGAAATTGATGATAAATATAATCATTGGTGGAGAGATGAAAATATTTTATTTTTATCAAAAATTGAACAAAATGGAAAGGAATCAAATGAATCAAATGAAATTGCAAGAGAATCATTGATAAGGAAAATTAGTAAAAATTTAGGTGAATCATATTTACAAGAAGCTGAAGTACCATCAAATATTTATACCACATTAGCGTACGATGATGAATTTACCCAAAAGGAAATTAATGGATTAGATAAAGATTCATCGCAAACAATATCAATTGAATTATTTAATAAAGCTATCAAATATCTTAGAAAAACTTGGGATGATGAAGATCCTGAAACTTGGGTTGGAATTGCTGAAGCATTAATTAGTTTAGGTAATTTATATGAAGATGATGAACAAGAAAAATGTTATATTGAAGCAGAAGATATTTTGGTTAAAGCTAATAATGTAACTAATGGTAAATATAAAGATATCCTTGAAGGGTTAAAAGAAGAATAGAGAATAAGAAGAGAATAAGAACAGAATAAAAAGGAATAGACATAAGATGAGAGAGAATAGAGAGAATAGAGAGAATAGATGAGAGAGAATAGAGAGAATAGAAGAGATAGAAGAGAAGAGAGAGGAGATCACTCTAATATCCATTAATCCTACCTATTATACTTTACTTGAAACTGTTCTCTCATTTTGTAATTTAATTGCATTTCTTTCATGTTGTAAATGTTTATAATTATCTAAATGACTACATAAATGATCTTCCAATAATCTATGTTTTTGACAAAATTTGCCATTACAATAATTACAATCTCCAACTAATTTCAAAGGTAATGAATTACAACCAATAAATGTACATTTTCTTTTCTTCTTTTTACTAACAATTTCATCACCTTGATTCATTAATATGATATCATTACTAATTTCATCAAGGTTTTGATTTAATAATAATTTTTTACCTTTATCAATCAATTTAAAATTAGTTGGTAATTCTATTGGTTGTAGTTTAATCAAAGCTTTTAATTGTTCTACGGTAGTTTCATCATTAATGGTAATGTTAACTGATTGATCAGTTGATAATTTAACGTTAATTTCTCTCATCTATTGACTTGTATTGATCTTGTATTCTATTTGTATTCAAACTGTATAGTGCTTATATGCTTATATGCTTATACAGTATTTGTATGGTTATATGTGATTGTATGGTTATATGTGTTTGGTGTTGTGGGTTTGATCTAAGGATCAGTGGCAATTCGCAGTTGATAAGATGACATTTGAAATCACACGACTTGCTTAGGTAATGGACGTGACTCAGACCGATTACAGATTACAGTAGAGTACAGATTACAGTACAGATTACAGATTACAGTACAGTACAGATTACAGACTATAGACTATAGACTATAGACTACAGAGTATAGTAGAGTATAGAGTATAGAATCTAATAGAGAATAGTATAGAGTGTAGAGTAGTATAGAATAGTACAGAGTAAGAGTATAGAGTAAGAGTAGAGTAGAGTAGAGTAGAGTAAGGGTATCATTATTTATCAATCCTCTTTTAATCTATTCTTAAAAGCTTTCCTGATTTTTTCACTTAATAATTTAACTCTTTCATTAGGACTATTCTTTTCACTTTCATAATCATTATGTTCATGTTCATAATCACCATGTTCATATTCACTATGTTCATGATCACTATGTTCATATTCACTATGTTCTGGTTCACTTTCATCTCCAAATATTTGAATATTTGTAAAACTTTCTTTATCTGAGAATGAATCTCTTAATTGTTGTTTAAATTCTCCTACTTCTCCTTCTAATTCTTTTGCTTCTAATTCTTTTGGTTTATTATTTTCTACTTCATGATTATTATATTTTTCATAAAATTCTTGATAATCTTTAAAAATTCCTGGTCCATAATCATTACATAATTCAGTTACAATAATACTTAATTCTTTCCTTTCTTGTTTTAATTCTTCAATTTGTTTAGCATTTTTTAATTTAGAAATTGAATAAAATAATGGTAATAAAGATTTATAATAATCCATACCACTTTCACCAATTCTTAATGATGCATAAGTTGTTAAAACTGACCAAAAATAACAATAAATAAAAGTTAACCAAATTGGGATTGAAATTTTTAATTGATAAAAATTAATTAATTTGGAAATATATATAGTACCTAATATTGAATAAAAAATATATAAACATGGAGCAATAACTAATGCAACTAAAACTTTCCAAGTTCCTAATACATCTTTTGCTTTAATTTTAACTGATGAATTTGCTAATGCTTCAGCTTGTTTTTTAATACTAATTTTATTACTAATATAAAAAACTGGTGAAAATAATATATATCCAGGTAAACTTAAACTGAAAAATAATAAAGTTTTACTAAATCTTATAATAAATTCAATTAAATTATGGAAAATTTTTGAATTTGAACTATTAATTTCATTTATTTGATAATCATGTAATCCTAACATCATTAATTTTTTTTGATAATTTAAAACTCGATTTTTTAATTCAATTATATTTGATTTAGATTTATTTAAATTATATCCTTTAACAAATCTTCTAGTCATTTCAACTACTAAAGGTAATGGAATTTTTTCTCTTGCTTCATTTGTAAATAATCTACGAGCTGCTTGTAAAACAATTAAAGTTTCATAATCATCACAAGTAATACAAACATTTTTAAGACTTAAAGTAATATATTCTAATAATTTTCCAACTTCATCTCTTTTATTTTCTTTATATTTTTTACCTAATTCTTTAGTAATTTTAATTGGTTCTCCAAATTCAACAACAGCTCTACTTCTAAATTTATGAGGATGGAAATAATTCATTCCAACTGGTATAATATTAATTATATCATTTGGTGGATCATTATTATTTTGTGACATTGCTCCCAATGCCATAATAGCAACTCCTGGTTTTAAAGGTAATAAATCAGTTCTATCATGACTACCACCTTCAGGGAATATTCCTAAAGTATTACCAGAATTTAAAAATTCGAAAACATTTTGAAATAATTTATCATTATCAATATGAGGAGCAATTTTAAATTCCATTCCTTGGGGGTTTTTAAGTAATTTTAAAATTTCATCTTTATCAATTGGTTTAATTTTTAAAGTATTATCATCTTCAATTGAAATAATTGGGAAATTTGTTTTAGGTTTAGAAATTCCAATTAATCCTTTAATTTCACAAGTTTTGGTGAAAAAAGTATTAATTCCAATAATCGTATCATTTGTACCTTCCTTTAAATAAATTTTACCCTTTGAAGCTTTCAACATATCTTGAGCTCGATAAACTGGTATGGAAGATGTTAATTTTGACATTAAACCAACGAAAAATCTTCTAGTTGATACTTCAGCAATTAAAAATGAAGTTCTTCTACCACTAAATTGTTTAATTTTAGATAAAACTATACAACCATCTAAAAATTGATTTGAATGTGGACCAATAACAAAGATAACGGGTCCATTCTTGGGGATATTAAACGATCCTCTTACTTTAATATCTCTGAAAAACGTATGAATAATCGAATTAAAGAATAATATCACTAAATCAAAGAATATGATTTGAAGAATCTTTAACATCTCTCTTGTCTTCACTTGTCTTGTCTTGTCTTGTCTTGTCTTGTCTTCTCTTATACCTTTGTGTTCTTGTGTCTTCTTGTGTCTTATTGTGTCTTGTGTCTTGTTCTGTCTGTCTTCTTGTGCAATTGGGGTTGTTTGAATTCTTGTGCTCTGCTGCCTTTGTCTGGGGAAAGATTGATGCGGGATTCCTTGAAAACCTCACTGCCTAATTAGGCTATAGTGTACCTAGATACTAAGAGACAGAGTCACAGTATATATCTACTATTTAGGTACACCAAGACAAATGAACAAAGGAGAATGAACAAAGGAAAGTGAACTAGTGAACAAAGGAAAGTGAAAAAAGAAAGTGAAAGAAAGAAAGTGAAAGAAAGTGAAAAGTGAAAAAATGAAGAAAGTTGAATAGGAAGATTATAAGGTCACTCTTCACCAGCTGGTACTTCATCTTTTAAAATTTTATTCAATTTCAATCTTAATTCCGTATGTTCGTCACCTCTTAAGATATCTTTGATAAACCAACAATCACAATCCATTTGAACCATCATTAATGCTCCTTTTAAAATCCCACATAATATTTGACTATACCATAACCCTTTCATATCATCATTTAATTCAACAAATTCGGTTAAAGGGTTGTCAATTAATATTAAAGAAAATTGTTTACCATCATTACTCCAATTAGCCACTATAGGTTGAATATTTAAAAAAATTTTAAATCCTAATTTGGAGATAACATCTGCTGTATCTTTGAAAGTTTGACATCTTTGAACTCCAGTTTTAGCTAAAAATTCTTCAATTAATCTGGTACCTATATTATATCCCATTTTATCTAAATGTTGGTTCACTTGGTGATAATCATAATTGTAATCTCTACATAACTGGGATACTAGGGATCCATACGTTAACGTGAATAATTCGGAATTCTGTCTTGTTAGTACTGATCACTTCATCCTTTCATTATCTACTGATCACTTCAACCATCTACTTCAACCATCTTCTTCAACCATCTACTTCAATCTACTGATCACTTCAATCTTCGATCTTCAATCTTCCTACTGATCATCTTTCAATCTTCAATCTTCAATCTTCCTTCTGCTTTCTGGTTCTTCTGCTTTCTGGTTGGTTGCCTGTCACTTGGTGGTTGCCTGTTTTGGTGGTGGTGATGGTGGTGGGTACGTACTATTTTTTCGATATTGGACTTCCAAATATCATCACCTTTCTTCGTCATGGTGATTTCGCACTAATGAATTTCGATAGTCCCATAGGGTATAGCAAGAACCCGCTATTGAGTGCTTCGCTTTTCACTCAAAATGGATTGGCACCCAGGGCCGGTAGGCTTGAATTGAATGGTGACGGTAATAAAGACGGTGATGGTAATAAAGATGGTGATGGTGGTAAAAAAGGTGGTGATGGTAATAAAGGTGGTAATGGTGATGGTAATGGTGGTGATGATAATAATGATGATAATGGTGATTACGAGGATAAACTAAGGCGTAACGATATGGGTAGAGAAAGTATATTAACCAGATTCCCCCTTGAAATCATGATAAATATCACTCAACATCTAGATCAATTCACGTTAGTTCTGATGATGAAAACTAATTCAAATTTACATAAATTAATAAAACCAATTTTATATAATACTATCATTATTGATTCCAATTGGAGTCCATTTAATAAAGAGTATATTAACCATGGAACCCATATTAAAAGTTCTTATAATTTCAAACATTTATTAATTTGTAATAATGGATCATTATCATTAATTAATAAATTTAAATGTTTATCATTACCAGATTCAATTACTACGGTTGATAATGAAATTGAACAAATTTTAGAAAATTTCTTTAGTAAATTAAAATTAATTGAATTAATTTGGATTCCTGATAATTTTAAACTTGAATTTTTAACATTAATGATTTCAATTAAGGAGATTAAAATTTTAAAAATTAATATAAAATCTGATATTTTTAATAATCATTTAAATTTGGAAATTTTTAATAAATTATATTCTTTACAATCTTTAGAAATTTCTCCTTATTTAAAACTGTCCAATATAAAAACAATTATTAATTTTTTACCAAATTTGAAAAACTTACATACAATTAAATTGAAAAAACCTTATACTGAATTAATTGAACCAATAAGTAAAAAATTAAGAATTCATAATATTTCAGAATTAGATTATGATATTCATGAATTACATGATTTAAAATTTATTTTAAATCATCAATTAAATTTATCAACCTTATTAATTGATGGAATTATTTTATCATCTTTAGACTTATCATTCAAATCAAATTTAAATAATTTAAATAAATTAATTTTAAAAGATATAATTGAATTTAATTTTGGTAATGATAGTTTTATTAAAAATTTAATTTTACCTAATTTAAAAGAATTATTTATTGATTATAGACAAGGATATCAAGATTATGTTCCAAATTTTTTGTCAAATCATTTAAAATTAATTAAACTTGATTTAATTATTAGATCAAATGATACTTATCATTTTAATGAATCTAATTATTTAATAATAAATAATTTAATTGAATTATCAACATTATCTATTGAAGTTAAAAATGAAAAAAATTTAATTTGGAATAATATCCCTATAGATTTAAATAAATTTTCATTTTTCAACAATCTTCAAAAATTAACTTCAATAAGATTTAATTTAATTTCTAATAATCAAGGTGTAGAATTTTTACAATCTCATAATTCTATAAGATATTTAACTATCTTTGGTGTTAATGCTGGTGGTTCACCACATTTTGCATTAAATCCAATTCATCCAAATGTTTATGATGAATGGTATAAAATTCAACATGTTGCAATTATTTATAATCAATCTAAATTATTGAAATATATTAAGATTAATAATTGGATCTTTGCATTCATTGGTGAAGAAGGTTTAAGTCCAAGAGATGGTATTGATGATTGGTTTAATAGTGTTACAAGAGTTAATTGATAATGAGAGCTTATTAATCGGGTATTAGTAGGAAATAATACATTATGCATTTACTTCCCTTTATCTTCCCTCTATCTTCCCTATCTTCTCTAAGTTGTTATTCTCCTTACCTCTCATCTAGATATAACATTTATAATACTTTTATGATTTTTTAGTTTTGTGCATATCACTTCGCTCTGTGCAGCAGCAATTAGTGGCCGCAAAAAAAAAAAAAAAAATCTTTTTTTTGCAACTTGTTCACAATCCAGTAATTCCAGTGTTTGTTTTGTATATCAACCTAATGTTGTTATATTGGCCTGGTATTGTCAAATCACAATCCTAAAGGTATGTTCCTCTCATGGACTTACCAATTTTTCCATTTTCAATTGTTTAATATCCTTATTTTTTGTTTTTAAATCTGAGTGTCATGAGTTGTTAATTTTATATACATAGAGTAGCAGACAATGGTGATGTCTGGTGAATGTTATATATTTAACGATTCATTCAGATGGTTGTGTTTGGTTTAGAGTATTATTTGATGTTGCTATTTCTTAATACATCCTTGATTTTTGCCCAGGAGGATTATTTTGAATGATGCTTTACTTCTTTTTTATTTTGATTCTGGTATCAGTGGTGAAACAAGTAATGGAGCAATTGGTGGCTGTTCCATGAATGTTTAACTTATCTGATTACTGGATGAAATTTAATTTGGAATTTACTAATTGTTGTTTCTTCATTTTTATTTTGGTTCTGGTGAGTGATACTTTACTTCATTTTTATTTTTATTCTAGTACCAATGGTAAAACTAGTAATGGAACAGTTGGTGGCTGTTCTATGAAAGTTTAACGTATTTGGCTACTGGATGAAATTTAAATTTGGAATTTATTGATTTTGTCGCTTCATTTTTATTTAGATTCTGGTGTCAATGGTGAAACTATTAGTGGAGCAAGTGGTGACTGTCCCATGAACGTATTTGACTACTAGATAAAATTTAAATTTGAAAGTTTACTAATTTTTGCCTACTGGGGGGTTTAGTATATAGTTTGCTGCTGATGCTTTATTGGTTAACCATTTTGAATTTGGTGAGTTCAGAAGGTTTTTTAATAGAATAAACTTTCTTCATCTCTAATTTCTCTTTTGCTCTTTTTTGGTCTGGTTCTGGTTGTTATTGGGCTGCTACGGATGCATGATGGGTCTATTTTCATTGAATTAGACCGAAAGAGGAGGGAAGGGGGGGCAAAAGATATGATGCTCTACCATTTTGGTATTGATGCTCTATCTTAGGGAAAGGAATGGCAGTCAAAGGCTGTCATGAAAGGAGGCAGCCACAGACTGTCTTCAGAAGGGACGACCACAGACCCTTCTGAGAGATGGCTGAAGACTGTCAAATAAAAACTGGCAGTCAGACACTATCCTAAAGACGGTCGAAAGATCGTCCTAAAATTGAAGTCAAGTTACATTTTCTATGATGGTTATGAGCCCTTTCGTATATGCCAAATAATCCTGTATATAATGAACCAAATGTTACACAAAATCAACAAATATGACACAAAATCGAAAATTACACAAAATCGAAAGTTACACAAAAACGAAAAAAATAGCGAAAACGATTGAAAATAATACACAAAATCAAAATGTTATACAAAACCTTAAAAAAATAGACAAAATCGATCAATATTTTTACCCAAACTTAGCAAACTCTATTTTATAGGCTATAATTAATATAGTACATTAACGTTTAGTTGTTAATATAGTATTTGTTCATGTATTTTCAAGTTTGTCAGTAGAATTGAGTAATTCTAATTGACAGATATTAGCTTGCTTGATTCAGACCCACTATTGTGTTCTCCAAGGTTATCTCAAAAAGTCACATAAACTCTTTAAAAATGATGGTAAATTTAAAAAGATGTTACACAAAATTGAACTAATTTATCAAAGCTCAGTATGCACGATAAGGACTTTAGAAACAGTAGTTTGAAGAAACTACAAGGTATATCTATGCATTATTAAAAACTATGTTCAGATATTTAAAATAACTAAATTTGCATAAAAATTAAAATCTGTATTTTTGAATCTGAGAATCATATAATTTTGCGGCACCTGCATTAACAGGCTGCAGAAAGCGCAATTTTCAAAGATTCTTATTTTAGAGATATTATCATTACTTAAAATTATATTTTAGTCAAGATCATTTAGCCTGTCACATGTCCGTGATTGATATCTTTTGGTTTATATGTTATAATTTCCCTTTTGAAGTTGATATCCTCATGCACGAGACGGAGATTAATTTTTTGAAATTTTAATTTAAACGGGACACAAATAGAAAAAAACTTTTGAAAAATGGTTTTTGTAATAAATCTGAAGTTTCAAAAATTTGAATTCTGGTAAAAGGGTTACCCTTTGATTTTTTGAATGTTTTTAAAAAAATTAAAAATCTCTATAAGCACTATAATCTTCGAAACTAGGTAAGTTCAATGATCTAACTTATAGATTAAAATTGTCTCTAAAATAGAATGGAAGAATCTGATGGTTGTAATGAAAAGTTCTCCGACCTGATGGTTCTAGATATGGTAGAGAAATAGCACAAAATTGAGTAGTACTTTGTTAGTATCTCTTAAGAATTTTAGGAATTTCGAATTTGTGGTATCGAAAAAAGAGAAGTTTGGGTGCAAATTTTTGAGTGAGAAAGATTTATTTAAAACTTATCATTGAGTCTTTTAAAAAATCTAGAACAATGGTAAAATACTTTCTAATACCTTCCAGAAGGTTCCATGACACAAAATCATCCTTGATTTTTCAGTTTCATAGATTTTAAATGTCGTTTTTCAAAATGGAACTCGTCATTGTCGTGGACTCCAAATGGAACACTTTTTTTTTCAAAATCGATAAACTAAACTAGTTTTCAGAATTTGGAACTAGTTTTGTGTAATGCTGATTTCAAAATTTGGAAAATTCCAAGGGTACCCCCTTTGATTTGCATTAAGGTAAATTACTATCTCTTGATAACTTTTTTTAAAAATATTATAAATTCTCTAAAACCACATTGAAGTATCTTTCAATTGTAACAAATACAATGATACTTATCTTAATCATCCTAATTTCTTGGTTCTAGAGATTTAATCAATTTAAATACTCATGAAGAGATTTAGCTAAAATTTGAACTTTAGGTTTGTGGATTATAAATAAATATTGCTGCAAAAAAAGTGAGTGGCTGCAAAAAATGAAAATATGAATGATATACCTAAATATCCAAATCAAAGTATAATTATAAGGCCAAATATGAAATACTTAACATTAATAAATACTTAAAATTACACCTTAAGCTTATGAAATGTTAAAACCTCTTAGGTTTCTATAAACTAAGAATTAATAATATAATACTTGTAGGTATCTTTATTTAGTTAATATTTATGAATACATAGAATGATAATGATGTTAATAAACTCTTACAAGTTACCATTATTCCTTAGTAATACCTTGAAAGCTTGTAGTTCCAATAAAATCGTCAAATTGCATAAAACAGTGATAAATTGAAATTCACTATAAGACTAACGTTGGTAGTCATATTCATTTATATGCTAATACAGATATAGAAACTATCCTAAATGGAAAGAAACGTAAAACTATAAATCTATAATCACTATACTATAAATCACTATAAATCACTATAATCAACTAGATATTGGTTTTTTTCGCCAAAGAAAACATTCCTGCAGTCCATTTAAAATATGACATGGATAATTATCACTGTTATAATAGTTAACTTATGCAATCTTAAAGCAATTTCACAAGTTTAAAAAAATTAATGTGATAAAGAGATTTAGATCAACATTGCATAGACTCCCGTTATGTCTAGAACCCTCTTTCCCCCTATTCTTAAGCACTGTTAAACCCACAGACACCTGAGATAATTTTGATTGTTTTGCTTTCAGTATATAACTATAACTTTACGTTAAACACTGTTTAAATGACTTATATCCTTAGTATACTCATCCTACCACGTAACTGTCAAAATGGTGCTATTTTTCCCCCTATTGAGAAACGTCTCCGTATAAAAATCGATTCGGGTCCCGTATAAATATCACGCTTTTTCGTCTGGTGATACGCATCGCAAAAACAAAAACATTGAAATTTCACAATTTATAAGTAAAGAAGTAAAGAGTTAGAGAATATTAGTTATAAAAGAGTTAATAAACAATAGTAGTAGCTTAATAGTATATTAATAGTAGGAAAGTAATATTTTTTTTTAAATGGAGATGGAAAAAGGGTATCAAAATTTAACTGTAATTTCTCAAGATTTCAGTCCATCAGTTTTTATAACTACTAAACCTGATTTAATTAATGGTATACCAGATGGAATTTTAGCATTAATTGTACCAGTTGTACTTTATTGGATTTATTGTACAATATTTCATATAGTTGATGTTTATCAATTAGCTGAAAAATATAGAATTCATCCAAGTGCAGAAGAATTATCAAAAAATAAAGCAAAATTATCGGACGTTATTTATGATGTTATAATTCAACATATCATTCAAACAATAGTTGGTTCATTGGTTTATCTTATTGATAAAACTCCAACTACCGGATTTGAATTATTTGAAATGTGGAAATTAAAACAAAATTTACCATTTTTACCAAATATTTTAATTTATTTTATTTATATGTATGGAATTCCAATAATTAAAATAATATTAGCATTTATGATTATTGATACTTGGCAATATACATTACATAGAGCAATGCATATGAATAGATGGTTATATGCAAGGTTTCATTCCCGTCATCATCGTCTTCAAGTACCTTATGCTTATGGTGCATTATATAATGATCCAGTTGAAGGATTTTTATTAGATACTTGTGGTACAGGTTTAGCATCAATTTTAATGGGGTTAACACCAAGAGAAAGTTTATTTTTATATAGTTTCCTGACAATGAAAACAATTGATGATCATTGTGGTTATAGATTACCTTATGATCCATTTCAAATAATTTTCCCAAATAATTCAGTTTATCATGATATTCATCATCAATCATGGGGGTTTAAAAATAATTTTAGTCAACCATTTTTCACTTGGTGGGATCAAATGTTAGGTACCAAATATAAATTTATTGATGAATATAAAGATATGCAAGAAAAAATTACTTTAGAAAGGTATAAAACTTTTTTAAATGATAAAAAGAGGAAAAAGGCAAATTAGGCCTATATCAGGCCCGGTAAAATCCAAATAGGAGATATTGTTAGTAATATTGACTCAAAATAAGAATAAGAATAATAAGGGAAAAAAGGGAAAGAGAGAGATAAGACGTTTTGCAATATTATTTCTCATAAGTTTAAAGCAATTTTTTTAGCAATAATTTCAATTTCAATTTCAATTTCAATTGAATTTGGGATTACTATTAAAGAGAATTGACTGATGACTTATTAATTAAGACAATTTTATGATTCATGTGTTTAAATAAAAAGAATAATGTTAATATGTTTAATTTTAATATGTAAATAATTTAGTTCTGTCCCCCCTTTATCTCTCCTATCTCGCACCGGTAACGGGAGAGGTCTCAGATTTTGACACAATCTAAAATAAAATTATAAATATCCTCAAAAAGTCCTAAAGATTATTAGTATCCTATTAAGTCTTAGAACTCAATTGAATTGGAGCAATAACTACAAGATCAATTGAAAAGGAATTTGAAGGAAAGAAAGATGGCAACTTACTCTAATAAAACTTTTAATACAAATCATTACAACAATGCAAGACCAAATTATCCTGATTCATACTATGAAACTTTAATGGATTATCATAAAGGTAATAAAGATTTAGCAATTGATGTTGGATGTGGATCAGGATTTGTTGCTTTTAAATTGACTGATTTTTTCAATAAAGTTGTCGGTACTGATATTTCAGAAGTGATGATTGAACAATGTAATTCAACTAAAACATCTGACAAAATATCATTTAAAGTTTGTCCTGGAGAGAAATTAACATTTGAAGACAATTCAATTGATATGGTTGCAAGTGCAGAAGCATTACATTGGGTTAATACGGATGAATTTTTTAAAGAAGCTTATAGAATTTTAAAACCTGGTGGAACACTATCATTTTGGTTTTATAAAGAACCAACGTTTGAAATTGCCGAAGCTAATGAATTATATGATGAATTTGCATTTGGTCCTAATCATTTAGGTCCATATTGGGAACAACCAGGTAAGAATAGATTAAGGAATATGTTAAGAGATGTTGATCTTTCTAAAGATGGATTTAAAGATATAATTAGAAAAGAATTTGATCCCTTAAGTGATAATCCTGATTTTTTACAACCTACAACATTAAAAATTTCAAAAATTATTGATTTAAATGATTTTAAAGAATATTTAACAAGTTGGAGTGCTTATCATAGTTGGAAATTAAAAAATGATGGTAATGGTAAAAAAGATATTGTTGATCAATTTATTAGTGAATTAGAACCAATTTTCGGTAAAGAAAAGTTCACTGCAACTTGGGCAACAGTTTATACATTAGCTAGAAAGTAAAGAGAACAATTAAATTATATACTTAGTATATATAGAATTGAAGGAATTATGGAAATTATGGATAAATATAAGTTATTGAGTGAAATAATCTTTCTCTATCTAATCGGTTGCTAAATTATCATTTGGAGTAAATAAAATTTTAATATGTTTGTCTTTATGATTAATTAATTCTTTAAACCCATTTTCAATTCCATCAGATAATTTAATTTTTGAACTTATTAATAATCTTAATTCATTTATATTAATATCACCATTTTCAATTGCTTCAACAACTTGTTCAAAATCTGATTTAACAAAACAAATCAGACCAGTGACAATTTTTTCAGACATGGTTGTTTCCATTGGAGAATAATCAATAAATTTTTTAGCCCAAACTGCAACATTTGTAGCAGTACCTCTAATTCTTAAAGTTCTAATACTTGCTTGGAAAGTTGCTGAAACTCCTGAACAATCAAATGAATGATGATAACCATAATTATCATTGCTTAATTTTTTTAAATCTATAATACTTTGTTCAATTGATTTACCAGTTGGATCATAAACTTCAACACCTAATTTTAAAGCTAATTCTCTTCTAGCTTTAGAAGGTTCACTAACTACAATTTTACCTGCTTTATGACCTTTTAAAGCGAAAATAGTAGTTAAACCAATTGGACCACCACCTAAAATAATTGCAGTTTGACCTGGTTCGAATCTAGCAACATTAACAGCATGCCATGAAACTGATAATGGTTGAACTAAAGCAGCAACATCCATTGGGATTTTATTTTCATCAAATTTAATTAATTTATCCTTGGTAGTAACTAAAAATTCTGCACAACCACCATCATTAAAACCTAAACCAGTTAATGCCAAATATTCACAACAATTATAAAACCCTTCTTTACAAGGGTGGCAATCATCTTTTTCTTTATTTGGAGATTTTTCAAAATATTTATATTTATCTTTACAAGTACCAGTAACTTCAACAACAACTTTATCACCAACTTTAAAATTTTCAACGTTATCTCCAACACTTACAACTTCACCACTAATTTCATGGCCCATAACCATTGGGAATTTTAAATTTGAAATTGGATTGGTTGAACCTGGTTCATTGAAAAAAAATGGACCTGAAATATATTCTTTTAAATCACTACCACAAATTCCACAATAATGGACTTTAACTTTAACGTCATTTTCATTTTCAATTGTTGGTTCAGGGTAATCATCTTGGTATTTTAATGATTCTTTACCATAATAAACAATTGCTTTCATCTTTAAAATTATTTTTAGAATGACCAAGTTAATGACAAGATATTAGCTAGTGGGGTCTTAAATGGATTTTAAATGGATTTTAAATGGAATATAAATGGAATATAATTGGAATTTGTTCGAAAAAAAAGGTACTTGATATTAAGTTCTTACTGCTGCCTTCTTCTTACTTCTTTTAAAGTCAAACTGAAAGATTTAAGACCACTATAAAAGATACTTTCCTTCTAAGAGTATAACAAATTGTCAAAAATTCTGTGGGCTTGTCGAAGATTGCGAAGACGCACTTTGGATTAAAGTATTGATAAGATGCAAAAAATAGAACCAAATTCAAACACCTCCATCATCAACCCAATCTTCTTATTCCCCCTTTGAAAATAGATGCAAATGAAACAAGCAGCCAATTAAACTAGTTCATATGTGAGAGTTCCAAACTCACTAGTTTTATCCGATTTTCAAAATCGTTTTGTTGATCTATGGCTGTAAAAATTGATCGTTTTTAAGGGGTTCATAATCGAATTTCGACCCATGGGTGATAGAAAGGAGTGAGCAGGGATGGCATGAAATAGGATTAGAATAAGGGGGGGTTTTCACTGTAGAAGTGTCTAGAAATGGTCACTGTAATATCGGTACTCTAATATCAGCACTCGTAGACTGGCAATTCCTAATGATATCGTTCAAGAATGTTTAAAATTGAGTGGAATGCCTAGTTTCAGTTCCCTATTATCATTAAACACTAAACTTAAACTCTAAAACGTTTTTCTCCCTCTCCTTCAGTTTTAAGATTAGTTTCTCTGGGATTAGTTTCTCTGAAGTTAATTAGACTTTTCGGAATAGAATTTGACACTAAACGGCTGCAATATAACCTATTAAATTTTAAATTCCTCTAGAGCATCCCCCCCCCCTCTTGCCTCTAGTGAGACAATATTAGGGTCAATAATAGCAATACTAATCATCTTTATCATTATCTTACCACTGGTGCAAGTACTTCAACACTAAGGATAGAAATAGTCCACTGGACACCCTTTGGATTAACATTAACTTTCCAATTCACCTTAATTGATAACCAAAATGAAATTTTATCAACAGTGAAAACTAACCAATATCACTAATTTCCACCTTTATTTTTTTGATCTAATTAAACTTTTATGTGCTTAGATTTCCAGATTTTTAACAATTGAATGAATGAAGAAAGTTCCATTATAAAAAGAAAATTGGTTGTAAATATTCCGTGAGGCGAGTATCGCCAACGTTAGTACTAGAGTCGGTACCAGTGGGAGTGAGTTTGCGATCAAGATATTTTCCATAGCAAACGTTAGATGGAAATTATTACAAAATTCTCTAGTATTAGTTCTGAAATCTTATATAATCTTTAACACTAGATAACCATAAATAATCATATTATATACTTATGACATAAATATGTCACTACTCTAGTTTATTTGTAAGAATTAAGGGGCATTCTAAATTTGAAATTAATAGTGATCTAAGGCTTTTTGGTGGGCTATATTTTTCAAATGTTCTTAACCTAAATCGATTCAAAGACCATGTTTTCTAATTACACTATATAGTGAAATATTAAAGTATAATAATAATTTTGAAGGACTATGGGTTGGTATTAATTTACTTATGAGACTAGAGACTAGAAGCTAGATTTGATTTATTCGTCTAATTGAATCTGAGAATATTTTTGTTTGTGCTTAAAACGTACAGAGGAAGGAAAGGTCCACTTAATTAAGGTACAATCTTTAACGAAACAATAAAGTATTGAAAATATATGAAAAATAATATCATTAAAAGAATTGACCAATATCAAACAATCATCTACCGAGAAAGTTTAATTTCCATTGGTTCAATTACTTAACTCTTTTCTAATATATTACTATTATTATTACTATTATTATTACTATTGTCATGGTTTAAAATTGCTCATATAATAACTATGAAATTTTCAGTCTATTATATTGTTAAATAATAGGATTTGTAACTTTTTTTGTTTTTTTCTTCAGCCAAAGTAAATTGATCAAGAACCTTGAAAGCAAATGAAATTGAAACTGAGATTCAGACAATAATGAGTATTAATTATTACTATTGAATAATGTTTAGAAACAACGACAAAAACTTTTTGTTAGAAATTGAAAAATTATTTAAATCTCTTGTATATCCCTTAAAACTTCTATTTATCTTCTAAATTATAGAAATCAAAAAGTAAAAAAAGAGTAACAAAAAGTAACAAAAAATGAAATTCGCCGGATTATTTTTATTATCAATTGCAACTGCTGTTGTCATTGATAAAGATGTTTATGATGAATTAATTAAAAGAGAAGAAGATAAACATCCCGCCTTACACCACCCACCATTACCTCCAAATGGTACTTATCCATTTCCAAATGGTACTGCTCCATGTGCCAATGGTACTATTCCTCATCCACATCCATCTGGTGCTCCACATCCATCTGCAGGTCCAGAAGAAGATAGTGATGATGATTTAAATGATAAAAAAAAGAGAGAAATGGAAGAAGATAAACATAAATTTAAACATTTCCCACCAAATGGTACTTTCCCATTCCCAAATTGTACTAATGGTACTGCTCCACCACCAAAGAAATCACCTCATGGTGCAAGATTATATTAGATTATAAATCACAAAATTTAGTTTTCTATCATTTTTGTCTTAGATAAGATCTTAGATAAGATTCTTTTAGCAATTTTTAAAATTGCTTTTATAAAAAAATGTTTGGTTGGTTTTTATAGATGGGTATTTTTCATTCTATTATTTCATTTCACTTTTAACAATATCCTGGGACATGTGTATTCCTACAATTTCGCTTTAAAAAATATATATATATTTTCTTTTCCTTTGAATACTAAATATCTAGTGTCTGAATTTTATTTTCTTTTTATGTCTTTCTTTTCCAGTCTTTTTCTTTTCCAGTCATTTTCTTTTCCGGTCTTTTTTTTATTTCAATCTATTCCCATATTGTATGTGTAATTAAAAATTCCGTTTTTGATACAATTTGGTTCGAATTGAGTCAATCTTAGTCAGAAAAAAGACACTCTTTGTTTGTCTATGCAATACAAAGGGGACTCAATTGCTCATAATTTCATATTATAATTAAGGGGTGACAATATATGTTATTATATAAGTTAATTAATATTTACAATATACAAGATTAAATATTAGAAAATATTAGAGTCTATTGATAATTCTAGTCTTACAACTATTCATTGTGCCAATAAAGTAGTTAACTAATTTAATTGCCAGAAAATTGCTAAAAATCTCTATTAATTGTACCTTTTCTGTACAACTTTTGTGAACAATTCATTTGAAAAAAATTTAATTTGTTTGCTTTATTTATTATTCCCAGATAACTTTAATCCTTTATTGAGTCCTACCGTTGTTATATTTCTTTGTTATCACTATTATATGAATTTCTGAATAATCGGAAGCAAAGAAAAAAACTGTTATATTAATGCCCCTCCATTTCCGTTATCTTATCTTTTTGAGACTTAATTGCTGAGATGAGATGAAATAGAGAACATCTGCATTGATACACTTTTCCTCTCTCTATTTCCACCATACCTCTACTATACACCCTTATATATATATATATACACACATAGTTTATAGTATAGTATAACTATATGGTGATTCTAGAACCTTTTGCTGTTTTGTTTTCCAGAAAAATTAGCAAAAAAAGAGACAAGAATTTGTGACACCATGTTCACAAAAAATGGAATTAAACTAAATTAAAAGGGGTGGATATTTTTCATGATTTGCGTTGAACCCTAATTTCAGTCTTAAACTTACTATTTTAGATTAGATCTAAGATCCCTCAGATCCCTCAGATCCCTTGAAAAAATAAAATAAAAAAGAGATCTCTAGATATCGTTAGAGAAGATGGGAATACAGATTGACATGTTGAGAATCTCTCAGACCTTATTGATTATGATATTTTATTTCGCTTAAAAGATTTGTAACAATCATATTATTATATTATTATGATATTTTGAATACTTGTATTATTCCCAATCATTTGTAGATTGTTTTACAAAGAAAAAAATTCTAATTGGGTGGGAAAATAATGAAATTATTCTGCCCAATTAAATCTTCAGAAAACAGGAAAAAGAAAACATTTCTATTATTGAAAGATATTATTTAATAACACTATTGTTTAATGACTTTTTTATATACAGTTAAAACAATTAGAATCTTATTGCAAAACAATAATTTGTAAAGAAATTGAAATAAATTACAGATCTCTTTACACAAGATGAAAAAATTGATATCGCAGATAAGTTGATAATTTGGTGGATCTTTCTTTGTGTTTTTTTGCAACCATTCGCCGTTCAATAGTTATATGATTGAACGCACGATTAGGGACCTTAAAAAGTCATTATTAGTTATTATAACTTTGCATATTTATTGTTTTTTCTACCTATTTGTAAGTAATTTGTAAAAATTCTACTACAATTCGGTAATTTTTTCTAGTTTTTTGGTAATTTATTTTTTTAAGTTATTTTTAATATTATATCCCATGCATTAAAATTCCAACTATTTCTTAATTAGTTTTATGTCTGATCGACATACAAATAGCAAAAAGCTTTCAAGGGAAAGGATTTTTGAATCAAGATTATGGCAAGTATAAATAAATCTCTTTTCATCTTTTTTTACACTTTTTTTTCCTTTCTTTCTTTCTTCCCTTACTCTTTCTTTAGATCAATTTTCAAAAGATGAATTTCTTAGTAATTTTAGCTTTTTTAACTATCGCTTTATCAAATCCAATTAATAATTTAAAATTTAAAGAATCAATAGCTAAAAGAAATATTTATAATAATTTAAATTCAATTTTTAATGATTTACCAACTTTAATTAAGAATGAAGTTGATTTAGATAAAAGACAAGATGATGATGATATTTTAGAACCTAGATGGTATGGTGAACATAGTAAACATGGACATGGAGGTGGTAAGCCAAAAGACGGTTGGCCGTTTCCTGGTAAGCCTGGTAAACCTGGTAAACCTGGTAAACCATGGGAATGGCCATGGCCTCCAAGTAACGCAACTAATATTACTTGGCCACATTTCCCTGATCCTTGGAAACATCATAAAAGAGGTGTAGGATCATTAGATGAAATTGATGAAACTATTGAACAATTAACTGTTAAAGTTCAATCATTAGAAAATCAAGGTTCTGCTAATACTGGTAATAATGATTATGATAAAGAAGTTTCTAAAGTAAATTTAATTACTAAATTTTTTAATCAAAAATATGATACCATTTTAGAGTTTATTAATATTTTTGAAGATTCAGTTTACAGTAGTAGTATTAAAAAGAATGATGTGAAAGTTTCAGTAGAAAAATTATTTGATGAATTAATTTATAATTTAAATCATTTGATTTCTTTAAATCTGAAAGATTTATCAAAAGTTAATATTTTATTAAATGAGTTAAATTTATTAATTATTGAAAGGTTAACTCATGTTAATTCTAAATTAAATGATAGTACTTATTGATATTGTTATTCTTATCATTAATATTATTTATTTTTAATTATTCTTTATTTTTTTTATTTCGTCTTTCGGGTTTTTCAGTATAGATTTTTTATTTCGTTTCTTTGATAGAGTTCTTTTATTTCGATTTGCAGCCATTCTTTCCTCTTTATATCTTTTGTTGTACTCTTGTTTCTTTTAGTGGAAGTGGCATTCTGGGTTAATTTGTTTAGAAATGAAGTGTATTTTAGGGGGTTGAAGGGTAATATTAGGGGAATAATTTCAATTGCTTTTTTGTGATAAACTGTACAAACAGATAACGAAAGGTATATTGTGAGTCTCATTGTCTAGTCTGGATTGTGCTAACCACAGTTAATTTCCTCTAATCAAGATATCGATACCCTACTAGTGCTATTTCTCCCCTCTAGTTACTCTGAGTATCTTGCAAGATCACATCAGTGCTGTGAGTACTGTGAATAATTTGAGAGATCTACTGTAATGTCACTGTAATGTAAAGTCACTGTACGGTAAGTTAAAGTGAGATTTGAGATTGAGAAATCTGTTGATCCAGACGCGTTATGACTATGGAAGAATCAATTAAAGAGATTGAATTTATTAGTCATAAATTAAAGAAGAATGAAATTGTAACATTTAAAACCATTTCACATAGTTTAGGTACTAGCTATAATCAAAGTAAAAAGATTTTATATAATTATTATAAATCAAATAAACAAAATTTAAATTGTCAATTTATTATCAATGGATTTAAAGATGGGTTTAAAACCATTAGTTTTAAAACAAATCTTGATATTGAAAAAGCTGTTGAAAAATTCGATAAAATTGAAGAAATTTATTGTTACTCAATAACTAATAAAAAAGATTATATTTTAAATGATTTTGTAATTGAAAATTTAAAATTAACAATTAATAAAGATAATTTAGATTATTATTATAAATTAGGTTTAATTAAAGGTCCAAAATTAATTCCTGTTAATCATTATAACACATCAAAAGTTGAAGAACCTAGTAACAAGAATAATGAAATAAAGAAAGATTTAAAGAAAGAAAATGTTGTTAGAAGTTCAACAACCGGTTCAACAACTGGTTCAACCACTAGTTCAACTACTTCTAGTTCCAGTTCCAAACCAAAATATAGTTATGTTTCGAGAAAACAAGAATTGAAAAGACCAACTACCGAACCACCAAAATATCAGTATAAATCAAGAAAATTAGAAAATAATAGTAAACCAAAAGTAGTCATTTCCAAAAATCAAGATGATGATAATGATGCTGATGAAATTGAAATTGAACCACCACGTCCAAAGATAATTAAAAAGACTAAATTGTCTGACCTTTTCAATGATTTTGATGATGACGATGATGAAAGTACCAGTAATAATGATAATGATGATGATAAAATGTCAGTGGATGAACCTGTGGAGTCAAACGCAATTGAAGTTGAGGAGAATAAAATTCCTGAAGGTAAAGCTAATGAACATGAACTGGAAAGTGAAAATGTTGAACCAGCGCAATCAGAACCAGTGAGTGAAGTTGAGCAAGCTGATGAAGAAGCTGAACAAGCTGAACAAGAAGAAAAACCTGCCGAACCTCAATATGACGAAGATGGTTACCTTATCACTTATAATAAACCAAAACCAAAATCAAAATCAAAACCTAAAGCCAAATCAAATGACAAAGCTGAACCTAAACCTGCCACAAGACCAGTAGTTAAAGTTAAACCAACATCCAAAACGCAACCATCAGTAATGAGTTTTTTTGGTAAAAAGAAGTAAATATACAACCAAATTATCAACCTAATTATCAACCTAATTAACAACCTGATTAACAACCCAATTCTTAACTTTACTTTTAACAATCTGATTTTCTAATACTATGCTAATTAGTGAACACTAATTAGTGAACACTTAATAGACTAAGTACTCTATAAGTATAGTACCTATATCAATAATTTTTACGATGACATTGCCCATCTAACGTTATTCTTAAAAAATTACTGGGGCTTAAAACACCTATAAAACCAAAAATAAATAGATGAGTATAAACCCGTAATGAAAAATATACAAACTAAAGCCAATTTCCTAAAATAATAAGTAAACGATAATTCGAATATCCTAATTAAATCAATTAAAAGCTAGGCTTTTTACTCCTCTTATTACATTACCTAAATAAGTAAGAAATTTAACATTTTGGAAATAAAATTAGATTTAAAAATAGTCGTGCGGCCACTGTTTGCAAATTGAAAATTTCCTGTTTAAGAAATGTAATTGATTTTCTCACAATTGACTGCAAAAAGTATTTAAATGGTTTGAAAAGTCACTATTAAAAATCTTTTTTTTTATAATTATTATTAAAGAACTACCTAGTTACTAAAAGGTTGAAATTATAAGAAGAACAACACTCGTTAATTTAAATGAAATTAAGTAATACAATCTTAGCAACTATTGCTTTAAATTTAGTTGCAGTTAATTCTGCACCAGCTGTTGAAAATAATCAATCAAAAGAATTAACTAAAAGATCTAATGATGAATTAAATGAAATTTTAAATAATTTAAATTCTTATAAATCTAAAAGGGATGAAATTTATTCAAGTTTAGATAAAAGAGAATATCAAATTGTTACTGATGTTTTAAGTGCTTTAAATAATACTCAATTAGCTGAAAAAATTATTCATTATTTAGCTACTAATGAAACTTTACAACCAATTGTTATTAAAACTTTTATTACTGTTTTAAAATCTAATTTAATTAATTATACTTCATTATTTAATGCTTTAGATGAATCTGGTTTAATTGAAAAAGTTATTCAAGATTTAATTAGTGATTGTTCATTATATGTTTCATTATTTAATACTGCTTCAAAAGTTATTGGTGATTTAATTGATAAAGTTCAATCTAAAATTAATAGTTCTAAAAGAGATTTATTATTTATTGAACCAAAATTTGAAGCAAGAGATTTATCAGATGTTGCTTCATTAGATAATTTTGATTCAATTGATTTAGAAGCAAGAGCTCTTGATTTAGATGAAATTACGGTTAATTTATTACAATCTTTAGCGAATTCTGGTTTAGCTTCATCAGTTGTTAAATCAATTATTACTGATTCAAGTTATATTCCATTTGCAACTAGTTTAATTACACAAATTATTCAAAATAATGCTTTAAATTTTGGTGATTTAATTGATGCTTTAAAGAATACTTCATTAGCTTCAAATTTATTAAAATCTATTTTAAATGCTCAAACTTTTGATACTGTTATTACTAATGCTTTTGCTGCATTTTCAGGTGATTGTGCTTCTGGTGGTTCAAGTTCAGGTTCAAGTGATTCAGGTAGCTCGGATTCTGGTTCAGGTAGTTCAAGTGGTTCAGGTTCAAGTTCAAGTAATTCTGACCCATGTAAAAAGAGAAGAAGAAGAAGAAGAAGAGCAAACTATAATTATTAAAACTATAAAAAATTTAATTAATTGATAGTTTTTTTAATGTCTTATGATGTATACCACAAAAATGTTTTAATAATGTACCCTATCTCTTACCCTATTTCTTACCTTATCTCTCTTGCCATTATCTCTCACTCTGATTTCCAGTTTTTTCCCTAATTGGTTAAAACTTTTTGGTTAAAACTCTATAGTAAAACTCTATAGTTAAAACTCTAAGATTTCAATAGTATCTCGTGTTTAATTAATATCTTAAATGGGAAATGATAACTATTATTACTTTTACATATTACTTATCCTAATTAGGAAATGTATGGTGTCGCGCGTGTCGCGTGTCGCGGCTGCAAAAAATTTAAAACCAAATCTGATTAAATTGTAAACATAGAGATTAATATGGTGTAGATGATTGAAAAAAGGAATGATAATTGAAGAAGATCTTTTTATACAAAAACATTTCCACTTGATACTTTTGTTTATACTCATTATCATCGCTTCTATCTAAAGTAATACCCAACTTTCGTTTGTTTTTTTTTGGTTTGGTTTGTTCTATTTTGATACCATTAGGACCCTGTATCCTTTTATAATTTTATACCCTCATTTGCAACCAACTTATAAAAAACAGATAGTTTAATTAAAAAAAAAGAGTTTGATAGAAAGATAAACACATAATACCCGTTCCCCAATTTAATAATAAACTGTTAGATAATTTTTAGAATGACAGATAGAGAATCACCATCCAAATTTGGGATTTTTAAAACAAGATCATCATCACCAACTAGATCCCCAACTAGATCACCCGACAGGAGTTTTGCTTCACATATTAGATCACCTAATCGGTCACCTGCAAGATCTTTGGTTCAAGTGTTGCTACCTGGATTAAGTAAATCTAATACTTCAATTAATAATGAAACATTTAAACAACAATTAGATCATCATTCAAAAGGTTTAATTCAAAATAGAATGAATAATGAATTTGAAAGAGAAAATAAAAAGGATAATACTTCATTAAAAGATTTTGCTGATACTTCAAGTGAATTAAGTAATAAAAGTCAACAAGAATTAGATGCTGAATCTATTGATGATATTTTTAAAGAATATCAAGAAAGAGTTAAAAGTTTTGTATTTAAAGAAGATTTTGATGAACATAATTTAAGTAATGTTAGTCAAAATACAAGTCGTAATATTAGTAATACTAGTCATAATATTAGTTCTAATACCAGTGGGAATACCAGTGGGAATACTAGTGGGAATAATACCAGTAATACAGCTAATAATAGTGGGAACAATGCTGGTAATAATACAAGTGGGAATAATACAAGCAGTACTGGTAATAACACCAGTAGTACCAAACATAGTGCCGTAAGTTTTAAAGATAGACATATTGAAAGGTCATTTGATAGATCACTTGAAAGATTAATTAGAACTAGAGATACCCTGGATAGTGATGCTTATATTGATGCATCAGCTGGAAATACTAGTAGTGCAAGTAATACAAATTCAAATTCAAATTCAAATTCAAATTCAAATTCAAATTCAAATTCAAATTCAAATTCAAATAATAATCAAAGAAGATATTATGATTCATTTGATTATTCTAATAATACTAATACCCTGGAAAGACCATTATATAATATATCAAAAATCAAGAATTCAACAATATCATTAAATTCAGATGAATTATTAAATAGATTAGAAAATAGATCGTTAAATGATTTATCAGAGAAATCAATTAATGAATTTCATCAAGATGAATTTAATCAAGATAATTTAGATGGTAATTCAATTTCTGAGACACCAATTATATTATATAGAGTTAGAGATAATCAATCACCAAGATTAATTGAAATAAATCATCCTAATTTAGAACCAGTTCATTATCATGATAGTGATATAAGTGATAATTCATCATCGATATCACATGATGTGCCCCATTATAGTGATGATTTTAATATTCATTCAAGTTCAAATAATTCAAATTTAAATTCTAATTCACATTCAAATTCACAAGAAACTCATAATGTTAGAAGACCACCTCCTGGAATACCACAAGATAGTTTACAAAAAATTAAAAATCATGAAAATATGATAATTTCTCCAAATAGTCCAAACAGTCTTACCTATAATCCAACATTCCCACATTATAATACCACACAACCTGAATATAATCAAAGTCAAAATTATAACCATAGCCATAGTCAAAGTCACAGTCATAGCCATACCTATAATCATAATCATACAAGTTCAAATTCAAATTCCACAACATTTAAAGATCATGAAAGTCCAACTTTGATAATGGGATTACCGATACTTAAATCTGGTAGTAGTATAACATCTCCTAATATAACTAATGATTATGAAAGTGATGAAGAATTATATTTAAATGAAAAATTTAAGAAAAGGCCAAAATTTTTCAGTAATGGATATTTTTCAAGTTTAATGATTTTAGGAATAATTATACCACCAATTTATTTTTTATTAACTTTAGGTATATTTGATAAATTATCCAGTTCTAAAAATTATTATACTGGTATATATTATAAGCAACAGTATCTGATAAATCATAGTAAATTAGTTAAATTTTCACCAAAGCAGAAAATATTAAGTCTTTTCATTGGTCTTATATATTTTGCAATAATTTTAGCAATGATTGGTATTGGTTTTGGTTTAACTCAATAAAACAATCTTTTTTTACTTATCATTATATCCTCTTCTAATCTCTTCTAATCTCTTCTAACCTCTTCTAACCTTTTTCATCTGTCTACCACTTCTTAACTTTACCACCGTCTTTCATAGTTAATCGATGGTCTCACGTGATATGAGATTCGATTTTTTTTGCAGCCAGTCGTGTGAGATTTCTCACTTGATCACAAGTTTGAGCAAACATAGGGGTTTATTAGGAACAATTAAACGAATCTATTTATTTCAACTACCAATTTAAGATTGAAGAGAAGTAGTTATCATATCGTATACACATCATTTGTTAACTAGAGATAAAGTTCACCGATAGTTTGTTTGTGGTTTTTTGTAGCTGGTTTTTTTAGTGGATTTTTTGAAGAAGTTACCAAGGGTACAAAAGCGGTAGGCCAAACCTGAAAAAAAAAAACGATAGCAATTGTAGGAAGTGTAGGAAAGGTATAGGAAGTATAGGAATAACTACCAATAAGATTATAAGGTAAGACAAAATAGGATAAATAGAAATAACAGGGGAGAAATGGGGAATACAGCAGGTAAAGAAGTTAGACCAAGATCTAATACTTATTCATCAACTACTGGTAGTACAATTAATTCATATGAATTTTCATCAAGAAGGAATACAATATTTGGTAATTCCAATGATTATAAAAAACTGAAAAAGCAAGAAGAAAGAGATAAACAAAGAGAAGAACATTATCTTAAATTAATTGTTAAATTTAAGCAATCAGTTGATGGAGGTTATTTAGCACCATTTGGAATTTATAAATCAAATTTAGATTTTAATATTGAAATAATTAGAGATTTAATAATATCAAGAAAATTAGCACCATTTTATACTCCATTACAAGATTTTAGTGAATCATGGAATGATGAAGAATTAATTAAAATTTTAAATCAATTAACTTTACATTCAATTGAGATTGCTTATGAAAATGATGAAGAAGAAGATGATATTGATAATCATAAAATTCATAAATCATCAAATTATTATAAAAGACAAGAACAAAAAATTAAATTAAATAAATTAATTGAAAAAGTTAAATCATTACAAAAAGATGAAGAAAATTTATTTTTTGAAACAAAACAAGAAATTATAAATAATGAAAAGGATAATAGTAAAAGTGAAATTGAAAAGAATGAAAATATTTTAAGTATTTCTTCAAATGATTTATTATTAAAATTATATAAAGAACCAATTGAATGTCCAATTTGTTTTTTGTATTTCCCAAATAATTTAAATTTATCAAGATGTTGTTTACAACCAATTTGTACTGAATGTTTTGTTCAGATTAAAAGATTAGATCCTCATCCACCACATGATCAACATGAAAATTCACTGAATCTGAATCAACCAGTAGAACAACAACAACAACAATCATCATCAGCACAAGAGCAAAATAAGAGTGGAATACCTGAAACTTTAATTTCTGAACCAGCAAATTGTCCATATTGTGCAATGACAGATTTTGGAATTATATTTGACAAAAATATTAATATTAAAACAGGTATAAATGGTATTAAACCAAATTTATTTAGAGATAGAGATAATAATATTAGTAATATTAATGAATTATCAGAAATTGAATCACCATTATCAAATGAATTATCAGGTAAATTTGAAAATTTAAAATTAAATGAAGAATCAAAAGAAAAAATTAATAATGAACTTAATGAACTTAATGAACCAATAGATTTTACTGAAACTAATATTTCTGGTAAACGAGTAACAATAAATGAAATTGAAAAGTTAAAACAACAACAATTTAGTGGTGGTGAAGTTATTTCATCAGAATCAATATCAATATCCTCATCACCAATTAAAGCAAATAGTCATAATAATAATAATAACAGTTTTGAAAAAAGGAAAAGAAGATCATCAATTCCTGCAAATTCACCAAAAGTTATTACAATTGATCAAATAAGACCAGATTGGGAATTAAAATTAATTAGTGCCAAAAATAAATTAGCTAGAAAAGCAGCTGCTGCCAGCGCAATTCATGCATCAAATTTAATTATAAATCCAAATAACGATTTAGCAGAATATGATACAAGAAGAAGAAGAAGTCTGAATCAAAATCCTAATTATCAAATTCAAAATGGTAGTAGTAGTAGTAATGGTGGGAATAGAGAAAATTCAAGATTTCAAACCATTGAAGACAGAATGATTGAAGAAGCTTTAAGATTATCATTATTAGATGAACAAGAAAGAATCAGGAAACAATCAACTCCGCAATCTGAATCTTCAAATTAGTCTGAATCTTCAAATTAGTCTGAATCTTCAAAGTAGTCTGAATCTTCAAAGTAGTCTGAATCTTCAAGTTAGTCTGAATCTTCAAAGTAGACTATATTCATATATTTAAGATATTTTTCTTCACTCTTTTCACTCTTTTTTTTTCATATGTTATTCCCTAGTTTCCTAGTGAAATATTAAGCTTATTCTAAACCTGCTGTGAATCACACCTTCTATACCCATTTCAAAACTCTGGTTCAGTCTACGTGAATTAAGTCCAGTGCTTATCAGGGTATTTCCTAAAACAGACGATTAGAAATATTTTTATGCGAAACAGCATAAGCGAAATTTAAAAATTTAGCTAATTACGAAACCCACGGTAATAATTGATAAGAACTGGTTTCTCACAGCAAAGAGGTAGTTAAGAAGAAGTTCGAACAAGCGGAGCAGTTTTACGTTGGCATTGGTGGTTTTTAACAGAGAAATTCAACCGTTAAAAGGAGCTACCCCCAAAGAATTGAAAAGAAGTTCTGGATCTCATTGGTTAATACTAAGGACAGTTGATATAATTATTTTTTTTTTTCCAAATTTTTTTTCAGGTGGTTTTTGGTGGTTTTTGGTGAATTTAGCAAAGACAATTGGCGGGTTTGAGTTGCTTAAGTAGTTTGGTACAGTAGGTATACGAATAGAGAGAGAGTTTATAAAGATTTTGGTTGAAAGAGAAGAGTGAAAAAATACACAAAATTAGACGAGAATTGAGGTAGTTATAGAGATTGTTATAGAGTACCATAATTATAGAAAAAAAGGTTATAAAAGAAATAGAGAAAGATGGAAGAAATTAATAAGCTTCCAATCAAACGACTATTCGATTATAAATTAAGTAAACTTAAAGAAGTTACAAAATTACCAAAAGAGTTTGAATTAGATAATAATGATATCTTATTTAAAATTAAATTAATTGGTATAAATTTTAATAAAGATTTTGAATTACTTAAAATTTCACCAAAAGATATTGTTCCTGGTAATAAGTTTATTGGTAAAGTTTATGCAATTAATGAAAATTGTGAAAACTTAAAAGATTATGAAAATATCAAGTTTAATGAAAATTATCTTATTTTCCCATTTACAAATTGTATTCAACAAAATTTTAAACCAATTTGTCAAAATTGTAATAAATTCTTAAATAAAAAGGGCAAAAATGAAGATTTGGTAAGAGAAGAACAATTCTTACCTTGTTTGTTAAATTTTCAATTTGGTATAAACTTAGCAGGAGGGTTCCAAGATTTTTTAAAGATTTCAAATTTCAACCAAATTTCAATACCAATCCCTGAAAATTTAAGTAATCATGATGTTTTATTTTTATTAGATATAAGTTTACCATTTTATTGTTGTTTAAAACAATTTTTTGTTTATGATAAATTAATTTTTAATGAATTTAATAATACTACTAAAAAATTAATTATTTTAAATGATTTAAATAAAGAATTAAATGATGTTTTAATTATTTTAAAATTATTAAATTTAAATCAAAATAATTTTTCAATTATTGATTTAAAATATTTAATTAATGAAACTGAAAAGGAAGAAAATGGTAATGAAAATGAATTAACAAAATATTATAGTAAATTTAATCAAATTTTCATTTTCAATTTTGATTTAATTTCAATTAATTTTGGTTTTAAAAGTTTAATTTCAACTGGTTTAACATCAATTAAATCAAGGTATAAAATTTTTTTATTTAATCAATATAATCCATTGAATTTTAATATTAATTATAATTATAATTTAATAGATGATAAAACAATTATTGAATTTAAATTAAATTGGTTTAATAAATTTGATTTTATTGAAATTTTAAAATTTTTATCCAATTTAAATAATGAATTGAGTTCAACTGGAAATAATAATAATAATAATAGTGAAGAATCATCTTCAAACAGTTCAATATTACTGGGTTATACTTATAAAACAGAAACCACGTCACCTTCAATACCTAAGAATTCCAATTCAAGTTCAAAATCAAGAAAGAATAAAAGAAAGAATAATAAGAAAAATTGGTTATGGTATGAAAAAGATTTTGATTTATCAATGCAAAATCCTAATGAAATTCATTCAGTTAAACAAATTAATAAATTAATTAATCTGAATAAATTTACAAGAATTTGTTATAATAACAAACCAATAAAATCTGAAAAAGTGAATGCTATTTTTTTTGCATGATCCAATAATATAAGTGTTAATATAGTGTTTAATAGATAGTAATAGGGTTAAAAATGTATATTAGTGTGTCTGTATTTACAAGTTCCATTTCTAACCATGCATGTATCTTTATATTGATATGGATAATTATGTTTATATGAATATTTATCTTGATATGAATATTTTATTATTTTTTTTAGTTTTAGTTTTATTTTTAAGCTTCTTCCTCTTTTCCTAAATCAATTAAAATATCTTTAAAAATATCTTTTAATTTAATTAAATTAATAATTCTTAATCTTTCATCTTTTAAATGAGCGTTATCACTTGATTGACCACATGGAATTTGACAAGCAATAGCATTAAATTTTTTCTCTAAAAATCTAATAATTGGAATAGAACCACCTTCTTTAATTAATAATGGTTCAATTGCCCAATTTTTTTCAATTTTGGAGAAAACTAATTTATAAATAAAACTTAAAGGATTACCTAACCAAGATTCAGCTTCATGAGTAATTTCAATATTTAATTTATTTATTGAATTTAAATTTTTAAAATTTTCATTTATATGATTAATTAATTTGATTTTAATTTTTTCAATATCTTGATTTGGTACAATTCTAATTGATAATGAACATCTAACAGTTTTAGGTATAACAGTATTATTATTTGGTCCACTAACTTCAATTTTATGAATTGTTAATGATGGTAATGACCATTTTGAAATTAATTCATTTAATTTAAATTTTTCAGGGTTATAATTTACAATTTTATTAAAAATTTCTAATTCTTCATTTGAAATTTTTTTAATATCATCATAAAAACCTTCAATGTTAATTTTTTCTTCAAAACTATTATTGTCATCATTATTATAGTTGTTTAGTTCATTAGTGGGGTTTTTGTTAAAACTATTTAAAATTTTAACTAATTCCATCATTGGTTCATTCAAGACTCCACCATCAACCCCTGAATGTCTATCAGGTAAATCACTTTCAATTTTAATTGAACAATTAATAACTCCTCTTAAACCATAATTTAAACAGGGTCTTTCATCATCTAACCAATAACTATTTGAAGAAAAAATATAATCAATATTACCAATAATTTCAAAATTTTCATTAATTATTTTCTTAAATTGTTTTGAACCAGTTTCTTCTTCACCTTCTAAAATAAAAATTACATCAATACCTAAATTATTTAGTTGATATAATTCCGCAACCGATTGAATCATTGATAAGATTGGCCCTTTATTATCGGAAACTCCTCTACCGTATAAAAACCCATTTTTACTAATCATTTCAAAAGGATTAGTTAACCAATTATCATTTTCATTAGCATCAACAACATCATAATGACCATAAAATAAGATTCGCTTTTTAGGTGATTGTTCTTCTTCTCTTTGAATAGTATTAGTGGAATTATTATTACTTTGAAATTTTGAAATTATAATTGGATTACCATTTTCAACTGGTAAAATATGATTTGTTGCACCAAAATTATCTAATAATTTAATTAAAAATTTTGTACAATTTCTTATATCATGTAAATAAGTATCATTATATTTCAGAATTGTTTTAAAACTGATAAATTTTGATAAATTTTTTAATAATAAATCATCATCAATTTTTAAATCAGAATTTGTAGTATATTTATTATTATTTGTAATTGCAGTTGATTTCCTTCTAGGTTTATAATTTATTATATCAAAATAATTAATTATTTTTGAACCACCAGTTAAAAGGTTTAATTTATCATCATGATCATTTATAAATAATGTCAAAGTAGAATACTTATTAATAGTATTAATTGAACCATTTGATAAAATTAGATTTAAACCATTTTTATTACCAAAGATTATTAAATTATTTTCAAGTACAACTAATGAACTAATTTCTTCATTTTCAAAATCATTTTCATTACAATTGATTGATTTAATTAATTGGAAAGTTAACAAATCCCAATTATTAATTATACCATTTGATAATCCAACATAAAGGAAAGTACCTTGTAAATACATTGATAAAATTGATTCATCATTAAATAAAGTTTTTAAAAGGATTAATTCAAGATCAGGTGAAGCATTAGAATTATTATTATTAGTAGTAGTAGTATTTGGTTTTATACCCCAAATTTTTATACTACCATCACCACCACAACTGACTAAAAATTTTTTATAAATTGGATATTTCATTTGCATGAATTCATTCAGGAAAGAAATTAAATTATATATATAACCATAATGAGCAAATTTAATCATATTTTTATTATTTAATTCACATAAGGCAATTGAATCAATGGATTTTAAATTTTTTTTAGTTGCGATTGTAACATTAACTTTACCACCTGGACCCGTTGAATCAAAAAATTTATTATATCTTAAATGAGGTAATTTATCTCTTGAGAGTTTACTACCAATTTCGCTTTCACTATCATCAGTACCAGTACTATTGTTATTACTATTATTATTATCATTATTATTAAGATCACTTTGATGATTTATTTCATTTCTTAAAGTTACAAGACTTATTTTACACCATAATAAACTTGCATTTTGAGCACCAATAAATAACATATTAATTTCTTCACATAAATGAATTGAAAAAATATCACCAATATCAATTGTTGAATAAATAATTTTAACACATCTTATATTATTAATACTTTCAATATCATAAATTTTAATTAAAGATTCAGAACCACCAACAAATATAAAATTTTCATCATTACTTAAAATTAAACATAAATTTGAACCTTGCATTTCTTCTTCAAAAATTTCTTTAATTAGCCTATAAGAATTAAGATCGAAAATTAGAATTTTCCCATTTTGAGTACCACAAAATAATAATTTTTTAGTATTTGAAATTATTGTTGATATAATTGAATCATTATTATCCCAACTATGAATCAATTGTAAATAATTTAAATCCAATGGACTTGGACTTGGACTATAAAAACTTTCCTTTTGAAAAAAACTTTCCTTTTGAATCATTTTTGAAAGATTTTTATCGATTTTAGATTCGATATTATTGAATTCTTTATTGAATTCTCGTTCAATCTCTTTATCAATCTCTTGATCGATTTGTGGTTGGATGTGACTATTTCCCATCATAGGATAATTATGAATTGTATCGTTTTTCGCGAAATCACCATTTTGTCAGTGCTGTTACCTTTGAAAAGTGTGGTTAAATCAATAGATAAATATTAAATAAGGCTTCATTGTTATTTCAAAGCTATTTGAATGAATTTTAAGGTATAAAGTTTATATGTTTACAAATTTCAATGGTTGAAATTGGTTTAAATTTGAAGATTTTAAAGTAGTTATTTTTCTTTTTGAGTCATCTGAGTCATCTCAGTGTTAGACTTGATCTTCTAAGTCTTATTCTTAGTGTTGATCTTAGTCTTAGTCTTAGTATTGGTCTTACTCTTAGTGTTAGTCTTATTCTTGGTCTTACTCTTTTAACTCTTTAATTTACTCTTTTGTGGCTGGGTTGATCAGAGTCAACTCATAAGCCATTTCAGTTTGGGATTTAACCAATATTCAAATATCTCTTTAAATCACTGAATCACCCTTTGATTGAAATTATTGGTTAACCTTTACCTGAGATAAATTGATATAAAATTAACTACAGAATTGCTATCATAATTACAATTATGATTATTAGCTTATAAAACGTTGGTTAATTGTGGTATTTTCATGATTAATTTGCAGCCATCGCAAGTTTCAAGTCCTTTAGGTTTTTGCAGCCAAAAGGCACTAATAAACCATATGATTCATTCACTGCATGATTCATTCACTACATGATTCATTCGCTGTAAATGTAATAAGAGAATCTAATATCAAGCAACTTAATAACTGGCAAGAGTCCTTCAACTCTTTGATGTACCAACCCAACCAAAGTACAGAGTAAAAACCCAACCAAAGTACTAATTAGAGTATTATCAACCAAAACAAGGTAATAATTAGAGTGCAAATGACTTCTCTTGTCTCAAAAAGTGAAGTTCCAGGTATGGTGATACTCCGAAGTCTCTGTAACAATTTCATAGTTCTAATTAAAATCTTATCTTCTATAGTGTTTGGCAAATGTGAAAATCACTAGAAATCATGAAAATTTCATTAATTAACTTATTTTAAGTCTAAAAATCACCCAAAAATCACAATTTGCCAATTATAACCAAGTCTTTCTATTGATACCAATTAATCATATACTTTACATAATAATATTACCGACTAATTCGGTAATTCAGATAATCCACTCATAACAGAGAAATCACAGCCAAGTCGCACATTTGCTTCTCGTGGGAAAGTTCTCAGATCAACAACTTTAAGGGTCTTTTGAACAGCCTTGATTAGAACAGAATTTTAGAGATTTAGAACAGAATTTTAGAGACAACTAAAGAGATAGAGATAGTTAAAGAGATTACACAGGCAATTGAAGAATAAAAAAAAAAATTATAAAGAGATGCTTACTTACGCTACGTTAGACGGTAATCAATGTTATTATAACAAATCAACTGGTAATGTTTTATTGATTGAAAATGGTGAAATTAAACAAGTTTCAGAAATACCAAATTATTATAAGAATTTAGAATTTAAATCATGTTTTATAATTGGATTAATCAAATTGAAATTGAATAATTATATTATATTAATTGAAAATTTTGACAATGTTGGAAGTATTTTAAATGAAAAAATTGGTAAAATCAAAGAATTTAAAATTTTGAAAACTAATAATAATTTAAATAGTAATCTGGAAGAATCAGAATATTTAAAATTATTAAATTATCATTTAGAAAAAAATGAATTTTATTTTTCAGTAAGTGGTAATTATGATTTAACAACAAATTTTCAAAAAAAATTTGAATTAAAGGAAGAATTTGGTAAATTAGAACAAGAAATTATTACTGAAGAATTTTGGTGGAATAATTATATTTGTAAGAATTTAATTAATGATTTTAAAATTAATAATGAATTTTTAACCCCAATTATTAATGGTTATGTTAAAAGTGAAAATATTAATTTTGATTCAAAATATAATTTAGATTATATTTTAATTACTAGAAAATCAATTAATAGATCAGGTACAAGATATTTTAGAAGAGGTATTGATGAAGATGGTAATGTTGCAAATTTTAATGAAACTGAACAAATTCTTATAAGTAATAATCAAATTTATAGTTTTTTACAAATTAGAGGTTCAGTACCTATTTATTGGACTGAAATTAATAATTTAAAATATAAACCAAATTTAATTGTTTCAAATAAAAATTCAATTGATTCAACAACAAAACATTTTAATAAACTTATTAATAATTATAATCAAAGTGATATTTATTGTATTAATTTAGTTAATAATAAAGGTTATGAATTACCAATTAAAAATGGATTTGAATCAATTATTAATAATTTATCAAATTTAATTAAATCAAAAATTTTTTATATTTATTTTGATTTCCATCATGAATGTAAAAATATGAAATTTGAAAATATTGAAAAATTAATTGAAGTAATTGAAAATTCTGGTTTTACTAATTCAAATTATTTTCAATATGATTTAAATAATAATAAAATTTTATCAAAACAATCAAAAATTATTAGAACTAATTGTATGGATTGTTTAGATCGTACTAATGTTGTTCAATCAATGTTTTCAAGATGGATTTTACAAAAACAATTAAATAATTTAGGATATTTATCAATTATTATACCATGGAAAAAAATTGATAAAAAATTTAATTTTATTTTCCAAAATATTTGGGCTGATAATGCTGATGCAGTTTCAAAATCTTATTCTTCCACTCCTGCTTTAAAAACTGATTTTACAAGATTAGGTAAACGTACAATAATGGGATCATTAAATGATTTAAATAATTCAATTATTAGATATTATAATAATAATTTAAGAGATGGATTTAGGCAAGATTCATTTGATTTATTTTTAGGTAATTTTAAACCTTTTGAAAATATTGAAAATCCTTTTATTGATTATAGACCAAATTATATTCAATTATTACCTTATTTATTAACAACTTCAATTTTAATTTTATTTTCATTAATATTTTATCCTAAAGGTTCAATTTTTAATTTTAAAAATTTAATTACTATTAGTTGTTGTTTAATTTTTCAATTTAAATCAATTGAATTTATTTTAAAAAATCCTTATCAATATGTTAATTGGCCAAATTTAATTAATTTAGATTTCTTAAATAAATTGAAAATTAATGATAATAATGATAATGTAATTGGTTATAAATTCGAACATAATAAAGATTTTAAAGTTCAAACTAAAAAGAGTAATTAATATATGTTTCATAATATCCTCCCTATCCTCTACCTCTTGCTCTACCTCTTCCTCTACTAGAAAGAGTAATTACTACCTCCTCTACCTCTTCTTCTATCTCTTCTAACCTAACCTAGAGTAAAGAGATCTAAATAATTGTTTCCACCATTCCCTACTATTCACCACCACTCCTACCACCATAACTCTACCACCATAACTCCTACCACCATCTCTTGCACCATATCTAACAAGATATCTGTAACCTGCAAGATCTGACTCAAACCTCAGTACAAAATTCTCAAAAGAATCTCAATTGGGAAAAACTGCGAAAGATGTCAGAAGAAGTATGTAACAAACAACTAATCCATGAACAGTGCCAATGATGGACTGGACTCAAATGAGATTACTAACCTTTAATAAGATTCCAATAGATATTAAAGAAACAACCACCAAACCAATTTTAATAATTAAAAACATTCATTCGGAATTAACTGAAAATGATATAATTGAATTATTTTCAAAAATTTCAAATGTTGAAACATTTAAATTTAATGAAGAAACTAAATCAATTGGATATATTTGGTTTGAACTGGATAATGAAGCAAACAATAAATTGGCAATTCAAAAATTTAATGGTAAAAAGGCAATGGGTGAAATATTAATTGTTAAAGATCCAAATGTTAAAGAATTATCATTATTAGATAGAATTCAAGTACCTCCATTAGGACCATCATCAGGATTAAAAGTTAAAAGAAGAAGTCCAAAAGGTTATAGAAGTAGAAAACATGATAATAGAGGTTTTAAAGGTAATAAAAATCCTAAATTTAATAAGAAAACTGCTGAACAATTAGATGCTGAATTAAATGAGTATATGAATAAAAAGGATTGAACTGTCAACTTCTTCTCTCCTCTACCTCTGCCTCTTCTATACCTCCATATCCACCTCTACCTCTATATCCACCTCTATATATCGTTATGTTCTGAAGAGCTCTAGCTTACATCCTGGATTTCATTCTAACTCACTAGAGATTCTTCACTAGATATTCTTCACTAGAGATTCTTCACTAGAGATTCTTTGAGTTCTAAGAATACTGACAGCATCATAATAGTGGTCAGATAATGATAGCAGTTAGGATAGAATAACATGGTAATAAATGGTGATTTATAGGGCTAGTCTCTATGGTACCACCTCGCACCATCTCGCGTGCCATATCTGGCACCATCGCCCCATCGCTGGCACCAGTTGGTAATTTGGTGGTGGTTTTGGTGAGAAAAAAATTGAGAAAGATCACAAACATGAAAGATTTAATAACTATAGCAGACAATTTAAATCAAGCCAAACAAAGTATTTCCCAACTTCAAGCTTCCATTAACAAAGTCCTTCAGTTAACTCCCAATGCAGAAGAAATCGAAACATTAATTAATTTTATTAATCAATCGAGTGAACAAGAAATCATTGATAAATTGAAATTTTTAATTTCAACACCACATATTAAATTATGTGTTAAATTCAAACAATTGTTCGATAACAATTCATTACCCTTCATTCAAATGTTTAGTTCAATCAATTTGAGACAGCATGGTACATCTCAACATGGTACAGCTCAACATGGTACATCACAACAATCTGGTAATTATAATATAAATTCTCATTCAAATGAATCATTAGATTATATATTAGATTATGAACCAAATAAAAATGAAATTGTTCAAGAAATTAAAGATGATGAAGAAACTGGATTACCACAATTATTAAGTATCAAAGATGATAAATTATTTCAACAAATTTTTTTAGATAAATCATTCATTGATCCCATTATTCAATTAGAGAATATAAATAAAATTAATGAATTAAATAATTCAAAATTAATTTTAAAGGGTAAAAAATTATTAAATTTTTTATTAATTGATATAATTAATGAATATTTACCAAATTTATATTATCAAGATTTAAATTTTATAATTGAAAAAATATCAAATATTGAAATTTTATTTAAAATTTCAATTATTTATAATTTACCAAATCATTTAAAATTTAAAATTTCTGAAAGAATGAATAATAAAGATAAAATCTTAATTATAAGTAATTTATTTTTATCATATTTAGGTGGGTTAAGTATTGAATATACTTCAATTACTTTAAAATTATGGATTAAAAAAATTTATTTTAAAATTTTTGAAAAATTTTTAACTCCAGAGCAAACTGAATTAAAACAGCAGACTAAAGATTATGATGAAGAAAAAGATATTGAACTTGAAAATGAATTAATCAATACAAATTCCAATCATTTAATAAATAAATTATATCAAAATGAATTTCAATTTTTATTTGAAAATTTTAAATTTGAAACTTTAGAAACTGATCCATTCGTTGTAAAATTATCAAATGAAAATAATGAAAAGATTTCAATTGGTACAAATAGTATTAATGAAAATTTAGCAAAAATTAATTGTATTAAAGAATTTTTAAATAATGAAAAATTAAAATTAAAATATTTAGGTAATTTCTTAGATAAAAATTTTCAATTTCAAGAAATACAATCTAAATCAAAAAAATTTAAAGATATTGTTAGCAATTTACCAAATATTAAATATAATTATGTAGTTCATCTGGGTTTAACTCAATGTACTATATTAATTGATGATTTAGTGTTAGCTGTTAGTATTCATTTAGATGAAAAAATTTCAATTATAAGATGTGAATCAATGGCTTATGATAATTTAAAAGCTATTCAAAGTTAAAATAGGTCATCTATTAAAAAGGATTTAAGTTATAGAGCATTGATTATTATTGATTACCAGTTCTTAAATTGGTGTAAATAATATAAAAGAGAATAAAAGGGTTTAGAGGTGTATAGTAAAGCATTTAATTTAAGTAAAGGTATCTGTAAACTCTAAAGAGTCAATCAAACAATTCTTCATCATCCAGACGTCATCTTTCAATCCGTTATGCTATCTAACTTCACTTATTTGCTTTGCAGTGTTATTGCTTTGCGGTATTTGCAGCATTTGCACCCAAACGCATTTCAACTTTATCGCTAACTTACCAGACTCCATTAATTTTTGGCGATATGTTCAACCTCTTCAATAGTTATCAACGGTATCACCATTATTATTAGTGATCAAATGATTGGTAATTTGGGCAATTTTTGCATGGTTGTTGATATTAGATGAATAGATTAAACCCCTTGCATAGATAAGGGGGATAAAAATGGTATTAGTAGTACCAAAAATGGTACCAGCAATGGTACCAGAAATGGTACTACTAATGGTACTATTGGTACCACCGGTGGTACTAAAAAAGAAAACGCGGTAAAATTTCTTTTTCCCGGGATTGTTAGGGAACATCGAGCGGTCCACGTGACTTTTGATTTGAGGTTTTCAAAAATCCTCATTGGATTAAAAATTTTCAGATTTCCCAACGAAACCAAAAAAGTTTTTAACCTGTTAAAGGAACATTAGATAGGAACATATAGAATAGGATATCAATTAAAACAATGAGTTTACCTGATTATAATGTTAGTGATTATGCTAAATTTGCTTTAGCCGGTGCTATTGGATGTGGTGTTACCCATGGTGCTATGACTCCAGTTGATGTTGTTAAAACTAGAATTCAATTAGAACCAACTGTTTATAATAGTGGTATGATTGGATCATTTAGAAAAGTTATTACTACCGAAGGTGCCGGTGCATTATTAACTGGTTTAGGACCAACTGTTTTAGGTTATTCATTACAAGGTGCTTTTAAATTTGGTGGATATGAATTATTTAAAAAGAATTTTATTGAATATTTAGGTTATGATACTGCTAAACAATATAAAGATGCTATTTATATTGGTTCATCTGCTTTAGCTGAATTTTTTGCTGATATTGCTTTATGTCCATTAGAAGCAACTAGAATTAGATTAGTTTCTCAACCAACTTTTGCTAATGGTTTAATTGGTGGATTTGGTAGAATTTATAAAGAAGAAGGTATTGGATCATTTTATAATGGTTTTACTCCAATTTTATTTAAACAAATTCCTTATAATATTGCTAAATTTTTAGTTTTTGAAAGAGCTGCTGAAGCTATTTATGGTACTATGTCAACTCCAAAAGATCAATTAACTCAATCAACTAAAACTGGTGTTGATTTATTAGCTGGGGTTATTGCTGGTTGTTGTGCTGCTTTTGTTTCTCAACCTGCTGATACTTTATTATCAAAAGTTAATAAAACCAAAAAGGCTCCAGGTCAATCAACTGTTGGTTTATTATTACAATTAGCTGGTCAATTAGGTGTTACTGGTTCATTCGCTGGTTTACCAACAAGATTAGTTATGGTTGGTACCTTAACTTCATTACAATTTAGTATTTATGGTCAAATTAAATCAGCTTTATCTTGTCCACCAGCTGTTTCTTTATAGATTTAATATGTCTTATATATTCATTTATTCCTTCCTCTCCTTTTCATCCTCTCCTCTACACCCTTTTACCTCACTGTTCTTCTTCCTCTTTCTTTTCCTCTGTACTCCCTCTACCCTCTACCTCTTCCTATACCTCTTTTCTTTCTCTTACATCTGGTCTTGCATCAAGTTTTGCATCTAGTGTTATACTTCATCCTCATCATCTCCATCCACCATCTCAGTGTCGCACCTTATCTTAACTGACTACTCCTTTAATTTCCGATAAGCCGTCTCCGTCCGTCTCAAAAGATTTGAAACACCGCAAAATGGAAAGATTTCAGAGATACAATTTCACCTTCAGAGATTCACTTGAACAGTTGAACAGATATGTAATACTAGCTAGTAGATTAACTACATAATAAATATAAACTCTATGATCTTTTAGCTATGATTTTTTAGCTACAGAATTGTAAATCTTATAAACTAGTAAATGTTGATACCAATGAGATTCTTTAGTACTAGTTTTAACTAAATTTGATTTTGAATCAATATCTTTTTCATCATCAGTTTTGGCTTCATTTTCATTTTCATTGTTAGTTCCATCTTTAGTCTCATTATTGGTTTCCATTGTTTCAGGATCAAATTTATAAACATCTTTATTAAATTTTCTTAACCAATAAATATTCAATAAAGAAAATGCAGTTACAAATTCCATTGAAATAGCTAAAACATATTCATAAATGGTTACTTTTCTATGACCTTCAACAGTAAAATAATTAGATATTTCAAAATAATTCATTTCATCAATATAAATTGATAAAATTCCGTAAATACCTCTAACAGTTATAAATGGAATAATAAAAATTAAAATTATCATAACCTTAGTTCTTAATTTCTTATAAACATAATTATATATAGTTAAGATAGCAACAGAAATTGAATTAATTAAAAACATTGCTTGTCCAATAGTTCTAAGAGCTTTTGAAGTTGTTACTTTTGAATGATCATTAATTAATTGTTCAGTTGTCATACCAGCTAACATTGTACCACCAGCAATTATAAAAGCATTAGCAGGAATTAAAGATACATGGAAGATATTCTTGTATGAAATATCTTTACCAATGAGTGGTTTAGTTAATATTGAAGTACCAAAATAATGTTGTTGTTCATTAATTAAAAAATATAATGTTGCTAAAACCAATGCAAAATATCCTTCAGCACCTAAAACTAAATATGCAATTAACCATTGATAATGATTATAACCTAATACGGCAAATCCTAATCCACTAATTTGTCCACCAATTCTAATAATTCCATAAATTAATAATGCTGTATAAACAGATTTTAATTTTTTATGGAAAATTATATAAAAACTGTTTATATTATAAATAAAGTAAAGTCCTAAAAATATACTTGCCGCAATACCTAAATCAGATAATTTAAAAGACATCCTGAAAAACTCTGTCTTAAACTTTGTGTTTGCAAAACTTTCCAGTTCAATTGATGGGGGATATTGGCATTATTTATAGATTTTAGGTTTCGATTATATAAGCCAGTTTACGAAAAAATGACTTGGAGCGGCTGTGATTTAAGTTTGGGAAAAGAATATGTCAACGTCAAACTATTAAGATGATAAAATAGGGCCATTGCAACAATGCCTTAAGACATAACTAATGTGAAATCATTAAAGGAGTAAAGAGATAGGGGGTGGGGGGAATAACAGATTAGGTCAAGATGAAAAAAAGAGTAGGCTTGGAGGATTAAACGAATTTGAGCTAAGCTTCAAGGAATCTTTGGTTTTAGGAGCCGCAGCAGAATTTGATGGAATTATGAACACCATTGTGGCTAAATTTTTTTATTGTTTGTTATTATTGACACCACGTATAAGTAAATTGGGAATTATAAGGAACTGACCAATGATATAGTATTGAATTTTAATGGCTCTTAAGTTTTTTTAAGAAAAAGTGTAAGAGATTATAAGGAACACAATAGAGTATATAGAAATTATAGTGATGATAAAGATTTCTAAACCTTCTAATCACTATAGAGCTAAACTAAAGAAACTATTCAATGGAATATAATTTTTATTAAACTTTTAATTCGATTGGATTCAGGGTCAGGCTGAAAAAAGAGTAGGCTTGGAGGATTAAACGAATTTGAGCTAAGCTTCAAGGAATCTTTGTTTTTAGCGGACCGCAGCAGAATTTGATGGAATTATGAACACCATTGTGGCTAGATTTTTTTGCCATTTGTTATTATCAACAATACGTATTCAACAATACGTATTCAACAATACGTAATTAGAAAATTGGGAGTTACAAGGATTTGGCCAATGATATGCCATCGAATTTTCAGGGATCTTAAGTTTTTTAAGAAAAGAGTAAAGTACCATTGATTAGAGTATATAGAGTATCGAGATTATAGATTATAGATTATAGATTATAGATTATAGATTATAGATTATAGATTATAGATTATAGATTATAGAGATTATATAGATGATAGAAATTATAGAGATTTGTAAACCATCTAATCACTATAGAGATAAACTAAAGAACTATTGAAGGGAGTATGACTTTATAACACTTTTAATTGGATTAAAGTCAATGTTATTTTAAAACAATTAATGTTATTTTAAAAACAATTGTTTTAAAATAATTGGTCCCTTTTTAATGAAAACACCGGAAAAGTTTAAATGTGCCGTATTACTATCTAAATTTGGTACAGTTAATCCCACTTACAAACCGCACCTACATCAACAGGATGTCGTTCGCTTACAATCTAAAATTGGCTCACCACAATTTAATAATTCACGGCTGCAATTTAAAACTAGGCACTGTAAAATTGAACATTTCGTTGTTGCCATAAATATTATCTTAGCTTCAGAGTTTCTTTCGACACTCTCCTTACGTGCCAATTTGAAGGAGAAGGCACATTCATCTTTCAAGAACCTATGTAAAGAAGATTTGCTTACACTTAAGCCATCAAAAGAAGTACAGAGAGCGTCCAACATGTCAACTAGAGTAGAAGAAGGATTGTCATCAACAATATCTTTCAAGTAATCTTTATGTTCATCATTAAGCTTTGGCTTAGGATTACCCTTGATTTTCGGGAGTGGAAGTTCACCATCACATCATCTGCTTCTTTGTATTGTCTAACCCATTTTTGAGCGGTACGGCTCACAATCCCTAGAGATTTGGCAATGGAGGAAATAGAAGTTCCTGGTTTTTCTATCCAATCAGAGAAAAAAGCTTCCCTATCTTGAAGAGAGTATATACGATATCTTCTAGTTAAATAACCCGGTTCATCTTCGTTTTTGGGTTTCTTCTCCTTCTTTTCCTTTGAAATTGTATCAACTTCCATATGTAGACGTTCACATTCAATTTCACGGTACTTCGTTAAATTAGTCAAAGTATCTAAAGGGAGGCCAATCACACATGTCAATATCATCTACAACAGGGTCACCTTTTGCGTTTACAAGGTTATTATCCCCCATCGTCGAATACAAATCTATATTCCATTTCTTGAACTAATTGAAACTTTCAGCCCTAGATTCGCACTGGCTGTTTCAAAAAACCATATTGTATATAAATTAATATAAAATCCGCAGTTTAGAAAAACCATAACCCAGACTATGGTATTGCTAAGCTTAACATTTTGGACCTGGTTTTTTTTTTCAAGTTGCCTATGTGATAATGCTACTGAACAAGTAACTAGACAGGCAATAAAACAGCAAATCATGCCCTGTTTGGATAATACCGGTACTGAAGCCATAGTTAACTATTACGACAACTCAGTATTTATATACTTAGTAAATGACGAAATTTATTCTCCAAAATCGACACATAAGGAACTAGCTGACTGTTTGCACAACCGCACAGCGCCAGCGTCAGTACAAGTTGCAGATGGACCAATTTCCGAATCATCGAAGTATTACAACATTGTGGGGCAGGGTGAGAGGGATAACAGTTTTGATGGCGAAGACTCCGATACCAATAACAGTACGGATACTTCAAGTGATTTCAAAATATACCCTATGTGTCTTGCAAATGTCGCCACGACGGTTTCTTGTTAATGGAGGTGTGGAATGTTTTTGGGGTTAAAGATATTCGGTATGAGAAGAAAACATAGAGTGTCAAGTTAGAGAATCTCTTTTTAATAATTCAATGACGTTCAAGGGATAAGGGTATAGGAGTAGGATTTAACAGTTAAGAGTTAATTTATGAGAGAGAGTTTAGATCAAGAGTTATGAATAAAAGTGACGATCAATAGTTGAAATTCAGATATTCATTTACTTCAATTTATTTCATTATGGAATCGATTCATATTTTATATCCAATATCCGATCAGTGATTTTGTATTCTATTGAATTTCTGGTTTAATAGTGATTTTCCAGTCATCATTCTAATTAGAATCAATTCTTTTTATCTGTTAGAACTAAATTAGAGGATATTCAGTATAGTTAACAGTGTTCTGTGAGTTTTGACGTTTACCTCACGGCTTAAAAAGAAAGAAAAAGAAGGCAAAAAGAAAGCAAAAAGAAAATAAAGAGGTACATATGGTGCTTGATACGTAATGCTTATTGAAATAACATTACTTGTAGATCGGGAATAATAAGACATCTCAAATTACTTCTCATTGAACCGAATTCTTAGTATTACTACTCAGTCTTACTACTGAATTGTATATCCTCTGCTAGCTATTCTCTGTTATCTATACCATCTATACTTGGTTATAGCTGCTTGCTTATATCTACATGGTTATATCTGCATGGGTATACTAAGAAAACTTCAGGTTATCATCACCAAAACCTCATCAGGTTAAATTCTCAAATTTTTTTTCATCTCATCCCATAATGTACAAATCTGAAAAATACGTTGACAGTGATAGTGAAGAAGAATATGAAGTAGAAGAATTCAAACCATCCAAGAATTACCAAAAAGTAAATATCAAATCAATTAATTTACTTGAAAACCAAACAACAAATGGACAAAACAAAGAAGAAGAAAATAGTAAACAAATTTGGTTAATTAAGTATCCTAAAAATTTAAATTTAAAAAACTTGAAAACTATACCAATTAATTTTAATAATGAATTAATGAAGTTTGAAAATAATTCCAAGCAATATAAGATAAATGAATCAATTGAATTTAATGAAGATAATAATAATTTTAAAATTTTCACTCCCCAAAACAAGAAATCTAATGGTAACCGTGATAGTGACAAATTTAAAGTAAATAATTTAAAAATTAATAGATTTTATAATATTAGTGAAAATGTTGAAATACCTTTAATTAATTTATCCAAAGTTAAAAAACCAAGATTAAACGTACCAAAAGTTAAAGGATTAACTATGAGACATTTCCCAACAGGTTATGGAAAGGAAGATTTTAAACATTTAAAATTAGGTGACGATGATGAAGAAGAAGAAAAAGAAGAAGCAAGTGAATCACAAGCTGCGGAATTAACTGATGATGAATTAATTGAATTGGAAGGTATAGACAAGAAGAAGCAAAAGAAAGAAAAGAAAGATAAAAAGGAAAAGAAAGAAAAGAAAGAAAAGAAGGATAAAAAGGATAAAAAGAAGAAGGATAAACATTAATAGATATTCTGGATTACTCAGAAAAAGACTCTGACACTCTAACAATCAGACTCTAACAATTGGACTCTAACAATTGGACTCTAACAATTGGACACTTAGACTCTCTAACAATTAAACTGTTAGACTGTTAGATTGCAGCGATGAGATGATACTTGATGGTGGTAATTAATGCCATTTCTCGCACCAGATCCAGTACCAACGCTGGCACCGCCGCTGGTACCGCCTTTAGTACCATCGCTGGTGATAATTCTAGTTCTGGGATGAGAAAAAAACTCTGCGAATGGGTAATAAAGTATCAACTGCAAGGAAACTAGGTAAATTACCAGTAGATTCTAAAATAATAAGATCTGAAATAGATCAATTATCCAGGTTAAAACAGCAAAAGGTAAATAATGAATTTAAAAATCACAATGAAAATGAACCAAAAAATCAACTGCAACATGGTGATGTTAAAGAAGTTAAAGGTGTAAATGGTGTAAATGATGTTAATGAAAAATTCAAAGGTAAAGATGGTAATGATCCACAAGGAGATTTTCTACAAGTTTTAAATAAAATTGGTAAAATCATTGAAACTACCAAAACAACCGAATTTCAAAATTCAAATTCAATAAATCAATTAAAGATCAGAGAACAAATTTATCAAGATAATAAAATAAAGATAGATTTAATTGATAGTAAAAAATTAACTTTGATTTTAAATGATTTAAAACAATACGATAACACCAAGATTTTGTCTGAATATAATATTGTAGATTGGGAACCAATTTTAAGCCATTTTAAACCTCCATCAAATTTTAAAGAATTCAAACTGTTAAAAGATGGTGAAATTAGTAGTGATATTAATAATGTTGGTAGACAATTAAATGATCATGATTTTAAAAATAATAATAATAAAATTGGAATTGGGAGTGGAAGTGAAGGTAAAGGTGAATCTGTTATTTCAGAGAATGTACCAGTGACCAGAGTTGATAAAGAAAAATTGAAAAGGATTTCAATTGAATAGATTGAGTGTACATAGTTCCTTCTTCTCTTCTCCATCTCTTCTCTATCTCTTCTCTATCTCTATTCATCTTCACCTCAACCTAATTCTTATTCTCTTATCTTTAGTAGCAATTAATAAGAATCTGTATGGTGCTAATTTTAGTACCACCTGGTGCGGTGCCTGGCACGGTGCCTGGCACTAAAGTGTGGCACCCTTTGGTGCCACAGGTGGTGCCACCAAGTGATTGGGTTAAATTTCTCAAATCTGTACCCCAGAATAAGTCTCGCTCATTCATATGATTAAAAGGATGAATAAATTAGCCAATTTTAGTATTTGTGATATTTCTGATGGATTAGTGTCATTAGGGATTAAAGATGGAGGATATATTCCCAATTTGGTGCAACAATCAATCAATAAACAAAATAATAATAAACCAATCATTGGTAAAATTTATACTGTTTTATATGCACCTAAAACTGATCCTAGACCACTGGTTAAACAAAATTATATTGATTCAATACCATCGGATTCAATCTTAGTTATGGGATTACCATATGATTGTCAAATGGTCAATGCCCCTTACGTTAAAGTTAATAATGCCATGTATGGAGGATTAATGAGTACTAGAGCTAAATATCAAAATTGTAAAGGACTGATAATTTTAGGTAGAATTAGAGATCCGGAAGAACATAAAAACTTAAATTATCCAGTTTGGTCCTATGGGATTGGTCTGACTTCACCATCAATTTTAAAAGTTGTTGGGATAAATGTATCATTGGAAGTTAAGACCATTAGTCCTGAAGGTGAAACCAAGATTGTGATTAATCCAAATGATATAATTATGGCTGATAGTAATGGGATGGTGAAGTTTGATCCTCAATATTTAGATCAATTGAATGAGTATGTACCTAAGAGAGTGGCTGCTGATGAGAAAGTAGCGGAAGATATTAGTAATGGTAGAAAGGCTAAAGAAGCTCAAGATTATTGGAGATCAAAGATTTAAACAACTTAGGAGAAAAGCCCTAGCTCCATCAAAATCGTAGATTTTGAATCCAATTTTCCACAGTGTAAGACTGTAACCTCACTCTACCGTACTGTTCAATCGTCAATATAAAGTATGTAATTAACGTCTAAACTTTAGTTCTCTTAGATTGAGTTCTCTAGACTTCAGCTGTCGCAGTGGTGATGTGGTGATGTTCTCACCAGAAGCCAAGTGCGAAAGTGCGCAGAATGGATATCAAGTCGCTTCGGATATCATTAATTGGCAACAAAGACTTGAAGTATAAACTTCATAATATCTCGATTTTCAACGAGATCTTGCCCATTGGTATTGGCGATGACGAGTTGGTGGATAAATTAATCATTTTCAAGTTCTTAATTGAATTCAAAAATGAGTTACCTGAAGATACTGAAATTGTATTTTATGATAAGTTGATTGAAATCTTAAAAGGGTTAATTGATGATTTGGTTGATGGCAAAATCCGGTATGAATTGATTGACATTATAATTGATATTTTGAATATCATTAACTTTGGTGAACAGAGAGAACAAAGAGAACAGAGAGCACAGAAAGCAGGTGGTGAACAGAAAGCAGGTGGTGAACAAATGGAACAAAGTTCAAGTGAAGGTAATCAAGTATTAAAAAAATTGATATTAATATTACTTAATATTAATATAAATCAAGATTTGAATAATAATTTGATTTTCAAATCGCTTAATTTAACTCCCAAAGTATTAATAATACCAAATGGTAATAATAAATTTGATAATTTAATTATTAAATCAATGTTTAAACGGTTAAAATTTGAAATTAATAATGTAAATGTAAATGCTAATATGAATAAAAATTTAAAATTAATTTATAAATTAATTATAAATTTAAATTATTATTTAAATGAAGAAATAATTGAATTTTTATCAATATCATTAAATCATCAAGATTTATTTAAATTAAATGAATTAATTAAATTAGATAATAAAATTTTAAATTTAAATATTTTAAATTTATTATACCTTTTCAAATTTGAAATTAATTTAAATAAATTAATTGAATTAATTGAATTTAATAATTATTCAATAAATTCTTTTAAAATTTTAAGTTTAAAAATTATTAATAATGAATCATTGAAATTGGAATTAAATAAGATTAAAATAGAAAATAAATTAATTAGTTATTTAGTTGATTTAAATGATAAATTTAAATTGGGACTTGTGGATGATCAGAACAGTAATCTGAGTCATCTAAATCATCTCAATCATCATCTGGGCCCTGGTGGTTTGAAGATGATTCATTCCGGTGAAGATTATAATATATTAAAACTTATTCAAATTAATTTTAAAGATATATTATATTTAATTTCTTTATTAACTGCCAATAACGAAGAAATTAGATTATCATTCATTCATAATAAATTTAATTTTAAAAAATTAATTATTCAAAGTATTTCAATTTTTAAAAAACTATTAAAAATTTATTGCAAAACATTAAATAATTCAATTTTAATTATTTTAAATAATGATTTTTTCACAAATTTATTTTATTTAATCTTATCATTTTCTAGATCAATTGATATTTTAAGAACAATTTTTATTGAATGTAATTTAATTGAAAATTTTATTGAAATTTTAAAAATTTTTGAAATTTTAAAGATTAAAAATTTAATTAAGAATGAAAAATTAATTTTAAGTATATTTGGTAATTTAGTACTTGATTTCAGTTCATTTAGGTATAATTTAATTAATAATGAATCATTTTTTAAAATATTATTAACTATTTATCACAATAATGTTGGAACTAGTACTACTAAAGATAAAAGTACAGATAAAGATAAAGAAGAGATTAAATTAATTTTTTTACAAATTATTAAAAATTTAACGTATAATGAAAATGAAGATAATAAAATTAGATTAATGAATCAATATTTACCATTAACTTTATTATTACCTTATTTAACCTTCGATGAGATTACTAATGAAGTGGAACAACTTGAATTAGAACAACGTGAAGTGGGAACAGAAGGATTACAAGAATTTAAGATTAAACAAAAATTAGTTAGTTTTGATATAATTAGGAATTTATCATCAAATTCAAATTTATTTAATGATAATTTGAATAATTTTTTCATTGAAAATTTAAATGTTAATTGGGATAAATTCTTAATTCATAATATTGAAAATACAAAAATTTTCTCCATAGATTTTGATTTTGAAAAAAAAATGGAAGGAAATGGAAATGAAATCAGTAGTATTGGTGATGATGATGTTGAAAAATTAATTAATAATGATAATTATGTATTATTAATCTTATCAATTAATTATATTGAAAGTCATAAAATTTTATCAAATTCTAATAAAAGTGTAATTAAATTAAATAAAAAGTTAATTAAAATTTGGTTATTTTTTTTAAAGATCAAATTACCTTATAAGAATGAAAATTTACATTCAATTAAATTATCTATTGTTTGGATACTTATAAATTTAACTTGGCAAAATTCTTTACAAGTCAGATTATTTGATTCAATGGAGGATACCCAACATCTCCCACCCCCAAATCATTCACCATCACAAGCATTGGAAGATATTGATGTTGAATTCAATGAAGATGAAGAAGAAGTAACATTATCAACACCTTACGATAGAGCAATTTATTTAAAAAAATTAGGTTTTATAAAAGTTTTAAAATCTTTAATTATTGAAGATATTGATGATTTAGTTGAAAAAATTAAAACTGTTTTATATCATTTTAATAGTATTTTAAATGAACTGGATCAACTGTCATCAACACTGAATCAATCGCAACCAGTACAACCACAAACACAAGCGTCGGGACTGGGAGAAGTGATTACTATTTCATCTTCATCGTCCTCAGGACCTTCGGTACATACTGCAACTTCAGGATCTAGTGGGAATTCAGGTGTTGGTACAGAACGTACTGGTTCAGAATATACTGGTTCAAGATTAAGATCTACATTATTTATACCAAATACTGAAAGAGGGTATGATAATTATTATCGAGATAGAACAGGAATAGAAAGGGAAAGGGATGCAGAAGGAGACGTGGATATGGAAAGGGAAGTGGAAGTGGAAGTGGAAGTAACAAGAGAAGAAAGAGATAATGAAGATTCTGATTATCATACATCTGATGATGATTATTGGGTGAGATAAAATGTGATATAAAAAATGTATTAGTATTAGTCCAAATCTCTCATGCTCTAATGTTCTGATGTTCGGATACTCTGATGCTATCATCTTATAATGTTCTCCCTAGTGGTGGTAGTGGTACTGGTACTGGAACTGGTACTAATACTGGCACTACAGTAGTGTATTGATGGTAGTGATAGTGAGTGAGTACTGAACCGATTGCTGGTGATCATCTCACATCTCAGTGTTGAGAAAAATTTTAATCATGACAGAGACTAAAATAAGTAAACATTTAGATAAAGATACCAAAACCAAGGGCAAATATTCACTTAATGATTTTCAAATCTTACGTACGTTGGGAACCGGATCCTTTGGTAGAGTTCATTTATCACGAAGTATTCATAATGGAAGATTTTATGCCATGAAAACTTTAAAGAAAGAACGAGTGGTAAATATGAAACAAGTTGAACATACCAATGATGAAAGGAGAATGTTAAAATTAGCTACTCATCCATTTATTATACGGATGTGGGGCACTTTCCAAGATTGTCATAATTTATTTATGATTATGGATTATATTGAAGGTGGTGAATTATTTTCATTATTAAGAAAATCCCAAAGATTCCCAATACCAGTTGCTAAATTTTATGCAGCTGAAGTTTTTTTAGCTATTGAATATTTACATAATTTAGATATAATTTATAGAGATTTAAAACCTGAAAATATTTTATTAGATAAAAATGGTCATATTAAATTAACTGATTTTGGGTTTGCTAAAGAAGTAATTGATGTAACTTATACATTATGTGGTACCCCAGATTATATTGCACCTGAAGTAGTAGCAACTAAACCATATAATAAATCAGTTGATTGGTGGTCATTTGGAATATTAATTTTTGAAATGTTAACTGGTTATACTCCATTTTATGATCCAACACCAATGAAAACTTATGAAAATATTTTAAATGGTTCAATTACTTATCCTGATTATTTACCACCTGATATATTAGATTTATTACAAAAATTAATAGTAAAAGATTTAACTTTAAGATTAGGTAATTTACAAAATGGTAGTGATGATGTTAAAAATCATGGTTGGTTTAAAGAAGTTATTTGGGAAAGGTTATTAAGTAGAGATATTGAAACTCCTTATGAACCTCCAATAACTAGTGGGATTGGAGATACTAGTCAATTTGATAGGTACCCTGAAGATAAAGATTTAGATTATGGTATACTGGGTGTTAATGATCCGTATAGAGACCTTTTTACAGACTTTTAACCAACAAACTAATGAACAAACCTTTTAACCAACGGACTTTCAACGAACGGACTAAGTACTTACCTGTATCGAAGTTAACCACCACTGAATCACCATCATACCATAATCACCACCACAGTCACCACCATAATCACCACCACATCACCACCACAATCACCATCATCACGACCACAATCACCACAATCATCACAATAACAGACACACATCACATTTACAGTAACCCACCAACTATAGGACAATTTTAACTAGTTAACCTTGGTGTTACGTAAATTTCATGACAATGAATGCCTTAATGCTTAATGAATAGAATATATAATTCTCCCCTAGTTCCTACCACTGTTCTCTGTTCTCTGTTGTCTGTACTCTTCATTTATGCTGTTATGAATTACTTTGGTACGGTTCCAGCAGTGGTGCTAAATGCGGTACTAACCGTGGTACTAACACAGGCCCAGCGATGGTGCCAGTGGTACCGTGTCCCATGGTGGGTCGTGTATTAAAAAAGTTACGCGTTTGACGAAGGGGGACTAGACGAGATCAACCTAAAACATAATAATTAGACATTAATCAATATTTAAATCATTTATTCATTAGACAGAAAAACCAGTAAACCGGCAGCATAAATACGTCAGCATTAGCATAGGAGGATGTCAAATATTTATAATTCAGATCTAAAACAACATAGGAAAGCCCCTGCACCTCCAGGTAATCAAAGTCAAAATAATCAAAATGGTGGTAATAATGGTACTTCAGTTGGTAATTTCCTTTCTAATAAACGTCGTAATGGATGGGTTAATTTAAAAGATGATGGATTGTTGCTGTTCAGATGGACCAAACGTTTCATGGTTATAAATGATCGAACAATAAATTTTTACAAAAGTGAAAACACCAATGATTCACCAGAAATTCTGTTTCCATTGAATTTAATTAGTATGATAAATTTAAAAGAAGTTAAGGGGATAGATGGTATTGAAATCATTCCAAAAAAAGATAAGGAGAAACTGATCTTGATTAGTGTCAAATATCATAATGAGTATTTAGATTGGTTAGATTCATTGATTAGTAAGTGTCCTAATGTTCAAATAAATAATGTCACCACCAGTACCAATGGCAACAATGGTAATGGTAATGGGAACGGTAGTAATAGGGACGTCACGGAAGTTTCCAAACCAATTGATTTCACCCATAAAGTTCATGTTGGATTTGATCCTACTCTGGGTAATTTCACTGGGTTACCTGAAAATTGGAAAAATTTATTACAACATTCAAAGATTACTAATGAAGATTGGAAAAAAGATCCTGTTGCAGTGATTGAAGTATTGGAATTTTATAGTGATATTAATACTCCTAAATTAGAACAATCAACCAGTGGTAATACTAGTGGGGTTAATGGGGGTAACTTTCAAAATTTAGTTCAACCACCAAAGAATTATAAACCTAGTAGAACGGCACCTAAACCACCTATACCATATCATTTATCCAAGAATCAAAGTCAAAGTCAAGCAAATGCAAATGGAAGTGGAAGTAGTAATGGAAGTAGTAATAATGGAGTATCACCATTAAATAATTTAATTTCTAGTAAAGAATTAAAACCTATTAGAAGAGCACCTGCACCACCATCATCTGCTCCGAAACAGACACCACCTAGTATTCCTGGTATAAAACCATTTAATTTGAAAAAGCCACAGCAGCAACAGCAGCAAGTTCAACCACCACAACAACCAGTTCAACTGCATCAACATCACCAGCAACATCAACAACAGCAGTTACATCAACAACAACAACAATTACAACGTCAACAACATCAACAACAGCAACAATTACAACAGCAACAACAGCAGCAACAGCAACGTCAACCAGCAAAAGTTAAACCCGTTGCTCAACAAGTTGCACAAATACCACCAGTTAAACAACCAGTTTCCCAACCAGTTAAACCATCACACCAAGTTTCACAACAATCACAACAAGGTACACAAGTTTCACAAGGTCCAGTTTCCAGTGGCTCCACATCCCCATTACAAATCAAGAAAACTCCTAAACAAATTAAAAGAGAAAAAGAGAAATTAAAAGAACAACAAGTAATTAATAAATTGAAAAGTGTAGTAAACAATTCCGACCCAACACCTTTATTCAAAATAATTGAAAAAGCAGGTCAAGGAGCATCAGGATCAGTATACTTAGCTGAAAAAATTAGTAGTGGTGAAAAAGTTGCCATTAAACAAATGGATTTATCAGTTCAACCACATAAAGATTTGTTAATTAATGAGATATTAATTATGAAAGATTCCACTCATCGGAATATAGTTAATTTCTTGGATAGTTTCCTTAGAAATAATAATGATTTATGGGTTATAATGGAATATATGGAAGGTGGTAGTTTATATGAAGTAATTGAAAATAATGAATTTAAATTAAATGAAGTTCAAATATCGGTTATTTGTAAGGGGACATTAAATGGTTTACAACATTTACATCAGAAAAAAATTATTCATAGAGATATTAAGAGTGATAATGTACTTTTAGATTCTCGTGGTAATGTTAAAATTACAGATTTTGGATTTTGTGCAAAATTAACTGAACAAAGAGCAAAAAGAGCCACTATGGTTGGTACACCATATTGGATGGCCCCTGAAGTTGTTAAACAGAAAGAATATGATGCAAAAGTTGATATTTGGTCTTTAGGAATAATGACAATTGAAATGATTGAAGGAGAACCACCATATTTAAATGAAGAACCATTAAAAGCATTATATTTAATTGCAACTAATGGTACACCAAAATTACAAAAACCTGAATTATTAAGTAATAGTATTAAGAAATTTTTATCTATATGTCTTTGTGTTGATGTTAGGTACAGAGCCACTACGGAAGAATTAATTAATCATCCATTTATATTGAATAGTGGCAGTATTGATGTTTTAAAGCCATTATTTGGTTGGAAAGAACAAGTTAATGATCCCAAGATAAGTGGAGTTGAAGAAGTGATAAATACATTAGCAATTACTGCAGAATAAATAACAACAACAACAATAATAATAATCAACAATAATTATAATAATCAATAATAATAATAATAATCAACAATTATAATAATGACAACAATTATAATAATAACAACTATAATAACAACAGCAGCAATATTTTAACATTGGACATCGGAAGTAAATTGCTAGCCGAGTAGGCTAAAATTAGTGAATTGCAATTGCAATTGCAAGAGGACGTGGCAGTAATTAGCGAAGGACACAAAAATAAACAATTTGTGTGGTGATTGCAAAAACTCTCATTCTCTGAGTTGTCTCTGTTGCATTGGTGCCATTTTTGCGCCTGGGTTATAGTTACATTACATTACATAACAATCCAGAATTAAAGGGATTGGATTGGATAAAATTGACTCACCTTTCCCTTCACCCCAATTTAACCCAATGGTATAAACCGTGGGTTGTAAATGAGAGACTTGAAGATTTTCCCCAAGGTGAGGGATAAACTGTGTCCCAGAGGTGAATGAGGGTTTGCGTAATTAGCGGTGGTGATGGTGGTGGTGGTGGTAATTAGTGGTGGTAATCAGTGGTGGTGGTGGAAGGTGATGAAACTGATAAAAACTTTAATTGTATCGTAATATTTAAATTTACGATAGTTAATTTTAAGTTAACGGATATGTATGAATAGGAAGTTAAACCTAAAACCGGAGTGGAAGTGAGACACAATTGGGGCCCACCGAATTGGGGCCACCCAAGTCGTAAGACCAAATTGGTGCGACCGAAGTTAGTGAGAAATTAGTGAGAAGTTAGTGGGAAGTTAGTGGGAGCAAGGACTGATGGGAGACAACAGGGAAATAAAGGGGAATAGAGGGAAATAGAGGGTAATTAGAGGGAATTAAAAAGAAGGGATACCTAACTTATTGTATTTTTTCGTTTAATTATTTAAACTTTTAACTTGCCTGATTAACTATTTTAGTTAATCCCTCTACTTTGTTGTCTAATACACTTGTCCAAGAGTCACTGGGTAAGAATGATGAGCATGATAAGAGAATGAGAGAATGAGCCAATGACAGAATGACAGAATGTGAAAGTGAATGAATGACAGTGACAGTCATGATGTGAGGTGAAGGTGATGACTGTGATAAATTTCATCATTGCTCTAAGGCAGAGATAGAGGAGTAAAAAAAGAAACAACACTGGAAGGGGAGACATTTTATTTTAGAGTTGTGCAGCTTGGTTTTGTACAGGATGCCTTGCAAAAAGTCTAGTTGTTATTGTGATTTTGTCATTGAGTTTTGGTGTCATTAGGTTTTGGGTGATTTTTAGTGTGGATGTAAATCAATGGATTATTGTAAATCTATGAAATATTTGGGAATTGAAAATTGAAATTTGCAAATTGAAAATTGAAAATTGATAAAAATTGATGAAAATTGAAAGTCACTGAAATTTGGTACAAAATTATGCATTTGAGTGATTAGTTTTGATGTTGAAATTAGTAGAGGTTCAGGTAGAGGTAGAGAAGAATTAGAGAAGATGGAAGGACCTTTATTGATTATAACTACTTATAAAATGACCATCATCTAAATGTAACTCATCTTTAAATCTTTTATCATGATATTGATAATAAGGTAAATAGTACCCCTGTCCACCTTGAATTTGACTTTGACCATTTTGACCTACATTCTGCACTTGTTGTTGTTGTGGTTGATTTTCATGGTATAAACTATTTAAACTATTCAAGTTATTTGAAATATTAAAATTATACAGGTTATTTAAAATTTCATCATCCTTGGTACCGGTGTTGGTATTACCAACATTACCAGTGGAAGTGTTTTGATTATTGGTGGTTGAATTTGGATTGTTGTGATAATCATAATTTGATGGGATAGGTAACATGAAATTCTTGTTATAAAACAATGGTGGAGGAATCAGTTGTGGAGTTGAACCTTTTATAGGCATTTGAGGTACTTGTAATTGTGGCAGTATATAATGTTGCATGGGCACTGATGATACTGAAGGGACTGCTGATACCGAAGGTATCAGCATTTGTTGTGGAACTGAAGGTGAAGTGATTTGTGATTGAAGTGGTTGACGTGGTACTGGTTGTTGATGTTGTAACATTGACATATTTTGTAATTGATAATTATTATCCAAGAAATAATAAGCTTCATCTTCAATTGGAATTTTCCCACCTAAATTACTCTCCTTGATAGCATCCCACAAGTATTTATCAATAACTACATTTTTTAAATTTCCTTCCAGGGGACGAACTAATTTCCCATTCAATACATCATTAGCATTATAGTAACTTATTAAATGAATAGTTTGACGTTCATCCTTGTCGGAGAAATTAAATTTTTTCAAATTTATTGTGATCGATAAAGTTTTTTTAATTAGTCCTTGATCTTTAAAGCCATGTTGGATATTGTTTATTTCAAATTGGTCATAACTTCGTTTACGTTTTTTTAATTTACCATTCATACCACCACCAGTGGTGGTGGTATAATTTGAATCACCATAATTTATACTTGAAATTGAATTGGAGTGGGAATGGGAACCAATTGATGGTGGCTGTTGTTGTGATTGTAATTGTGATTGAGGATGCGATTGATTGGTACCATTGGCAGTGGAGGAATCTAAATCCTTATCCAATTCACGATAAACCAAAAATCTACCTAAAATCCTACTAGGACTCCAACTAATTCCATCGGTCCAACGTTTAATGCCACTATGTTCTTCAATGAAAATGAAAACATTACCTGATTTAATCAATTCCAAACGTTCACGTTCATGGGGTCTACGAGGAATTAAATTCAATTGTTTATTTAATATCGATTGAATAATTAATAAAGCATCTTTGGTACTACCAACATATCCAAAATATGATGAATTAATTTTATTTGACATCTCCGGTTGCTGATACTAAAATGATACTCTATACTGATACTAAAAACTTCTATTATTTTGATACGATACTCTATTACTGATATTACAGGTACTATACAGTTTACTCTATTACTGATACTCTATTACTGATACTATGTTACTGATACTATGTTACTGATACTATGTTACTGATACTATGTTATTGATACCCTGTTACTAATCTATGTTACTTTGTTGATACTAGGATAAATATGGTAATGTGGTAAAATAAAGTTGAAAAACAAGGATAAATGTTGTTACTTTTATACAACAATCAAGCGCAAATTGATATTTATTAATAGTTACAGTATGTCTCGAAGTGGTCTTGTAACCATTGCATGAGTTTTCTCTTTCTTGTGACTTTAGGCATCGGATAAATCAAGACATTTTCCAATTATCACCATCTATCATTAGCACTAAGTACCTAGTATCATAGCTACCTGGCATATGGCTAGTACCTAGTATCATTGGTAGGAGTAGTAGGAGGGGTGGTGGTGGTGGTGGTAGGAGTAGTAGTGGTAGGAGTAGTAGTACCTGGTATCATTGGTACTAACTACACTGGTGGTAGTGGTAGTGGTCTATGGTTACGCATAATCCCTCCCAGGTGAGTCTAGACCTGGCGCGGGTGTGAGACTTTGGACGTAACGAACACCTACACTAGTTTATATACAATATCATTACGAGTTATGTCTGTCTATTTATGTCTGCCATTATGTATTTTCTATGTATCTTCTATGTGTTTATGTGTTTATGTCTATGTATTGGTGTCTATGTGTTTATGTCTATTATATGTATTTATGCTATCTAAGTTTATGTTTAAGTTTGTGTTATCTCATTGAGATAGTCTAATGTGTGGTCTAATAGTCTAATAGTCTTTAGACTATCTCATTGAAATAGTCTAAAGTCTAGAGTTGAGATATCTCATAATATGGTATGATAAACCCATATAAAGTCTATAGTCTAAACACTAAAAGTCTATAGTCTAAACACTAAAAGTCTATAGTCCATAGACTTTGGTGTGGTACAAAGTCTAAAGTCTAAAGTCCCAAGTCTAAAGTCTAAAGTCCTGTGAGCGCAACCGAAGAAGTGGGAGTTACGATCCAACCACCCCCAAAATGGAAGCTTCTGTTGAAATTTCAGACATGGGCAAGACATTGGTTCTGGCATTGGTTATGAATTAACGTATAATTTAAATTTACGTTATTTTTAAAAATGGTCTAATCTTGGTTGTCTAAGGTGACCACAAGAAATCTAATTAAGCTGAAATTTTGTATTGCAATGTATTCGGTGTTAATTACTATGTTAAGTTAGTGGTTGTTTAATCTTTGGTGTGGTAAATCTATTTATAGTGTTAAGTCTTAGTCTTAACTCTTAAGTGTTAACTCTTAACTCTTAACTCTTAACCCTTAACTCTTAACTCTTAAGTGTTATTTTCTTTTTAACTGAGTTCTAACTTTAAACTGGTTTTGACATTAAACTGGTTTTCTGACTTTTGAGTTTAAGGTACTTGTTTGTTACGGATCAATTGGTTTGACGTTATGGTTATTCCGTAAACACATTCAATGGTAGAGATTGGTTGGATAATGGTGATGATAATCTCATCTCATTAAGCTATTTCCTATTTTATCAATGTCATATTTTCAAATGTCCTATCTTATATATGGTCATTTATGAAATTGACATATATGAAATTGTCATTATGAAATTGACATTATGAAATTGTCAATTATGAAATTGTCATTTATGATTGACATATATGATTTTCATATAGTCATATATGAAATTTAAAGGTAACAGTGATTGAAATGAGTAAATCTAATAGTAAATCAAAACTTAAGTAATCCAACACTGGAAATCTATCACTGTTTTCCATAAAGCCCTTATTCCATAATTACCTTAAATTATTCGGTACATAATGGGCAATCTTCTATTAAAGTTAAAGTTTCCGGAAATATCACATACTGTACATACGGAGGATAAATGATCCATTACTCCCTTAAAAGCAGTTTGGTTGATTTAAGTTGATGTGTTTGCTGGGTTGTTGTACTTAAAGGCAATTACACTTTTCACTTTTCACTTTTCACTTTTCCGTTACCTTGTAATTACTATTGCTGTAATTACTATTGCTGTATTACTTTGCTGTAACTTTGCTGTAACTTTGCTCTAATTACTTTGCTGTAATTGTTATACTTATTATAATAAAAGATTCATAGTATTAGTCTGTCTATTAGTCTATTATTCTGTTAGTCTATCTTTACCGTACTATTCTCCCTAATTCTTCACTACTTCTCACTAATTCTCACTAATTCTCACTAATTGTACCACTACTGGTACCACTACTGGTACCACTACTGGTACCATGGCACTAAATCTCATTAGTCGGACCACTCTTGGTACCAGGCGTGGTACCAATAGTGGTACCACTGCTGGTACCGTGCTAAATCTCATTGCCTCAAGCCAAGGAATTTTTTAACCCCTATTAAATTTGATCGCAAAGATTTTACCAAGATTAGATTTTTAGCATTTTAACCGCCAAGTTAGTTATTAGAGTTTAATCAATTGACTTTTGAATATTATTCATTGAGTGTTTAGTATTGGTTTAGTTGTGGTGTTTTTTGTGGTTTTTTGTGTTGGCAGTGTCTTTTGCAGTGATTTTTGCAGTGATTTTAACGTGATTTTAACGTGATCGTAAGGTGGAGTTTCAATAGATAAGCCTATATCAGGAGATTTTTAAATAACTAAAAGAGAATACCAACAAATTGCTTTTAAACCCATCATCATTTCCCATTGATAAAGGTCGTTATAACAGTGTAAGTGATATAAGTAGTACTGGTTAAAGATTTTAAAAACTTTTAGGATCATTCACATAAACAGGCTTGAAGATAAGGCTTAAAAAAAAAAATATTTTAACGTTACTTGTGTGAAAGTTCCAACTAAAATCCAATTCAATTGAAGAGTTGTTACAGTGGTTTACGTTGTTACGGGTGGTTTAAGTTTGATTGTTAAGGGTTAAAAAAACACGTCTAATTGATTTAGTTTAATTTGATTTAGTTTAAGTGTTGTGAATAGGGGATTTAGTCTTGTGATCTTAAAACCGTTTTTGCAACTATAGGGTAATAATTAAACTCATTAATAAGTGTAATATAGTTAAATCAATTCAAGTACGAGAAGTGCAACAAGGTAACTACAAGAAGGTAACTACAAGAAAGTATCTACAAAAAGGTAAATACAAAAAGGTAACTACAAAAGTACTACAAGTGGTAAGTACAAGTGGTAAAGAAGCCAGTGAGAGTTAATCAGATCATTTATTTTTCAGTGAGATAATTTTTCTGATAACGAGAAAAGATTAAGAGATTAAGAGTTAAGTGATTAAGAGTTAGTTCAATCGTTGTTAGTGTTTAACTGTTGTTGTTAGTGTTTAACTGTCGTTGTTACTGTCTACTACTTAGCATTAGTTGTGTTAGTGCTAGAGAATAGTAAAAAGTAGAAGATAGAGAAAGCGTAAGCGCAGAGAAAGAGAAAGCCGTAAGCGCAAACGTAGAGAAAGAGGGAGGATGCTCACAAACACAGTTGATTACCATAGTCATCTCCCACCATATAGATCACTTTTAAATCCTACATCCAAATATGATTATAAACTTCATACATATATACCTATCCCACCTAATGAAATTTATTCCCCACCTCCACAACCGGTACAATTTAAGATGAAGTATAAAAGTTTACTTAATGATGTTAATAGAAAAATATCCATGAAGTTTACTAGTGGAAATGGGAATGGGAATATGGTTGTGAAGATATTATTTAAGGACTTGCCAATTGAGATTAAGTATTATATATTCTCATTACTTGAATTTAATGATTTGAAGAATTGCCTTTTGGTAAATAAAGATTTTTATAAAATTAGTAAACAATATTTATATCGAGATTTAAAATTTGATTCAAGTTTCCGGCTTAGTCAATTCATTACATTATTGAGGATAAATCCAAATTTAGGTAAATTAGTAAATTCAATTGATTTATCGAATTTAAAACCCTGTAATTATGAAGTGAGTACCACTACTGATACTGAAACTACTGATGATGAAGAAGGGAATGGAAACAGTAGTGGTGGAGACAAGGATATTGATTCAATTAGAGCTGGTTGGAGAGATTGGAAATTTTTAAAGAATCCTTTGTATACTAATAATTTAACGAGAATTCAATCGAATAATAATTATTCTACTTTGAGTAATAATACTAGTTTAAGTAATGATCTGAAAAAGAAAAGATTTAAAATTAATTTTTTAAAACGTAGGAAACATAGTCATCACAGTCATCCACTTCTTCATCATCACCAACATCATCATCATCACCCACATAGTCATGGTCACAATCATGGTATTAATAATGGTGTACATCCACTGATTAATAAATTCTTAATCAACTACTCCAACACCAGAGACGTTCCTATTGGTCACATCCTTCATTTACTCAATTACTGCCCAAATTTAATTGATATAAATTTATCATCCGTTCAATTATCGACTGACTATGAAATTTCACCCAACTTCATATATAAATTCATTACATTTGATATTATTCATAATTACCCTAAGAATCTTAGTTGGATCTTGAATGATATTGATGATAATTTACTGATTTATAACATCAAATTGACTGAAATAGACGATAATTTATCACTTTATTCTAATCATAGTCATGAGGGGGTCACAGGGATGAAATATAATTCATTGTTGGCACCAACTAGCTACTTCCACGGTAATGTTCACGGTAGTGGGAAATTGTACCTTTCGGATCTCAGTCTAAAATCGATAAATAATAATTACTTGAAAAAACTAAATCAATCCGATATCCTAAATTCAATAATCAAAATCCATTCACAGAATTATTTCTTCAAGTACTTGAATTTATCGTCTATGATATGGTTGAATCAGAAACTCGTGAAAATCTTCCTATCCAAATTCTTGATTCGTAAGTATGCGATCAGTGATACGAGGGACTTGGAAGGGTTAAGGGGGAAATTATTGGGTAAAGATTTAGTGGTGGATTTTAGTGATTCGGGAATGATTAAAAATTTACCTTGGGCAGGGAAAATTGATTTGAAAAAACTGGAAGGGGTTGATGTGGTGTTTGATATTTTCAATGATTTATTGGTTAGTTTTGATGCTCGGTTGGTTATTGAAAATAGAGTTAGGAGAGGGAGAATGGCTGAGAATTATTTATCTTAAACTAGTGAACAAATGATTTTATGAAATAGTGATTTTATCATTAACAATTAGTAAAGTGAATTACTTAATATACATTGGTGACATAAGTGGTAATATGAGAATATGAAAATATAAAAATATGATTAAATGTGAAAAGTAAAATGAAACGTAAAGAGTGAAATAGTGAAATGAAATGTAAAGATTAATAATTATTGATAATTATTAATTTACAAATGATTTAATTCAATTACAAGTTGAACTTGTTGTATTATATGTTTATTTTGTCATTCTTCCCTCTACCTCTCCTCTACTTCTATACTTCTTCTGGTTTACATCTACCACTACCACTAATCCTAACTATTCTTCAAATTCTTAATAAAACTCTAATTTATTCGTAGTTTATAAAAGTAATCTTTACCAACAAGAGTATTTAAAATTTAAAATTAAGATTAGGATTAAAATTAAGATTAGGATTAAAATTTTAAGATTATTTAGAATTTTAGTAATTTGCATAAGAATCTAAATCTAAATCTTAATTAAGATTATACTTAAAGTTATAATAAAACATAGACGATGGGAATAAGTGTTATTGGTGGGAAAGTGGGTTAAGTAGGAAAACTGGTAATGTAGGAAAAATGGTAATGTATCAGTTATCAGGTCATCACTATTTCATGGATCAGCCAATGGGGCGACCTCCAACAGCGATGGTTTTAAAACTGTCTTAATCGTTCTGTATTCCTAAACTAATTGAAACTTACTGGCCCCAACCTCGTCTGAAGGTAGGTCCAATTTCTTTGAATAAATTCAACAGTTTTGAAAATACGTTAAAAGGAAAAATTTTCCACAAATCTTCGCAGGTGATAAAGGGTGAGAACCTGAGGGTTTCGCGAAGTTTTGAGAATCACAATTGTTTTAGACCAGTAGGGATTACAGAGACAGTAAGGATTACAGAGACAAGGATTACAGAGACAGTAACGATTATAGAGGATGTCCGATTTATCATCACAGTTGTCTGCGTTTAAGAATAAGATCAGGAGTGGTCCTGGGGTTAGTATGCCTCGGAAAGCTATTAATGCCCCTTCTGTGCCAATTCCCCAACCAATCAGTAGTAATGGCAATGGTAATGGAAGCAGTAGCAATGGTAATGGTAATAGTAATGGTAATGGTGGTAAAAGATCCTATGAAGATAAAGATATACTATCAGTGAACGATGCAATCAAACGTCATAAGGCCAATTTACAAAAGATGCCAGGATCACATTTAGCGACCCAATTACATCTTGCAGTTGAATATATTAAATCACAAACTACTCCAGTTTCAATTAATGATTTACAAAATTATTTATCATCAGAAGATGTTACACGTACTATATTACCATTATTACAAGAAATTGATAGAATTAAATATAACAAAGAGAAGAAAAATTTCGAGTATGCCAGTTTACATGATATTAAATCTAGTGAATCGTTGATTAATTTTTTGAAAAATCAAAAGACATTCAAGGGGATAAGTGTTAAGGAATTAAAAGATGGTTGGCCCGACTACTTAAAAGTGATAAATGATTTAGAGAAACAAGATAAGATTTTAGTGTTGAGGACTAAAAAGGAAAATTCTCCAAGACTAATTTGGTTCAATAATGGAGGTACTATGAATACAATTGATCAAGAATTCTTAAATAATTGGTCAAAGATAAAAATTCCAAATCAGGATGAATTGTATAAATTGTTGATTGATCAAGGTTTAAAACCAACGGGTGCAGATCCTAATATAATTAAGAGGAGACCTAAAAATGATGAAAAGAAACAGAAAAAACCAAGAAGGGGTAAGATTACCAATACTCATATGAAGGGGATTTTGAAAGATTATTCGTCCATGATGTAATGTACACCTTCCTTCCTGTTCTCTTCTCTTCCTCTTCTCTTCCTCTTCTCTTCCTCTTCTCTTTCTCTTCCTCTTCTCTTCCTCTTCTCTTCCTCTTCTCTTTCTCTTCCTCTTCTCTTCCTCTTCTCTTCCTCTTCTCTTCCTCTTCTCTTCCTCTTCTCTTCCTCTTCTCTTTCTCTTCTACTCTTATTTTCCTGTTCCTCTTCTGCCTATTCCACATTCTACTATTCCATCTCTTCTTCATTCAATCTTCTGTGGAAGGGAAATCTTCGCGAAAGTAAAATTTTCTATTATCACCATGTCAGGTATGTTTAAAACTAACAAAGAAATGAATGAAGAAGTTAAGAAGTACTAACCAATGTAGTCGATTTCAATACTGTTGCTACCGAATTCACCAATTTCTATTATCAAACTTTTGATAATGATAGAAATCAATTAGGTAATTTATATAGAGACCAATCAATGTTAACTTTTGAAACTTCCAAATTACAAGGTGCCAAAGATATTGTTGAAAAATTAGTTTCATTACCATTTCAAAAAGTTGCTCATAGAATTAGTACTTTGGATGCTCAACCTGGTTCTCCCAATGGTGATATTTTGGTTATGGTTACTGGTGAATTATTAATTGATGAAGAACAAAATCCTCAAAGATATTCCCAAGTTTTCCATTTAATTCCCGATGGTAATAGTTATTATGTTTTCAATGATATCTTTAGATTGAATTATTCTTAGAGAGACTTGAAGGATATGGAATCTTGATCTTATTCTTTGTTTGTTGTTTTAAAAGAGTCTTTCAAAAAAGACTCGTTTAAAAGAATCTTTTAAAGGAATAAATATAATTTAGATGTTTAATTGAAGATAGTTTATCTGTTGACAAAGAATCTCTTTTGTACTCTTGTCTTTCTTATCTACACGGTGATGGTAAATCGTAACTGTTGGTAGTTGCAGTGACAAGGGATTCCACTAAGAAAATTTGGTTTGTTTTAAAATCGCACTCTCCCTGATGGATACTCCAATAATACCAACAAGACCTAAAAGGAAAGATATTGAATCAGACACAGTGGTGGAGAAGAAAGATGAAGTGGTAGACGCTAAAAGTGGTCAAGATGATGATATTGGAAACTTAGAAATTGCAAAAAATGATGAATTGAAAGAATTGAATGAAGATAAGGGGGTGGAACAACAATTAGATAAACCAGATAAACCAGATAAACAAGTTGACCAAGTTGTACAGGTTGACCGAGTTGACCAAGTTGAAGAAATTATTCCTGTTATTCCTGGTAGACCTAAAAGAATTCCAATTATTCCAACTAGACCAAAGAAAAAAGAAGAATTAACTGAATCAGAAATGGAACCAGAGTTGGAACCAGAGTTAAATGAATCAAAGGCAGAATTAAAAGGTTCAAAGAAAGAAAAAGGTGAAGAAGGAGGTGACAAGGAAGAAAACAAAAGTGAATCGATAATTCAACAAGAATTGACTGATCAATTAACTAATGATAGTAATTTTAGAGATGGTGAAAAGACTCCCGGTAATTCAAATACAATAATTTCATTTAAAGATGATAATGATGAAGTTGAAACTGAAGAAAATTTTAATGATGATCAAGAAACAGTTAATGAACCGGAGAAGGAAATTGAAGAAACTGAACATGAAATTGAAAACAATGAAATTGAAAACGAAAATGAAATTGAAAGTGAGCCAGTGGAATCTACTGAACCTGACGAAAAAGGTAAAGATGGAAAAGCAGGAGAATCAATTGAAGACAAGGAACCAGTAATTGAAAAATCAAATGAAGAGCCAAAGAAAGAGCCAATGGAACCAGTAAATAAAAAATCAGTAATGCCAATTATACCAAGTAGACCAAAATCAAAATTATCATCGACATCAACTGAACCAAGTGCAAAAGAATCTGAATCTGAATCAAATTCAACCCCAATTAATTCAATTCCAATTAATAAATTAGAAGAATCAAAAGAACCTATCGTTCCAACCAGACCTAAAAAACCACCACCAAAACCAAAAAAATTATCATCTAAAATAGCAGCATTTCAACAATTACTTAGTAATCCTGAACCTGAATCTTCAAATTCTTCACCAACAATGTCATCCAATAGTAATAATAAAAATATTGAATCTTCAGAAGAAAAGGGAGAAGTTAAAAAGGAAGAAAGAAGAGGTAAATTATCTACTAATCATATGAAATTTGCTCAAAATTTACAAGGTATTATGGGTAGAGGTATCCCATTACCAGGGATGTTTAATCCAAATAAATTAAATGGTTCACAAGAAGATATTATTGAAATTAAAAATGATAATGAAAAGGATGAAGAGAAGGAAAATGAAAGTAAAGAAGGTGAAGAAGAAAATTCTAATAAACCAGTTAGAAGAGCAAAAGGTCCAAGAGGTAAAAAATTACCAAAAAATTTATCAAATCCAATTAATATTGAAACTAAAAGTAAATTTAAAATAATTACTGGTACTTTATGGGAAATTGAAATTAAACCAAAAGAAATTGAAGTAAAAGATGATGAAATTTATGAAGAAGCTGAAGATGATATTGAAGATAAGGGTGAAGAATCTGGTGATATTAAAGATGAAAAGTCGGAAACTAAAGATGAAGGAACTGGAAATATTAAAGATGAAGAAAAAGAATCTGATATTAAAGAATCTGATGCTATTAAACATGAAGAAAAAGAATCTGATGTTATTAAAGAATCTGAAACTATTAGAGAACCTGAACCAGAGACTAAGGAACATTCAAGTGATTTAAAAGAACTTGAAGCTGAACCAGAGCATGAGATTAGAGAAACTGAAGATCTTGCAGAAGATCCTAAGGATGACATTAAAGAAGATGACATTAAAGAAGATGACATTAAAGAAGATGACATTAAATCTGATGATATTAAAGAAGATGATCTTAAAGAAGATGAAAAAGTTATTGAAACTGAAGAATTTGAATCAAAGGTTGAACTTGAAGACCCTTAATCTGAACCTGCATCTTCATTAACAGAACAAGAGTCTAATATGAGTATAAATAACCACAAAATGGTGGGAACAAACCCCGAAATAAAAAGAGAGCAAAATACTCAATTGAGATATTTACAATTACCAACAATTACCCATTTAAACCTTGATCTAACTCTGTTTTTGGATAGTTAACAATTCAATTGAATATACTAATTTTTGGCCCCATCTGAGATCCATCTGAGATCACTGCCTTTATCTCTGTTGCAAAATCTCACTTCAGCCTCCATTGCGCACAAAAGATGAACCATGACAAGGAGGAACAGGACTAATAAATGCAATAGTTGTCGAAAACTAAAGATAAGCTGTGATGAAGGTAAACCACAATGTGAGTATTGTGAATCCACCAATAGAGAATGTATTTACGAACCTTATCAACCAATAACGGCGAAGGTAACCAAGCCAAAAAGGAAATCAAATAGTTGTATATTAAACCGCAAGATTAAAGGTAATTTTAAAAGACCAGTTAAAATTAATGACAATGATATTGATAATGATAATACAAAAGATGGTATTAGTAATAGTGGTGATAATGATTCAATAGAAGGTTCAAGTAATGAAATAAGTAGTAATGAAACAAGTAGTAGTGAAACAAGTACTAGTGAAACAAGTACTAAAAAATCTGGTCCATATAAATTTAATGCTAATTCATTTGGATCAGCAATTGATCTAGAATATAATTATAAAAATCAGATTCATAATGGAAATTTAATAACATTGCCTTCACCATCGACGGTTTTAAATTCAACAGCACAACAATTAGGTATAACAAGATTTGAATTAAGATTAACCAAATTTTTTGATAATTATTATTTAGAGAATGCAAAATTAAGAAATCAAATCCATAAAAATTTTAAAAGTAGAGTAGTTGGTAATTTACTGAGTAGTTTTATGTTAAGACAAGCAATTTATGGATTTTCTGCTATGTTATTATATAAATTTTGTGATGTTCGTTTGTTATTACAAGAAGATACAAGTTTTGAAAATGTGAATGAAATTGAAAATGATAATAGTAATAATAATTTTAAAACAAATAGTTTTGATAACATTTTTGTTAATAAATCAAAAGATGTTTTAAGTTTATCAAATTATAAATTAAATTTAGATAAAATTTCATTACCATATACAAATTTTAATATTAATGATGAAAAAATAATAAATGATAATAATAAATTGGATTTATATATTAAATCAGTTAGTCATTTTCAAAATACTTTAAAATTAATTGATTTACAACTTAATGAAATGATTCAAAGTGAAGTTATTTATGAAAATGATATAAGAGAAGGTTTAAATCATTTATTAACATCAGTTTTAGTATATTTTTTCATTTTAATTCAACCTTTTAAATTATTACCATTCGTTTCATTTAATCAAACTGAGCCTGATGTTTTAAAATTTTGTAGAGGAATAGCTAATACAACTGTTTTAATTACTAAAAGATTAATTGAAGTTGGAGGTTTTAAAAAATATGAAGATGTTTTATTTGTTATAGAAGGAGATTTTAATCATTTCCATTCAACTTTCCCATTTACAAGATTTTTAATTAATGATTTAAATGAAATTAAAGATGAAATTGATGAAGAATTATTTACTGCTTATAATTTAAATATTTATAGATTAGATATTTCAATTCATAGAGCAATTGAATCAAAAAATTCAACCTTTTTATATCGTTGGATTTTTTTTATGACAAACAAAACTTATGACGAAATGCAAATAGGGGAATATTTTAGTTTAAAATTATTATTTAATTATTGTTGTATTTGCCTTTGGACTGGTATTAGTTTTGATAATGATTCGAAAGATTCAACAAATAATACTCGTTCAAATAACACATTAACTGATTTTATTGAAGTTTATAAAAATTATAATTTTGAAAGGTTTGGTAACTGGAAACAACAAAGTGATAGATTTTGTTATGATTTAACTGTAAGAGATAAATTTACTTTCCCCAATTATTCATTAGACATTTTTAATCATTTCAGTCCAGAGTTATATTGTGCTGTATAGATAGAATTATGAAGTTATTTATTTATTTATTTATTTCTATTCCTTTTCCTGTTTCTATTCCTTTTCCTGTTTCTATTCCTTTTCCTGTTTCACTCCTGACTTCACCTGTGGTTCTAATTCTAGTTCCTCTAGTTGTTGTTCCTTCTTCCTTTGATCTAATGGGATGTATTTGTAAATTTGTCGTATTTCATCTTGTTCCTTATCTTCTTTCTTATCTTCTTTCTTTTCTTCCTTTTCTTCGTCATTCTTACCGTCTTTATTTTCTGCATGTTTAATTTCACCTTCACTTGCTAATTCTTTAACCAATTTTGCTCTTAACTTATCAACTTCTTTATCAATCTCTTGATCTTCTAGATCTTTATCTTCTAATTCAATTCTTAGTTCCATACATTTTAATTCAATTTTTCTCCTTTTTCCATGTTCTTGTTTCTCCTTGTTGGATTCTTCATTAAGTTCTTTCTTTAATTCAACTCTTTTAGAATCTTTACCTTCTTCCAAATCTTTTGCCTTTCTTTTACGATCATTTTCAATGTATTCTTGATATTTTAATTTATCACCAACTGAACTAAGACTAGTTTGAACATGACCTGAAGTACCTGAACCTCTTGCAGTCTTTAACCCAATCCCATTATACATTCTCTCCTTTACTCTAACTTCCTTAACTTTAGTACCTTAAAACTTTACTACCTTTACTGTTGTACCTTTGCTGTTGTACCCTGTTGTACCTTTAAACTTGGTGGTAATCTGGTGATATCTCACTGTCTCCTATTAAAGCCTAGTGTAAAAAATACGATGCGCGTCCTTAAAAAGATTTTCTCGTTTGGTTACAGATCACTGGTGTTGATACAAGGAAAGTTGGTGTGTACATTAAGGTGGACCCTACACAATCTTAGATACAATTATAGCCAAAGGAAAAGGTTACGTTAACTATGAGACTTAGAACCAGAATTCTTATATTGACAACCTTGTTGACGGTTGTTATTTATATATCATATTGTAGTTCATCAAGTTATGATGATATTGATTATTTATCAAGAATAAAGCCATATATATATAAAGAAGTTGAAGAAATAGATTTGAAACCAGTTGTGGGACAAGTTGAAAATGATCCAAGGCATCAATTTTGGGATAAAATATTTGATTTTTTTGAAGAAGGTTATGTTCAATTAACTGGTGATGAAAAAGATCATGCAATTGATTATACCAAGAAAGATGATCAATTAAAAGGCCCAAATACAAAAAATGTTTTATTATCAAAGGCTAATATCAATGAAAATGTTAAACAAGAATTAAAAACAAAACATTCATTAGTCAAAGATAAATTACCAAAAAAATTATCCCCATCAACTTATAAAGCTGGTTCAAGTGGTATAGTATTAATTGGTGGAGTAAAATTTTCATGGTTATCATATTTATCATTAATTGCTTTAAGAAAAACAGGTTCAAAATTACCTGTTGAAATTATAATGCCACAACATGATGATTTTGTTAAAGAAAGAGAATTTTGTACAACAATTTTACCAAGATTAAATGCTGCATGTGTTGTTTTACCTGATGTTTTAGGTGCATCAGTTATGGTTAAATGGTCAGAAAAAATGGCAAATTATCAATTAAAATCTTTAGCTTTAATGGTTTCAAGTTTTCAAAATGTTTTATTATTAGATTCTGATAATATAATGGTTCAAAATCCTGATAAATTATTTGAAAGTAAATTATTTAAATCTCATGGTATGGTAACTTGGCCAGATTATTGGGAAAGAACAATTTCTCCAGTATTTTATGAAATCGCTGGTGTAAAAGTTAATGAATTAAAAAGAATTAGATATAATAGATTCCCATTAGCTGTTGATACAACTGTTAAAACAAATATTGAAATTAGTGAAAATGAAGAAGAAAATGCACCTTATCATGATCTTCATGGTACAATTCCAAATTTATCAACTGAATCTGGTCAATTATTAATTAATAAAGATAATCATGCTTGTACTTTATTATTATCAATGTATTATAATATGTTAGGACCAAATTTATATTATAAATTATTTTCTTTAGGTGAACAAGGTGAAGGTGATAAAGATACTTTCCCAGCTGCTGCAGTTGTTTGTAAAGAAAATTTTTATCAAGTTAAATCATTTATTAAAACTTTTGGTTATGCTGATGATGATGGTAGTTTCCAAGGTGTTGCAATGGGACAAAAAGATCCATTAATTGATTTTCAAAAATTTGATACTCATTTAGTTAAACCATCTCATACAAAAGAATTAAAATCACAATCAATTAATAATCAAATTCAATTAATTCAGAATATTGAAAAGGAACATTTTGATCAAACAAAAAATCCTTTATTTACAGTTCATTGTAATTATCCAAAATTAGATCCAATTGGTTTAATGGGAAGAAAAGATTTATATGATGAAGAAAATAATAGATTAAAATATAGACTTTATGGAGGTTTAAGTTATGATGATCCTAATGTTAAAAATAAAATATTAGATTTTGAATTAGAACAATGGAAAAATATTGATAAAGCAGTTTGTGAAGAAACAATTTATTTCGTTCATTTTAAAAAGACAAATACCGAAGACCTTTGTAAATTTATTAAAGCTCAAGTTAAATGGTTACAAAATAATCCTTAATTCCTTAATTAATTAATATAATATAGTATAATATATATAGTACATGTACTGTAATAATTCTTTTTTTTTTTACATTTTTCGTTCTCTGATTTATGTCTATGTCAATGTCTATGAATAAAGATTTTTGTAGATCCTGTTTAAAACCACCAAGGATTCATTTTTACCCAAAAGGGTGATTTTGCAAATGGACTGAATAAAATTTGGCATTCATGGTTATCTTTTTCCTACTACAGATAAGAAATCTGAGAGAGGTAAGAAATCAATTCTTCGGTGAGAATATTTAAAAATCATCCAGGAATACTAAACCTCTAAACAAAACTTCTAATATTCAAGAATCTTCTCTATCCTATAAGTTTAACTCTCTCTAATTTAGTTTATCCCATTAAACAATTTTGACAGTCTGGGATTCAATTGATAAATCTGTAAAGAAAATATATCTCAACGCAGTAGATATTGCAAAATTTATAAATTAGGATACAATTAATAGAATCTTAAAATTTTAAAATATTACTAGCAAACAAAATATAATACATTATCAAGGATAAACCATAAACTCCATAACACTACTTAAGTACATATTGCTGAAATCACTTTTAATTGTAGGATTTTCATTCTTGTTAAAATTCTAACTGTGTGCGGAGATACACAAAAAGAAATGAATAGACAGCTAGAGAAGTTACACAAAGACATAAATTCAATAATACAATATTCTACTGTCTAGAAATTGAATGGAAATGAAGGTGATATATTGATTTCTTTTAATCTACTTTTAGTCTACCCCCACCAATTAAATCCAAGATTAATACCCCAAGCAGCTTGTATATATCTTTTTGGATCATCAACACCAATTTGGTACAACTCTTTCAATTCTTCTTGATTTAATGGAGGTAATTTAATCATATTTTTAATTCTTTCTAAGTTTGAAGATCTAGGTAAGGTTGATCTACCTTGTAAAATATGGTAAGCATTAGCAATTTCATTTGTTGTAACATCATATTTTTCCGCTAATTTTTCAATCAATGGTAATTTTAAAACAGGTGCTCCTTTACTTCCAACAGGTGAATAAGCAGTAATATGAATTCCATGATCTTTACAATAATCAACTAAATCTTGTTGAGGTAATTGCGGATGATATTCAATTTGATTAACAACTGGAACAACTTTAACTTTAGGCAATAATTTTTTTAAATTTGTAATTGAATAATTTGAAACTCCAATTGATTTAATTTTATCTGGATTGGATAAATACAAATTTTCAATTTTTTGATAAAAATCAATAAACCCGGTACCATCATTAGTTTTATCATCAAATATAATATTACCGTCTTTATCTTTAAGTAATTGCGGGTCGTTCAAATCATCACATTTGAAACAACATGGCCAATGTTGTAATAATAAATCAATGTAATCCAAGTTTAACCTTTCCATAGATTTAGCAAAACTAATCTCTGGATGTTCATGATAAAATGGCCAAACTTTGGTAGTAACAAATAAATCTTCTCTTTTAACTATACCTTCTTTAATTGATTCATTAATTGCCTCACCAACGTATTTTTCAGTATTATATGACCAAGCAGTATCAATATGTCTAAACCCTGCTTTAATTGCAGTTTTAACTTGATCTTTAACATCAGCTGGATTTCCAGACGCAACAGTTCCTAATCCTAACAATGGAATAGTATTACCATTGGACAATGGAGTGGTAGATTTGGTTGCTAATGTTGTATTCATCGTTATAGTCAATTAATAAATAAATAAGCAGTTATGCTGAAATGTGGAGTTGAGATTTTGACAGGTTAAGGTTACAATTCCGCACCTCAAATTGAAGATTAGGGGAAAACAATTTCCTATACTGAATTGGATTCTAGAGAATCGTTAACTGTGGTATAGTTAGGTCATCACATAACCATTTCCCTTTATTTTACTCAAGAATTTACTACAATTCAAGATGAGTTCTGTAGTTACTGGAATTTTGGTTCTGTTGGTTTTTTTAACAGGTGTTATTACTGGAGTTATTCCACGATATGGGGTGCTGGGATTTATGGCAGGAATTCTATCATCTGCAAGCCAAGTAATAGCAAATTCTTGGAGACCGATGCTTTGTAGCGATATGGAGTCATTAAGATGTGTTAATTTAAATAGGGCTAACATTGTGTCACAATCAATTTGCTGGATTGTAATAACTTATGTTGCAATTAAAACATGCAGTGAATATCTATCAGTTAGATAGACATATATAGATTTTTATAGAAAAGTACATAATGTTGGTTACTAGAAACTTCTCCTAGAACTGAAAGCAAACCTAGTAAAAATTTTCAATTATAATCAAATCCATCAATTTTAATAAACTTTTCCACCTATATGCATCTTAATAATGATCACTTGAAGAAGCATCGTCAATTAATTTGGTAATAAGTATCTGAAATCATAGGTTTATCAACCTAAATCAGTTTTTATTTTTGAATAGATTTTTTCATTCCAAAAATCACTAAATAACTGGAGATTCATTAAATCTATATTAATCTATATTGAAACCTGGATCTTTCACTAGTGAAGAATTAAGAAGTGGCCAGAAATAGGCTTGAATCTGACAGAAACTTTCCCAACTATTATATCTTCGGGAGATAAAAAGAGAAAACAGCAAATAAATACGAAACAGATATTCTTCAAAAAATGAGTTGGCCGTGTGCAACGAAGAACAAAAAACGATAAAAAACCATATTGACAAAAAACAAAAACTAATATATATATCTTACCAACCAAGTAAACTCAATAATAACATCCACAACTTGAAAAATAAGAAGATATAAAATAACTAACAAATAGTCATCCATCAACTATCAATAAATTTGTCAACTAATACTCATTTTCCTAAGCTACCAAAGTCCCCTCATCAGTTTTAGTCCACTTCCCCAATACCTATTTATAGATAAACATAAGACATTTAATAAATCCTTAACTCAAATCAAGTGGAATCTGTTTCAAAAAGCTACTAAAAAAAAAAAGTTTTTCGTTAAAACAATATATTTTAACAAAACCAATGATTCGAAAGACCACTTATTACCACTCCTGTAACATTTACCATATAACAAAATGTCCAAATACTTGATTCTGTTGAAGCTGTATAACTTGTTAAAGTAATTATTGAAGTATGATCAACTGATTGATGAAGTATGATTAGCTGATATTGAACTAACATTTCGACAACAATAGATTAGTAATCCTAACGATCAAAGAAAAGTATAAAAGCATCTGCTGCTATATAGTCAAGTAATAAGTAAAGTTAAGAGAACTTTGCCCAGTTAAGTCAAAGGTAAAGTTAATAAGTAAAGTTAGGAGATCTTTATTAAGTTACTTCAAGATCAACTGATGGCGCTCTCAACAATCGTCCCACAAAAGTTGGGAAAAAAACAAATATGAAAAAATAAATAAATCCTTCCAATAACAAAAAAATAAGAAAAACTTCCAAAACCAAAATCTCTTCAAAGTAGAACTCTCTATACTTATTTGTAAACATTAATTGGAAATATATAGCTATTTAAAATGAACATAACATTGATATTAAGAAATATATTCATGATTTGCCCTAAAAGAGCAGCAAGATTCTCTTTAATTTGCCAAATATCATAAAGGAACAATATTAGAGATATTCCACTGCTTAAATTAACTTCCACACGAAACAGGCCGGCCAGAGTCTCAGTATAACATAGAGTCCCTGAAAATAACACTCAACATATCCTTTTCTTGTCGAAATCAATACTGAAGCATCCAGTGAAGTACGCCTCACATTAGAGAGATAGAATTAAAGCTTATAGCTATCTGGCTTGGATGTTCCAGAAGTTAGAGCTAAAATTGGAAGAAATTCCCTTCCGATAATATTGGAAAACCGTAACCCAGTTAGTTTGGCAACATGCCATTGTTTAAAGTACCGACTAACAGGTAAAGATTGTACAAAGAGTAAATACTAGAAATGATCCCTCTAGCTTTATTGGGGAGGGAAAAATGTCATCAATGAATTATGTGTTTGGAAAGAACTTTTAGCAAGTTAGAAAAATAAATATCCCAATCCATATTTATTATATCGAACGGTAAATTGCATGCTAATTTATAAAGTACATTTTAAAACCCCTCAGCATTCATAATAGGAGACTTCTAATTAGACATTGAGATGTATTCCATAATCCACTGTATATACCCTCCACATTGTTACTCACTAAGTGAGATAAACTAGTTACCTATGCATAGTCATGGTATTTATGGCACATTGTTGAAGAATTGACAAATATTTTCTAAGATGTATTCTTATTCTTTAAGGAAAGCACTATAATTTTCTTGTGATCCTCCTGTTTATTTTTGTGTTAAAACCGAATCTGTCACTTGTTAAAACTTTGTTATATATAGTTGTGGAGAAAATCTGTTTTGTTGTCTTGTAATTCAAATTCTATCGAATAAAGTAAGTTGTAATAGCTTTAATTGCCAGCCAGCTTTTTTAGAAATAAGCAGGTATTGGAAAAGCTATTGTTTTTCATGAATTAAGCCTTTAATGATAATTATAGAACCAATGGTTGTTGTGTAAATGAGATTGGACTGTATAGTTAGTGAATAATCCTTTTATTAATATATTCTATTTTAAAAGCTTTCAGACGTTATTCCAGAAACTGGATAATCCTTTTAACAAGAAGGTAAAAATTAGCTTCCAATTTATGTTTGATCACCATCAGTCTTGTTTAGATATCTTTCTCATGCCCGTTTAGAAAGTTATCTATGTATAACTTTTTAAGAAGTTGTGAAATTTGGTAAAAGTTAATTGTAGACTTATCGCTTGTAGAGTTATCGCTAGAATACTAATAATTTAGCTTCATCTCACTGAGTAATGTTCCTCCCCAACTATACTTATTTAGCTTTAACTTCAACTTCGTTATATTATGCGCAGTAAGATATTAAAACTGTTTAGTTACTTACTCTTCGATTCTTGGGACTGACAGGTCCTTTTATAGTTCTCTTAGATTGTTAGGATTATTAAATCTTTGCTACTGGGCTCATTGTGAATTATCTAGGTCTCCTTTTTATTAGACTGCAACATAATTCATGGTTTGCGACCGTTCTTAGTATTGGAGTTTCACTTTATAATCTTTCCTAGTCCTTAGTCTTCGTGGTATGACTAGCCTAATCAGAATAGTACCATGTTGAGGGTATTATCACTGGAGCAAATGTATCTGTTATTAAGAATTCTTTCAAATTGTCATAACTAATAGCACAGCACTTAAGATATTGTATTCCGAGACTAAAGACTACTAAAGCTGTTTATATGATCAATGGTAGAGGTTTTGTTATTGTAGCTTGTTGTTTGGAATATTTTTAGTGCTTTCTATTAATTTTATTCATATTTTGTTAGTTTTTTGCTTTCCTAATCATAAGAATTTCAATCTATATATTTTACGAGTCGTTTATTCTACTGGTTTGGTCAGTTTAGCTCTATTTGTAGTTGAGGTAGGTTAATTGAAGTTCTTTATTGTTTGTATTTGATATATTTGGCTTGTTTTTCATATTTTTTCTATAAAAGTTTTGGCTTGATCTTTTTTGAAGAGATTGATTTTTACTTCGAATGTTTTTTTTTTGGCTCTTGATAATTTTTTATTATCGAAGATTTTGATAATTAACTTTTTGGTGGTAGCCTAAGATTTCCAGAAAGTTCTAATAATATTTTTTCCAAGTTTTTGAACTCTAAGTTGTTACTATTCGTATCTATCTTTTCTTGGGCTTTATAAATCTTCAGTTGGCTAGCTTAAGCTCTTTTGCGTTTGAAGTTGTTTATTGTGTTGCATCTTTCATGTTTGCTGGTTGACGTCTATTAATTTCTTATTGAAGATATATTTTTGTGATTTTGAATCGTTATTGGATGGGTCAGATTGGGGCATATTAAAATTCTTGTTAGAAACAATATGTATTTGATTTGATATGATATGTACTTGAGTTTGAAGAATTGTCCGGTTTGATTTTCAACTGTCTAACTGTAATGTGATCTTTTACTTGAAGTTTATTAAGGAGCTATTTTTTGTGACAATTTTAGATATTACAGATTTCAAGGGAGTTAGTTCATTATTATTAGGTCACAGTAAATTATAATTTGGCTGATAGCGTTAAAGGGTTATTGGGTATTAAGAATAGAGAGTTGTAAGGTTTGAAGAGAAGTATAACCTTACTCCATAAATTAATTTACCTACTTTTTTTTAAGTAGGCGTATTTTTATTTCTAGTTTGGTTTGTAGAAAAGATCTCTTCTGTTAGTTGATTTTGTTTCTCTTGCTCATTCAGATTGACTTTAGAAAGAATTTTTGGGTTACTAATTTTCTCATCTATTGAAATTTATCATGAATATATGTATTTATATTAGTATCTGCGTTTGTGGTTGTAATTGAAAAGTTTTATTTGTGGATTTTAATTTTTGTTAAAAATTGCTTGTGGAATTTATGACCATTCAGAATTTTTCAAAAGATAATCACCACAAAAAGGGATACCAAATCCATTGAAAAAAAATTTTGGTTTATCTCGAAACTATAATTTGAAAAGAGGAAATAACTTATGAAAGAGGAAAGAGAAAAGAGAAAGAAAAAATAAATTAACCTAAGAATTCACATAATTATTATTATTATTATTTTTACTATTTAAAAAATACCCTTAAACTGATACTTTCTCGTTATCAGCCTCATCTTTTAATATATCAAAAGTTTTAAATTCTTTAACTGAAAGACGTTTATGGAACATAATATCAATTTCTTCAAAACTTCTACCTGAAGTTTCAGGTAATCTAAAATAAACCCAAATAAGAGCTATTGTTGAAAAGGCAGCAAATATAAAACCAGTTTTACCTCTTAAATTACCTTGTTGAGGATTTAACATATATGGTAAAGCAACTGTTGCAGCAATATAAAATATAGCTTGAATAGCAGTTGAGAATGCAATAGTTTTAGCTCTCAATTTAGTTGAAGGAATTTCACCAATAAGAACAAAACATAAAGGACCAGCAGAAAGTTGATAAGCGAAAGCCCAAATCAACATCATTCCAGCTTGAGCATAAGCAAAATTTGAATTTGAATCATAATTAGGTGCTAAATCTAAGAAACCAATTAACCATAATAAAATAGTTGTAAAACCTAACATCCAAAAATATAATGGTCTTCTACCAACATAAGAAATAACAACCCAACAACAACAAGTAGCAACAAAACCAATAGCAGTACCACCTAATGATAAATCAAATGAAGTATCAGTGGGTAAGCCAGCAAGTTGAAAAAAATAAGTTGAATAACCTAAAGCAAATGGAACACCAACTAAAACTTGATTAGCATAAACAACAGTACAAATTTCAGTTCTCCATAAATTTGAACCTTTAAATAAATCTTTATATGAAGTAGTTTGATCCATTTCTTTTTCTAAAGCATCAGTATGAACAACAAGATTTAATCTTGCTTCAACAGTTTCATCACTATCTTTTGCAGGAGCAATACTTCTAAGAACTTTTCTTGCTTCATCAATTTTACCTTTACGAACTAACCAATAAGGAGATTCAGGAGCGAAAAAAAGACAAGCAAGAATTATAATGGGCCAAATCCATTGAACAGCAAATGGAACTTTATAAGCCCATTCAGTTGAATTATTTGAATAACTTGTTGCAACACCATTAGCAATAAATTGACCAATAACAAAAGCTAAATTAGTTAAAGCAGTTAAAATACCACGAAGTTTAATTTGAGCAATTTCTGAAGCATAAGTTGGACCAATTAAAACCATACAACCCCATAATATACCAGAAATAATTTCTCCGGCAGCTAAAACACCTAAAGAAGGAGCAAAAAATTGCATGAATATAAAAGCAATAACAAAAATATTTGCAACCATATAAGTTTTCTTTCTACCATACCATTCAAGTGGCCATGCAACAGCTAAAGTACCAATAACTTGACCAATTGGTGAACCCATTCCTAAAGCAGTTTGCCAAGGAGCACTAACTTGAAAATTACCTGGACTAACTTCTTCACCAAATCTTTTTTGAAATGCAGGTAAAGCATAAAATGCAGTAATAATTTGAGCATCATATCCTGACATAACAACACCAACACTAAATAAACAAGACCAAAAAATTTCCTTTGGATAATTTCTAACAGCTTCTAAAACTGTAATATTTTTTTCTTCATTTAAGATTTCTTTAGTATCAGCAATAGCATGTTGAACTTCAGCTTCAATACCATTAATACTAACTTCTGAAGTATTAATTTCTTGATTCTTCTCTGACATTATATGTCTATTATATTATATTACTTTTTTGAAAATATATGAATGAAAATATATAATTTTTTTTTTTTTCAATCTGTGGGCTTTTCCTCTTATTATATTCTCCATTTTTCACTATTGTAGAATCAATGTAGAAAGTTAATTGTTTATCTTATCTGGAATAGTAATGTTACATTCACAACCAAAATTAGTCCATGTCGCAAAATGGTGAAATCTCGTTTGATTTCCAGTAATGTTACGCGTTACCTTTTACAGATTTCGTTATCTTTGTATAAAACCTATTATTTTAGATATTAGTCTTTTGCAATAGAATAATGGAAGTTAAAGAGATGACTCCAGTTGTGGTTTGATAATTTTGATTTTTTTCTCTGTGATTTTTACTTTTTCGTTTTTGCCTTTTCGTTGTTGCTTTAAGTGTCTTTTGATCTTGGTGTGGATAGTGGGTTACAGTTACAGTGTCAGAGATAAGAAAGATCAGGTTGAGATTTGTAAAACTTCATATTTTTCATTAAAAACTACACATTCTAAACTCTATTCTACTCTAGAGATTAACAAATCTAAAAAAATCTAATCTTTAAGTCATTGATATCACAATAATGTGCCATGGACATAAGCACAGCGTTAAATGATATTGCTAAAACAGTTGATGTAACAAAAGAAGGTAAAAAATAATTTAAATTCTCTTTACAAATTTCCCAGAATGATTTTTTATCGGCCCATGGTGTCTTTAACAATATCATAAGAAATTCACCCAAAAAGTATACTTCCATTGACAGTCTTCCATATAAACTAAGACAGTTAGTTAAAGTTTCTGGAAGATAAGGTAAAGATAATTTAAGTAAAACTGATTTTAAAATTGAACTACCATTTGATGTTAATACAAAGGCAGGTGTCCATAAAGGCTTAGAAATTGGAAATAATAAAGGTGATACATAAGCTAATAATTTCCCGGTTAAAAATGATCCTAATCCAATCATTATTGATGTTGCATTATTATAATTTTGTTGATTAAACCAATATCCACTCCATATAGTAACAGCAGTCATTAAAGTTCCAAGAATCCCCTCAGGATCATAATGTATATGATAAGTTCTAGAACCAAATAATGAAAAATCAATTGTCAGTTGAACTGTATTTTGTGGAGCAGTAAATGGATCTGATTTATCTTTAGCTAAAACTACAGAAGTTGTGAACCATAATCCTGTCATAATCATTGGGAATATTGAAGAATCTCTAATTTTAGAAGGCATTAAATTTAAAACTATTGAACTTAAACCATGTCTTTGTAATACTCCTAAGAATCTTAATCCATTACTATAATCATTTTGCATTATCATTGGCATTGCATTATATGCTATTCCTAATCCAATCAATTGTAAATTCTTTCTTATAGGTGTGTATCTATTGGGTTTCATGGTCATCCCACTAATAAATGAAAAACATGGGAATATAGTATCAGCATAACTCATGTTCATTTCATCATATTCAGCATGATCGAAAAACTTTGAATCACCAACTTCAGTAGTTTGCATTTCTAAAAGAGTTAACCCTCTAAATAAATCAATAAATGAACTTCTAACCATCTTAGAATTACAATTGTTACGTTTTCAAGTTTGGTTGATTTTGAAATTTAATTCTTCAAAATTCTGTTTCCTCTTTCACATCTGGTTCCGTATTTCTTGGATCAGTATCGATATTTTCACGACAAATAAGTCGCATAAAAGATCTGCTTTGGCTGTTAAAAAATACTTCAAAAATATACATGAATAAAGGAATATGTAACTCAACAATTTTCCCACTTAATTTCTATCTAATTCCTCTTTTTTTTGAAAGCAGTTCCATGTCGCTGTGTCTCCCAACTGATAAACAATGGGTGCCATTTGTTTGAGTTACAATCTTATGTGGTGATTTTTTTTTGTTTTCAAAAGTTGTTTGCGGAATGGAATTATCCTGAATAAGAGAGGTTCACATACATAAAAATGTCAATATTTAGCAGTATGATACGACCCACTTTCCAGATGTAAAGATGAATTATATTTTGACATAACCACAAGAATGAAATATGGAGAAATAGAGAGAAAGGGAAATAAGGAAAACATTTTATTGTAATAATTATAGATTTAAAAAAATTCTATATACGAAAAACAGAAGTTGGAATTGAATTGTAACTTTATAAGGAAACTATAACAGTTTCTCTTTTACTAAGTGTCTCTCTAGGAGTTTCCCTTTGGGAAAAGTCTTTTGAAAATATCCTCTACAGAGTCCATTCATCTTCACCAAATGAATAAGTAACATTGGTAGTAGTTGGGTAATCAGTAATATTAAGATGAATATGTGGAACACCAGTAAAGTTATTTGGCATAAACCAAGTAGCGTTAAATGAAACAAAATTATTAATATCAGTACCATAATTATAAAAGAATGATTCACTAGTCATATCAACTGAACCACTAACATCAATTTTTAATCCTGGTAATGAAGTAATTGATGTTAAATTATCATTTGGATAAACGTCAAATCCTGAAACAATAAATGTAAACATAGTATCGTTATTCCCTGAAGTAATATTTGGATAAGCAAGATCTAAAAATCCTTCACCAGCTTCAACTTCAACCCAAGTTTCAGTTGAATACAATGTAAGATAACCAATTCTACCTTCACGAACATACCATTGAATAATTGCTGGATTATAATTATCAGTACTATGACTAACACCTCCAAGTCTATTCTGAGCGAATGATTCACCTCCAATAGTAATTAAATCACTTGACCAACCGGTAACATTTCTAGTTAATTGATCATCTGGTGGTGAAATAGTTTGTCTAGTAAATGAATGTTCACCTGGTTAAGCTTTAAAAGAATCTAAAACATCTTGAGCAACTTTATGTTCATATGATGGAATACCTAAAGCAATCATATGACCAAATCCAAAATCAGCAGCGTGAAGCATACCAGCAACAACTTTTGGAAGTGGAGCATATTGTTTACCAACTAAACCCCAAATTGAAGCACCAGTAATTGCAAAATATTGATTCATATCATAACCATAAGCTCTATCAAATGGACCAGCAAAATTCTTTAAATTAGCATTATATAATGTTTGGAATAATGTCATTAAATTTTGGAACATATCATCAGCCCACATAGGTAATGATGAATTAGCTCCTGCATAATCCATCCACATACCTAAAGCCCACATATCAACACCAGTATAAGTTGGAGAATTAAATTCGGAGAAAGTATCATGGATTTTAAATAAATCATAAAGTTCTTTACCCCAGGTTTCACCAGCATTGGTCATGTTAGCATCATTGAAATAATCACCAGCAAATGATTGAAGAATACATCTCATCATCCATGGATTTGAATAAGCTGGATAAAATAAATCACCATTATGGAAAGCAACACGATATTGATCACCTTTAGCTAATAAAAATAAAATATCTTCAACTTTTTTTAAAGTATCTGCTGGAAGTCTTTCTTTATAATCTGATAATAAAAGAATAAAAGCAGAACCAATAAAATCTCTCCAATTTGGATCATATGAAGTATAAACTTCAATTGGATAAATTTCCTCTTGAGGAGTTGGTTCATCGGGAGTTTGATTAATATCACCAAAGAAAATTTTGGTTGGATCTTTATATTGAGAAGTATGAATATTTGAAATAATTCTTGAAAGTCTTTCAATATCACCTTCACCATTTCTAGCAGCTAAACCAACAGCGTACCAAGCAGTTTGACGAGTATCATAACGACCAGGTAAAGTAGTATCAGCAGTAACTAAGTAACCGGCATTTTCATCCCAAAAAGTATCTTGCCATGCTAAGGATTCATTAAATAATTCTTGTGAAAATGCATTCATAACTCTTGGAGTGGTAGAATTCACATTTTTTGAAACTGGGAGTGAGTGAATAAAATTCAAACTTAAGAATAAAACTAAAAGTTTAGCAAACATCTTTATATCTTTTAGAGAATTCTTGTTATTTCAATTATTCAAAAGTGAAATTTCGTCTTCTCTTTATAGTTTTCATCTCTTCTTTGTTCAATTGTTTTTGTATATGGTTCATCGTCTTATCTGACTGCAAAAAATCGAAAACTAGTCGCGCGACATTAACCACTGTAACACAAACTAGGTTATATTCTATTATGTAATTATGAAAGGTCTATTCCCGACCCCTTTTTAGAGTTACAATATTCTCCCCTATTTATTTCTAAAAGCCACTGGTTATTTAGATTTCAAAAAAGGGGATAGAAGGTAAGGGGAAAAGAGTTGAAGAAAATAAAAACTGCAAAAAAGAGTAGCGGTTTTTAATGTCGTGCCCTTGCATAAAGTTAGATACAAAATAAGTTACATAAAATAATTATAAAATTTCAGTGGAGTTGAGTCATTACCATTACTTCCAATACTACCACTACGTCCCACTTCTCTAGTTTGAAACAATTGCTTATTATTATGAGCATGATGTGGGAAATATCCAACTTCAACTGGTGGTAAATAATAATTTTTATCAATTTTAAAATATTCATAACTTGATGTTTGTGGCATTTCTCTTTTAGGCTCTATTGAAATTGCAGGAGATGGACTTTTCGAAATATTTGATGATAATTTTTGTCTTTTAATTAGGTTCTTATTAGTACCATTACCCCTTTCATCATTACCTATTTCCAATACTAATTTTCTTTTTTCATTAGAATTACTGCTAGAATTACTATCAAAATTTGAATTACCGAATGATTTACTTCTTATTAAAATATCACCATTCTTAGAATAAAAATGTGGACTTCTACCTCTAACTTTAATATTATTTGAAATTGATTTAGATTCAGCTAAAGTTTCATTAGTTTCACTAAGAAATTGAACTGTAACTTGAAGAATATAACTTTTTTTATCATTATCATAACGATTATTAGCTGTTGCAACTTTAAAATTAAATTGGTCCCAAATTAATGTTAATTTATTTTCATTTAACTCTTCAATTGGACATTGATGATTAACATTGGCTAAATAGAACATTCCTTCCTTTTTCTTTATTGTGGTTGAACTTTTATCATTACGAAGGGTTATATTATCGTTATCATTAATAACAACCGGTACACTATCAGGTTTACTTTTTTGTACAAGTTCACAACTTAATATAATATTTATCTTACTAATTTTTATTTTCAGTTCTTTCATTATATAAAGATTTTTAAAATCTTTATTTGATTCTGGTTCTGGTGGTATTGGTCCTGATCCTGATAATGAAGTGCCTTTTAAATTTAAATCAACTTTCAATGAATTGAAGTTTCTTCTATAACAATATAAATCAATATTTGTATTATTATCAAAAGCTTTATTTTGTAATATTTGATATAAATTTTGATCAATGAAAAATCTACCGTGTAATCTGCATTGCATATTAAATTGAACTTGTTCATTAGATTCTGAAATTAATTGAATTTTATTACTTAAATTTTTAAAATCAAGAAGTCTTAAGGTTTCGGAATATGTGCCATCTGGCCAATTAGCATTTGAACTTGAATTTTCATTTGGATTTAATGAATTAGGATTTGAATTATTATCTTGAATTGAAATTGGTTTACTGAAGAAATCATTAATTTGCAAAAAAGTTGGAATAATATTTGAATCTTGTTCCCTTTTAATTTTTTTAGCTGAACTTCTTGGTGATTCTCCTTCATTAGAATCAGTATCATTACCATTAACACTTTCATTACTACTACCATGATTATTTCCGTTACCATTACCATTATTACCATTTCCATTATCATTACCATTAACGTTGACATTAACATTATTACCATTACCATTTCCATTACCAGAATGCAGATGTCCATACATCATATTATAATCCCCAAATTCACTAATACTATAATTATCAAACTCAACAACATTTGAGTAATCTAAATCATCACTCGCCTCATCTAATTGTTGTTCTCTATTCATTAAAGTTGTCTCTTGAAGTCTATCAAGGAACAAAGATGTAAATTCTTCATCTATACTACTATTTTCAATCAATGACATATCTTCTTATTGATAAACTATAAAAACCCTCTTATTAATTGTTTCTACCTTCTTTGTGATAAAATTTTCATCTATCAGTTATTTTGGTTTTTTCGATTGATGCAAAAAAAAGATAGTTTATCGGAGAACCTCCGCCATCAGGACATTCCCAAATTGACAGACTGCGTTAAAACCTCTCGATTCGGAGAAAATTGTAACCCAAGCCGATCTCTTATCAATTTACCGCAAAAACAACACCCTGCAAGATACTTTGGGAGATGGAATTTATGGTAACCCTAGACATTTACCCAAGGGACATTTACCTAATGGGTAAAATAATGGAGGAGGAGACAATATTATTAACTATGGAATTGGAATGAAAATGTAGCATTAGATTGGAACATTAGGATTTTTCTTATTTTAAAAGTAATACTGCAAATAGAGAAAAATTGTAATATTACAGTGTCAATTTGATTTTTCGTTGGTTGTAATTAGAGTGATACTGTAGGAGAGAGTGTGTGGTTATAAGGTCTTATGGTACATGAAGCTTCTTTTACTGGTATTCAAGATAAGGAAATTTTATCATCATCATTATCATCATCGTTATCATCATCTAATGATTTAAAAAATTATTATGCAAATAATGTTGGTAAACTTTTTGCAGTTGGATTTGATGGTACTACAATTACCCCAGAAGTTGAAAAATTAATATCAGTTCATAAAGTAAGTTGTATAATATTAAGTGGTAGGAATTTTGTTAATGTTGAACAAACTAAAACTTTAATTAAAGATATTCAATTATTTGCTTTAAAATCTGGTCATAAATATCCTATAATAATTGGTATTGATGAAGAAGGTGGCATGTTAAATAGCCTTTTTGATAAAGATTATATAACTCAATTCCCTGGTGCAATGGCATTAGCTGCAACTGGTTCTGAAGAATTAGTTTATCAAGTTTATAAAAGAATTGCCCTTGAATTAAAGTCAATTGGATTTTCTTTATATTTAGGTCCTGTACTTGATGTTTTAAAAGATTTTCAAACTTCTGAAGAAATTATTGGTGTTCGATCATTTGGTTATAGTATTAATTCAGTTGTAAAATTTTCTAGAGCTGCTGCAAGAGCTTTTAAAGATTTTGGTATGTTTAATTGTGCAAAACATTTCCCTGGTTATGGTGGTGCTTCAATTAATTCAAATTTTGAATTACCAATGATTTTAGAAACTTCTGAACAATTAATGGAATCTAATTTAGTACCTTATAAACATTTGATTACTGAAGGTTTAGTTGATTGTGTTTTAGTTGGTGGTTGTTCAGTTCCAAGAGTTAATGGCAATGATATTCATGCTTGTTTAAGTCCAACTATTGTAACTCAACTTTTAAGAGAAAAATTAAAATTTAATGGAGTTGTATTAAGTGAATGTATGCTTTTAGAAGCTTTAGATAAAACGTTTGGTGTTATTCAAGGTTGTATTTCAGCATTATCTGTTGGTTGTGATTTAATTATGATTTGCCATAATTTTAAAATTCAAGAAGAAGCAATTAATTCAGTTAAAGAAGTTGTTACTGATGATTTAGTTGATAGAACAATTGTTAAATATTCTTTAGAAAGAATTGAAAATTTACAAAAATCTTTACCTCCTTGGTCAGAAATTCTTTCATTACCTATTTTAACTCCTAAACAATTGGAAGAAAATAAACTGTTATCGAATCTTGCTTATGAAAAATCAATTACTGTTTTAAGAGATATAGGTTTACCTATAACTAAATTAATGACAGCTAATATTGAAACAGAAAATACAATTCTTTTATTAACTCCATTAGTCTCACCAGTTTATGAAACAATTGATGAACAAGGTTTAAAATCTCATATTAATAGTTTTAAAAATCATTCAATTTCTGATTTACAATATGGTGAAGATGTATTTATTGAATTAGGTAAACTTTTATCTGATTATAAACCTGGTTATAAAATTTTCCATACCAGCTATAATTCAAATGGGTTAACTACATTACATGAAGATTTAATTTTAAAATCAAAAGTTATTTTATTTGTTTCTGCTAAAACAACTAAAAATATGTATCAAGTTGGAGTTTCTAAACATGTGTCAATGCTTTGTAAACAAAAAGTTGAACCTAATGAAATTTCAAGAAAAAATGGATACTGTACAAGTTCAAGACAAATGATAATTATAAGTGTTTCATCACCAATGGATTTTCTTTATGATATGAATTCATCACTGCCAACAGGTTATATATGCACTTATGATTATACTATAAACGCATTAAGAAATTTACCCAAGATATTATTTGGAGATTTAAGAGCAAATGGCAAAATTCCTGGTATAATATCATCAAATGGTAAATTAAATCAATTAACAAATTATAGAGAATTTAAAGATAATAAATCAAAAAGCACACATAGTTGGTTAGTAGAAAAATTTGATTTTGAAAGAGATTGGGATAATTTAGTTGCATTATTAAAAAATAATGGAATAATTAATTTTTCAATTAGTGAATCATCATTACAACATTATATGAATTTTTTTAAAGAACTGGAAAGTCATAGAAGCTTTGTAATTAGAAATACAAGTTCAAATAGTTTACTTGGTATATCAGTTAATTGGGTTTATAAAATTCCTTCAGTTAATAGAAATATGGCAAAAATTGTTTTATTATTAGTTGATAGAAGTAAAAGACATATTGCAATTGGTAAATATCTTTATTCTAAAACTAGAAGATATTTAATTGAAGAATGTAAATGTTCAAATGTTTATTTAGGCAGTGATTTCCCACAATTAATGAATAATGATTTTTTATTAAATTTAAATGATGAAAATCATTCAACTACACTTAATTTTTTTAAAAATTTTGATTGGGATTTTGATATGTTTCATAGAGATGATAGTCTTAATTTTAATAATCATACAAGAATAAGTAAACAAAGGAAAATTAGATATCTTATGAAATTAAATGATATTTCAAGTTGGAAAGTTTCAGAAAATTTAGTTAGACAACTTCAAGTTGTTGGTATAATGTTTGATATTTGTAGAAATCCACAAGAAATTTTACAACTTTTTATGAAAAATAATGAATTAACAATGTTAGAAGATGATCAAAATCCTTCATTAGATTTAACAAATTATGAACTTTATTCAGAATTAAATAAAAATTTTAAAAAATTTATTAATGAATCAGGTAATTTAGATATAATTATTGCTTTAGAACCAACTAAAAAAAGAATCGTTGGTAGTTTAATTTTATTTAATAACAATTCACCATTTCTTGATTATTTCCCCTATTTAAATGTTGATGATGAAATTTCATCAAAGGGCAATCAAGATAATAATCAATGTTTTGCATGTGTTACCGGATTATTTATTGATCCATTATATTCAACTTTATCTGAAGTTTTTAAATTAGGTCTTTTATGTACAGCATTAATGTTTGTGAAAAGAAGTCATTCAAATTGTAGTTCATGTTTTATAACTAATGTTGAAGATAAAGAATTAAAAAGTTTACAAGATAATGGATTTAAAATTAGTGCAAAAGATCATAATTTTTATTCTGAAATGGTAAATGAAAATTAACGAACCAAAAAAAAAAAAGAAAAAGAAATAGAAGCAAAACAAAATCGGAAAAATGGGACTTAACTGTATATAGATGGTTAGATTAGGTAAAAATATGATACAAAAAGTTTTTTTTAGACACGATGGTTTGCGTCCCTCTGTTTCATTTTGTTTTCACAAAACACAAACATAGTCTCCACAAATTAAAAGAATAGGAAACAAAACAAAACAACTTTTATTTAGAGAGCTAAACAGTATGATAACTAAATAGAAACTCTTTGAAAAAACTTTTCTTTCATTCTAAAGAATTAAAAATTGAACCATTTTTAACTAATGATAATTCTTGAATTGTAATACTTGTATCATTCTCAACTCTTTTCCAAGTATTAATATCACCATTAATAGTATCAATATCATAAACCCTTAATTTTCTAATGAAACCATCACCACCATATCCACCTTCACCAGTACCACCACCATAACATAACCACATTGGATTAGTGTTGTCTTGAGTATCAAATTTACAAAATTCATTAATATGGTCATGACCAACATCTGAAACTTGAACACCAATATCACCAAAAGCTTTTCTTGCACCAGAATTATAATTTGGTGACGAGATAGCTTCTCTTTGTTCACCTAATTGATATTTATCATCATCTTTATATTCCGGCAATGGGATATGGAAAAGTGCCATTGAAATATTCTTGTTGGATTCCCCAAATTTGGAAATTAAGTCTTGGTGTTGATTTTGAATATATTCGATTTGTGAATCTTCAATCCAACCATAACCAGAATATTTACTATCAGTTGAATAAGCACCACTATCAACAAAATACAAATAAACTGGTAAACCATTTTTATCTTTATTATTTTCATTTTGTAAATTAATAACATAATTTCCAAACCCATTAATATTTGACGGACCAGGAACTGATAAACTATAAGGTAAACTTGAAGTCATACCCATAACTTTATCTCTACTAATTGATTCACTATCATGGTTACCTAAAACGGCAGCGTAAGGGATCCCTCTTTCAATGAAAATATTTAAAACTTTTAATAATGCAGTTTCAGCATCAGGAGCAGTTGGACCATAAATTTGGTCACCAGTTAAAATTACAAAATCTGGTTTTTCTTCATCTAAAATTTTATTAATGAAAATTATAGTTCTTGGATCAGCTTTACAATTTTTAGCAGTTGTCTCAGGTTCAGGATCACGACAATTACCAACTCCAGTGGAAAAATGTAAATCTGCAACTTGTAAAATTTTAAATTTACCATTATCATTAATTTTTAAAGTGGGTGGATTTGGATCAACTCTTAATCCTTGTCTGAAAGTTAAATAAGGTTTTTTATCACTAGTAGTTTCAATCTCACTTAATGAATTATTTTTAAGTAATGACCAATTATCTCTTGGATCAATAGCATCTTCACCAAATAAAATATCAATGGCAGTGACAGGAGAAGACTTATTGTCAATAGTATCATATTTAACCCAAATTCCATAAGATTTATAAACCCAATGACCAGCAGTTAATAATTCCAGATCATTACCAATAAAAATATCAGTAATAATAGTAGCATCCAGTTGAATATTATTAGAATTAATAATTTTATAATTTAAATAAACTGAATCAGATTGTTCACCTAAACTTAAATCTTTATCAATTTTAAACCAAGTGGAATCTGTAGAATTAGCTGGATCACCACAAACAGTATTATTATCATCTTTAATAGCACAATTATCCATGACTAAATCAATTATATAGTTTCCATCAGCCGGTTGGAAATACGAAGGATTAATATCATCATAAATTTTTGCAACCACCAAGTATTTGGCTGCGAAAACGATAAATACCTTAATAAAAATTGCAGATTTTAATATTTTACTAAGCATTTGAACTTTTGTCTCTTTATCTTACCCCAATTCTACAAGAGGGGGAAGTCTGACCCTACTTAAATACTTTGAATACTCACAACCTTCAGTTTAGTCACAATAACTACATAACCTTCAAAAACATTTTTTTTTGCACTACGGGTAGTCAATCTACCCAATTTCCACGTGGTTTAACACCTAAGTTGAGCCGTAATAATAAACGTATCTGATAATAGGGTTTTCAGCACTCAGATAGGGTTATTAACTTTCAGACAAAGTTAAATTAGGTTTGTATAACCTGATTTTAATATTTCCGTGGCTTGATAATTTTTATCAATTTGATCTATCTTGCAGATCCTCTTTTGAAGTATTTTTTAATTTGTCAATGTGAAGAAAGGATTTTCGGTAATGATGTAATGTATAGTATATATTATAGGGCTTGGTAACATCAACACATTAAGTTGAATACAAATCACAATTAGAATTTTAATTGGTGTAAGTTTAGGAATAAGGTTTAATTCTGGGAAACGTTTTTTCTGTCTGTGTTTGAGTTTCACAGTTTTGCAACATGATTTTTCAATACAACCTAATTTTAAAGAATAGAATTATAAATAGAAAACAATGTAGGGTTTAAGTCAGGTATGGTTTGTCATCATTATGTTCTTATACATTCTTACTGTTTGCAGTTAGTGATTCGGTTATTGATTATTTAGTGGATATTGAGTGATTTGTAGTCCTTTTTCATTTTGCAACCAAACGTCAGTTGTTTTGTTGTTTTGATAGTTATAGTAGGAACTCTATTGTTCCCAATGGGAAGGAGAATAGTAAATTAAACTTTTTAAGTATCTCTAATTGAACACATGGGGAACAGAGAGATCTTGATTGTGGAGTATCAAAACCTTGAAGGTATTGTCCCATTTGGAAACAAATGAAAATACATGGAAACAAATTAGAAACAAATTTAATCTCAATAGGTACTCATAGTCATAGTCACTTGTTTAAACAAGAATTTACTAGTGAATTGAAATACAGAGCTCATATAAATGATAACGTAAGGAACATATTGGAATTAAGAATTAAAATTTGCCCCAAAAATTCAATGACGAACAATCAATAAATAGTACTTGAAATTGGTATATTTAAGTACACATCCATAATCAACACTTAATAATCTGTGGTTCAAATTGGGAAAAAATTAATGTTTAAAATGGGTGTTCTGGTGGGTTTAAGGGTCTCAAGACTTTGCTCCTAAAGTCTCAATAGTTGATACAAAACTACTAGTGGTAGATTCGTTTTAAAGACTCGTTTTAAAGACTCGCTTTAAAGACTCGGTTTAAAGATTGGTTATAAAGGTAAAGAATAAAGAGTATAGAGAAAATGATAAGGCTGTTATTATCGTACATAATGAAGGTATTGATTTCCGTAAATTACATCTGGAGTTAATGTAGGTATTAAATTATGGCATCATAGAATTGGCCATGATCATGATAACCAATCACAGTTAGTTGTAAGTTAGAATTTTAATCAGATTACTTATATCAACCAAGAACTAGTTAATGAACCCACCATGTACTTTGCTCTTCTTCTGTCACCGTGTTAATTGAATCAACAACCCTTTATTCTTTTTTTCTCCTAATTTTGCAACCGTTGCAGCTTTTCTTGGACTTAAATTCACATGAGGCCCACAGAGATTTTCAGACAGATTTTCGAGAGATAAGATAAGAGATGTTCTTATAAGTATACATTAAATTTGTCATCTATACAAATTCAATAAGAAAAACTATATAATTTTTTATCATTTTTATAATCTTTTTTTAATATTGTATTTTTATCTTTTTTTGTCAACTTTAACAGTTTTTTGTTTTTTTATTCATTTTGTTTCATTTATTATACTAATTTCATATAAAATTTGTTACCTCCATCCCAATCTAAAATACACTATATACATCCCTTTAATTATTTTAAATTATTTTAAATTATTTTAAATCACTTTAAATCACTTTAAATCACTTTTGCTTTATAAATTATCTTTAAATAAATTTAAAGTTTTAAATAATGGTTTATTATTATAATTTTTTTGTATTACATTATTACCATCTTTTTCTAATTCTAAACTATATTTTGACCAATTAATAATTGGAGATTTTAAAATTTTATTTTGTTTTGGTAATTTAATTTCATTTTTAATTAATTTATTAAAAAATTCAATAATTTCATTATTTTTTTCAGATTTTAAATTTGAAAAATATTTTAATAATTTTGATAATTGTAAAATTTCTGATTCAATTTTATTTTTATTTTTATTCAATAATCTTAATGATGAAGTTAATGCTATATAATCCGAATTCGAATTAAGTTCATCAACTTTATCTTTACAAAATCCATCAATTTTACTATCAATTTTACTATCAATATCTTTACTTTGATTTTCAACTTTGGCTTTACTCTCATAATCATTATCATTATCATTATATTTGTCATTACTCTCATTAAATTCGTATATTTCATTAATTTCAATTATTTCATTATCATTATCAACATTATTGTTAATATTATCAACATTATTATTATTATCATCACTATAACTAGTTAACTCAGGTTCATCTTGATAATCTTCTTCTTTTGGAGTTAATAAAGGACTATTTTCAAAAGTAACCGATTTACCATAATCTCTCTTTAATTGTTTTTTAGGAGAAGAATTTGATGAATTTGATCTTGAACTTGAATTTGAAATTGATCTTGAATTCGATCTAGTGTTATAACTTGGAGAATCCAGTTCTAATGGAGATGGTGATCTTTGTTGTAATTTTTTCTTAAAATTCATTTGTTTTATCTTTTTATTATAATTGGTATTAGTATTAGTTATATCTTCTAATTCTACTTTCCTCTTCATATTACGTTCTGAAACTGCCATCTTTAACAAAATTTACAAAATTTACAAAATTTACAAAAACTTACAAAACCCGTACTATCAACTGTACTTTGAACTGCACTATGGACTTTACTATCAACTGTCTTGCTTCCAGTGGTATCTACGATAATCTAACTGCCTTTGACAAAGTCTTTTGAACTAATTTATCCACAGTGGCGGGTAATTCTGATGATGTCGGAGTTGCTGTTTCGTCTAAAAAAACGCTGATTTTCTCACTTTTTCTTGCCCCAAAAAAGCACACTAGTAACCACAATCTTTGTCTAACCAAAAAACACAACTAATTTAACAATAATTCACAATTTTAATGGAATATTATTAACTTATAAATTTTGTTTAAAATAATTCCAGTAAAGGATTATCTTTTAAGGGTTTTCGTTGAAGAAAAATTTTTGTTGGAAATTCGCGAAAGAAAAAGGAGATTTTTTTGACCCCAGGGGCACGACTAACTTAAGAAAAAGCCAGCCAGCACAACATCGGTACACCCGCAGTTAAGAGTGATTAGGTAATTGGTTATGTAAGCATCCATATAAAAGTAACAGAGTAAGTAGGTAACAGAGTAAGTATAACAGAGTAAGTATAACAGAGTAAGTGGGCAAAAGGGTAAGTAGGCAAAAGGGTAAGTAGAGAGTTATATGTACAATAACTATTTACAAGTTGTTACACTGCAGTGCAACTGTGATCAGTTAGATTCTTAATTTCTTAGTTTAGTTCCAGTTTCATTCCGACAACTTGGTTAAGTTAGTTGGTGTTGCTTAGTTTAGTCCCTTAGTTAAGTTCAGTTAACTTCACTTCTGTCAGTTAATCACTTCTTCGTCAACTGATTCCCTTTCAATTTCTTTATATCATTTGAAAAATCCTTTGCCATTAATTTTAAATTCCAAAATCTACCATTTTCTTGTCTTAATTTTTGTTTCTTCTTTTTCAATTCTCTATTCATTATTCCAATTTGTTCATCATATGGTATACCTGCTTCACTTGCAGCTAAAGTTTCTTTACCAAATAAATAATCGAAAACTCTACCATCACTCCAAAAAAAACCTCTACGATCAACCACCCAATTTTTAACAGTTTTATTTGATTCATTAATTTCCTTTAACGTGAAAAAAAATAATGAACTATCACTAGTACCATAAAATCCTTTACCAGTCCAAATTCTTGCTTGATGTTTCCTTTCTAAATTTTTTAATGGTAATGTTATAATTGGAGTTGGTCTACCAGGAATTAAAGGATATGAAGTAAATTTAATATGTTCAATTGGTCCTGGTAAATAATAAATTCTTCTAATTAATCTATTGGGGAAAGTGAAAAATAAATAAGCTGCTCCAAACATAACTGTACCATAAATTGAATTTTTTAAAACATCGAAAAACCAATCTCTTTTCTTTAAAGTTTCATTTTTTTCTTCTTTATTTTCATTATAATCTTTAGTTGCTTGGAAAATTGCCCATTCACTTAAAACAATTCCATAAACTAATAAAGTTAATCCAAAACAAAAACATCCTAAAAAATATAATCTATGTGGTTCACTTTCATAAATTAATTCTTCTTGAGTTTTGTTTTTCAAAATGGTTATAACTTGACGGAAATTTAAATTTTTACCAACTCTAGGTACTCCTGGTCTTGGTAATAACGTTGGTACATTTTCTTTACCTAATGGGAATTTAGGAATTCTATCTTTTAATTCATTAGTTTGAGTTTTCTCTCCTGGTATGTAACCTTCAATGACTTTCCAATCTCTTGATGATAACTTAGTTCTATCAGTTCCAGTAGTTACACCAGTAGTTTCATCATTTTCCAAAGTTTCATCATTTTTAACTAAAACTTCACCATTTTTAACTAAATTTCCATCATTTTTAACCAAATTTCCACCATTTTTAACCAAATTTCCACTTAAATTATTCAAATCTCCGTTGGAAATGCTTTGATTTGATAGTTTTGTTAGTTTTCTGGGTACCTTCTTTGGTTTAGAATTCACTGATTTAAACCTCACAAAAGCTCTCAACATTGATGGATAAAAAATTCTCACTTGAGAGAAGTATCACCAGTTTAATAGTTAGTACTGGCTGGATTTTCCAGCCAGTTAACCAGGGGCAAAAGGTATAACGGTGCAACAGACGAGGTGGTAGGTAGTACTGAACTGTTACCGCAAGTTTTCTTAGCCTAAGTTCGAAATTTTGAAATCATCAATTTGTACCGGTCAAAAGTTTCAACTGCTGTGATTTAACAGCTGTGATTTGACCACCGGTTTCTAGTTTCTGCAATTCCACTCTATTTCACCCTACACCGCTAGTACCAGTATCGCTGGTGCCACCGTATCGCTGGTACTACCGTGGACTACGTCAAACCACAGTAAATGGTACTATTGTTGGGCTATTCTTGGACTGTTCTTGGTTGAGAAACCCCCACGATCATTTGAGCATCTTGAGATGAGATACTCAAAAATCATCAAATGTTCATATTATCAATTATTTCAGATCTTATACGAATCCCACCACACACGTTTAACGTGCCAATCCAAGAATCATTGAAAAATGAAATCCATAAGAAATATTCCAATAAAGTATTATCAAATATTGGATTAGCAATAACATTATGGGATATTTTACAAATTAAAGAAGGATTATTAAAACCTGGTGATGGTGGTAGTTATGTAGAAATTAAATTTAGAATGATTATTTGGAAACCTTTTATTGGTGAAACCATCGAAGGAATAGTAACAGATTGTACCATTGAAGGAATTAAAGTTAAATTAGAATTTTTTGATGATATTTTAATTCCAAAACATTTTTTATTTGAAAATTGTGAATTTAAAGGTACTGAAAAAGCATGGGTTTGGAAACCTGATGAAGATAATGAATTTTTTATTGATGTTGGTGAAAGAATAAGATTTAGAGTGGAAGAAGAAGTTTTTTTCAATATTAAACCAAAAATTGAAAATACTAATATGAATAGTTTAAATATGAATTTGAATAATAATAATCATCATAATAATAATATGAATAGTAGTTTGAATAGTGATGATTCTTCACAGAACGTTCCTCCTTATGCATTAATTGGATCTTGTCAAAGTGATGGTATGGGTTGTGTTACTTGGTGGGATTAAGGTTATCTGAAAAGATGAATAAAGATGTATATAATACAAGTAATAGAGGTTATTTTAGTTCCCTTTCTCTTTCACCTTTTCTTCCCTTTCCTTCCCTTTCCTTTACCCTTTCCTTTACCCTTTCCTTTTCCCTCACCTTTCCTTTCTGTTTCTACAGTCTACCATCAACTGTTATAGTCGAGACTGATCAATCTGTTTAACAGCTCATCTCAATAACATCAATAAGAGCCAAAAAGGACCAAAAAGAAGAAAGGCTAAAAGGGCTAAATAAGAACATTGGATCCTGATTTAAAATTTCCAAAATCAACATTCTGAGAACATTTTCTACCAATAATTCTGACACCCAGAAAGTATAACAAACATTTAAGAAACCCGAGAGATCAAAAAACTCATCAATTATGTAATCTTAACCTTATATATATTTAATTATTTGTTCTTTCATTAAAATAATCTTTATTTTTCTTATTCTAATTCTAATTATATTGCATATATTGACTCGTTGAACTAAATTTCAAATTACCTTTAATTACTTTTTCAACAGCTTTTAAAAAATCTTTTTCATTTGCAACTTTTCTTCTGGCTCTAATTGCAAACATACCAGCTTCAGTACACACTGATCTTAATTCTGCACCAGTTGCATTTGGACATAATCTTGAAATTAATTCCCATCTTATACCCTTTTCACAACTCATTGTTTTTGAATGAATTCTAAAAATATTTGCTCTACCTTCTAAATCAGGTAATGAAAATTCAACTTTCCTATCAATTCTACCAGGTCTTAATAATGCAGGATCTAAAGTATTTGGTCTATTGGTTGCAAACATAACTTTAATATTACCTCTTGGATCAAACCCATCTAATTGAGTAATTAATTCCAACATGGTTCTTTGAACTTCATTATCACCACCAGCTCCATCATCAAATCTTGCACCACCTATAGCATCAACTTCATCAAAAAATATAATACATGCTTTTTTAGTTCTTGCCATTTCAAATAATTCTCTAACCATTCTTGCACCTTCTCCAACATATTTTTGAACTAATTCTGAACCAATAACTCTAATAAATGTTGCATCAGTTCTATTTGCAACTGCTCTAGCACATAAAGTTTTACCAGTACCTGGAGGTCCATATAATAATATACCTTTTGGTGGATCAATACCTAATTTAACAAATCTTTCAGGTGATAATAATGGTAATTCAACAACTTCTCTTAATTTTTCAATTTGTTCTTTACAACCTCCAATATCACTATATGTTACATCTGGTTTTTCTTCAACTGTCATCATGGTAACTGATGGATCAATTCTTGGAGGTAAAGGTAATTGAATTTCATATTTTTGTCTATCAACTCCAACTCTCATTCCTTCTTCAACATCAGTTGGTGCTAATCTTTCACCTAATCCTACAACAAATTTTGCAATTTGTTTAATATTTATAACATATTTTGATTTATTATCAGCATTTGGTTGTAAACCCGGTTGTGGTTCAGGATTTGTTGCTTCAATTATTTTAGTACATCTTGCAACTTGTAATGGTTGTTCTTCTGACATTCTTTGTTTATCACCATTTAAATCCCATGCATGAGGTACTGCTAACCCAGTATCACTTTCTTTAACTCCAATGTTTTCTTTAATTCTTTCTTCAATATCTTTTAAATCTTTTTCAATGGTTTTCAATGTTTCAGCATAAGGAGCTGCTCCATAAGTTTTCAACACTTGAATATCTCCTTCACTCAATGGTACAATTTTCTCTTGATTTTTTTCATCTTCATCATCTGGTGCAACATATTTATCCCAGTCAGCTTTTGGTGGCATCGTTGTATTCTCTTTCTCTCTCTGTTTTCACTTTACCTTGCACTTATGCCTTCCAGTTATACCTTCCAGCTATACCTTCCAGTCTACAAATCTGTTAAACTTCAAGTGTCGCGCTTGCCACCAGAGATTTGTGAGATCAAAAGGTGGGAAAGACACGACCATAGTTAAGGCTGTCATAGTTAACCCATAGCTAACCCATAGTTAACCACAGTTAACCATAGCTAACCCATAGTTAAGAAGAGTTTCAGAGAGCTGATTAGAGAGATGATTGGGTAAGCATACAAAGCTATGAGTGCAGTTATCTCAGTATAATGATCTTTGAAGCAGTTGGTTTAGTGGGACAGTGAGGTATGGTAGTAAATTCTATAAAGATGTCATTCTATAAAGATGTCATTCTATAAAGATGTTAATTCTATAAAGATACCAGTTGTAATTGTATCAAACAACTTTCAATGGCAGTGTTGGTATCTGAAGTATCTGAAGTATCTGAAATGAATTGGGATTTTAAAGTTTCAAAATGAATTTTTAACGGACTTTTTATCCTCTGTAAAGCATTAACTATAATTCCAATAGTTGTATTAAAATTTCTTAACCCATTCTTGATATTTATAAGATTAAATTTAATAACATTATATAATTTCCCCAAAATTAAACAATCTAGTGGTAATTGACCTAAAATTTTGAAAAAATATGAATAAAATTGTAATGAAAAATCTAATGATTTAGTTTTAGATAATTGATCAATTTCAATTGATAAATAAAAATAATTTATATTAATTAAATTAATATAATTTGAACTAAATTTTATAATTGAAATTGTGGAAGTTCTCCAAATTTCCAAGTTTTGGGAAATTTTTTTAAGTTCTTCTGAATTGGAATTGGAATTGGAATTGGATTGGGAAGTTTTACCAATTATTTCCATTTTAAATTTTAATTTATTGATTGTATTTTGTAATAAACTTAATTCAATTAATTTACCAGAATAATCAGATGGTAATTGAGATTTAGATTTTGAATCAGAATTTCTTATTAAACTATTAACATCAATTGAAATTGAACTAGGATTATGACTTATTAAACTATATTCATAATCTAAATTAACCACTGACCAAAATAAACTTGGATTCAGTAGATATATCCTATCAGTGAATATGAGTTTGGAAAGTTTACCAATTAATAGTGGTATGGTATCATTGGGATAAGATAAATTGTAAATAAGTTGTAGTAGGATTAAAGTTGGATTTTCAATTTGATTAACAATTTTATTAACGTCTACCGGAGGACCAATGTCAGATTTCTTATTCATTTGACAAATGTTGGTAATTTTATTGACCAAATCATTTACACCATTGGGTTTAACTCTAGTGTAAAGTTGGTGTTGGTCCATTTTATCTAACTCCGTAATCGAGTAAAGATAATTATAATGGAAATTTAGCAGTTTCAATGGTTGAACAACTACACTCTTGTTGGGGACCTCTTGTAGGTCCCTCTTTGCTTCAATATCAGCATCATCATTATGAATTATATCTTGAATCTTTATCTTTGAATGTTTAAGTTGAGTACCTCTTCTAACATAAAAACAATCATTATTCGTTTTAACACAGTATTTACAACTGGGGAATTCTCTCAGACATTTCTTCTTTAACCTGTGACATCGATGACAGCTATATTTGTTGGTACCTTGGGTTAAATGAAGTAATTCATCATATTTAAAATCCAATCTGTCACTTCTTGTCTGAGGCATCGCATTTTCTTCTGGAGATCTGAAATCAATAGACATCGCAAGGTTTCCATTAGATGTATTAACTATTTACATTTATGTACATGTAGTACCAGTGAGTGAGTCAAGTGAGTTTTAACTGTTGTGACTCTTGGGGTCAAATGTGTGGTATGAGTTTCCTGATTTTAAGCAAGTTCAGCACCTAAAATTTCATCATTTTGAAGATTTGTTTGATTTTCAAATTCCAAATAAGCTTTCTCTCTTATTTGATCTAAAAATGCTGATTGATATTTTGGATTAAATGGAGGTAACAGATCATGATTAACTAAATCTGATCTCCAATATTTATCATCACCTTTCCTCCATAAATTTTCCCATAATAAATTAGTATTTTCTAATTCAAATTCATCAATAATATGAGATAAATCAGCTATTGATTCTTGAGAATAAGTTGGTCTATATTGACCCGAAAACCAAATGTTACCATCATCATTTTTCTTTCTCATTTCATTTGATTCTTTTGATTTTATAGTATCTCTTAAAGTTCTTAAATCAATTAATCCTTGATAAGCAGCTATTGCATATTCATAATTATCGAAATTTGCAACACACATGATTCTCCATAAATCATCTCTTCTGCTTGGTTTCCTATTCTGCCAGTTTGGTTTAACAAATTGTTCATTGATTTGATCTTGATGTATAGCTGGAACTTGGGAATAAACTATTTGTCCTGAAAATAAATTTTTAAACATGAATAATTGTGGTGGTAATTTCAAATTTTTTAAATCTTGTTCCGTTTTGAAACCTTTCGCTATCCTTGCACCTTCAATCTTACGAGCCTTTAATTGCTCAATAAGATGTTTCCTCATCTTTTTAGCTGATCTTAACATTGGTGCCATCTTTAATGTAGTTTTGGTAGTTTTGGGTGATTCTGAAAAATTTTTCTCTTGATAGTCTGGTGCGAATTATCACCACAATTTACTTCCAACTTTTAGCGAGGGCCTGGCACCAACTCTGGCACTGACTCTGGCACCAACTCTGGCACCACACCTGGTACTACACCTGGCACCAGCACCAGCACCAGCAGTGCGACAACGGTGCGAATATCCAGTGCGAAATCAATGGAAAACCAGTTGGGTACATGAATATATGAATGTTGTAGGAGTGTTGGTATTTACAATACTATTGATTGGGATCTTTTATTGGAATTATAAAATCGTGTTTGATCATAAACTCATCAGGAACTACGACTTGGTTAACCATTGGAGTAAACATGAGATCAATCAATTCATTCATGAATTGAATTATAAACATCAAAGTACCATCAAATTATTAGATATTGATGGGGATCAAGATCAGGATCAAGATCAAGATTGGTATCAAAAGGTTAATGGTGGTGGTGGTGTGAATGGTGGATTATTAGGTAGTAATGGTGAGTGGTACGTGAATAAGGAAAGAGATACGATGATTATTAGAGTACTTTTCAGTGTGATTGTTAGTTTAAGTATTGAATTGATTATATTAATCTTATGTGAACTTATTGAATTATCATCGACTGCAACATATTTCCATTTTGTTATTGATACTTTAATTATATTAATAACGGTAGTGTTACCATTAGTTAGCATTACTTTGATAGTTAATAAAAAATTATCATTAAATGACAATAATAATGATAATGGTTTTATAAGTTCAAAAATTAAAATTGGAATTATTTATGGATTATGGTTATTATTATTAAATTTATTTGGTAGAATTATTGAAATTAATAATAAATCAATCATTGATAAAAAAATTAGTGAAATTTCAATATTAGGAATAACAATTATTGCAATTTTATCAGGTATTGGATCTACTACAACAATTTTTAAAATGATTAAAATTTTTAATCAACAATCAATTATTAATGAAAGAGAATTAAATAGTTTAATTCATAATTATAATAATACTAATCATTTAATTAAGAAAAGACAAATAGAGTTAGATAAAGAATTAGTTAATAATGGTGGAACTATTTATAATTTACCAAAACAACAACAACTGCAACAGCTACAGCAACAACAACCAGAAGATAATGAAGGATTTTTAGAGAATAAGAATAAGAATAAAAAGGGACTTGGTGGTTTAATTCATAAAGTTCAATCATTTGCCAGTCTTAATCTTAAAAGTTTTAATAATGAATTTAATTTAGAACAAGAAATTAAATCATATCATAAATTATTAGACAATATTTATGAAGATATTAATGATAAAATTTATAAATTTTCAATTCAACATAATAAAATTTTTAAATATTTTGATTATGGATTTGCAATTTATTGTATATATAGAGTATTAATTGTAATTTTTAAAATTTTAAAAAAATTATTATTTTCAAATTTATCATTAGATTCTGATTTAGATTCAGAATCATCATCAGATGCATTAGCAATTACATTAAGTAAAATTATAATATCAATATTTAAATTAAAAATTGATGAAAATCAATTAATTAATCAAATTAGTTTTATTTTATCAGGAGGACTTTTCATTTGTTCATTTTCCAATGTTTTAAATAGTTTTAAATCATTTAATATTTTCAATTTTTTACCAAAAATTTCAAATTTAATTAAAAATTGGTTAAAACATTTAGTTATAATTGAATTATTATCAATTTATATTATTGCAACTTGTTTATTAATTAGAACAAATTTACCTGAAAATTTATCACATCAAATTTCCAAAATATTATCATTATCAAACAAATCAAATTTACAAGAAATTAAATTTATTGATTATTGGTTTGATTTAATTTATTTTATTTCTTGTATAATTAGTGGTATTGGTTTATATGTTCAACTGAATGATAGTTTTGATGAAGAGATGATTTTAGATGATTATAAAGTGTATTGACACTCCCATTGATCGTTAGATCAATCATTAATCGTCAGATCAATGTTCATTCCTAAGAAAGTAGCTGTAATAGAGAAGATGGACAATATTGACATGAAGAAAATCAAAATACAACCACTCTATCATCTAAACTCTTCATTTTCATTGCCACCAGAGTAAGTTGGAAGTATTTACTAAATGAAGCTATTAATCTGCTATCTGCTATCTGCTATTCATCTGCTATCTGTTATCATCTACAAGGACTCCAACAATAAACTGGGGTATGATCTGAATCCTCTAGTTTATCTCATGATACGTTCAGATTTCCATTACCGGATTAGGACAAATCCTCATGCTCCACAAATCCGAACTATACAGGCAAAGTCCGGCAACCGCAGAATCATCAGCGTAGTCTAGCCATTAAACCATTAACACACTATCACTTTGGCACAGTAACACAGTAACACAGTAACACAGTAACACTTGAACGACTACTTTAAGACTGCTTTAAAGAACTAGTTTAAAGACTGCTTTAAACGATAAACTTTGAAAGGCTGAGATAATGCGACTGAAAGATCTAAAACCTATGGTAGATACAGAGTAGATATAGTAGATACCACAGCAATAGAGATATATAACCAGGGCAGGCGAGCCTGTAGCTAATTGACTTAACTATGGAACTTAACTATGGAACTACCTGTAGTTGATAAACTATGGTGGTTTCGCCCGCTAAATCTTGTGCTTATTTCCATCGCATGCTGTTTTATCAGTTGAAAATTTAAGTCCTTCACATGAGAAAAATCCATATGGGGTAAACTAGAATATTTAAATTGGCGTGGTTCCGGTAGTATCTCAACTCAACACCAAGGCAAGTTTTAACAGTTTAAACAACTAACTAGTTTTAGGAGTTGCAGAGCTAAAGGTTAAAGGTTAAAGGTAAAGAGTTAGGAAAAGATGTCAACTGTCAAGTTAACTAGAGATTCTCACGAACATCCTGAAAAATATAGGGTCAAGTATGATGATGTTAAAAAGATTTTGGGACCAAATTCACAAATTACCAAAAATGATGAATTACCCGTAATTGAAAGTTATTCTAAAGTTGCTATAATTGGTGGAGGACTTGCAGGTATAAATGTTGCCATTACTATTTTGAAAAAATTAAACATTGGAGATGATTATAAGATTTTTGAAAAACATGATGATTTAGGTGGTACTTGGTATGCTAATACTTATCCTGGATGTGCATCTGATATTCCAGCTGTTTGGTATTCATATTATGGAGATTTGGTTTCAAATTGGTCTGATATTAGACCTCCACAGTATGAAATGCAAGAATATGTTCAAAATATTGTTAAAAAATATAATATTAAAAAAAATGTTTATTTTAAAAATCATGTTCAACAAGTAAAATATATTGATAAAACTGGTAATTGGGAAATTGAAAGTAGAAATATTGAAACTGGTCAAAAAATTATTCATACTTGTAAAATTTTATGTAATTGTACTGGAGGTTTAGTTGTACCAAATGTTTTCAAACCAAAGGGAATGGAAAATTTTAAAGGTGATTATATGCATTCAGCTATGTGGAATCATGAAGTTGATTTTAAAAATAAAAAAGTTATTGTTGTTGGTAATGGATGTTCAGCTGCTCAAGTAGTCCCAGCTTTATTAGATTTTAAACCAAAATCAATTAATCAAATTGTTAGATCTCAACATCATATTTTCCCTCCACATCCAAAATTTATTTATATATTATATTGGTTATTAGGTTGGTCAAGAATTGGTTTAATTTTTGTTAGATGGTTTATTGCATTTTTTGCTGAAATAAGATATCCAATGTTTAAAGGTGATGGAATTTTAAATAGATTTTCAAGATGGATAAATACTAGATTAAGTTTAAGGTATATGAAAAATACAATTCCTGAAAAATATCATGAAATTTTAATTCCAAAATTTAAAATTGGTTGTAAAAGATTAATTTTTGATTATTATTATGCTCCTTCATTAAATGATGATAGAATTGATGTTAAATTAGATGAAATTATTGAAGTTAAATCAAAATCTGTTATTTTAAAATCAGGTCAAGAATTAGATGCTGATATTATTGTTGCTTGTACTGGTTATAATTTACCAAAATCAATGAATCCATATAAAATTATTGGTAAAAATAATTTTGATTTAAATAAAATTTGGGATGAACAAGGTCCTTCAGCTTATGAAACAGTTTTAATTAAAAATTGTCCAAATTTTTTTGCAATTCCTGGTCCAAATTCAGCAAGTGGTCATTCTTCAGTTATTTTAGCAATTGAAAATTGTTGTAAATATTTTAGTCTTATTGCTCCTACAATTTTAGATCAAAAAAATGATATTAAATCAATTGTGGTAAAAAGTGAAAAATATGATGATTGGTTTAATAATACTCAAAAATTATTAAAAAATGCAGTTTTCGGTACTAAATTTGGTGGTTGTGTTTCTTGGTATACCACTGCAAAATCAAATGCAACTGCTTATCCTTATTCCCAAATTACTTATTTTAGAAGATCAAGAAATGTTAATTGGAATGATTTGATTTTAGAACATGAATAAATGTCCCTTTCCCTTTCCCCTTCCCATATCTAACATATGCTCTTAAGTTTGTTAATCGGACAATAATGACTAATCTAATGACTATCTAATGACTTATCTAATGACTTATGTAATGACTTACTTAGTGCTGGTGACTAAGACGTTATATATAGGTTGGTGGTAGGTGGTGCAAAGATGGTGCTGGGCGTGGTGCCAGCGTGGCACCACATCCGGCACCACTTGTAGGGCCACTCCACATCATCAAAATTTTCTCATCATTTCCTCTCATCGAAATCGCGACCAACGAATTTGAGTCAGAACAAAATTTTGAAAAAAACTATTAGTCGGTACATTTGTAGAACAATGTCAAATAAAACCACAATCCCATTTTCAAGGGATTCATTAGAACAAGTTTTAAAACGTAGATTTTTTTTTGCCCCATCATTTGAAATTTATGGAGGAGTTTCAGGGTTATACGATTATGGTCCACCAGGTTGTGCATTTCAAGCTAATATAATTGATACTTGGAGGAAACATTTTATTTTAGAAGAAGATATGTTGGAAGTCGATTGTACCATGTTAACTCCAGCAGAAGTTTTAAAAACTTCAGGTCATGTTGATAAATTTGCTGATTGGATGTGTAAAGATTTAAAAACTGGTGAAATTTTTAGAGCTGATCATTTAGTTGAAGAAGTTTTAGAATCAAGATTAAAAGGTGATAAATTAGCTAGAGGTGAAAATATTAATGAAAATGATGAAGATGAAGATAAAAAGAAAAGAAAAAAAAAAGTTAAAGAAATTAAAAATATTAAATTAGATGATGAAGTTGTTAAAGAATATGAATCAATTTTAAATCAAATTGATGGATTTAGTGGTCCACAATTAGGTGAATTAATTACTAAATATGAAATTAATAATCCAACTACTAATGGAAAATTAGAACAACCAGTTGAATTTAATTTAATGTTTGAAACTGCTATTGGTCCTTCAGGTCAATTAAAAGGTTATTTAAGACCTGAAACTGCTCAAGGTCAATTTCTTAATTTTTCAAAATTATTAGATTTTAATAATGAAAAAATGCCATTTGCTTCTGCTTCAATTGGTAAATCTTTTAGAAATGAAATTTCTCCAAGGTCTGGTTTATTAAGAGTTCGTGAATTTTTAATGGCAGAAATTGAACATTTTGTTGATCCATTAAATAAAAATCATTCAAGATTTAATGAAATTAAAGATATTCAATTAAATTTCTTACCAAAAGATATTCAAGAATCTGGTTCAAATGAATTAGTTAAAGTTTCAGTTGGTGAAGCAGTTAAATCAGGTATGATTGATAATGAAACTTTAGGTTATTTTATTGCAAGAATTTATTTATTTTTAATTAAAATTGGTGTTGATACTAATAGATTAAGATTTAGACAACATTTAAGTAATGAAATGGCTCATTATGCTGCTGATTGTTGGGATGCTGAATTACATACAAGTTATGGATGGATTGAATGTGTTGGTTGTGCTGATAGATCAGCTTATGATTTATCAGTTCATGCAGCTAAAACTAATGAAAAATTAAATGTTAGACAAGCATTACCTGAACCAATTACAATTGAAGAATTTGAAGTTATTATTGAAAAGAAAAAATTTGGTCCAAAATTTAGAAAAGATGCATCAAAAGTTCAAGATTGGTTATTATCAAGAACTCAATGTGATTTAGAAGATTTATCAAAAGAATTATCAACAAATGATAAAATAGTTTTCAAAGTTGATGGTGTTGAAGGTGGAAATGATATTGAATTAGATAAAACTTTTGTTAATATTGAAAAAATTAAAAAGACAAAACATATTAGAGAATTTACTCCAAATGTTATTGAACCATCATTTGGTATTGGTAGAATTATCTATTCAATTTTTGAACATCAATTTTGGTCAAGACCTGAAGATTCTGATAGATCAGTTTTATCATTACCTCCATTAGTTGCACCAACTAAGGTTTTATTAGTTCCATTATCAAATAATCCAGATTTACAACCAATTACTAAAAAAGTTTCAAATTATTTAAGAAAAGAACAAGTACCATTTAAAATTGATGACTCAGGTGCTTCAATTGGTAAAAGATATGCTAGAAATGATGAATTAGGTACTCCATTTGGTATTACAATTGATTTTGAATCAATTAATGATGAATCAGTTACTTTAAGAGAAAGAGATTCAACAAAACAAGTTAGAGGTTCTTTTGAAGATATCGTTAAAGCAATTAAAGAAATCACTTATAATAATAAATCTTGGTCAGAAAGTACTTCAAAACTTACACCATTTGAAACTCAATCATCTGATTAAATTTTAGATTTTAGATAAAGTTTTAGTAAATAGTTATAATTGAGTATATATATATATATACTTATTTTTTTCCTCCACTAGGGAGTTATCTTCTCCACTAGGGAGTTTTCTGGGAGTGAGTTTATTGATCACCCAATAATTCTTTTAAGAAAGCATTTGAATTCGGTTCTCTACCTAATAATTCAATTAAATTTTCCATCATATCAATTGAATTACCTCTTTTTAAAATAATATCTCTATATTTTAAACCATTTTTAACATTCATTGGATCATTTTTAAATAAACTATAAAAAATATCAGTTGCAAAAACATTTGAATAAAGGTAACCATAGTAACCTGATTCATAACCATGAGCAATATGAGCGAACGATGCATAACCAGGGATTTTAAAATCTTTTGTTGATAATAAACTAATTTCATGTCTCATTAAATTCCAAGATTCATTTAAATCAAAATTTAATAATTCTTGTTCAGTTTCTAAAGTATGACATTTCATATCAAATAATCCAAAATGTAATTGACGTAATGTAAATAATCCATTATTAACATTTTTTGAATTAATCAATTGATTAATTAATTCTTCAGATATGGGTTCATTAGTTAAATAATGATTTGATAAATTTTTCAATTCTTTTTTACTCCAAATCCAGAATTCTAACATTTGTGAAGGAGCTTCAACAAAATCTCTTGGTACTCTTGTACCATGGAATTTAGCATATTTGGTCTTTGATAATATACTATGAACTCCATGACCTAATTCATGGAAAAATGTTTCAACTTCACTATGTTTTAATAATGATGGTTTTTCATTTGTTGGTTTAGTAAAATTACAAACGAGGACAGTGAAAGGAGTTTGTCTTTTACCAGTTTTTAAATTTGTAAAACCTGGTCCTAAACCGAAATTTGCAGCATGTCCATATTTACCTTGTCTCGGATGTAAATCAAAATAAATAAATCCCATAAATTCAGGATTTTCTGATGATTCACTCTTATTATAATTTATATTTTGGAAAACAGCAAATTTTTTTACATCTTTATGCCAAATTTCTTTACCTAAAATTGGATTTTCAATTTTGAAAAATTTTATATCAAATAAAATTTCATAAAAATTTAACATTTTTGAAATTGTTTTATCTAATGGGAAAAATTCTTGAATTTTATTATGATCAATTTTATAATTTTGTTCTAATAATAAATTATTGTAATATGACATATCCCATTGATATAATTCATTTTGTTCCGGTTCACCAATTTTCTTTAAATGTTGATTTTTAAAATCAATTAAAAAATTTAATTCTTGTTTAGCTAAAGGAGTTAATTTTAATTTTAAATCATTTAAAAATGACATTACATTCTCAGGGGTTTTAGCTAATCTATCTTCTAAAATATATTGGGAAAAATTTTTATAATCTAATAATTTTGATAATTTAAATCTTAAATTAATTATTTCTTTTAAGATTTCAGCATTTTCAGGACATTTTGATTGATTACCATTGAATGCTAATTGTCTTGTAAGTTGATTATTAGCATATCTTAAAACCGGGAATAAATCAGGGTACTTATAAGTCATTTTATATTTTTTCCCGCCAGTTTCAGTTTCATTTCTTTCACCTACTGGTGATTCAACAACTTCAAATTGATTTATAATATCTTCAGGAACACCATCTAAATCATTTTGAGTGAAAATTAAAAACTCATTTTGTTCATTTAAATTTTTATCAAATTCATTAGATAATTCTGAAATTTTTAATTTAATTAATTTAAATTCTTCCCTTTTATCATCAGGTAAATCAAGACCATTCCTTTTAAAATCCAAAATAATTTTATCTAATAATCTTTTAGTTTCAGAATCTAATTTCCCACCATCATCACCAAAACCAGTTCCATTTTCAATTGACTCATATAATTGTTTAAATTTTTGGAAAACATCAATTCTAAGACTTTGTTCAATTGAATTTTTATCTAATTCTAAAATAATTTCATTTGAAATATCTCTTAATTGTTTATTATCACTAACTGATTTATAAAAAGTAATTTGATTTTCTACAGTAGTAACATCATTAAAATGATTTATATAAGGTACAAGACAATTTTCAATTGTTGGGATATCAATATTTGAAATATAATCATGAATTTCAATTTCTTTTAAAATTAATTTTTTTGCAATCGTTTGAATTTCTGTGGGTGAATGGTCCCATTTGGGGTATTCTAATTTATCAACTAATGATTGAAAGTCAATTGGCATCACTAATTACTATTTTACCAATACCTATACCAATACCTACACTAATATCTACGTTATATGAACCCAAACTAACAAGTTTCAAACAAGTTTCAAGTTCAATTGATTTTGCTGCAGTTTATTGTGAAATTTTTCACCAACACCTTATGTCTCACTTTTCCACATTTGTCCCATTTGGCACCTTTGAGTGAATGGCTCTGACTCGTTTTTGCTACGCCAAAGGTTAATTGAACGAATAACTCTTAGACCCCTTGACTCCGATAGCACCAAGATAACAGTTTATGTATCGTTAATGTTACAGGGTTTCATCAGATGGCCCATTCCACATCATAACCTACAATTTTCTTTCAATGCTATAACTTCCAATACCATAACCGCCAATACAATTTTCTTTCAATACCATAACTGTCAATACCATAACTGTCAATACTACACCTGGCAATACTTCCAGTTACCTAATTCACAACAACTCTAATTACAAATCTCGTGCCGTTTATCTTTAAACACCACCAAATAGTAGTTAAAATCATACAAACTCCTGCCAAAATCTTAATTTTAATCGGAAATTTCTGTTGTTGAATCAAATAAAACAATGAATTCCAAATAACATTTTTAATCATCACCGTAAATGATACTTGCACTCTTTGTTGTATAATCAACAATAGTGGTACCATCAAACACAAAATGAATAAATTAAGTGATAAAAATTGTAAAATCATCCAACCTGGTGGAAATTTACGTTATTTCAATCAGGACTTCAACCGGGATTGCTCTCACTAAGGGGGCACACACACGAAGGGACACACTGAAGATGTACTGTTCTATTTAAGTATACACGTTTCTATTAATTCAAGGGGTTGTTGTTGCACTGTTTCTAGAAACTCTTTAGAGCGGCTAATATCATCTCGATCTGAGAAATTTTCTCCATATCTCACCACACCAGTACACCACACCAGTACACCCACACATCGACTTAACGACATTGATAACAGTTACAGTCACATAACCAAGTGATAGTGGAGGTCTTGATATTGTCATTGATGGTGATAATAGGGATGGGATGGGTGATGGGATGGGTTAGGTAACGAAAACTTCAACCAATCTACCAAAATCAATACAATCACCCGTACTTAAATCACAAATATTTAAACCATCTAAATTAAAAATCCCTTTATTTATACTTAATATTTTTAAATTTGTTTCAAAAATTGAATTTGAATCTAATATTATTCTAACATCATTATTTAATATAATTATACCATTATTATCAAATTTTAAATTTGAATAATTTTGAAAAATTTGTAAATCATTCATTATTGGTGTTATTTCACCACCAACGGGAGTACCACCACTGGTTACAGTTGATTGTCTATCACTTTTATTTAAAATCAATGATAAATTTAATTTATTAAAAGAATTATTAATTGCTTGTAATTTCCAATTAACTATTTTACCAATTTTAATATTTAATTTACCGATAAAAGTTAATTTTAAACCAATTAAATTTGAATTTAAATTTGATGATGTTAAATTTACCGTAACTGAACTATTTGAACTTAATTTTGATTTTAATTTTGATAATGTTGGTGATTTACCTTTAGATACTTGAACTTGTGATTGAGATTGAAGTTGAACTTGGGACTGTGACTGAGCTGACTGTATTGGTTGAGGTTGTGGTGGTGGTGGTGGCTGTGAATGGGGTTGTAGTTGACTTTTTAAAGAATTATTTATTGGAGGAGCAATTAAATTAAAATCAATGATTGGTAACCAATTAGTAACAATTTCATTACTAACCAATTGATTTTCAAAATTAATAATATTTAAAGAAATTAAAATATTTAATTGCTTAGTTAATTCATCAGTCAAATTAACTAATTTATAATTTAAATTGATTGAATCATTCACACCTAAAATTATAGGGAACTGTAAAATATTTAAATCTTGTAAATTACCATTTTTGAAGGTGATTTTGAAAGTGTTGATTTTGAGTGATTTGTCAGTTATTCTTTTTAGGAATTCGGAGATTTCAATGTTTATTGAAATTAATAATATGTTGTTTTTACCTGCTGGTTTTGTTGATTTCAATTTAATATTAATTGGGGAAATTATAGGCAATTCTAGTACTTCCGATTTAAAAATTTCTACTTTTCCAATTTCTTCATTAGTCTCTTCACCATTGGCTTCCCTGTTAGCTTCGCTGTTGGCTCTCCTGTTGGATTCCCTGTTGTCACCCCCATTGGCTTCACCTTCCAGTTCAATACTATTGACATTGAAATTGGAGTTAGAATCGGTAATTTGATTCAATAAATTCCTTTGCAAAGGTTTAAAATCTTGTAAATAATCAATACTACTGATTTTTTCAACTTTATTGATTTCAATAAAACTTTTAAAGACAACTTTGGGATTATTCAACTTCTTCTTGGGGTAATTCACTGGAGTTTCAAATTCATAAACCAATTCTTGAGGGGTGGTAGAAATTAATTGAGTTATTTCAATGGTATTAAGTGAATAATTATAATTTGGTGAATCATGAGTGATGGAAATTTCTAAAAAAATCTTGAAATTACCATTGGTAACAGCAATTGTCTGTTGATGGTTGGTGATCTTAATGAATCCTTTAATCAATTCATCAAAGAATAGATATTTCTTGGGTAATTCATTGGAAATTTCGGGTATAATTATTGAAATATTCATCTGTTTGAGATTTTTCTCACATCCTGAGTCTCAGTAGTCTCAGTAACTGAGTCTCAGTAAACTTAGTCTCTGTTCATGGCCCACTGTCCATTAGGGACTGTCCACTGGGGACTGGGGACGGGTGGACCCACTAGTTACACGAGTAAGTCAATGTCACCGAAGTGTCACCAAGTGAAGTCACCACAGCCATAGATTACGATGAGAGTGAGAGTGGTAGTGATGTGATAGTGAATTGATAGTGAATTGATAAAACGGCTTATTTTACATGGACTCTATGGAACCTGAACTCTGATATTCAGTATGTAATGGTGCCAGTTCTAGTCCTTATCTCTTAAGGCATCGCTTGACTTATCCGTCATTTGTCACCTAGCTAAAACTAGATTGAGGTACTAAATATTAGAGGTAATAAATATTACAAAGGTAACAAATATTACAGGTAACAAATATTATTAAATAAATATTGTTAAAGGTTATAATTGGGTTTAGCAAGCCACATACTGGCATCTTATTCACTTCCGATTAAGTATAAAAATTCACCTTTCATATTCGGGTAACTTTCTCGTACGAGAAAAACCTACACCATACTGTGCTATACCATACTATATTAGACTATATGACACTATACTAGACTACACCATATCATACCATACCATACTATATTATACCATACTATATTATACCATGCTGTGCTATATGGTGGATACCATAGGTCTAGATATTGGTTAATGCGGCCAGCTAAAGATTAGAAGGGTGATTTAAAGAAGGACGTTTAAAGAAGGACGTTTAAAGAAGGACGATTTAAAGAAGGACGATTTAAATGGACGAATGAGTGGTATCTCTTGTAGCAAGATTTCTTTTAAGTTTACGAATTTTCCATCCTCTTAATCTTACCATACTCATACTTACTTATAATCATACTCATGCTCATATACTCATGCTCATATACTCATATACTTTATAGACATTCACATAGATATTCATATAGATAGTCATATAGATTATATTTAGGGTTATCCTTTAAACGGCTTAAAATATGATTAACCTTAAATAACTATAAGGGTAATAAGTCTTTCATCCGATTAATCTACACTTAATTACCAATTTAAATTGATGTAATTAACATTGCTTAACGGATAATTACACAAAACTAACCCGCTAATAGACTTCACCTATAATCAATAATAATCCCATAATCTCCTAAACTCTATCACTGTTCCTTGTTCACTGTTCCTTGTACTGTTACAAATTATTTCTTTTTCCATAGTCCCTCCTGTCAAATTTTAGTTACCCTGAATCTCGGAATTGATGGTTAATTGTGTCTAAAATTAGATAGTAACTAGATATATAGCAAATATCGATATGGTGGGATCGATGGTAGATGGTAACAGTAGCAGTAGTAGAAGTAGTAACAGTAGTAACAGTAGTGACTATGGGGTGATGATTGTGGGTGATGGCTTTGATTGTGGGTGATGGATGTGGGAGATGGGCTGACGATAATGAACGATATTAATTATGTCTCAACATTCGGTAAACAAACCGAGTTATTTCAGCCGTCTTAAATAACCGTTGCAAGACCAATCCGTTAATTAATCAGAATACTACCGAAATGATAACAATCGGCCAATATAGAATTTGAAAACTATAAAAGATTAATTAAATCACTAACTATTACAGACGAATAACCAGTGTAATAACCAGTGCTTTAACCAGTGCTATAACCAGTGGAACAATTAGTGGAACAACGATAAAACATAAACTAACATAGGATAAGTATAAGGGATAAAGTAAGATAGAGAAGATGGACGGAACATTTGCAAATAATTATAAGTTAGCAATTAAAGTAAAATCAAAATTGCTTCAAGATGCCAACAGTAATAAGAATTTAGTGAGATTGGTTACACAAGCTAATATGTTGGATAAATTAACTGAAATAATATTGATTGAAAATACTAAAAGAGTGGAACTAATTAATAAACGTAAAGAACAATTGAATAATTTGCATCGTAATTCTGGTAAATTCAATAATAATTGTGGTAAATTCAATGGTAATTTAAAGTCAGGAATGTTTCATCGTAATTTAAGTAGAATAACCGAAAGTGAAATTGAATCAAGTGAAATTGAAATTGATAGTGATAGTGGAAGTAGCGAAGAGATTAGTGATGAAGATAGTGACAGTGACAGTGATAGTTACTATGAAACTGATAGTGATGAAGAATTCGAATATGGTAGTATAACAATCAATGAAATTAAAAATGAGATGAAAGTAAATGAAATAGGAAATAATATTAATGAAATAAAGACTAAAGTAATTGAAATTACAAATTAGATTAACGATTAGGATATGGTTTGGGTAATTTATAGAATACATGTAAATATTATCGGACTCTTAAGTCTACTACTTTTTTCTTTAACTAATTACAAATTAACCGAAATAACTAGAAAAAGAATTGAATTGATCTTGATAGAGATATTAAAAATATCATCCAAGGAAATAGTATAAATAAGATATAGATATAATCACCCATATAAATTCACACTATTCCCCATTCAATCAGATGGTTTATATCAAATCATGCTATAATATCACATCATACTATAATATCTTATAGTTCTATAATTCTATAGTTCTATAATTCTATAGTTCTATAGTTCCATAATAGTAAATAATAATAACATCTCCATGCTTTCATCCGTTCCATCTCCGAACAGTTCCATCTCCGAAGGGTTCCAGTCCGATATTGTAGAGAAGAGATCATCATAATACTCATCTCATCTCACACATCTTACTCATAATACCTCCTCATATGCTCAGAATAGCCAATAGATACCTATATACTAATAATATGTATTAATATACCAATATACTAATAACTAATACTAAGTACTAATATGTACTAATATATACTAATATGCTAACACTAATATACTGATAAACACCGTCCGATAAGATAGATTAAGTACACCCGTACACCCAGGGTTAACGTATCTCATCTCAAAAATTGGTGGTATGATGGATGTCTCAAAATCATATGAGGAAAGTTTCAACTCAGGTGTTTTTTAGCTTATTTGGCTTATTGTTGGTTAAACTTACCAAATTAGACTGTTACATAGTTAATACTATAGTTAATGCCATGGGATAACCTATGTAATCCATGTAATCCATGTAAATTAGGAACTGTTATTACTAAGATTAAGAATTAACCAAAGACATAACTATCTTAACTACTATCACCAACAACAAGAAAAACAACAACAAAAACAACAACTAAACTACCACTACTAAACTACTACTACTAAACTACTACTACTAAACTACTAATAACAAAGTACTCCACAGCCAAAATGTATAAAATGTTAAAATCAAATGATTTCAATCGTACAATAAAACCTAACAGGATTATCTCTCCTATACTCTATACACTCCCATCCACTATTATAAACCGTTATACTATCATACTATTACTATGATACTATGATACGATGATACTATAGTACTATGATACTTCTATAGTTCTATGATACTGCTGAAGTACTGAAGTACTCGATAGTACTATGATACTGCTGTAGTACTACTAAAATGACTTTAACATTAACATGCTACTTAACCCAATTCTCAAAACCATTTTTATGGTTATTTTTTACGAATTTAATAAATTGTACATGATTTTCCAAAAAACCTTATGATTTAAAAATAAGTGGTCTCTTTTCGATTTAAGTGGTTTAAGTTAACCCCAGATTCTTTTAACTTACCACTGATTAAAAACTATTTAAATATCAATAAATCCTCTAATCAATATCAGATATCAAGTACAGATAACAAATAGTAGATATCAAATATCAATATCAAGTATCAATATCAGATAAAAATAGTGAAGACAAGCAAAAGATGTTAATTGAAAATTATAAATTAGCAATTAAAGTTAAATCCAAATTATTAAATGATGCAAATAATTGTAATAATTTAATGAGATTAGTAACCCAAGCCAATATGTTAGATAAATTAACAATTGAAATTACTAAAGAAAATAATGACAGAATTAACAATTTATCCCATATGAATTCATCTGTTAAAAATCATGTTAAACAACATAATAGATCAAATTTAACATTATCTTATAATCACCAAACCACTTCCAATACCCCATCACAACCTCACGGTTCACCATCACATCCTCATGATTTAAATTCTTATACATATTCTAATATCCAAGAAACGATACAGGAATGTGAAGTGGAAGATAGTGATGAAGAAGATTCCTACCGTTATAATGAAGAAGATAGTGAAATTAGTGATAGTGAGGAAGACAGTGATAGTGAAGAAGATAGTGATAGTGATAGTTACTATGAAAGTGATAGTGATGAAGAATTCGAACCAATAAATTATTTCCCATTGCATTGTGGTAAAAATCAAAGCTTTAATTCGATACAGGAAAGTTTATCTGTTTATTAATGAATGTTACGACCTACTATTCTATCTTTCTCTGTCTTTCTCTCTCTTTCTTTCTACTTCTTCTCTAACCTCTAAATCTTTTAAAATCTTTTTAAATCTCTCTTTTGTTACCTCATCTTACCTTTTAATACATCATGCTTCCCCTTACCTTCTGATTTCTTATATATCTATAGTTTACCATCTTATTGGTACAAGTTTACCCTTTATCTCCATACTAAAGAAGGCAATCACGTGACCCATTAACTAAAAAACTTTAAAAATACTAATTTAACGATTAAAAACTACGGATCCGAATAAAACAATAACTAATAACCCTACCAGAGAATAATAGGACCCTTTAAAACCACTAAACCACTAAATCACTCAAATTTAAAATTTGAGGTTCAACCATCATCAGATGTCAATCTCAAAAGAATAGAGATGGAATTGTAATTGGAATAATATTGATGATCTTTAAATTTCTTGTGTTTGAATGGTTTGCTAATTAGTATGGTTTGGTTTAGATGATTCGTATAACTTTCGATTTCAATTGGTTTGTGAGGTTGGGATTTACATGATGATCAATTAGATTAGGTGATTGTTAAATTTTCTCAGGTCCTTGTTACTGAAAAGTGTTATTCTTAGCAATGCAGTATGTGTGATGAGTTGGGTTAGGTAAGTTTATACGACGATGAAGGTAGTAGAGCTAGATAGTTAGTGTGGAGAGATATTTTAAAGGTTATTTTAACAGTTGTGAAGTTCAAAGAGAATTTTCGTAAATTAGTCTGATATAAAGATTTAATGACATAGTAGTAGATATAGGGAAATGATTAGAGAGTTGGAGTTAGACTTAGAGGCTAGAGGTTAGAGAGACAGTTTTAGGATTATATTAGGTGTGAACGTAGGGGTTTACAGGCTAGAGGTGAGAGGCTAGAGGTTAGAGGAAGGAGAGATGGTTATTGTAAATTCACAAACAAACCACCATCAACTAACAATTGAGCACCATTAACATATTTCGACAAATCACTTGCCAAAAAAACTGCCGGACCAATTAAATCATCAGTATTACCTAACCTCCCCAAAGGAATTCTTGATTCCATATACTCTCTTTTATTATCATCTTTCATATCATTTTCATTTAATTGAGTTTTAATCGTACCTGGTAACAACGCATTACATCTTATGCCATAAGGACCTAAAGCAACCGCACAAGATTGCATTAATGATAAGATACCAGCCTTGGTGGGGGTATAATGAACTTGTTTACCACCTCCTACAAGGGCTGAAATTGAACTAATTGCAATTATACTACCTCCATGACCTTGTAATTTCATTTGTTTACCAACTGCTTGAACAATGAAATAACTACCATTTAAATTAATTTCTACAGTTCGTTGGTAAGTTTCAGGATCAGTTTCTAAAAAATCTTTAAATTCACAGATACCAGCATTAGAAACAAGTATATCAATTTTACCAAATTGTGAAACTGTCTTGGTAACGATATCTTTACTGGTTTCAGGTTTGGAAATATCTCCTGGGATCGATAAGAATTCACCACCATTGGACTTGATTTCAGTGGATAAATCTTCTGCTAATGATTGTTGATTTGGTAAATGATTAACTGATATTTTACATCCTTGTTGTGATAATCCTAAAGCGATAGATTTACCAATTCCTGTTACTCCTCCAGTAATAATTGCTACTTTTCCCTTTAACATCGTTATTTACCCTGTATGTCTCTATACTAAATTCTATAACTTCTAATGACTGTAACTTCTAATGACTTGTAACTTCTAATGACTTGTAACTTCTAATGACTTGTAACTTCTAATGACTGTAATTTGATAATTTTTCAGTTTCTCCCCCATAAAAATTTAATCTCACAATTTCGGGTTATTGATCTTACAGTGACATTTCTCACCGGACCTAATTGAAAAAACAGATTTTATGTATGGGTGCACTGGAGTTGTATTTGGTACTGGTATACTGGACCAGTATACCGGTGTATTGGTGTTAAGTCCAAGAAAGGGGCCAAGAAGAGAATTAAGTTTCGTAGAGAATTGGGATCTCGCTAGTTACGTCAATAAGCATGGTTAATTTTTACGATGGTCTAGTTAGACTAGAGGATCTAACAGGGGAAAGTTAAATACAGTGGAAATGTGATTTTAGCAGTTGATATAGTAAATACAGGTGGTAAAGTAATGGGTGGTTTGCGGGAAGTGGTGAGTGATGTGGTGAATGTGAAATTAAGGTTGGTGGGTGGTGGTGGTGGATGATAGATTTTCTGAAAAATTTTAGATTTGTGAATGACTTTCATGATTCACTTGGATAATGACTTTGGTGACTTGACTTTGATTGACCCTGATAATGAATGACTTTAACTTGTTTGTTGATCTTGGTAACCTACTATAAACTCTCCATTGTTATCAGTCTCTTGGGATATTAGACTACTAGTCTCTTAGACTAACAGTATACAAGAGTATTACATTAGTGTATTAGCTGAATAAACATAGAGATTAGAGAGTTAGTGTAATACTGTAATAGAGACTAGAGATTAGAGATTAGATATTAGAAGAAAAGAAAGAGAAAGAGGTAGAAGAGAGTAGGATACGAGATGGCGTTATTCATTAATAGACATACCTAAAATTAACATTTTCAACATCAGTTAAATCATCAAAAGCATGTTTTAAATCAGCATCAGTTCTTGCTTGACCTGATGCCAATAACTTATCTTTCCTTCTATTTTCCCTCATATACCATAATCTCATAAATAACAAAACCAATATTAAAGCAGCATAACAACCCATATGAGTTCCAAAAGCCGTTAAGTATCTTGGAGCTTCATTTGCTTTGAAAACTTGAGGTCCAACAATATTACCAGTTGCCCAACCGACGAAATTAAATGTTGTGACGGTGGATTTTTTAGATTGACCTGCAATGTTACGTGATAATAATGAAAGACCTAAATTGGCTACCCCCCAAAATGAAAGGGTTAAATAATAACAAAATAATAAAACTCCTGTTCTTAATTTTCTTTGATAACTACCTTCAGGGTATTCTTGATAAGTTAATGTCATTAATACCACGGTACCTACAATGGAAGGAACAACATAACCAATCATGAAAAAAATATTCTGATTAAATCTTTTAGAGAAATAAGCTGATGATAATAATAAGAAAATTAAATAACCACCTAAAACCATAGCTAATAATTGAGTTTGTAAAACGGTAAAACCAAAAGATGAAATAATAATATTAGCAAAAGCACCTAATCCAGAAGTAGGTAAAGAAGTTAAAAATTGAATTAAGAAGAAACAATAAAATTGAGGATCTTTTAAAGCACCCCAAAATTGTTCTCTTTTAAATTTTCTATTTTGTAAACCTGTTTGATTTGATCTAATTCTTTCAACCATTAATCTTTTATCATCTTCACTAAAACATTTAGCAGCCATAGGAGAATCAGGAGTATAAAAAAAAATGAAAACCCCCCAAACAACAGTAATACAACCATAAGTTAAAAATAAAATTTCCCAATTTTTTAAAGCTGCATGTTGAATTAAAGTGAAAAGATAAGATAATAAACCACCAACAATTTGTTGACCACCATTCATCATATACCATAATGCAACAATTAAAGCTTGTTCTTCTCTTTTATACCACATTGAAGACATTAATATAAAAGCTGGTTGACAAACACATTCAAATGTACCTAATAACGTTCTTAAAGTACATAATATAACAAAATCTTTACCTAAAGCATGACATCCTAAAACAACCCCCCATAAAATAATATTTAAAGATAAATATTTAGCTACGGGTAATTTTTGAATAAGATAATTATTAGGTAATTCAAATACCAATACCGCGATATAAGTACAAGAGGTTAACCAACTATATTGTTGACCAACTAAATGAGCATCTTCTTTAATCCCCATAATTGAAGCAAATGATAAAGTCCCCTTATCTAAAGCTTGTAAAAAATAAGTACCAATCATAGCAGGTAAAATTCTCCAATGAATCATATTTCTTAATCTCCTATTGGTAGCATCATCAATTTCAATTCTAGTTTCTTCAATATAATCTAAAATTTGATGATCAATTTTATTAGCATCTAATTCTTCATCAACCGTTGCAATTTTTTCAACGTGTTCAACTGAATCTTTATTAATATCAATCAGTAATCTTGATTGATCTGATGAATTTGAAGGTTGCATTGTAATCAAATAACTTCAAATAACTAATCAAATAACTTAATTTAAATATGTAACTGTTATTACCAAATAAACTTGAGAAATATGGGGATATACCTAACTATTTATATTAAACACCCACCAGTTGAATAAAATAAAAAATATAACCAAGATGTGAAAATTGGAGAACCACTTTAAAAAATGTACGAAAATCGGTTGTGTATAGTGATGCAAAATTCCTTGTAATATTCCCCCTTTAAATTTCCCACTCCAATCGGTTTGACTTTAAACAACACTACAATATGGATTATGTACCCCAGCTTTCCACTATCACCTCTCTTCCACTCTGGCACTTGAAAAAAATGAGCAAAAACTCCGGAAGATTGATCCACCAAGATTTTGTGGAGAAATCTCCATTTAACCCAGGGTGCGTGCGACATTGCACGGCACCCGACATCGTAATCTAGTGATTGTGTTTGTATGGGTAATTCCTTAATTATGGTGATTCCCTCATTGGGGAGAATAAGTTTTAATAATGGAACGAGTTAGATTAACATGATATCATGTTTGCCCCTCTTTGATTCCTAATTCTTTGCTAATTCATTATTCCTAATTCTATACACTCTTAGTACTGGTATGTTCTATTCTATTCTGTTCTATTGGTTAATACATTGTTGTTTATTCTTGTGAGTTGTCCTTTGGCAGTTCTTTCGGTAGATTTCTCATTAGGTTTATTTCTAGTTCTTGTTCTACTTCTACGGTACTATGGTTCTATAGTTCTATGGTTCTATAGTTCTATGGTTCTATAGTTCTATAGTTCTTTTAGAGTTGTTTAGTGTTCTATAGTTCTTTTAGAGTTGCTTAGTGTACTTCTGTTATTCGACATTACTCTGTATATTCACTTACATTCACTAATGCTTCAGGATACGAATAAATATACCCTTCATTAATTTCATAACCATACCCAACTTAAATTGGGTCCATACTCTATAATATTCTTTAAATTCTGTTCTTATTCATCATTCTATATATGAACTGTAGGGTATCCTGCTTTTCACTTTGGGTTAAGAATTAAAGATATAATCCACCCAACTTATAATAATAAGGATAATTATAGTAATAAGAGTAAAAGGTTTTCTGTAATAATGAACAATGGAATGGTAAAAGGATAATTAATGTTTTCTACTTCTCTCCACTTAAGAAGTGACTGAATAATGAAAATGAAAATCTAATAATGATATCAAGTGCTGACAATGAAATAATATAATAGTTTTAATGAAGTACCATTATGAAAGGGAATTATGAAACATCAAAAAATCAAACGAGGGAGAGAATAGAAGAATAACAAGAATACAGTGAAGAAATTAGATTTAAATGATTTTTATGGATTTTTTTCCATACCTAAATTGCCTAGGCCCTTGGCTTGGTGTAACCCATAATCCAATATATGCTTACAGGTCCTTACCTTAAACTTCGGCCATATTATAAGCAACTAAATAATTTATTCTATAAATTTTATCACGATCATCATCACCCAACCCAGCCAATTCCAACAACTTCTCAGTCACACGAATCCAATGGTTCAATAATTTAGAATTAAACATTTCACACACAGGCCAATTAGATGCCCAAATTATTCGATCTACCCCAAACACATCCAATATAATTTTAAACCATGGGTATATCTTCTCTATACACTGGTCTAAGTGTCCCTGTTCAGATAATTTTAGGGTTTCAGCATCGAGTTCACTGAATCCACCGGATAGTTTCATATATGAATATGGAGCCAATTCAGCAAATTGTTTCATATACTGGCCCCATAGTGCGAGATCTTCCAGTTGGTAAGTTGGTTTACACAAATGATTAAGAATGTATTTCACATTAGGCACTTGTTTAAAAACTTCCACAGTCTCTTCAAATTGCCACCATCCTCCACTTCTTAAATCTATGCCCCAATCAAATGTATAATTTTCATTTTGTAACATTTCAAGACTTTTAATAAATTTCGGTTCCAACATTACACCAGCTGGTTTATCCTGTAACAAATACCTGAACCCTTTGACGTAACGAAATCCATCAACGTCAATATCTCTTAATTTATCAATATATTCGTTGACGAATTCTGGTCCATTAGGCATAGGTGCAAATGGGATAATGGCTTTAACTTTAGACTTATAATCATTCACCCCTTCATCATCACTAACCAACCCTCTTACGAGTCTGTTATAGTATTGGTACTCATCTATAGTGGGTTGACATCCAGTCATGGAAGATAAATCAAATTTGGCATTGAATTCAATAATTATAATTCCGTCAATTTCTAATTCGTCAGTACCAGTACCAGTACCAGGACCAGTATTATCACTTAATTGTTCCTTGGATGCAAAGTATTCTTCTAAGCGGCATTGTTTGTTGAGTGGGTGGTCACCGTGCCAACGGAGGTAGTGTTGGTTGGTTAATGACAGGACGTGGATATGAGAATCAATAACTTTCATCAACGATAAATGTGGAAATTTGAGATTGAATTTGAGATTTGAGATCGTCTCGCGTAGTAGTTGATACGACAGTACTCGAGCGATAGCGAGAGTAAATTAGGTAAATTGGTACAAATTACTGACCTTACTAAGTAAACTAGTACTGTAGTTCAGACGGAGTGGTAATGAGTAGTCATGGAGAGTCAGTTCAGGGTACAGTAAATCATATTCATGTATTCATAACATATTACATCAGATGTCAAATCTGGTATCTTAGACCTGCTTTTAGCACCACTAAAGGCCTTCAACTATAGGTCTTCAGGTTTATAAAGATTTCTCAAACTCCATTAATTTAACAAAATCATTATCATACTTCTCCCAAATTTTGTCAGTTATAACGTTACTTAACGGAGGTCTGGCAACACCATTACCCAAATTATACAATTTTTTCAAAGCGTATTTCACACCAACTAAATTAATTTCAAAAATCATTTGATTAGCACTAGTGATCTTATACTGTAAAATTTTAGCTTCATTGTACTTACCATTTTTACATAATGTATATAAATGAACCATCAGTTTGGGGAAAATACCTGAAAGACCATCTATGGCTCCATGAGCACCAATTGACATTGATGGAACTAAGATCTGTCCCAATCCGGTAAATGGTTTGAAATTGAAATTGTCTTCTTGATTTTCTTCTTCATTCATTAACAAGATATACTTATCAATATTGAAATGAGTTAATTTCACAGCAACGATATTACTTAATTTCTTTAAAATTTCAAATGTATCAGGGGTAATTTCAGTACCGTTACTAACTCCAGGGTAATGATAAATAACGATGGGTAAAACCAGTTTGTCATTAACCATTTTAAAAAAATCAATAATCCCTTGTTGATGAGTTAATTTGTCACCATAATACCCAGGAGTCAATAAGATCACATAATCTGCACCGTATTCACGAGCTAAATTGATTTCATCAACAGTATCACTGATATTCATATACGGTAACCCCAAAATTAATTTAAAATTTGGATCTGGGATTGATTTCCTAATACTTCGTAAGACGGTGAGTCTTTCATGTTTGGTTAAGTGGATTGATTCCCCCATGGACCCAGTGATTACCAATCCTTTGATTTTATTGAAATATAACATTGTTGCATGCTTAATTTGAGTGTCTATATCAAGTGATAAATCATCATTGAAAAATGTTGGTACGGGTGTATAAATCCCATCATCTAAACTGGTACTAGTCATTACTACCCTATGTCTCGCAGTAAAACTCAAATTCTCTACCAAGTACTATAGGAAAACTTTCATCAGTACTATTAACTCCATATATACATATATTGCTTTCCCCAGATTTTCTAATGCGGTCCCACCACCACCAAATCCCATTACAATCCATCCACCAAAAAAAAAAAACAAGGTATTTCCCACCACCAAAAAACCCACACACAACAGGAACAACAACAACAACAACAACAAAATTAAACCTAAAAACAACAACAAAAATTAAACATGGCAACAAACAGGTTGGCAATTATCCCGAACTACCATCCCCAGTCCCATTATGCATCTGACGGTGGAAACCTAAATGAGTTCATAATGTTCATAATACTGCTCGTCCCATCAATACTCCCCAAACGAGGAGGGGGTAGGGGACGCATAAATTGCAATGAAATTTTTAGTTTATCCCACCAAAGACATTTTCCACAAAGCCTTGCGCTACGCCGCTCAACATTTCTCGAAAAATATTCGAGATCTACCGCTGGTGGGGGAATGAGTGGTGGTAGAGTAATGATGCCACCGGGTTTCACCACCCAAAAGCCTCGTGCTGGTGGTGGGAGGAGGGGTGGAGAAAATTATCAGATGGACTAATGGTGGGACCAATAGTTTTGGTGGGACCATTCGATTTTGGTGGGAAATTTTATTTTGGTGGGAAATGTGAATAGGATGGTTGACAATTCCTTTTATTTGATTTGATTCGGTTGGTTGGGTTGGAATTGTTACGAAGTCGATCATAATTCTGCCGAACCCCCAATGATATATATAGTGAAACCATGCGATACTGGGGAAAAATAAAAAAGAAACGAAAGAGAACAGGAAAAACAACAGGAAAAAAGAGATATTCTAGATGAAGTGTGATAAAGTGTTAAAATTACTGAATGGTAAAACCATCCCTGTTATTGGTTTAGGTACCTGGAGAGCTACCGATGATGAAGTTTATCAATCCGTATTACATGCTTTAAAAACTGGTTATAGACATATTGATACTGCTGCAGGATATGGTAATGAAGAACCAATAGGTAAAGCCATTAAAGATTCAGGAATCGCTCGTGATGAAATTTTCGTTACTACTAAATTATGGTCAACTCATCATAATGATCCAGAATCAGCTTTGAAAACTTCCCTCGCTAAATTAGGATTAGATTACGTTGATTTATATTTAATGCATTGGCCCATTACCATGAATCCAAATGGTAATCATCCAATGATTCCAACTAAACCTGATGGAACTAGAGATATCTTGTTAGATTGGCCATTTACCAAGACTTGGAAATTAATGGAACCTTTAGTTGCCAAAGGTTATACTAAATCTTTAGGAGTTAGTAATTGTACAATTAAAAATTTAGAAATTTTATTAAATCTGGATTTAAAAATTAAACCAGTGGTTGATCAAATTGAATTACATCCTTATTTACCACAACATAAATTATTTGAATTTGCTAAAAAAAATGGAATTGTATTACAAGCTTATTCCCCATTAGGATCTTCAGAGGCTCCATTATTAAAAGATGAAACTATTGCTAAGATCGCAGATAAATATAAGGTTTCAATTGCTACAATTATAATTTCATGGAATTTATGGAGAGGTAATGTGGTTTTACCTAAGTCAGTTAAACCTAGTAGAATTGAAAGTAATTTGGAAGTTGTGGATTTGAAAAATGAGGATGGAGAGGTGATTAATAACATTGTAGATGTTAGAGGTGGTCCTCAAAGATTTGTTTCACCTCCTTGGGATCCAGTTGTTGTTTTTGACTCATCCCTCTAATCACACTGGAAGTTGGATTATCAATATATATTAGTTTTTTTTATATTTGTACTCTTCTATTTGCACTCTTCTATTTGTACTCTACTGCTATAGCAGCTCTGGGACTTAAAAATGTTAAAGTATGAGTGAAGAGAAGAGAGTATGAGAAATGATGGGAAAAGTATGGGAAGAGAAGGGAAGACATGTATAGGGGGTACAAATGTGTACAGAGGAGAAGAATAAGAAGAGATAGAGGAGAAGTAGAGGGAGTAGAGGGAGCGTATATCACATATAAAGTTTAGAATACTCAACCAATGCCATAATAGCCATTGCTTGACCATAAGGCATCGAAGTTAATGGAATATCTTTATAAAATTGTAACGTATCCCCCATACCAGTACCGAAGGAAGTATTTAATAATTCACCATTTTTATCAATTTTTGATAATACACCTTTAATTGCTTTTATAGCAAATGGTAAATATTTTTTATCCAAGTATCTTTTTCTGATACTTTTCAAAATCCCAAATGCAAAACCAGCAGTAGCTGAACTTTCTAAATATGAAGTATCATCATCTAATAATGTATGCCATAAACCAGTTTTATCATCTTGTAAATCAATTAATTTTGATACTTGACAATCTAAAGTTTCAATTAAAAATTCTCTCAAGAAATCTCCTGATGGTAAATTCAATAATTCTATGAATTCAGGTATGACTATAGTTATCCAAGAATTACCTCTTGCCCAAAAAGCTTGAGCAAAATTATGATTACCTTCAAATGTAAAACCATGATAAAATAATCCAGTCTTATGATCAGCGAGATATTTAATATGTAACAACATTTGCTTTTTGGATTCTTCAATATATGATGGTCTATTTAACATTTGACCGATTTTAGCTAATGGCATAACTGTCATCATTAAAGTATCATCCCACATTTGTTGATAATTATCAGTTAAATAAGTAGCATGTTGGAATCCACCACATTTAACTTTTGGTAAATCATGCATGGCCCATTCACACCAAGTATCCAAATACGGTAAGTACCTTTGATCACCGAATTTTTCATAAAGGTAACCTAAACATAAAAACACTGACATAGTATTAATGTTTTTAGACGTTGCACCATCAGGACCAAAAATTTGTTGTTCATACCAATGTTTTATATGTCCTAAGATCTCTGGGTTACCAGTAACTTCATAATAATGCCACATTCCATAAAGTCCAATTCCATGAGTCCATTCCCATCCACTGATCCATCCTTTAGTATCAATAACTCTACCATCTGGAATTGTCATTAAAAATTCCCCTGTTGTATCATTGATCGTGACTAAATTGGTAATTAATTTGTTAATGGTGGTATCTAATTCTTTAGCATCAATATCATATAATTTATTTGGCATTCTCTATAAACTGATTCTTTTCCCTAACTATCTCTTCTGTTGTTGTCTGTTCTATTAAATTCCTTCACTTGATCTTGTCACAGTTGGGTGTTTGAAATTTTTCAAAAATGTTGCGATAGTTGATGTAAACCTCCACTATTTATTTTTCGATCTGTACCCCATATTTCGCATCATCTCAACTCCGTTCGACCAAATGTCGACCCGAGTTGAAGTTTTATAAATGCCCACCAATTCCTCCATAATTACTTTCCCACCCACCAAAAGGAATTATCATCAGAATCAGAACTTATTCAAATAAGATCCAAAAGATTAATTGTTAACCGTAGATAGTTAATAGTAGATAGTTAAAAATAAAAAGAGATGATCAAAGGAGTTTTCACACCAGTACCAACATTTTTCAAAAAAGATCAATCAATTGATTTTGATACTCAAATTAATCATGCAAAATTCTTACAAAAAAATGGTATTAATGGAATAACATTGTTAGGATCAACTGGTGAAAATGCTCATTTAACTCAATTAGAAAGATCAAAGTTAATTAAATCAATTCATGATAATGTCCCTAATTTCACCATTATTGCTGGTATTGCCCAAAATTGTTTAGAAGATGCTAAACTGGAAATTTCAAGAGTTGCTGAAAATGGTGCTAATTATGCTTTAGTTTTACCTTCAAGTTATTTTGGTAATGCTATCACTCAAGATGGTTTGATTGATTGGTATACAGAAATTGCAAATACTTCATCGATACCAGTTTTAATTTATGTTTACCCTGGTGTAACTAATGGTATTAATGTTCAACCATCAACTATTAAAACTTTATCAAAACATAAAAATATCGTAGGTATTAAATTTTCTCATAATGATGTTACTAGTTATAGTGAAGTTTCATTAGATAATGAAATTACTAATTTTGATTGTTTGACTGGTTTAGGTCATTTATTATTACCTGCTTTAAGTATTGGTTTTACCGGTACCGTTGATGCAATTAGTGGTGCATTTCCTAAAATTTATACAAAATTAATTGAAAGTTATCATCAAGGTGATTTTAAAACTGCTCAAAAATTACAATTAATAATTATTAATGGTGAAAAAGTAGTCGCTGATTTTGGAGTTTTGGGAATTAAAAGAATCATTTATGAAGTTGGATTTGGTGATAATTATTTAGGTAGATCTCCTTTAGATAAAGATACTACTCAAGGTTGGGAAAGATTAGAAAAGTTTATTAAAGAGATTAAACAAGCTGAGAGTGAATTGTAATGTACGCTACGCCTTCTTCCTACTCTTTCTATACCACTTCCTCTTCTATGCCCCTTCCTCTTTCCTATATCTTTATCTTTTCTACTTACTCTCATTGTTCTTCTGTACATATAGCTCACCCTAATTTCCCCCTGTAATTGCTATCATCCACAAACTCACAAACAAAGATAAAATAAGATATATATTTGAATGATACAATAAATACTTTTTTTATGCAAAAATCTCTATATCTGTAACTTTTGTCTATATAATTGACAAAAGTTTAAAACTAATCTAATGACTTGAATTAGAAGGGAACAAACAATTTCTAATCTATTCGCCCTGCGGCTCATAGATTATCTTCATAAATTTTTCTTAAACTTCAACTTCAGTAAACTTAGGTAAATATAATGGCTCATAAGGAGCTCCTGATTCAGCATTAAAAACATAAGGATACTGATGAATCATATCGGGACTTAATTCACTAATATTCTTAGCACCTAATAATTTCATACCTCTCCTAACTTCATCCTTCAATAATCTACAACATTTAACTACACCGTTTTCACCATAAGAAGAATTAGCGTATAAGAATGGTCTCCCTAACCCAACACCTTTTGCACCTAAACATAAAGCTTTCAAAATATCACTACCTCTTCTAACTCCACCATCAATATAAATATCAATTTTATTTTGTAAATTTTTTTTCCTAAGGATTGGCATTAATTCAGATAACACATCAATTGGAGGTCTTGAATAATCTAATTGTCTACCACCATGATTAGATAAAACAACGCCATCAATACCATATTCAACAGCTAATAATACATCTTCCACTCTTTGAACACCTTTAATAACTATTGGTAAATTCGTCTTTTTTTTAAAATTTTTAACATCAGACCATTTAACTGATTTTTCATAACTTAAAATAAAATCATCCAGTTTTGACATTTCTAAATCTTCAATACCAATGTTTGAATCATCACCTAATTTAAATCTAAGATCTTTTTCTCTACGTCCGAAAAGTGGTGTATCAACAGTTACAAAGATTGCCTTTAAACCTAAATCTTCACATTGTTTAATTTTATCTAATGTGGCAGATTCTTCTGGTTTAATATATAATTGAAACCATTTAGGACCGGTGGTCTCATTACTAATTTCATCAACTGAATAAGAAGCTGCAGATGAAATCATTTGAATAATATTTTCTTTAAAAACACCTCTAGCAATAGATAATTCACCGTCGGGATGACCTAATTTAGCCAGGGCAGCTGCAGAACAATAAAATGGGGCATCGGTTTTAATTCCTAACATAGTGGTAGAAATATCAACATTATCAACATCAACTAAAACTTTTGGATTGAAAAAATATTTTGAATAAGCATTATAATTTTGTCTCATGGTAATTTCTTCATCTGAACCACCTGAATAATATGCCCATGCATGCATGGGTAAGATTTTTTTAGCAACAAATTCAAAATCTGAAATATTAAGTATATTCATTAACGGTGGACGACGATCTCTCATTTCTTGACATCTCCTTTCTTCTAATAGTATTGGATCTTCTTCATCTTCATCTTCAATTAATTCACCGTCAAGTTCTCCGATGTACGCTTCCGGTGGGAGCATATTGGCGATAGTATCTTTATTATGGATTTTATTAAATAAAAGGGACGCATCTCTCCCACCATATTTTAAAATGATATTAGGTCCACCAGGATGTAATTTCAAAAATTCAGTTAAATCATAAACTTTCCCATTGATCACTACCCAAACTGATTCTTTACTTTTGTGGAGGTTAAGTTCTTCAGGTTTAACTTTTCTATCACATCTAATAACATTCCCATTATCACCATCACTGATTAATCCTAATCCAATGGTTGCAAAACTAATTGAACCTAAACCCATCCAAAATTGACTATTTTTGTTCCAATTTCCACTAATAGATGGACTAGATTTATATATACCGGTGTACTTCCCACTACTACCACCACTAACACCACTGCACCTTTTAATACCTCTTAATTGACCCTTTGGAAATCTACTTATCATGCGGTTTAACATCATGATTCATGATTTTTTTCCAGACCAGTGAGATTTCTCCCAAAACAGATCAAAATTCCCAAACTGTCAAACCATCCCGTGAGCTGTCGGGTCAACTAACCTGCCGGAGGATTACCCACCAAAAGTGCGAATTTGTAATTTACCCGAAATCTCAACCCCAGATTTTGAAAAGTTTTCGATAAATCAATGAATGGAAATATACCTATCGGTTTTCGTAGGAATGATGGTACTGATGTGGAGTTTGGTAATATGAATAGTAATGTGAATGCTGATGTTGGTACTGGTACTGTAGTTAATGGCACTGTCGGTGATGGTACTGTAGGTAATGACACTGTTGGTAATGGTGGTGATGATATTCTTCACCAAGTCACTGATCATAGAATATCCAAATCATATATTGAATCCAAAATATCTAAACTGTGTGATCATTGCAAACTTAAAAAAATCAAATGTTGTCAAACCAGACCAATTTGTAATAATTGTAATAAATATGAAGTTGAATGTAATTATAGTATAATGAAAAAGCCCGGTTTAAAAAATGGATATGGACAAAAAGTTTTAGATCAAATAACTGAATTAACTAAAATTGTGGAAGATAGTCAAAAAAATCAATTACAAGAGAATGAAAATTTGAAAAATCTGATTAAATTAATGGAGTTAAAATTATTAAATTATGAAAGAGGTAATCCGATGCAGGTAAGTAATTTAACTATAAATGAACCTGAAATTGCTGATTCGGTTAATTCAACTGGTACTCATTCACACTCACACTCAAATTCAAATTCAAATTCAAATTCAGCCGCAAATTCAAATCTAAATTCAAATAGTGGTACTAATCTTGGAAATTCAAATTCTGGGAATTCTGGTGCTTCTAATCCTGGTACTAATCCTAATTTAATGATGAACTCTGTCAACCTTGAAGTATTTGGAGAAATCCCTAATCCTGAAAAATGTGCCATTTTGACTAATCATTATTTCACTAAAATCAATCCAATTTTCCCCATATTACATCCCAGTCAACATTCAAAATTACTAAAAGATATTTCAATTTCAAATAATATTCTTTTAGGTGTAATTATTAATGGTTTAAAATTTGAACCTGGTATGGAAGTTTATTATGAAAGTATAAAAAAATTAATTATCAATTCTTGTTATGGGATTAAAAATATTGATGATTTAACTGCTATTGCATTACTAGCTTATTCAGTTTATGGTAAGTCAAATAATTTTGAAGCATGGAGTTTAATATCGATGTGTGTGGGTGCTGTAATCCATTTAGGGTTAAATGATAATTCAAGTGAATTCTACACAAATAATTCAAATAATTCAACCACAAATTCAAATAATGTTGATTGGTCATTATGGGTTGATCAAGAAAGTATAAGAAATTTAGTATGGGAAATTTACAAATTAGATAAAATTTCAAGTATGGGTAGTCATTTCTTATCACAATTACCAACTCCTAAGATATACTTACCTATTGATTCACAATATTGGTATAAACTATCAAATGGGTTTCAATTTCAAAGTAAAATGTTAAATGGTGGTAATGGTGTTGGTGATGGTACTGGAACTAGTGATGCTGGTGGTGACGATGCTGCTGAATGGTATGGAATAAATAGTTTTATAATTGAATTAATTCAATTAATGGGGGAATGCCTGAGTTTTAGGAAAAGTCCAATAGACATAAATAACGTGAAAGATTTACTATCATGGCAACTACAATGTTATGAGTTTGATACAAAAATTGCAAATTGGAAAAACAATTTAAAATCACCGGTACTGAAATTTTTAGACTTGGTAGATTTTGAAAATTTTAATTTTGATAATTATGTAAATATAAATACTTATAGTAATTATAATTATCAACAACAGAATAGTAATTTGAATGATTTGATGTTGTTCCATTCATTATATAACACATTAATCATTAGATTACATTCCCCAGCAGCATTTTCAAATTCTTTAGATAAGTATGTTTCATCAGGTACCTCAAAAGCTAAATGTTTAAAAGCTGCTCATCTGATACTTAACTTACTGAAAAAAATCACCATTACTAACACAACACCCGATATTGATTTAGGCCCATACTATGCATTCACAATTTGGGTCACTGGTAGAGTATTATTGGTTGATCATATAAGTAATCGAACTGAATTAACTGAAGATTTTGAATATTGTATTAATTTATTGAAAGCCATGAACTATGATTGTGCTTCCAAGTATTCTGATATTTTAGAGTTTTTCAAAGATGATAAAGTAATTGATACCCCAGAATTAACTGATCATCCACTGACTGGTAGCTACAGTGAAGAAGCGAGGTTGATCCTTGATTTAAAATTAAATGCCTCGTCGTTGGATTCATTGTTATCTAAGAAAGTCGCTAGAGTTAAAAATCAAGAATTTGGTGATGATGTATTTGATTGGTTTAAATTGCCATTGGATCATAATTACTAGGCTGGAGGCAAGAGAATTATAGTGTATAATATCTTATATATATATGTGAATTGGGACTCTATAGAAGTCAATTCAAAACTATATTGCAAACTATATTCCTACAGAATCAAATTCCTGTGAAATTATTCCAAACCAACTGACTATTAGTCAACTCACAAAAATCAAGAAACAGCGTATAGAAATATATATATATTTATATTTATTTGTTTAATGCTTTACCAATTTCCTTTTCTTGATCAGAATATAAAATTCTTTCCGGGTTAGGATGAAACAAAGAATCACCTTCAATCATTTCAATCTTTGGATTAATAGTTAATCCAAATCCAGGTTTATCTAAAATACTAACATCTAAATACCCCTTAACTGGTACTGGTTCATCAATAAACAAATTACCAAAAACTGGTAACACGGATTTTGAATCTGGTGAATTGGCTAAGTATTCATGGAATGGAGTGTTTGGTTGACTAACTACAAAATGATAACTATATGGACCTGAGGCATGTGGTACAACAGGAATATCATAAGCTGCTGCATGATGAGCAATTCTTAAAATTTCAGTTAATCCTCCAACCCACATGATATCCGGTTGGACAATATCTAAATTCCTACCTTCAATTAATTTCCTGAATCCGTATCTAGTGTATTCATGTTCACCGGTGGTCCATTTAATTTTTGGATGAGCTCTTTTCAACATGGCGTAACCTTCAGTATCATCAGGATGTAAAGTTTCTTCAAACCAATTGATGTTTAAGTTTTTGGATTCACAAGCATTAGCTAATTCTATAGCGTATTGAACGTTTAATGACATGTAACAATCAACCATTAATGGGAAATCAGGACCAACATCATTACGATGTTTTGATAAAAATTCAACATTTTTCTTTAATCCTTCAAAACCTTCGTCTGGTCCATATGGTAATGCTACTTTACCACCCCAGAATCCCATTCCTTTAGCGGCAACTGGATCACATCCAGTACAATAAAAATCTAATTTCTCTCTAGTACCACCCCCAATCATTTTATAAACTGGTTCTTGTCTAATTTTACCTAATAAATCCCATAAAGCTAAATCAATAACTGAAATAACAGCAATTGGTAAACCTTTTCTACCATAATACATTGAAGCTCTAAACATTTTATCCCACATAACATTTAAATTTCTTGGATCTTCATTTTCTAAAAATCTCCAAAAATGATTCTTAACTAACCAACATCCTGGTACACCTCCAAATCCAGTAGCAAAACCTTTTGTACCATCAGATGCAATAATTTCAACACAAAATGATCCTAAGACGTTAATCCCCCAACTAGTTCTATTTTTCCTATAATCTGGGAATTTAGTCATTGGGGTTGAAATTTTACTATCAATTAACCAATGTCCAGTTTCAACATCATGGTAATCACCACCTGATCCTTTTTCTTTAATAATATAAGTTTTAATATCAACAATTTTTGGGAATGATTTCATCTTGAATCTCTCTTTTAATTCTTCTACTCTTTTTGATTTTTTTCAATTCTGGGTTGGTGTCCCTCTTTTATAGTATTTTCTACCCCATATTTCGATTATACTTTCAGTAGATTTTCCCTCGATTTGTCTTTCAACCGAGTGGGAGATCCACCTTGAGATCAGTCACGTGATGAAAATGTGAATATTTTTAGGTGGGTGAGAGAGTGTGAAAAGAAGTAAGATTAGATATGATTATATGATTTAGGGTTGGTCATAGTAAAGGGAACGGGTTTGATATATGAATTGGTTTCCTAGCTCTTTGCTTACTTTTTATTATTTTTTTTTTTTTTTTTTCAGGGCCAAATTTGAATATTAATAGGTTGGTGAAAATCACTGATTTTGTGAAAAAATGTAAATAAATTACTAGAAAATAGGATATGGTAGTACAATATTAGCATGGACTTGAAAGTGTAAGCGACAATAGAGTCAAAGTGTAGAGGATGAAATAATGATTGAAAATGTATAAACCTTAGTACTCAAAAAAGTAAGTACCCTATGAATTAGAATTATTTGTATAATTAAGAAATATTACAGAATTAGTTATCACTGGATTAATCTTCATCTTCCCTTTCGATTTCTATTTCTATTTCACTTCCGTTTTTATTGAAACTCACAGCTACTGATAATTTACATTATATTAATTTACATTATGCTAATCTACACACTAATAATTTACAATAGTAATTCAGTTAACGTCTAAGTCACCCTTCAATTAATATATATATCTTCTGGTATATAATAACATAAATATAACAGTAACCACAATACCATATTTATATGTTTAAAATTTGTGGAATCTCAGATCTCAGTCATAAAGGGTAATAATAATAAGTTGCAAAATCGAGTACCAATGACATAAATGAGTAAGACCAGTAAAGAGTAGTAAGTAGCAAAGGAGAATAAAGAATAGTAAATAGCAAAGGGAGAGTTGATATAGGATAGAGAGTAGAGAAGAGGGTAGAGTAGAGTAGAGGATTGTCAAATAAATATTCATTATCCATCTATGCTTTCTTTTTTTTTTTTTTTATTTTTTACGTTTTTTTAATAAATAAATCTAATTTATGCCCTTAATAATTTATAAAAATGATAAATACCACCGAAAATACAACCAATAGTAATCAATATAGTAGCCACCCCATAAATAGCACCAATAACTTTAAACGTCAATAAATTAAAAATTTCACCGAATAGGGTATTACTAATTGACATTGTTCCCAAAGGGAAAGTCATGGCCCAAAAACCCTTATTGTATCTAATTAACCATACATTATCAAAACTCTTCAATTGTTTAGCGTGATTCAAGTTCGGGTTTTGTGTAAAGATTTTGGAAAAAACTGAAGCGATGGCGACGAAAGTGTTGAAGTATCCAAAGGAGAAAAGGAAAACTCCAAATAAGGATGAAAAGATAAGGATACTGTTGGCTACCATTGATGAATTGATATTTCCTGGTAAATCATCAATAAATGATTGGTTTTGTAATATGAATTCATGGGAATTTTTACCAAATTGTAAGATTGAAAATGCACCTTGACCTAAAAATCCAATAGGGATGAAAGTAGTGAAGATTGTTGTGGTGTTTGGTGTCTTATGGGCGATATATTTATGGAATATCATAGTTAATACTATGAATGACATTGCAATAGCAATTGACCATAAAATATAACTAATTATAATAGTTAAAATTTTTAAATTATTAGTTGGTAAATCTAAAGCAAATATTTGTCCTGCTGATGATGTAACAGTTAATGCCACAATAGGTAATAATAAAGTAGCATTCCAATTTTCAGTTAAAAATTCTCTTGATTTTTTAGTTTTAATAATAAATGTAAAATAAAATATAATAAAACTAGTATAAATACAGAAAAATACTGATAACCACCATAAAACAAATATTCCAATAATCCAAGATTTACCAGTAATAAAATATAATTCATTAACTAAAGCATTATAACCCATGGGGAAACAACCCATAAATGGAGATAATTTTGGATTAATATGAAATTGTAAAAAATTCTTTGGGTACCAAATACATGATAAAATCATTAATGTACAACCAATTAAAAAATAACCAATACCAATTGACCACATAATATAACTAACAATTTTCAACCAAGGTGAAGAGAATGGGAAATTATGTAAAATAATTGTTGAAATTCCAGTAGCCATAACTTGAACGAAAAACATTGGTGAAAAATCCTTAATGAGGGAAATCCATTTATCAGGTAATGGTTCATGAATTAATTCTTTATTGGCAAGGAAATCTTCTTGACTTGAATTTGAATTTGGATCACAACAATCTTCATTATTACTTTGTTTTGTATTATTAGTACTATAACTATTTGATCTATCACCAGTAGCATCAGTGTTATTATTATTTATAACAATATCATCATTGATATTATCATTGATATTATCATTAAAATCATCATTAAAATCATCATTAAAATTATTTATACCATCATTAACATCATCATTAACCATTACATTATCATGTAAATGATTATTATCAGCCGCATTAATCATATTTGACATATTCATAACCTTCTTATTACAAAAAAACTGTGGTTGTGTCTGATTTCTATTCCTGTCTGATTTTCTGATTTTCTCACACTTTCTCGCAGTGGGATTGTGTGATTCTCAAACTGTGGATTCTTGGAAAAAACTGTGGATCCTCAACAAAAACTGTGGCTCCCAAAAATGTAAAAATTAAAACTGTGGATTCAGGTAATTTGTAAAAAAAAACTGTGGAGTGTAGGTTTTTTTACAGATTGAGCTGTTGGTTTACGAATTACTTACTTTAAGTGGTATTCGATTGCAAATATTGGTTAACCTGGTAGTAATAAATCTAATCAAATTAACTAGTGTTGATAAATCTTTCTAAAAACTGTGGATTTTAATTGAATTTTAAACATTTCTTATCATCGGTTATGGCAAACAAGAGTCATATCCCCCCGATTCTAATTGGCTAAAAACCGCGCGCGCTTACACTAACTTAGTCGTGGCCCTCACTAGTCTAGGCGGCCCACGACGCATGACACCATTTTCGGGGGGTTTTGTTTCTTTTTTTCGGATGGCGACAAGGCACGTGACATGTGATAATTTTACTAACCTCCTTTTTAAACTGTTATTAAAGGACAGTAATGATCTGTTGAATGTAAAAAGATAACAAAACATGCAAGTAAATAAAATACAGGATTTTTTTTAATTATTTTGCAACCAAATGAATCTAATCAAAATTGTTAAAACATATATATAATTAAAACATTATTGGTATTATAGATATAGAATTACCATTTTAAAGAGTCATAAATTACCCCTAATTTTTAGTAGTAGTTATCATACGACATCTTTTCCACCAATTAAATTCCATATTGGCTTCCATTTGTGACTTCTCAAAATAAACAAGTTTTATTAGAAAAATTATAAAAACCATTGGAATTTTCTCATTTTTTTTTGATAACATTATCAATTATAACTTATTATAACTTATTACCAAAAGTAAGTATTAGAGATGTTAGTTACTGATTCAAGATTAAACTCAGTTGAACCATTAGAAAAATTAGATTCTCAATCTCAATCTCAATTTAATTCAATTGATTCAAATGAATCTGCTTCAAATTTAGATTGTGAAATTCCAGGAGAATTAGGTAAATTAATTAATAACCTTAAAACTCATTTAAACGGTTCAGGATTAAGTTCAAAAGATATTGATATTGCCAAAATTAAAGATATTATGGAAAATTATCATTCAAATGAAATTGATTGGATTAAATATGCTTTACATGATAGTTCAAGAAATTATACTAGAAATGGTATTATTAATATTAATGGTAATGCTAATTTATTAATTTTATGTTGGTCTCCTCATAAAGCTTCGGCAATTCATGATCATGCAAATGCTCATTGTTGTATGAAAGTTATAAAGGGTAATTTAAAAGAATCTTTATATGATATTCCATCAGATTCAACTGGTTGTGTTGGTGATATGATAGTTAAGAGGGAGACTATTTTAAAAACTCAAGAAGTTGGGTATATCTCAGATGATATTGGATTACATAAAATTTCAAATCCTGATGATGATATAAGTATTAGTTTACATTTATATACTCCTCCTTATGCTCTGTTATATGGTTGTTCAATGTATGATAAAAATGGTAAAAAACATCATGTTGATATGAGTAAATATTATAGTTGGCAGGGGGAATTGGTTAATAAAGATGGTGGTTCAAGTTGTTAAACCTGAAAGTTATCCACAGGTTAACTGAAGGTAATTCAGCTCAAGGCTGTACTACTTCATTCACTTTATTCTTTAGTTTTTATACTGGTTGGTTTTGGTTATACTTTTTTATATCTTTTTATGATAAAAGAATAGATTATCTATTCAAATAATGAATATATGTCCTAAAATTATCTCATTCTTCACTCTTCATTCCCACTGTATTCTTCATTTGTACACGTTTGTACTTGTTTGTAATAACTGATACTTTTTCTTACCCGATTATTCCATTGATTATTGATTGAGATAGATTTTGAATGATGATTTGCTTATGGAAGGGTTTACAGTAATATACCCTCTTTAACTACGGGTAGAAATCTTAGTGAACCGTAATTGGTGATATTTGTCCGAATGCAGCCCTATTATATTTGTTGGTTGATTTAGGTTTTGACGTAAAAATTATCCCAATGCAATTGGTATCAGGTTGATGATCTGAAAGGAGGTGAGGTGGTGCTTTTAAATTATTGTCGTTGAAGGTAAAATTGGAGGAAGATCTTAGTTCTATGAATAAATTTAGCTCATTGCTATGATTAGATTGTAATGATGTGATAGTATGATAATGTTTTGTTTTTATTCAATTTATCACCTCTTTTGACTTCGTTTGACATATATAAATTTCAGATAATAGTAATTCAAGTCATTTAATCCACTCGAATACCCATTTTCATAATCTAGACTTTCCCAGTAACTAAGTCTTTGTAAATCAAAAAGTTTCTCTTAGAATCGAAATCATGAAATTTATTATTATTTTGCTAAGAACATATCGCTGATTCTATACTTTTAAACAATTGAATTAGAAGATATATTTATCAAGCATCACATTAAAATTACTGAAATTCATTCCAATTGAAATAATCATCAATATTATAAAATATATAATATAATATTTTATAAAGTTAATGCCATTCCAAGATCAGCCATCTTAGTATCCTTGTTACAATAGTTTAGAGAATTTCATAAAGGACAGTCTTTTCATAGTAAATTAAGTCTATTCTAATATATTCTAATAGATAATTTGATTTAAGATTCGTAATTAAGCAAGTCTAATTTAGGAAACTGTAAGGATTTCTTTTTACAAAATTTGATACTCCAGCATCATTAAAGAACTAAAACAAATATAGCCAATCGATTCTGTATAATGGGCTAAAATTGCTGCAAAATCAATTCCCAAAAATTTCTCCTGTAACGTTTCCGTATCCTCAAAAGCTCCATAATTGCTTTACTCAATACCCAACACCAACAAGTCTTAACCAATACTGAATTGACTCAACACTAAATTGACCCAACACTAAATTGGCACTATACTTATTCTCAATTGCTCTATACTAACGTCTACTGTGTCTCAGCTGCATCGCAACCGTTTTTTCTCAGCCCTTCATCGCGGCAAGTGCAACTGAAAATTTTTTTTTTCAAGTCTATCTGAATATAACCCAGTGGTTTTAAAAGTTACACACGAGAGCTGCCGATTGAAGTTTATTAATTTATTTTTGCTCCATATTTTAGAGCAAATCACATAGACTTACCAAGAGAAATTTATACACCCGTTTTAGTAGGCACAGGCCCTTCCAGTTTTTAAAGATTATTAGTAGAATTGTTTACCTGCCAATTAGGCATTTGTCAAAAACGGTTAAAGTTATGGCACCAATTATTCAAGAATCAGAAATTAGAAATAGATTTTATAGAAATGAAATTGATTTGAATAATTATAATTTGAACCATTTTAATGGTAATGGTAAAAATTTTGAAGCTAAAAGTTTTGAAGGTCAAAATTTTGATGGTAAAAGTTTTGATGGGTTTGATGGGTTCCATGATACTGTTTTAAGTAAAATTGAAGAAAAAGTTGGCAAAATCGATATCAATAATTGTTTACCAAATGAAGAAAATTCCTTCTTTATCGTCAATTTAAATGAAATTAAAAAATCTTTAGACTTATGGAATCAATATTTACCAAATATTAAACCTCATTATGCTGTTAAATGTAATAATAATTTAAAAATTATTAAAATGTTACATGATTTAGGAATCAATTTTGATTGTGCATCTCAAAATGAAATTGAATATATTTTAGAATTAGGTATTAGTCCAGATAAAATCATTTATGCTAATCCTGTCAAGACTATTTCTTATTTAAATTATGCTAAAAGAGAAAATATCCAATTAACTACAGTTGATAATATTGATGAATTATACAAAATTAAAAAAACTTATCCTGAAATTGGAATTTTAATTAGAATCGTTACTGATGATGAAAGTGCTCAATGTAGATTATCAACTAAATTTGGTTGTGATATCCCAACTGCAATTGAAATGTTGAAAACTGCTTATAAGTTAGGTTTAAATATTAAAGGTGTTGCATTTCATATTGGATCTGGTTCAAAAGATAATGATTCAATTCATACTGCAATCAAAGATTCCAAATACATCTTTAACGAGAATTTAAAATTAGGTTTACCACCATTATCAATTTTAGATATTGGTGGTGGATTTGAAAGGGAAACTTTTAAAAATAGTGCTAATATGATTAATTATTCATTAGGTAAATTTTTCCCCCCTGAATTTGTTGATCATCATCAAATTAAATTTATTGCTGAACCTGGTAGATTTGTTGTCTCAAATGCTTTTACTTTAGTTACTAATGTCATTGGCAAAAGATCTCAAGATTCAATGGATATGTTATATATCAATGATGGTGTTTATGGTAATTTAAACTGTATCATCTACGATCATCAAAATCCTGTCCCAATGAAATTCTCCAAATCATCTGCTCAAGCTGATGAGGAGGATTTAGAGGACTATTCAATTTGGGGTCCTACTTGTGATGGTCTTGATAAAATTGGTGAATTTAAATTACCAAAAACTAATATTGGTGATTGGTTATTCTTTAAAAATGTTGGTGCTTATACTTCAGTGGCAAGTACTTCATTTAATGGGTTTTTTTCCAATGAGTTTGTTTATGTGGAATAAACACTTTCCTCCTCACTCTCCTCCCTCTCCTCTCCTCTGTAAGCTCTTTACCTCTTTCTATTCATATTCATATTCATATTCATATTCATATTCATATTCATATTCATATTCATATTCATATTCATCTACCTCTTCTTCTACCTCTTCTTCTACCTCTTCTGCTCTCTAAATCACTATCACTTTATCGCTCTATCTGTACATATCCACCTACACAATCTATACACTAAACATTCACATTCACTGAAACCCACTTTATTACTTTATTAGCTTCACCAGTTCCTAAGCTGCCCCCTTCCATCACTATAATCTACAACTCTTATCAGCCATTTAAGGTACACAAAACTGATAACGATCTAGAATTACTGCCAATGGGGGGTACCCTCCCTAAGCTGGTACCATCTCTTGGGGCCACCCTGGACCCAAGTCCTTCCGCCAGCCGGTCGCGAGACCGCGCGCCTTGTCATGTATCTGAAAATTTTTCTCCCGCGATAACGTCAACACATAATCAAATATATCCGGATCATACCATTGCTAAACCTGAAAATAGTCATTTTGAAATCGGGAGAATTGACGATTTGAAATTGACGATTTAAAGAATTTAAGAATAGACGATTGCAATTGATAAATTTATCTTGGTGTGATGGAAAAACAAGAACAAATCAGCAATGCTTTAAAAGCAATAAATAAGAAATCTAATAATGAAACAGATGATTATACGACTTATACATTAGATTCAGGAGAAACTTATAATACCAAAGAAAGAGCAGTTAAAGAATTACCACCACCTGCCAGTTTCCAACCTAATGATGAAGAAGTGTTTTTAAGTAATGGATTACCAAATTGTAAATTTTTAAAAGATCATTTTTTCAAAGAAGGTAGATTAACTGAATTTCAAGCAACAAAAATTTTAAATGATGCTACTAAATTATTATCTTCAGAACCTAATTTATTAGAAGTTCCAGCTCCAGTAACAGTATGTGGAGATGTTCATGGACAATATTATGATTTAATGAAATTATTTGAAGTTGGTGGAGACCCTAGTACTACATCATATTTATTTTTAGGTGATTACGTTGATAGAGGTTCATTTTCAATTGAAGTATTATTATATTTATATTCATTAAAATTAACTTACCCAACTACGATATTTATGTTAAGAGGAAATCATGAATGTAAACATTTAACTGAATATTTTACATTTAAAAATGAATGTTTACATAAATATAATGAAAATTTATATAATGAATGTTTAATTAGTTTTAATAGTTTACCATTAGCAGCAATAATGAATAAACAATTTTTCTGTGTTCATGGAGGATTATCACCAGAATTAAAAAATTTAAATGATTTAATTAAATTAGATAGATTTAAAGAACCTCCAACTAAAGGTTTAATGTGTGATTTATTATGGGCTGATCCAATTGAAGATTATGATGATGATAATATGGATCAAACTTTTATAAGAAATGTAGTACGAGGATGTTCATATGCTTTTACTTATAAAGCTTCATGTCAATTTTTAGAAAGAACTGGATTATTATCAATAATTAGAGCTCATGAAGCTCAAGATGCAGGTTATAGAATGTATAAAAGAACTAAAACAATGGGATTCCCATCATTATTAACTATGTTTTCAGCCCCAAATTATTTAGATAATTATAATAATAAAGCAGCAATATTAAAATATGAAAATAATGTAATGAATATAAGACAATTTAATCTGTCACCACATCCTTATTGGTTACCTCATTTTATGGATGTTTTCACTTGGAGTTTACCATTTGTTGGTGAAAAAGTAACTGATATGTTGGTTTCAATATTAAATGTTTGTACTGAAGAAGAATTAAGTGAGGAGAAAGATGATGATTATAATTATGATATTAAAGATTCTCAACCTTCTTCTCCAGTTGATTTTAAAACTCCTTCATTTAATTTTAGTGTTCCAAGTACCCCCATTGAAAGTAGTCATCATCAACTGCAACAATCACAAATCCAAGGAATCAGTCAATCACCAGTTGGAGTTGGTGCTGGTAATGGAACTGGTGGAGATGGTGAATTAGATGATAATTCAACTTATGAACAAAGGAAACAAGCATTACGTAATAAAGTTATGGCAATAGGTAGAGTTTCAAGAATGTATCAAATCTTAAGAGAAGAAACTGCAGATGTTGCCAAATTGAAAAGTTTTAATAATGGACAATTACCTAAAGGTCTGTTAATTCATGGTAGCGAAGGTTTAAAAACTGCAATTTCAACTTTTGAAGAAGCAAAATTAGCTGATAGAGTCAATGAAAAATTACCTCCAACTAAAGAAGAACAAATGAAACAAGAAAACGAAAGACAGGAACAAATTAAAAGAGAGATAAATGAGAATAATAGTCCGGTTTTCCAAAGATTGATTAGACGATTATCAAATAATTAATGAATGTCCCCTGCTCTCGTCTGTACACTCTCTTCATCTTCCTCCATATCTTCCTCTATATCTTCCTCTGCAATATATTTTGCCACAAAAGGTTCAGTGTCTGTAGTGGTGATGTGGTGATAGTGGTGGTGATAAATCAATTCTGCAAACGCGAAAATTCATCAATGAAACTAAAATTCATATCAGAGCACCCAAACACTGAAAATACTATACTTTTCACCGACTTCCAAGCTCTGTCACCAGAAGATTTTTTAGAAAATGACGATAAATTTATTTTATTTGGAGGTGGTGCAAATTTCAAATTTAATTTCCCATTAATTAATGATATTTATGTCCATGAACGAGTTCTTCAAATTTTTTCCAATAATGAAACCAACAGTATTTCGATTTATGTATTAAATACCAGTTTAATGATTTTCAATCATCTGATAAATAAAGGTTTAGAAATACCGTATCAATTCATTGGAGTACATGCTTTGAAACCTTCAGGGATTTTATATTTACAAATTATTTCAAATCCATTAATGTCCAATTCTAAACCAACTGAACCAATTGATGATGGTACCATTGAACTTGAAATCTCCACTCAAAGTCAAGTTCATCCTGATGATTCAGATGATATGATGAGTGATGACACTGAACAATCCAGTGTTAGACTCTTTGATAGTATACCTCAAGGTACAGAACACGTTTATCACGCAATTGCAAAATGTTCAAATATGCATTTAGATATAGATGATGAAGACCAACAACAACTTGAACCAACCGGACTATCATGGGTTGAAACTTTTAAAAATTCGGGAGATGCTGATGATTTAGGTGATTTAGATGATGATGATAATGATAATAATAATAATATAATAGATGATGATGGAGAAAATCCGGATGTGGTAGTGAATGGTGCTGGAATGGATGTTGATGTTGGCTTTGGACCTATTGCTGGCTCCAAAAGGAAAGAAGAACAAATAATTGGTGGTAAAAAACCAAGAATAAAGTAATTTAAAAGTTTTGTAATATATATTTATTAAGTCACGTGACACACTGTATTTATGGTTAAAAAATCAATGGGGGAAAGTCTCTTAAATTCTGTAGATAGGTATCTGAGTAATTAAGACATAAGAAATCCAATGGTACAACTATCTTGACCATGTTACTAAGAAAGTTAGTGAGATAAACGCAGGTATTGCGGTTCCCATACATTTAGATCCATTCCCTCAAAAACCAATTCAAAACGAGCATAAAACTTGAAATCTTAAAACTTGAAATCTTAAAACTTGAAATCTTATCCAAATGAAGAGTGAGGAAAGATCAAATTTCAAGCATCATTTTAATAGATTAGGACAAGGAATATTGATAGATTTGAACAATGATAAGTTTTGGAATGAGTTCTGGATGAAACCAGATGTAATTAATGAAATTTTTGAAATTTTTGGTTATGAAGATATTAGAAATATTAAAGATCAAAATAAGGTAAATATCATATCGTTGGTTTATAAGTTGATAGTACGATTAATTGAATTTTCTAACAGTGACAAGGAATTGGAAAGTCGGTATGTGGTGAATGTGGTAAGTTGGTTAAGTAAATTATTGCCAATTTTATATGAATTTGATTATGAAGAAATTGAAGATAAATTATTTTTAAATAATTGTTATAATCCATATGATTTTATAAGTAAGGGCAGGCCCCAGAAACCCAAGTCATCAGCAGCATCAGCGGCAGAATCAACAGCGTCACAGACAACAATCAAAGAATCTAAGGCTTCAAGTCTTATTCCTAATAAAGTTTTTGCAGAACCTTTGGCCGTTGAATTAGTACGAGCGATTATAAGATTATTATTCTTTAAGAATTTTACAATTAATAAGGCAAATTCTGGTAATTCTATGCAAATTTTATCAATTTGGGAACCAGGAATTGGTATGACATCAAAATATCAAAATCCAGATTTAATTATTGAAAATAATAGATCATTATTATTAAACTTACTAATTATAATTTGTGGAGATTCAATTTATAATTATCCATCAAAAATTGTTTCTAAAGGTTCAATTTTCACTACTATATTAGTTACTTGTATACCCAAAATTGAAATCTTAACTTTAACTTGTTCAATTATTAATGTTTTATGTAGAAGTGTTAGATCAACTCCTGATAATATGATGAATTTTAATGATCCAACAATAAAATTTTCAAGGTATAATTATGTTTATAATTGTATTAAATTTTTAACATTATTAATTATTTACCCTGTACCTAAAAGTAGTAATTTAAAAGGAAGTGAAAATAAGAAAAGCTTAAAAGATATTAAGGGTAAAACAAATTATAATATTGTTAGATCATATATTAGTAAATTGAATAAAGATTCAGAAATCTTATATTTAAGTTCAAGTTTAGTCAATGGTTTAAGAATTGATATTGATCAATATAGACCATCAATTTGGACAATTGAATTTATAATGATTTTATGGGAATTAATTCAATGTAATCCAAAATTTAAAAACTTAGGTATAACTAAATCATTTTTCAATGAAATTTCAATTTTATTAATTTATTATATCAAGACTTATACTCATCCACAATATAAAAATTTAATTAAATTATCTTGTTGTTTTTTGTTATATTTATCTTATACAACAATTGAAAATTTAATTGAACCAAATCCTGAAATTTTTAATAGATTACCTCCAAATTTACTTATTGAAAAACCAAGTGGTTCAACAACAAGAGATTTATTAATTATTCAAATTTGTCAAGTTTTAAGTAAACAAATTAATATTAGAAATGAAGTTAATAACCACAACAACAATAGTACTACTACTACCAACAACAACAACCACAACAACAACAATAATAATAACAGCATTAATTACAATCAAAATCACAACACAAATTCAATTCATTTATTATTAGTTTCAACCTTATATAATTTAATTTCATTTACATCAAATGATAAATCAGGTACTAATGATTATAGTAAAAAATTTAATAATATCAACCCCGGAGGAGGTATTAGTTATAATGCATCAACAACAATTACAAATTTGATTATTAGATTATCAAATAAATCCTTTTTATTGAAAAATTCAATTAATAATGAATTACTATCATTAATTATTAGAAGTATTTGTATTGCTAGTTTCCAAAATAATGGTTCAAGAATGTTACTATTTACAATTTTAAAAAGTGAAAAAATTTATGATCAATGTTGGAACAATATAATGTCTTTAAATAATGAGTATTTCGATGATTATGGTAATTTAATAATTAAAACTGGAGTTATTGAAAATGATGATAATAATAATAATAAGAAAGATTTAGGTGAATCAGATATTGATTTGGATGATGATAAAAGCGATCAACCAAATTTAAGTAGAAGGAATAGTGCAATTTCAATTCAATCACAAGTTCCACAAAGTAATCCACAAACTCCAACCATCCCCCAAAGTCAAAATCAAAATCAAAATAATGCAAATCCAACGTTAAATCAACAACAATTTCATCCTCAAGATCCTAGATCGCCATCTATAATGGAAGACATTGAATCAGTTGATAGTGTTGATGATGAATTTGATCAAGAATTAGAATCTATTGAAGAATCATTGAAACCTAATTTCCCAATTGGAATGAGTAAAAAAGCTAAGGGTAAACAAAAATTAGAATCACCAATAAGTTTAACTTGGGGTGGTAAGGACGCATTAAGAATAATTATTACTATAGTGATACCATTTTTAAAAATTTCATTAAATGAAATTTTAAGTGAACCAACAACTGATACATTTCAAGTAATTGAAGCAATTGAAAATTTAAGTTTTAAGCAATTAATTAAAGATAATTACCATCAGATTAATTTTGATTTCAAACAATCAAATAATTATTTCAATCCATTAAAATTTAATTGGTCTGAAATCTCATTAGGTTGGTATATATCTTTATTATATTATAATATTTATAATAGTTCTGATAATGTTAGTAATGCTACAGGTGGTAAAAATAAAATAATTAAAAATATAACATCATCATTTATGTCGCTAGGTAAAATTTTCAGTGGTGATGATCCAATTTCAAATTTAGAAATTCCTGAAGTAATTAATGAATTAGATAAAAATTTAACCAATATTAATCCTTGGAATCAAACATCAATTAGATTATTTAAAATTGAAATTTCAACAGGATTTTTTGATGTTTTAAATTCAAAATTAGTTAATGAAAGTAGAATTTCATTATCTAGAAGATTAAGTGATTTAAGAGTTGGTTATAAATCAAATAATTTACCAAATTCTCCTGGAATGACTACTCCAAAGGAAGAATCTGAACCTTTTTTCCAAAGAAAAAGTTCGGTAACTTCTTTACATTCTTTGAATACTTTAAACAGAACAAGATCAAATACTCCAAGAAATTCAATTAGTATGTAGAAATTAACTTCATTAGAAATTCATTAAAGATATAGTCATTATATATATTCCCTATTCTAGTATGCTCCATTTAACGTCTTCTGCCACCTTTTTTCTGTACCAATGTAAAACCATCATCATCTACTATTGGTTCATCAACTTGCATTTCTTCTTGATGCGAATGTGAATGTTCATGAGAATGATTATGACTATGACCATCTTCATCTTCATCATCTTCATCATCTTCATCTTCACTTGGATTATTTGGATCAGATTGAATTTCAACTCTATTTATAACTCTATTTCTTTGCTTTTCTTGCCATTTATTATATAAGATTTCAATATCATTAAATTGACCATTTGCAACATCTTTAAAAAATTTCATAACCAAAGCAGCGATTTCAAGGGCTGAATCATTATCGATTTGAGTATCAAATTCATCAACCATAGCGTATAATAAAGTTTCTTCAATTAATTGAATATCAATAGCATTATTTTCATTAAATAAATCAATTATAACACCTGAAATCCAATCTCTTTTCTCATTGGAATTTGGCCCACCCCAGGAATTATCTACTGCAGTAGTAAGTTCTTCCCATTTATAGATAGCCATACAAACACCTAACTCAAAACGTGCTTGTAATTTTTCATCATTAAATCTAAGAGATGTAGATTCAGTTTCTACGTAGTCTGTTGGATCAATATTCATTAGTTTTTTTTTTTGCAATCCGCGATGAGACTTAATTATGAGACTTAACTATGAGACTTAACTATGAGACCTTAACTATGAGACTTCTATGAGAATAGCTAATGTATGAGGGACTTCTATAAGGGACTTCTATAAGGTTAAGTATGATGATCTATAATAGATGTGACACTTGGGTATCACGACGAAGGGTAACCATAACTTCCTCCTGTGAAACATTCAACGAAACCAGTTTATACCGTTCACTCTTTATATTTTGGGCTGATAATATACCATTTTCAACCAACTCATAAAACAAAAATCTAAAATTTTCAATTCTAATTGATTTGGGGTTGGAAACTATAACATCATAATTACCAAATATTTTAGATTCTCCAGTTGCTGGTGCCATGGTTACTAGTGTTTTCATTTCATCTATTATATCACCTAGTGGATTTTCTGATAATCCTGATCTTCTCATTCTTAATAATAATGCAACTAATATAAGTTTTGAACCAAATGATAAACTTGATACGTATTGGGAGATAGGTGAATTGATGGTTTCATTAATGGCTTTGGAAATATGTGCCATTTTAACTACTACTTTAGGTTCATCGTCATGATCAATAATATCCATATCCATATCCATATCATCATTATCATTATCATTATCATTTTCATTTTGTGATGGGGTTTTCAATTCTTCCAACTCCTTCTGTTTATTTTCTAAATATTCCAGTTCAGCAATTTCAACCGCTCTACGACAAATTTGTAAAGCTCTACGGGCATCCCCACTAACACTTGAAATTTTTCTTGAAGCAAAATTAATTGCATCTTTTTCAATTACAACTTGACGTTTATTTTGTCTCGTTAACATATCTAATCTATGTTCAATAATTGAAGACAATTGTTCAAATGTATAACCTATAAATTGTAATCTTCTCAACCCCAATCTGGAGGAAATTTTATTCAGTAATACTCTTTCTGGTAAATCCATGGTATTAGCTACAGCAATAACAATTAATTTTGAATGAGGATATGTGGGCCAATTAAAAAAATTATACATTACATTTTGTTTCTTGGTAGCAATTTGATCTAATTCATCAACCATTACAACTAATGGTTTTTTGGAAACTGATTCTTCTTTAAAATATGCTTCTAAAAATAATGCAGCATTTGATGAAGATACATTTAAACCTGAAATTTTTGACCATAAGGTTTCATAAGCATAATTTGGCGAAATAAGTTTTAATGCATTAATTTCAATATAATTAAAATCATTTATTTCATTAATTTTTTTTAATTCATTTAATTGTGTCATGACTTCTCTAATTGTGGCAGTTTTACCAATACCTGGAGTACCACTAACATATAAACAACATCCAGTTTGTTCTTTAATAGCACTTTCAATATGTAAATATAATGATGTGAATTCATCTTCTCTACAAGGTAATGATGACAATTTAGTAGCAGTATGTAATTTTTGTTTTAAATCTTTAAAAGCAGGAGATTTAGTATCTAATAATTGATAATCACCTTCCTTTAATTCATGACGACGTCTAGCTCTCGGTGATTGAATTTGAATATTAGGTACCGGTAATGAATTGGATATTTTAATTCTTTTTTTACCCAAGACTGATTCAATGAATTTTAATGATTCTACCCTTTCAGTTTGTGAATCAAGTAATTTTGATGATTTGGGAGTACCAGTTTTGGGAGTTTTAGGAGTCTTGGGGGTTTTGGGAGTTTTAGGGATCTTAACTTTTGGTACTTTTGGTGTAGAAGTCTTTGATTTTTTTGGTTTTTGCGGTGTTGAAGGAGCTGATTTTCTCTTTTTAGGACTTGTTTTAGTACCTTTAAATTCTTCATCGTCATCAAAGTCTTCTTCATCCTCAATATCTTCATCTTCATTTTCTTCCTGATTCAATTCTTCACTATCTACACTTGCATCATCATCTGAAAATTCATCTTCACTTTCAGTATATTTTGGTCTGGTTTTGGGAGATTGCTTAATTGGAGATTGTTTAATTGGAGATCTCTTAGGAGGAACAATCAAATCATTAATATAATTTACAGCATCATTAACATTGGTTTTAATCAATTTTTGTAAAATTTCAAAATCAACATCAACGATTTTGCCACCTTCTTCATCACTTGCTTTAGTACAATAATAATCATCATTAGTTTTACCGCTTGAAACATGAATTTTCTTTTGAATATTACTTAAATCGATCTTCTCCTTCACTGAAGTTATCATCAATTCATTGTCATCAGCAACAACCACTTGATCTGTATCTGTATCTTTATCTGTATCTTTGCCTTTCTCATCTTCACTATTGCTTTTACTTTCAACATCAATATCATCTTTTTCATTATACAATAATAATGAAATTTTTGTATCTATAGTATAATCGATATCTACGATAATTCCAGTTTCTAAAAAATTTACATCATCATCACTATTAAACATTATAGAATCTCCTACGGATAAGACCTCACCATCATCATTAGTCAATTGAACTGGCAATTTCTGACGTCTTGTTCTCGTTGGGGTACCATTACTTTCAATGACTTTCCACATTCCTACAGAGATCAGATTTCAATGCGCGTATGTATTAATTATAAACTATGCAAAATTATCACCAAACCCACCAAACCAACACCCCGTCAAACAACACCCCGTGTTACATCGAATAAACACTCGAATAAACACACCTTTAGAGTGGTAACCCCAACCAACATTACTAACAATATTACTCGAATTTTCTAATTGAGCTCTATTTATATATGAGAATTGGTTCACCAACATTATGAATTTCATCTAAATTCAATTTCAAATCAAAAGCTTTGGACAAGATGATTTTAAAAATTTTCTGAACATTAATTGAATGACTGGTTGAACAGAAAACAACCGGAGATTTCATGGCATTGGCAAATTTTTTCGCTTGTTGAGTTATTTCAATTTGATCTTGATTTGATAAATCAATAAATTCATCATATTTTGTACCAACTAAAAATGGTATGGCGGTTTTATTGAACCCTCTTACTTGTCTATACCATTCTTTAATTGAATTTAATGTTGATTTTCTAGTTAAATCAAACATAAATAATATTGCAATTGCATCATTTGAAACTAATGGTAACATATTAATAAATTCTTTTTGTCCACCTAAATCCCAAATTGAAAATGTAATCACCGTATTTTTGATTCGTATCTTCTTATCCATGAAATTCACTCCTAAAGTTTGAATATAATCATCATCAAATGTACCTTCAACATATTTAACCATTAATGAAGTTTTCCCAATTTGAGAATCTCCAATAAGTCCAATTTTTAAAGCAACTCTGCCCATTGTTAGTATCAAATCACCAGTACCACCAGTAAACCCACAGATCACCACCTTTCCATCACCTTTCCTCACTTCTTGCTCCACTTCCTAAACATAAAGACTGGTAAGTTCTTGAATTCATACATACTGATTATCTTCTGGTTCCATAGCTGTTTACAAAAAACTGTCGCGATTGTCAAATTTCCTCATTTGGCGATCGCGAGATGTGGGCTTAACTATGGGTGTACGGCAGCAGTGCCGTAGCTACGGGTGTACCGCACTTTCATCGACGCGGTTAAAGCCCTCGTGGGTCACATGCATTGCGCATGGTTTCCACAGTCACAAATTCTCATTTTTTTTCGAAAAAAATTAATGAGATTTTTTTTTCACTTTTTCAGTTGCAACCTGTGAGGAAAAAAAAATATTTCTGAAAAATCCATAGTAAAATAAATAATGGCTGTTGGTAAAAATAAGAGATTATCTAAAGGTAAAAAAGGTTTAAAAAAGAAGGTTGTTGATCCATTCACCAGAAAAGATTGGTTTGATATTAAAGCTCCTTCAACTTTTGAAAATAGAAATGTTGGTAAAACTTTAATTAATAAATCAACTGGTATTAAAAATGCTGCTGATGGATTAAAAGGTAGAGTTGTTGAAGTTTCATTAGCTGATTTACAAGGTTCCGAAGATCATTCTTATAGAAATGTTAAATTAAGAGTTGATGAAGTTCAAGGTAAAAATTTATTAACTAATTTCCATGGTTTAAATTTTACTTCTGATAAATTAAGATCATTAGTTAGAAAATGGCAATCATTAGTTGAAGCTAATGTTACTGTTAAAACTGCTGATGATTATGTTTTAAGAGTTTTTGCTATTGCTTTTACTAAAAGACAACAAAATCAAATTAAAAAAACTACTTATGCTCAATCATCAAAATTAAGAGAAATTAGAAAAAAAATGATGGAAATTATGCAAAGAGAAGTTTCAAATGTTACTTTATCTCAATTAACTTCAAAATTAATTCCTGAAGTTATTGGTAGAGAAATTGAAAAATCAACTCAAACTATTTATCCTTTACAAAATGTTCATATTAGAAAAGTTAAATTATTAAAACAACCAAAATTCGATTTAGGTGCTTTATTGTCTTTACACGGTGAAGGTTCAGTTGAAGAAAAAGGTAAAAAAGTTTCCAAAGGTGGTTTCAAAGATGTTGTCTTAGAATCAGTTTAATTATCATACATATAAGTTAGTATATTATTTCTCTCTTTTCTCTTTTCTCTTTTGTTTCGTTCTTTTCATCTATTTTAACCTATTCCCTTGACACTTCCGTTAAATCTTTTGTACCACTCAAGTTATTACGTCTTATAGGTAAATTTTGTGAAATACACAAAAATGTAAAGTGGTAAAATATAACGATAACCATAAATTATTTTGTAAAGAAATATGAAATATAAATATAGTAAAGAATATAATCATGAGTGACATTTAAGATTCACTGGGATAAAGGAGAAATGAAAGAAGAGAAAGAAATAGAGGAAGAAGAAGTAAAGGAAGAAATAGAAGAAGAAGTAGAGGAAGAGGTAGAAGAAGCAATAGACAAAGAGAATGAGGAGAAAGCATGGCATATATTAGACGGTAAATGAAACAACTCTAGCATCATCCCCACAACTACTAACTTTACCATTAATTAATCTAATTGAATTAACTGTATTCAGATGATCAGTTCCACCATCAATTTCTTTAACTTTACTTTTTAAATCTAATATTTAAAGCATCATGGCCACTTAATTCTTTATCTTCACCACCGATTTTAGAAGTGGTGGCACCGCCAATGGTTTTAGTGGCTTTATAGACAATTTTTGATTCATGCAAATTTGGACCTAATAAAATAATTAAATTTAAATTATGACGTGAAACTACAGTTTCGTTATCATTGTGCCATGATAATGCTCTAAATGGTAAATGATTACTATAAAAATTTGCAAAATTTGGTGGTAAACCTTCACCAGTGGCAGTAACTAGTGTTAATGAAGAATCATGACTTACAAAACCAATTGAATTACCATCAGAGCTAAATCTAATATCATGAATCCAAGAACCAGTTTCATTTGTAAAATCTCCACATAAAGTTTGGAAAGGTAATTTTGAACCCCAAACTGAACCTTCAGGTTTTGAATCTAAACCTTTAATAAAAGTAGAAAAAACTCTTGCATATCCATCGGTTGAACCACCAGTTAATAAAACATCATTAGAATGCCAATCTAATGGTGTAATAGTTGATTTATTGAATTGATATTTACTCCTCATTCTCTTCTTTTCTCTACCTCTTCTCTACAACTTCTCTTTCATATATCTTCTCTATATCTTCTCTACATCGTTTCTACATCGTTTCTATATCGTTCTATATCGTTTCTATCTGTAGAATACTGGATAACACTAGACCTTGTAATTCCAACCATACTTCTTTTATCAAAATAGACTTACCCGGACCTAACCAGTTGACTATGATTATTACCTTTGAAAGTTATTATCGTCTTACCAAAAGCTTTACAAACCGGTAGTCTCAACGTAGTGCTAATTAAGACATTCCTTACCATAGTTGAAACTTGAATCTGTCTCTTGTCTCTCTTGTCTCTGAAAGACTATTTTGTCTCCCAAATAATAGCTGGGTGTACCGGTGTGGTGAAAGAAGTGCATTGTTGAGAAAACTGAGAAGACTCTTCATCAAACCATTAAAGAACATCATTTCAATAACGTTGGTAGACCTTATAATTTGTATGTAAATACTATTCCTTTTATTACCATGATTAAAAACGTATTGCACGTCAGTCTGAGGATGTACATGCAGGACAAATATACCAGGAATTCTTCGTTTATGAGTTTTAAAACCTAATGTGTTTGAATTATTACTAACTAAAATAGACATAAATGTTATGTTTGGTATTGGTGAATAGATATTTTAAATTATGCTTTTTAAACTATACTTTTTTAAACTATGCTGTTTTAAATTAGGCTGTTTTAAATTTTAGACTGTTTGCGTTGGTGAATTCGTAGTTATAAGGTATGTTTTTACAATGATGAAATTATCACACGATCCAGGCGACTCCTGAGCTAGGATATACATGCATCACCATCTGAGTTTTTAATATACTAACTAAATTTAGATAATTTCTGAAATCTTGACAATTCAACAATTTATAAATGAGGAGATATTTTGTATAGAATGAATTTAGTACGTTGATTTCTATTCATTTATGAATGAAGAAAAAGATCACAAGATCCCTTAAATAGGATTTGGAATAATAAGAATGCTAAAGTTCTTATGGTATGTAATATATTAACGGAGGAAATGATGAAAAACTTTTTTTTCAGTTCTGCTTCTGAGACTTAATGAAGATACTTTTTACCAAGCTCAATAACCTGATTCTCCAATTTATATTATTATAATATGAAAATGCTAACTGATTTTAGAATTTGAAGTGTAGAATAGATATATACTTTTTGGTTAATTTCTTTACTTCTTATCTTAGTTACAAACAACAAAGATAAGTTTTGAAAATAACTTAAAAATATTCTTTTTAAGATATTCTTTGTAAGATATTCTTCATTAGGATATTCTTCATTAGGATATTCTTATTTATTCGGATATTCTTATAGACTTGCTTCCCTGTAGAATTAACTAGGGTTTACAATATTATATGTTTGTCCACTAACTCACTCAAGTTCACACTATTAGCTCTTATTATTTGGGTAAAAGTAGTAAATGGAATGAGAATCTATTGAATGACTATTATAATGTCTAATTGTGGAAATATATAAATATATGTTTCATATGATTACTTAAGATTATATGCTTCTTTGTGTTATTTAAATCGCAGAAAAAAAAGATAAAAAAAATTAGTTTCCACAAACAGCATGGATATTGATGATACTGGTGAAAGCATTCAAGAAGTAGAACCAACTTTTGATTCTTATAATCTTACACGTCAAGAATTATACAATATGTTTACTTATAATTTTAAAAAAAATATTGAAGGTAAATTTTCTACCAAAACTTTTATTTATTTAAATTACAAACGCTTTGGATTTTGCAATTACATAGGTTTTTATAAAGAATTGTTTAATTTCCAGCCTTTTCCTTTACAATCTGATCAAGATTTTTATGAACTGGCAGAATTATTGATATTAAGATTAAATGATTCAAATTTTGATGTATCATTCATTTCAATATTAAATATGGTACTACAATTACCATATTATCATATCATTAGTAATGGTACACAAGTATCCACTTCACAAGCTAGTGAAGGTGATATTAATAGAACATTAATTCCAATTATTAGATTTTTTTTCACTGGTTCAGTTGGTGTTGATATCATGATTAACGAATTAAATAATTTACAGAAGTTTCCTGAAGATAATGATTCATTCTTAAATCTAAAATTTCAAACTTTTAATTTGTTCAAATCAATTTTCACTAATGTAGATGAAATTGGACAGGATTTGAAGGATCTATCTGAAGAAGATGTAGTTTCTCATGTTGGTTTTGTTTTGAATTTACTTATTTCCTACATTATCAAATGGAAAAAAGTTCAAATTAAGTTAAGATTAGGGCGACCAATATTTGGTGCCAATGTCCAATTTATCCCTCAAGCTTCACCATACCCCGTGCCTAGAACAGGATCACGTCCTTCCACAGCCATATCAATATCAACAACCAGTACTACCAGTGATGATTCAATAAAAAGTTGCAGTAGTTCTTCAAGTAAGCGAACAAAGCGGTTATTGAATTTATGTTATGTCAAACCGGATATTGCCATTCAAGTTGAAGATAAATTGATTATCAGTGTTGAAGTAAAAAAACCTGCACTTTTCAAAAATTTTGAAGTGCCGGATTTAAAAGAATTTTTCAATCAAACAGATATACCACATGCAGAAGGTGGTGATGGTGAGGCTGGTGAGGTTGAAGAATCAAAATCAAAATTCAAGGATTGCTTAAAGCAACTAACCATTCAGATGATAATGGGATCAACTACATACGGTATATTTACCGATGGGTATTTATTCTTTTTAGTTCAAATTGACACTGAATCTGTCGCTAAAGGTGATTTTACTTCTAAACCTGATGATTATGAATTACCATTAATAATCACTCCTACCTCACCTTATTGTAATAATCCTCCATTACTATTAAGTTTATATTGGTTTATATTAAAAGCCATTGACGATGGTGGTAAAAGTTTTGATAGGATTAAACATAAGTTAGGTAATTTCAAAGTGAGGTTAACAAATTCAAAGAAAGAAAAATTTCTAGACGAAGATTTTGGTGGTGATAATGGTGGTGAAGGTGATAATGGTGGCGAAGGTGATAATGGTGGTGAAGGTGATAATGGTGGTGAAGGTGATAATGGTGGTGAAGGTGATAATGGTGGTGAAGGTGATAATGGTGGTGAAGGTGATAATGGTGGTGAAGGTGGCACTGAAAAATTAGATCAACTACAGTTATACCAAAATCCAGTTGTTAGGGAAAGATTGTCACTTCAAGAAGAATTAAATTCCATCATTGTCAAATGGGAAGATAATCCAATTGTTTTACAGAGGGCATCAATTGGTAAATGTTATATAATTTCAGTCATTCCAACATTTCTTGGTAATTACATTAAAGAAGATTTTGACATGGAAAAGGATGTTATTATGAAGATATATGATTTAGATGGTGCAATGAAAGAAGGTTGGATAAGACAAGTTGACTTGGACGTAGATGGTACTGGTGCTTATGAAATTTATAATAGTTATGATAAAGAAAGAAAAGTTATTGATAAGTTGAAAGGTATTCCTGGTTTGAACTTAATTTATTATGACCAAATTTTCACTGAAGCTAGGTATTGGCAAGGATGGGGAGAGTTGATTAAAGGAGATTGTATCCTTATGAAATGGTTCCAAAATAAATTTGTCAAAAGTCCTGAAGTCTATGAGAAAGCCAAAATTCAATTAGAATTAGTGCATAATGCTGGTGTAGCTATTAACAAGTTTAAGGAAGATAGTATTTGGTATGATGGTGAAAATGTTTATTTTACTGATTTTGAAGAATGGGGTCAGTATAGGGAAGGTAGTAACTTGGATAAAAAATTATTGGATGAGTATTTCAATGTTTAAATAGGTAAATAAAAATGTTATATTCTTTTGTTATACGTTCTAGTTCTGCTGTTACCACTGCTCTTAGTACCATTAATAATTAATTTTTGAAACATTATGAGTGTACTGATGTAGTTGGTTGAGAATTATACAAGCCAAGGTAATTATATAAGTTATAGGATACAAATAGGAGTTTCAAAAATTTTGAAAAAACTGCAAACCTCGATAAAAAGACACAAAAAGACCGAAAAAATCATCTAAAATTCATTTAGCGTACAATTATCATCATATATACTAACCAAACCTATTCAAATACATTTTCCAGTAAGAATTCACGTTAATTTCCAGTTGTTTAGGCTTGAAATAGGATTTAGACAATTTTAGATCAAGCCCCACGACATAAATTTTAAGGTACCACAGTCTAACCTCATAGTAGACCTGTCAAAACCTGGAAAATTACGGTGTGAAAAAGTATATATATGTAATCCAGTGTGCTCTACACCATCCAATTGTAATATAGACATTTTATCCCGGTTTAAATGGAGTTATCACTCTTTTGCTGTGGAGACAATTGTAAAATGGTGTTTCACAATAGAGACATCTATTTCAGTTGGTGCGACCAGATGTAAAAATCATTGCTCTGAAGTTGATTCCCAAAGAATATCATGTCAGAAGTATGTATTCGTATAATATCAATTATAATTCAATTAACTATTAAATAATATGATAGATAATGTAAATGAAATTGATTAATCAATTTTGTTACTCAATTGAGTTTTCAACTGGTTTTTTTCTAGAAGGAAAACCATTTGGTACAGCCATACGTATTGTTTTTATGTTATTTTATTATTTTAACGCTGTATACTAACTAATGTTTTTTATAGTCCAAGAACAGAGATAGGAAGGATATCCCCAATGGTCCTAAAGAAAATATAGCTGAAGTTCAGGATCACAATAAGCAAGTTCAAGAAACTGCTGATACGGTTAAACCACCAATGGATACTAACAAAGATAAACCAAGACCTCCAAAACCTAGTATTCGTGAAAATTCAACATTTAGTTGGGAAGATGTTGGATCATGGGATAGTAGTAGCTATAGTGATAAAGCAAGGATTTTAAATGTTTTAAAAAAAATTGAATCTTATGTTATTGATCATTTTTATGGTGATTGGTATTGGAATTCTGCAATTATGATTGGTACTTGTTTCTTTTCTTGGTTAGTTGCTAGAATGGGATTAGGTATATTTTCAATATTAATTGTATTATTAGGAGCTAATTCAGCTTATAGAATGGAATTTAGAAGATTTAATCGTGATATTAGAGATGATATGACAAGAATTCATGCATCTAATAGATTAGAAAATGAATTAGAAACAATGGAATGGTTAAATTCATTTTTAGATAAATTTTGGATTATTTATATGCCAGCAATTAGTGAACAAGTTATGTACATTGCTAATGAAATTTTAAAAGATCAAGCTCCTGGTATGGGGATTGAAAAAATTTCATTAGATGAATTTACTTTAGGTTCAAAAGCTCCAAGAGTTAATAGTATTAAATCTTATACTAAAAAGGGTCAAGATCATATTGAAATGGATTGGGATTTTAGTTTTGCTCCAAATGATACTGATGATATGACTAAAAATGAAATTAAAAAGAAAATTAATCCAAAAGTTGCTTTAGGTGTTACAATTGGTAAAGCTTTTATTTCAAAATCGTTACCAATTTTAGTTGAAGATATGGCTTTTACTGGTCGTATGAATATTAAATTAAAATTAACTGAATATTTCCCTCATGTTAAGTTAGTTAGTGTTCAATTTTTAGAAGCTCCAACAATTGATTACGCTTTAAAACCGGTTGGTGGTGATACTTTTGGTTTTGATATAATGACTTTTATTCCTGGTTTATCATCATTTGTTAATACTTTAATTCATTCAAATTTAAGACCAATGTTATACGCTCCAAATTCTTTAGATATTGATGTTGAAGAAATTATGGCTCAACAATCAAATGATTCAACTGGTGTCATTGCTGTAACTATTAGAAAATGTATTAATTTAAAAACTGGTATGGATACAAAACCAAATAGTATTAATCCTTATGTTCAAATTAAACTTCAAAGTAATCCAGATATTGATGAAAAAACAAGAGTTAAAAAATTAATTAATGATCCAATTTTTATTGATACAAAATATTTATTAGTTAATAATTTAGAAAGTAATAATTTAACTTTTAATGTTTTTGATTTCTTAGAAGATCAACCAAATGATAAATTAATTGGATCAGTTAATATTCCATTAAGTGATTTATTACAAAAGGAAGTTCAAACAAGTGTTGTTAAAAATTTAGTTGAAAGTGGTAAAACTATTGGTAAAATTGAATTTGATCTTAGATATTTTCCAACTTTAAAAGCAAATACTTTAGATGATGGGTCCAAAGAAGAAAATACTGATTCTGAAATTGGTATTATGAAACTTAATTTACATTCTGCAGCTAATTTAGAATTATCTGATAATGTTTTAGGTTTATTAAATCCTTATGCTGAAATTTTTATTAATGATGATTTAGTTAAAACTTGTCGTCGTTTAAGAAAAACTAATGAACCTTCGTGGAATACTAATTTTGAATCATTAGTCTCTGCACAATCTGAAACTCAAATTCAAGTTTTAGTTAAAGATTCTGCTAATGATAGTATTGTTGCAAAATTAGATGCTAATTTACAAGATATTATTTTTGAAACAAGTCGTGGTCAAGAATGGATCACTTGTGCTCCAATTAAAGAAGGTGGCGTTTCTCCTAAAATTAGAATTACTGCTCATTGGAAAGCTTTAGGTATTACCGATGAACGTGCAGTTAATTTTAATTTTTCAGCACCAATTGGTGGTTTAAGATTACATATTCGTTCAGCTGAAGATTTGAAAAACTTAGAAGCTGTTGGTGAAGTTGATCCTTATGTTAAAGTTATGGTTAATGGTAAATTAAAAGCTAAAACTCAAATTATTCCTGAAAATGTTAGTCCAAATTGGGATCATGTTTATTTTTTCCCAATTGATAATGAAAATCAACATTTATTATTAAGTATTATGGATTTTGAACCTGATGGAAGAGATAGAAATTTAGGTAGTTGTGCAATTCATGTTAAAGATTTTGTTAAAAAAAATGAAAAGGGTAATTATTTAGGTTATGATGGATCAAATGAAATTCTTGAACAACCTGTTCTTTTCGATGGTATCAATAAAGGTAAATTAAACTATTCAGTTTCATTTATACCAGTTATTCCAATTTTAACTTATTCTCAAATTAAAAATAAGTCTGGTTATGAAAAGCATAAACAAGATATTAAAGAAAAATTAAAACAAAGAAGAGAGAGAGAAGAAAAATTAATTAAAGAAAAACCTGATGAATATGAATTTATTGAAACTGATGAATTAGATGTACCAGAACCTGAAAGAGTTTTCATGCCATTAGAAGATATTATTAAATATAGATCAGGTACTTTAACTGTTAAAATTTTAAAAGGTAGATTAAGTAAACCTGAATTATATGTTCAAACATTATTTGATGATCAAGCATTACCATCGGGAGTTTCACCAAAAATTCCATCAAGAAATTTAGGTGTTACAATTACTTCTGAATCATTTATTAGAGATTTACCAAATTCTAAATTAATTTTTAGAATTGCTAAAAGATTTGAAGTTAAACATGAAAAAGATATTATTATTGAAAAAAGTTTCCATACAATTGATATTTTAAAGAAATCTTGTGATAGAGCAATTGATTTAAAAATTGATGAAAATCATGTATTAAAAGTTCATATGGAATTTATTCCATCACCAGTTAAATTACATCCATTAGATACAATTCTTGATGTTGGTTATATGAAATTAGAAATTTTAGGCGGTGAAAATTTACCGGCTGCTGATCTGAATGGTAAATCTGATCCATTTGCATTAATTAGAGTTGATGGTATTGAAATGTTTAAAACAGATAAAAAGAAGAAAACTTTAGATCCAAATTGGAATGAGCTGGCTGATATTCCTTTATTATCAAGATCTCGTCAAACCACTATTTTAGAAATTCGTGATTGGGATTTAACTCATGATTCAAGACTTTTAGGTAGAGCTAATCTTGATTTTTCAACAATGGAACCAAATACTTCGACTCCATTTAAAGTTAAATTAGATACTAAAGGTTATGTTAATTTAAAAGCTACTTTTAAACCTGAATATATTAGACCTCCATTAGATGCCGCTGGTGGATTACCACTTGGTTTAGGTGAAGCTGGTAAATTTGTTGGTGAAGGTGCTGCTAAAATTGGTGATGTTGCTACTGGTGTTGCAGGCGCAGGTGTTGGTGCCGCTACTGGTGTCGCTGGTGCTGGTATTGGTGCTGCTGGTGCAGGTTTAGGTGCAGCAACTGATGGATTAGCTAAAGGTGGTTCATTCCTTAAAGGTTTTGGTAGAAAAAAGAAAAGTGGTAAATCTAAACATGCTTTTGGTGAAGAAGATGGAGTTGATGGTGATGATTCAAGTTCAATGGCAGATAGTACGTTAGCAGATTCTTCAATGGCATCCATGGATAAAGAAAGTAAATCAACTTCTGCATCACCAATTAAACTGAGAAGAAGTGTTGAACCACCAAGATCTCAATATACCAGTGATTTACAATCATTAAGATCTGGTGCAGCTGGTGCAAATGGTCATCCAACTAATGGTCATAGTCATAGTAATAGTATTATTGAAGATTCTAATGGAAATGGTAATGGAAATGGTAATGGAAATGGTAATCATGTTCAAAGTCCATTAGTTAATGTGTCTGATATGCAAGGAGATGATTTACCACCACCACAAAAACCAAATTTTGGATTAACAAGAACTGATTCAACTATCAGTAGTAGTACCGCAGCAAATTCAAGTTTTGCAAGTAGTATTCAAGGATCAGGAGCAATTCCTGGTAGAATTCAAATTATTTCAGCATCAGGATATTCATCATCAAATAATTTAGAAATTAAAGCGTTTTTAAAAACTCCATCAAAGACTAGAGATCTTTATAAAACTAGATCAATAAAATTTGATAAAAAATTAAATAGTTTCCATTGGAATGAAGGTACACCATTTTCATGTATACCTGAAGGATCAATAATTTTATCATTAAGAGAACATCATACATTTGGTAAAAATACAGAAATTGATCAATTTTTCATTAATTTATCAGAAGTTATTGATAAAGATGATGAATTAGTTTTACAAGGTAATACTGGTTCATTAACTATTGGACTTAAATATTTAAATCCATGATATTGTTTGTTTTTAATGTATTATCATATTATCACTAGTATCTACCTCTCCTATCAAACTTTAATTATCAAACTCTATAACTAGCTATTAACTTATTATCTCATATTATCTCATATTATCTCAGTTTTAGATTGTCTCGTAAAAATGATTTTTTTACAGAAGTTTCATCACGTGCAGCAGTGACTGTTTTTTCTCAATCTCAAAATCTGAGGATAACACTACCACCAAACATTTGAAAATTTTAATCCTCACTCAAAAAATCAAATTTGAAAAATTTTACATTAAATACTATTATACAATGGCTCAATCCGTATGTTAATATCATTTTAAATTAAAGAATACTAGTTAATTATGATAAATATCAAATAAGAATAGAACAAGAATCAAACGATATCAGAGAAAGAATGGGTTAAAAGTAGATTAAAATTGAATAGTTACATGGAAAGTTACAAACAGTATCATCAACAGTTTTAAAAGAAATTGAATATTGTAAAAGGAAAGTTACTCAAAAGAGTTTAAAACACAAGTAGAAGAATGGTAATCAATAGTGATAAATAGTTTTCAAATAGAGTATCTTCAAAAGAATCAATCACTTTCAAATGACAATTTATACATAATTTAACTAGTTTTCAAAAAAAAAAAAATAAAAATGAAATTTTTTTTATAATAATTATAAATACTAACAATCTTTTTAGGCTCCAAAATGGTACAATACTGAAGACGTTCCAGTTCCAAAACAATCAAGAAAAACTGCTCGTCCACAAAAATTACGTGCCTCATTAGTTCCAGGTACTGTTTTAATTTTATTAGCTGGTAGATTCAGAGGTAAAAGAGTTGTTTACTTAAAACATTTAGAAGATAACACTTTATTAGTTTCTGGTCCATTTAAAGTTAATGGTGTTCCATTAAGAAGAGTTAATGCTAGATATGTTATTGCTACTTCAACTCAAGTTGATGTTTCAAAAGTTGATGCCTCAAAATTCAATGTTGAATACTTTGCTAGAGAAAAATCTGCTAAAGGTAAAAAAACTGAAGCTGAATTTTTTAATGAAGAACAACCAAAGAAAGAAATTAAAGCTGAAAGAATTGAAGATCAAAAAACTGTTGATTCAGCTTTATTAAGTGAAATTAAGAAAACTCCATTATTAAAACAATATTTATCTGCTTCATTCTCATTAAAGAATGGTGACAGACCACATTTATTAAAATTCTAAATTTTATAATAGAAATAATAATAATTTAATTTATCCAATTTATCGTTATGAATTTTAGGGCTTTAATATAGAAAAAGAAAAGAAATTTGCTAAGTGGTATCCTATCATTTTTCTATTTGTATATTTTTAATACATTTTTAAACGTTCCCTTTACAACTCCTTTTATCACTTCACTCTCTTTCTTTATATTGAACTAGTAATAACAACGAGTTCATTGATCTTTGATCTTTTGGGGTTTTGGTGGTTTCTAGGAAAAAGAAAAAAAAGTTACACAAAATTGAAAAAGCTCACAGGCATCCCATCCCATCTCTTCTCATCGCATCTTGAAAAATTTAATTTAAGTCTTAATCGAAACCCACGCTAAATAATGTCAAGTTTAATTCCAATTGCTACTTACAATTTAAATTTACAACCATTTCAACCAGCAGCTGCTATTGAATTAGAATTCCCAAGTACTATTAGAATTACTTCAATTGCTGTTGATCCTGAATCAGTTGATGAAAATGATAAACCATCAACTTTAAGAATGTTAAAAAGAAAATTACCATTTGTAGATGATGAATTCGATGAAGATTATGAAGAAGGTGATTCTGAAGAAGATGAATTAGATGACGAAGATGATGAAGATGATGAAGAAGAAGAAGACGAAGAAGAAGAAGCAGAAAAGAAAGAAGATGAAGAAGAAAACGATGAAGAAGATAGTGAAGATGATGAAGAAGAGTTTGATGATGAAGATACTGAAGAATACGTTATTTGTACTTTATCACCAAAGTTCCAATACCAACAAGTTGTTGATATCACCATCCAACCAGATGAAGAAGTTTACTTTATTGTTACTGGATCTTATCCAATTCATATTGCTGGTAATTATGTTGATCATCCAGATGATGAAGATAGTGAAGAAGATTATGATAGTGAAGAAGAATATGACGAAGAAGATGAATATGATTTAACACCAGATGAAGATGAAATTTATGATTTAGATGATTTAGAAGATGCTTCAGATATTGAAAATAAAATTGAAGAATTAGTTGAAAATGATAAAAAAAGAATTGCTGAAGAAGAAATTGAACAAGAAATTGAAGAAGCACCAAAATCTAAAAAGGCTAAAAAGGATAAAAAAAATGTTAAATTTCCAACTGAATTAGAACAAGGTCCAACTGGTTCAGATTTTAAACAAGATAAAAAAGATGGTAAAAAAGATGGTAAAAAGGAAACCAAGAAAGCTGAAATTAAAAAAGTTGAAGAAAAGAAAGAAACCAAAAAAGAAGAACCAAAGGATAAAAAATTCCCAACTAAAACTTTATTAGGAGGGGTTGTAACTGAAGATAGAAAAGTTGGTAAAGGTACCACTGCAAAATCAGGTAATAAAGTTAGTATTAGATATATTGGTAAATTAAAAAATGGTAAAGTTTTCGATAAAAACACTTCGGGTAAACCATTTGCCTTTGGGTTAGGTAAAGGAGAATGTATCAAAGGGTTTGATTTAGGAGTTGCTGGTATGGCAGTTGGTGGTGAAAGAAGAGTTATAATTCCTGCTAAAATGGGTTATGGGTCTCAAGCTTTACCAGGAATCCCAGCCAATTCTGAATTAACTTTCGATATCAAATTAGTCTCCCTCAAGTAGACTTCCCACCATCACCACACCAACCACCGTGTCCCAATATATAGCCACCGTATCCCACCACGGAGTCCAGTTCATAGTTTTCCCATACACATCAATAGGCTGCAAATTCTCAAAAAACGCGACCTCTCATCGTTTAACCTCGTCTGTGGATCTCAATTTTTTCCTATTGATCGTTTTTCTCTGCTGATCAACATCATTGTACGTATCCACCGTTAACCAGGGACAAAGCCAGCCAAGCAGTTGTTTATGGGTGGCGTTAGAGCTCAGGCGGCAACCCCCCCGTTGGTTGTTGGGTTTGTCCCTGAATGGCTGGTTTTTTTTGTCCCAGATTTTGAATATTCTTTTACTAACCTAGATATAGAGAGTTATAGGTTATAGGTAATTTTCGAAATTTTTTTATTTTGAAAAAATGGGTGGAATTCCAAAATTAAGTAATGTTATTACAAACTTCCTGGCCCATCGTCCAATCCATGTTATAATAACGGTTGCTATATTAGCTTCAATGTCATATTTATCAGTTGTTGATGAATATATTCCTGATAATTTAATTAATTATTCATCATCAATTTCTTATTATCATCCTCCTGGTTCTAAAGATTTTAATAAATGGGTTAAAATTGATAATTTAGATGATTATTCAAATTCCCAAGCTGATAAATTAACTGTTATACCTTTAAAATTTTCTAAAATTCATAATAATGAATTATTATTACCTGAAATTCCAAATTCTTTTAATGGATTAGGTAGAAATGAAAAATTTGTTTTAATTAATAATGATAAATTAGATATTACTTTAAATGATTTAAATAATATTATTGATAATAATAATGGTATTACTTGGAAATATAGAAATAATAATAGATTATCAGTTTATTTAGAATATTTCCGTTATACAATTAAAAGAACAAAAAATTTAATTCAATTAGCTGAAAATTTTGATGTTGGTTTAATTACAATTGCTTATTTAGCTTTATGGTATACTTTAATTAAAGTCTTTTTTGATATGAAATATAATGCAAATTCAAAATTTTGGTTAGGTTTTAGTACTTTAGTTTCTTCAACTTTTGCATTTTTATTTGCTTTATTTACAACAACAAAAATTTTAAATATTAAAGTCCCCTTATTAAGTATGACTGAAGGTTTACCATTTTTAGTTGCAATTATTGGTTTTAAACATAAAATTTCAATTGCTTCAATGGTACTGAAAAATTCAACTTCAAAATCTGATGTTAAAACAATTATTTCAAATGCTATTTCAAGTCATTTATTAAGTTTATTTAGAGATCATTTTGTTGTTATTGGTGCTTTATTATCAATTATTTTTTATGCAAATCATTTACAAGGTTTAAGAAATTTTTCAATTTTAGCTTGTTTAATTTTATCGTTTGATTTATTAATGGTTTTCACATTTTTTGCTTCAATTTTAGCTTTAAAAGTTGAGATTAATAGAGCAAGAAGAGTTGAAAATTTAAAAAGAGCTTTAGAAGAAGATGGTATTTCTTCTTGGGTTGCAGAAAATATTGCTTCTTCATCTCAAAAAAATGATAATTTGGAAAATTCTTCTGAATCAATTTTTAATTCAAAAAATACTTCAATTTTATCTTTTAAAGTTGCAATGATTGCTGGATTTTTTGGTTTCCATGCTTTTTGGTTAAGTAGTAATTGGTTATATAATGTTGCAAGTAATAATTCAAATTTACCAAGGTCTTTAGATTCAATTTCATCATCATCATCTTCTTCAAATTTAATTAATAATTACTTAAACTTTAATTCTTCAAATAATAATTATTTATCAAAAAATGTTTTAAAACATATTGAAATTGGTAAATTTGGTACAGTTATTACTATACTTTCAACAAAAAATTATGTTCCAATGGGTATTTTTATTAAAATTGAAGATTTAATTATGTCAATTTTTGATTTAATTAGTTCATCAATTAGAGATCGTATGTTATCAAAATTAATTTTATTCGCTTTAATCTTATCAATTGCAATTAATATTTATTTTTTAAATGCTTCAAGACATCAACTTTTAGCAACTAATAAATTAATTGAAAATGAAATTACTAGACCAAAAATTAATGAAAGAAGATATAGTGTTAAAAAATCTTTAGATAATGATAATAAATTTAATACTAAATCTTCTGAAATTGATAGTTCAACTATTGATAGTGAAACTGATGATACTTCAATTGGCGCAAGTGATGATGATGAAGATATTGAACAAAATGATAATAATGGAAATGAAAACAATGGTGGTGTATCCCAAATTACTACTACTCCAACTTTACCACTTGAAGATTGTATTAATATTATGAAAGAAGGTAAAACTAAAACTTTAAAAAATAAAGAAGTTGTTTCATTAGTTGTTGCTGGTAAATTACCACTTTATGCATTAGAAAAACAATTAGCTGATAATAAAAGAGCAGTTATTGTTCGTCGTAAAGCAATTGCAAGTATCGCTAATGCTCCAGTTTTAAATACTAAAAAATTACCTTATTCTGGTTATGATTATGATAGAGTTTTTGGTGCATGTTGTGAAAATGTTATTGGTTATATGCCAATTCCAGTTGGTGTTGCAGGTCCTTTAATTATTGATGGTAAATCTTATCATATTCCAATGGCAACAACTGAAGGTTGTTTAGTTGCTTCTACCATGAGAGGTTGTAAAGCAATGAATGCTGGTGGTGGTGTTACAACTGTTTTAACTCAAGATGGTATGACAAGAGGTCCAGTTGTTAGATTCCCAACTTTAAAAAGAGCTGGTGCAGCAAAAATTTGGATTGATTCAGAAGAAGGTCAAAAAATTATTAAAAAAGCTTTTAATTCAACTTCAAGATTTGCAAGATTACAACATATTAAAACTGCTATTGCTGGTACTTCATTATTTATTAGATTTAGAACCACTACTGGTGATGCTATGGGTATGAATATGATTTCTAAAGGGGTTGAACATAGTTTAAAATATATGGCTGAAGAATGTGGATTTGATGATATGGAAGTTATTTCAATTTCAGGTAATTATTGTATGGATAAAAAACCTGGTGCAATTAATTGGATTGAAGGTAGAGGTAAATCAGTTGTCGCTGAAGCAATTATCCCAAAAGAAGTTGTTACAAAAGTTTTAAAATCTGATGTTAAAGCATTAGTTGAATTAAATGTTAGTAAAAATTTAGTTGGTTCAGCAATGTCAGGATCAATTGGTGGATTTAATGCTCAAGCAGCTAATTTAGTTACTGCAGTTTTCATTGCTTGTGGTCAAGATCCTGCTCAAAATGTTGAATCTTCAAATTGTATTACTTTAATTAATGAATTACCAAATGGTGATATGTCAATTTCTGTTTCAATGCCTTCAATTGAAGTTGGTACTATTGGTGGTGGTACTATACTAGAACCACAAGCTGCAATGTTGGAATTATTAGGTGTTCAAGGTCCTCATCCAACTAATCCTGGTGAAAATGCAAGACAATTGTCAAGAATTGTTGCTTCAACTGTTTTAGCTGCTGAATTATCACTTTGTTCAGCTTTAGCTGCTGGTCATTTAGTTCAATCTCATATGCAACATAATAGAAAAGGTGCTGCTGCTAGTGCTCCTGCTGGAACCACCGCTGCCCCAGTAGTTGCATCTGCACCATCTCCTTCACCTGCTCAAATTAATTCAACTCCAGTAACTGCTATTCCAAATGGATTATCTGAAGCTGATGTTAAAAGATTACAAGAAGGATCAATTAATTGTATTAAATCATAAAATTATTCAAAAGAATTGTAAACTAAATGAATCATAATAATATTTATAATAATCATAATAATCATAATCATAATCATAAAAAATAGATAAAACATGAAAAAGTTTAATGAAAAAGTTTCGATTTAAGAATTTCGAATTTCTGTATATTTTATAGTTTGTATAATTAAGAATAAGAATATGCATTATTATCGAGTTACTTGATATAGGATAAGTTACTCTTAAGTTCAGTTTATGCAGTTTATATGACAGTTCAAAATAGTTTATCCACTTTCATAGTCTATAATAAACTTAGAATGACCCGAAAACATTGGGAAATCTTATCTAAGCTGTCAATTTCAAGCAGTTGAACAGACTTGAATTCATGAACCTACATGAAGAGACAGAGTTGATAATACTACCAGAATTCAATAGAAATTACTATGATCTAAGCAAAATGTCCTAAAATTCTGATAAATTGACTAAAACGATACCTGGAAATCACCTAAACCGTTAAAAACTAGGTCAATATTTATTCAAATTTCACCAAAATTTAGATCATCACTAGTGAAGCCACATTGAACATCTATATACCTTCAAACACATCTAACCAATATACTTTACTTACAAAAGTCGGGAACTTCCATTGGACAAGTGATTTCAGATTATGACTCGTGATAGTGACTAATGCGAAAAGTTTCAAATCAGATCCAAGATTCACCAAACATGATTAAAGATTTACCATCACAAGTTATTGGTGAAACCATACCCAACAACACAGACCATGCGGTGTCGGTGACCCTTCCTACGTGGGAAGCCACTGTCGGGTACGAAGAAGGAGAAGATTGGGTGGTTAGTAAGATGAATTCAGGTTATCCTAGATTCTTTATACACTCAATAATTCAACAACTTGCTAAAAAAATTGAAAGTAAATATGGTAGAACAGGTGAACAATGTATGATATTTTCATCATATAATGTTAGTAAAAGGTGTAGAGAATTTATTTATCAGAAATCAAAGGAACAAAACCAAAATCAAAGTCAAACCCAGAGACAATTTTATAAGAAACCAAGTATAAGAATTTTGCAATTAAGTACTCCAGGACCGAAAAATGAAATTGAAAAATCTGTTATTGCTGAAGCAAGTATTGGTGTTGTATTTTTCCCTCCAAATTGTTTTTCATTAGCTAAAAATTATTGGCAACATTCAGGTGAAGGTATAAGTTCAAGATTAGGAGAATATTTGTTAAAACATTTATTTAATGAAACAATTGATTCAAATGAACATTCAATTAAATTTAATATTAGTTCATTAGGTGGTAATAAAAAGGCAGAATTCCAAGCAAGAAGAATTCAAAGTTTATCACCAAGTATTAATGGAGGTTTAAGAAAGAAGAAATCATCAAATAATAAATTTGATGATGAAATTGATGATTTTGATATTCACATAGATCAAAAATATGGTAGAATTTTAGATTTAAAATTTGCAAATGCAGCTAAGGTAGCTTTAAGAAGAAGAATTATTGGTAATTTTGAATTAATGAATAATGAAAATTCTTTAGAATTAGATATTACTAGAATTAAAGAGAATGAAAATAATAATAATAATAATAAAGATGATGATGATGAACATTTAAGTGAAGATGATGTTTATTTATATCCAACTGGTATGGCATCAATTTTCAATGCCCATCAAGCGTTATTAACAATAAATCCAGTACCTAAAAAATCAGTTTGTTTTGGATTTCCTTATGTTGATACTTTAAATATTTTAAAAAAATTTGGACCTGGAGTTCATTTCTTAGGTTTAGGTGATGATAAATCATTAAATGAATTAGAAGAAAATTTAATAAATAAAAAAATTGATATAATTGCATTATTTTGTGAATGTCCATCAAATCCATTATTGAAAACTCCAAATTTAAAAAAAATTAGACAATTAGCTGATAAATATAATTTTTCAGTTGTTGTTGATGATACTGTTGGAAATTTAATTAATATTCATGTATTACCATTTGCTGATATAGTTTGTACATCATTAACCAAAGTATTTTCTGGTGATTCAAATGTTATGGGAGGTTCATTAGTTTTAAATAAAAATTTACCAAATTATAAATTATTAAAAAATTATTTTAATAATAATTTTGAAGAAACTTTTTGGTGTCAAGATGCTTTAGTTATGGAAAGAAATTCAAGAGATTTTTCTGAAAGAGCTAAAAAAGTTAATGAAAATACAATTTCAATTATTAATTTTTTACAAAAATGTCCATTAATTTCAAAAATTTATTATCCTTCAGTTTCTGATACAAAATTTTATTATGAAGATATAAAAATTAAAACTGGTGGTTATGGTGGATTGTTTTCATTCCTTTTTAAAAATCCTGATGATGCCATTTGTTTTTTCAATGCAATGAATTTTCATAAAGGTCCTTCATTAGGTACAAATTTTACATTAGCATGTCCTTATACTATTTTAGCTCACTATGGTGAATTAGATGAAGTTGAGCAATGGGACATCGATAGAAATTTAATAAGAATGAGTGTTGGTATTGAAGATAAACAAGATTTACTTGATGTTTTACAAGAAGGTTTAGAAGAAGTTTATCAAAGTCATTCTTAAATATTCAATAAAGTTAAAGAAATTACAAAATAAAGAACAACAGAAGAAAAATACATAAAAAATTTGTATAGAAATATAAAATATATACATGTATCTAGGATTTCTGGGTTTTTGGTTTAATCTTTAATTATGACCAGGGAATTTCATATGTTCACAAGCAGCTGGTGGATCACCAGTTAATGGTAAATGTTTCACCGTCCCCACATACCAATATTTATCATGATTTTTAAAAAAATTCTGCCACTTATTAATATCATTTTCTACTTCTATTGGATCAAGACCTCTTAAATCATAAGTAAATTCATCAATTTTATTAAAACATCCAGTTACAAATGCTCTGGCACTATCTTTACCACTGAAAAATCTATATGGACCTTTTGGTCCATAAATATGTTTTGATCTAGTAACATCATATACTTTCCCATTTATTCCAACATATATTGGTAATTTCTTATCAGTACCATTATATCTTGATAATTCTTCAATTGATAAATCTACATAATTAGATAATTGAAATTTATAATAATTAACATCAATATATTTACCATCATAACCCCAAGTTGTAGAAGATGTGAAATAATATGAAAGTAATGAATTCAACACCAATATTCCACCAAAGATCCGTATGATATCAATCATTCCAAACCGTGATCTTGATTTGGTTGTTATGGTCCCCTTTAACATCATGAGAGTCAAACAGAACGATTGCAAAAAATGCGAGTTGGTCTAAAACTACTATATTACTATTACTATACACCTACTCTATGGGGTTATGGTACAGAAAGACGAAAAAACAATTAACAAATATAAGCATGAAGGTAGATATCCTCATGCCATGAAGGTAGATATCCTCATGCCATAAAGAAAACATCATTAGATGAAGGTCCTTTAGTACCAAAATTAAAATTATTCGAAGTTGGATTAACGATATCACCCCAGAATTCACCACCGATATCATAAAAATTACTATCAAGTTCTTCAAAACCAGGAACTCCAAGAAAGTTTGAACGGCTATTCGAACTATGGTTGAAACCATCGGTTTGTTGAATACTAGGGTTATTTTGAGAATCTGGATTTTGTATATCTTGTGGATTCTTTTGATTTTGATTTTGATTTGGCATAGCTGAAAGTATACTATTTATTATTGGGGTTGGATAATCTGAAACATTACCACCTTCAGTAAATTGAGGGTAATTTGGAGTCTTGGCAGTATCAAATTTCCAAGGTTGATTATTATTACCATTATTTGAATAAATTGGTTGTGGTTGCAATTGGGATTGTAATTGAGCTTGTAATTGGGATTGAATATTAGAATTGAAATTATTTGATTGAGATGCTGTCATCCCCATTAAATCTGGTTGTTGCTGATGTGGTGATTGTTGTGAAGCTGAAGTTTTATTTTCTTGTGCTGTTGATTCTTGTTGATCATTAACTTTTTCACTATAATCTAATTCATGTTGTAAAGGAGAACTTGGTTTAGAAGTTTTTTTGACTGGTTGAGATTGAATATTATCAAATGTTTTCAATGATCTTCTAAATGCAGCTGCATAAGATAAAATATCTAATGGTACATGATGATGTACATTAATACCTGAATCTGAAGTTAAAATACCTTCATTTGAAGTTTTTAATACCATTTCATTACCAAATAATTGATTTTTATTTGGTTTAAAATTTTTAGGAGTACCGCCTTCAGAATTTAATAATGCTTGAATTTGGCTTGAATAAGTTTGAATAAATAATTGTAACATTAATGAAATTTTTTTTAGACAATAATTAAATGGATGTTCTCTAGCACCTTTTAAAAAAATTTCACTTGATTCTTGAACTGCTTTAATTGCATCAACTGGAACTAAATTTTTTTCAATATGTAATGGGAATGATAAAATTAAAAATCTTAATCTTAATAACATACCTGCAGTATAAATAATTCTTGATAAATACAATAAAGGAATTGAAGCAATCAGTTCAGTACCCATTAAATTAAAATGTTCTAAACATTTAACACAAGCTGTTGTACAAGTTGAAATTGCTTGAATTGCTTCAGTTTTAAAATAAACTGTTCCATCATCTGTTAATCCTGCAACTTGAGTTAATAAAGGTTCATGTAAATAAGCTTCAACACTATAATAATAAGCTAATATACCTAAATTACTTAAAGCAAATTCTTTACTAATTCTTGTTTTAATTAAATTTAATTCTTTTTGTATATCTCTTATAACCCAATTAGTTACACCTACATTATCAAGTGTTGCTTCAGATGAATGAATTGATCCATTAATTTTATCTAAAACTCTATTTAATCTTGATAATACTGCTAAATTAATTAAACTACGATCATTTGAATCTTCTAAAAACTTACAACATTCTTCAACGTATGGAGTCCATTTAACATAAATTGTTCTTCTTAAGATTAAACAAGTTGCAACAGTACCAACATATAATGTCATAATTAATTTTCTTTGTTGAATTGTTACATTAATTGGTTCTTCTAATTGTAAATCATTTGTTTTAGCAACAATACCTAAATCATGTAACAAACCAATTGCTAAAGCATTTAATAAATGAAATCTTCTTTGTTTAACTAATTCTGGTGAATTATACCAGAAACTTAAAAGTATTAAAGATTTTAAATATTCTTCACTTTTATTACCTGCCACGAAAACTTGTAACATTAATTGTCTTGTAGTAAAAATTTCAAGATTTTGATTAATTTCTTCATTACCAGTTTTTAAAACTAATGAAGTAACAACCATTACAGAATTAAATAAATATGGTTGAGATTTAATAAAATCTTTTGTTGATAAATCATTTGGAATTTCAACATAAGGGAACCTTGAATAAAATCTTTCATTATATAATTTAATTCTTTCTTCTGCATCTTTTAAAGTTATAATTTTTGAATTTACAACATCAATTGGATTATCATTATCATTAACCAAATTACCTCTCTGTATTGCGCTCTCCTTTAATCCATTACTTAATTTCATAAAAACTGATGAATCAGAACTTGATAAAATTTCCATCTCCGATTGTAAATCTTTTTTATCAATATATTCCATAACTGGTGGTGGACTTGAATTTTTTAATGTAATTATTTCTGATCTTAATCTATCATTTTCAATTTTTAATTCTTCAATAGTTTTATCATTGTTTGATGATGATGGTATTGAGGTTGTAGAAAATGAATGATTACTTTTAGGAGACTGATTTGGTGTTGTTCTTGTTTTTGAACCACTATCATTATTCATAATATGATTCATATTCATAGTATTATTAATTGTATTTATACTATGAGTATAAGTTAGTTTTTTACCAAGGTCATTAGAATTATTAACACCATTATTCAGATTAGTATTTACTATATTAGTAGATGGGATATTAACCATTGGGATAGTTGGAGTTGGAATATTTGAAGTTTGGCCGCCACTTTGAATACTTTGACTTTGACTTTGATTTTGATTTTGACTTGGACCAGAAAATGAACCAATTGAAGAATCTGATTCAAAATTCAATTCTTTTGCTCTTCTTTCAGCTTCCTTTGCTTCTAAAATTTCAGCTTTTCTTCTCCTTTTCCTTGGTTGATTTAAATCAATTTCACAAATTCTTTTAGTATTTAAACATCTTATACAGGGAGCACTTGGATTTTCAGGATCCGATGGTGTACATTTAACTTTTAAACTATGACAATTTTTACATGCAACTGATCTTCTAGTTTGTTTTTTATTATCATTTTTTTCCCTCTTTGGCTTAAATTTATTATCAGGTTCTTCAGAACTTGAAAAAATCATGATATTTCGTGTTTAACCTTTTATAAATTATTAGAATTTTGGTAAAATTTTGTATCAACTTTTGTATAAACTTTTGTATAAACTTTTGTATAAATTTTTGTATAAACTTTTGTGATGTTGTCTTAAGTTAAAACCTTAATTTAATAGCAATATCACCACAAAATACTTCTCTCTGCTATAACTACAACAAAACACCAAAAAACAACAATACCAGTCTATAACTCTTTTAATATCTATGTGTAATATCCACTCTATAAGATAGTTAAGCAATCAATGGTTTGTAAACCTGTGATTTGCTTGTAGAAGCTATACCCTTTATAACCGCCCTTAACGTGTTTCGTTTGATCACCAGAAATCTCTGAATTTCCAAATTTCCAAATCTGCAAATCGCTTAATCTCTTAAAATAGCAGTCCCTTGTCTTGTCCACACTAATCTGGTAACTCCACAATCTGTTTACAATCAAAATGGTGTGAATTTGCTTCAGCTCTTTAGATACTGTTCGGCAGTAAAATCTGTGATTTGTGCGCACTGGGGGTTTGGCTGGATTTGAACCTGTGGTGAGTTAGACAATTAACGTCAATTAGAGTTATTTCGAGTTAATTAGAGTTTATCACAGTTTATCACAGCTAATTACAGCTAATTACAGGTAATTGGTTGGTTTGTGGTGTTGTTTGGTATACGTATTACGTGTTAGTTTTTTTTCTGGTTGAAATTTGGTTATTTTTCGTGGTATTTAGTGGTATTTCCCCATATTAGCAGTAATCCGTCAGATCAGAAGTGTCAGATCTACAGTTTTGCAAACTAGAGTTGTTATTGGGTCATACAAGGTTAGGAAAGGTTAGGTAAAGGTAAGGAAGGTAGAAGGTAAAAAAAGTAAAAGGAAAGGAAAAGGTTAGGAAATAAAAGGAGATGAGAACAGTTGGTAATAAATACATCTTAATCATTGATCTCTTATCATTAATCATTGGAGGTTATGGTATGCTTCATATTAGTAATATGAAATTACCAGATCATTTAAAATCTGCTGGACCGTGGCAATTTTTAACAAATTTATCTTTATGTTTTTCACTTTTGATTTTCCTTTTAGGATTTTTAAGTCATTTATTTAAAAATGAAAAATTATTTAAATTAAAAAATTTCTTACATCTTTATGGTTTCGTGGCAGAAATTATTGTTTTCAGTGTTTATTGGCCATTAAGATTATTTTTCTTAAAATTATTAGTTAAAAATGTTGATGATTTTTCAATTAGTTTAATTTTAGATTTATCAATTCATTTAATGCCTATTTTATCATTATCAATTGATTTTTTCCTTTTCATGCCAATTTGGACAGTTTCAATTAATTTAGCTTTATTTGGTTGTATTTCATTAACTACAAGTTATTGGATTTGGTTACATTATTTAATTGATTTTGAAAATGGTGGTGAATTTCCTTATGCTTTTTTAAATGTTGAAAATGATATTTTAAGAGGAATTATTTTTACCCTTGTTGGTTCTTTAGCTTTTGCAAATTTTATTTTAATGAAATTTTTATATAAAAAATTTGTTAAACAAGAACAAAAAGAAAATATTAAAAAGTTACAATAAATAGATTTGCAACTTTTGAAACTCAAGTCAAGCAGTTCTTCTTGTTCTTACTAAAACTTGTATCTTATATTAAGACCTTTTATATAGACTTATACAGAACGTCAAGACACAGAACGTCAAGACACAGAACGTCAAGATACTTCACCATCTATATAAAATCTATAAAATCTATAAATTTAAATGTATAAAGTCTATAAATCTAAATGTATATAATCTATAAAATCTATAAAATTTAAATTACTTGTTTTCATAAAAATTCATGCAAACAACTAACTAAGATAAAACCACATAACCATTTACATCTACCTAAAATCGTTAAATTACTTAAAAATGGATAAGTAAATAAATTTTCACCAAAATATATATACTCAATATAACTCCAATAACAACAATAGTAAATTATAACCAACATCACAACTGTTAAATGTCTGTTACCATAAACTGGTGGTCCTTCGATCTGTTTACTCAATTGCAATAATAAATAAGGGAATAAATGAATTTGTAAATCTACAATCACCGGTACATCAAAAGACTGATTCAATAATGATGGGAACCAAAAATATAATGTAGCATAAGCAGCTGTAACTAAGAACTCACAATTTAAACAAATTCTATTCAAATAATATAAATATACCAGTTTTCGGTGGGAAATTAGGATATTTACAATATTTAATCCATAATAAATGGTCGTAATTAAAATCGTTAAATTGGTTAAAAATTGTAATTGTCCACCTTTAACTAAATGTTCCGATAACTCTAATTGGCAAGTATTATAGAAGCCTCTTAAACAACATAAGAATGCAAAGATGTTGAAGATTAGTTCTTTCATTAGGTTCGTAACAAGCTATCAGGAATGAGCATCCAAACTTCCCCTGGCACAGAATTTGCGGCCAAATTTTGGGACATAACTGTCCCAGACCCTGCCCTGGGCCCACTAACAAACAGCACCAGTTTGAGTCGTAGCAGGATACATGTCTACCACCAATGGCACCAATGGCACTGAGACCAACTCCTACCACCCAATTCATAGTGAAAATCACTCGTGTTGTTCCAGTGTCGTAATCGTCTTAAAAGGGTATCATCTCATGCGACTAGATTGCGAAAGATTCTCAAATTGACGATAGGAGCAGGCAGTTTGACTATGAAAACAACAATCTTAATATTAGCATTACTAACAGCCATTAATTGTTTGCAAATCCCATTCCAAACCACCATCCAATCCCTATTCCACACCACATCCAATGAAAACGATGAAAACCCTATTCATTATTCCCAAATTCCTGAAAATAAATTACCAATTAATTTAAGACAATATATTGATGATGTTGTTATTAGAGTTAAATATAATGATAATATCGATTTATATAAATATTTGATAAGTAATAGTGATTACAAAGTATGGGGGAAAAATAAAAATTTGAAAACTATTGATATTCAATTGAATGAATTGTCATTAAAGAAATTAACTAATTTATTTGAATTTAATTATGAAATTATTATTAATGATTTACCACAAAAAATTTTGGAAACTTATCCTGAAAATCATAAGAATAATAAGATAACTAGGGAAGAATTGGTTGCTCCTTTTGAATTCAAATCAACTGAAGAAATAATTAATGAAGGAAAATTGAATATTTTTTCCGAAATTTTTTTTAAAGAATATAGACCATCAGAAACAATTGAAGCATGGTTATATTTATTAGAAGAAACATTCCCTAATTTAGTTAAAATTGAAACTATTGGTAAAACTTTTGAAGGTAGAGATTATAATGTTGTTCATGTATCTGATCATACTGATGATAATCATGCAGATAAAAAAACTATAGTTATAACTGGTGGAGTTCATGCTAGAGAATGGATTAGTGTATCATCAACATGTTATCAACTATTTTCCATATTAGATTTTTATAATAATTCTCCAGAAGAAAGTCGTGATATTTTAAATAAATTAGATTTCTTATTTATTCCAGTTGCTAACCCTGATGGATATGAATATAGTTGGGAAACTGATAGATTATGGAGGAAAAATAGACAACTGACAATCTTACCTAATTGTTTTGGTATTGATATTGATCATTCATATGATTTCCATTGGACAAAATCTTCTGATTGGCCATGTGGTGAAGAATATAGTGGAGAAAATCCATTTGAATCAATTGAATCAAAAATTTGGAATGATTATTTAAATAAAACTAATAATAATCATGAAATTTTTGGATATATTGATTTACATTCTTATTCACAAGAAATTTTATTCCCATTTGCATTTTCATGTAATGAAAATCCTAGAGATGAAGAAAATTTATTAGAATTAGCTTATGGTATTGCTAAATCAGTTAGATCAAAAAATGGGAAATTTTATAATGTTTTACCTGCTTGTCAAGATAAAGATGCTGATTTATTACCGGATTTAGGTAGTGGTACAGCATTAGATTTTATGTATCATAATAAAGCTTATTGGGCTTATCAATTAAAATTAAGAGATAGTGGTAGTCATGGATTTTTATTACCTTCTAAATATATTGAACCTGTGGGACAAGAAGTTTTCGAAGGAATTAAATATTTTTGTAAATTCATATTGGAAGAGTATTAACCAAGCTAACCCCATGTCAACCGCAAGTCAACCCCAAGTCAACCCCAAGCTAACCCAAACCCAAATCTAAAGCCATAGGCAAATCTAAAGCCATAGTCAAAGCCATAGGCAAAGCCAGAGCAGTCAAAGCCAGAGCACCCAAAGCCAAACTCGTTTTTTGCAACATTTTCGCAGCAGTTTTTAGTTCAGTGTATATTAAGACGTTTTCCGTTTCTTTCAAGTATCTCAGTTTTGTATCTCTTTGCAGCAACGGTGAATCTATAATGAAGGTTGTTATTCAAAAAGTCACCAGGGCCTCGGTGACGGTGAACAATGAAATCATATCGTCAATAAATAAAGGGTTAATGGTTTTGGTGGGAATTTCAACCAAAGATCTGATGGAAGATGTAACGAAAATGCTGAAAAAAATTTCAAATTTACGATTGTTTGAAGATTTACAAGAACTGACCAGTGATATCACTTTGAAATATAATGGTAAACCATGGAGTAAGTCGTTACTTCATGATGTCAGTTTATCAATACTTTGTGTTTCACAATTTACTTTATATGGTACTATAAACAAAGGTACTAAACCTGACTTTCATAATGCTCAAAAACCTGAAATTGCTAAACAATTGTACGATGAATTCTTACAACAATTAACGGGATATTTAGGACCGGAAAGAGTTAAGGATGGGAAATTCGGTGAAATGATGGAAGTTAATATTGTTAATGATGGGCCAGTTACAATTGTTTGGGAGACTTAGTAAAGATGAACCATGGAGTCATAGAAGATTAGAGTCAGAGATTACAGAACAGTTGATATCGTCCATTAGATAGAAATTATAGAACGTAGATTAGTTTATGATAATAAAAAACTAAATAATGCAATAAAAATTCCAATAAAAATCCAAGTAAATTTCATATCTAAATTAAATCTATCAGGAGGATCAAATTGACAAGAATCAAAATCTGGGTAATTAGGTGGAACTTGGTTGTAAATGTAATTATAAAATTTTTGTAAATAATTCGTTAAATCGTTAAATGTTAGTGATATTATTAGTATTAGGATTAGAATGTATTTCGACGGTATTTCCCTCATCTCTTCTCTTTCTTCTCTTTCTTCTCTTTGTTCTACTTCCTTTATGTTCTTTCTGTTCTCTTTCTTCTGTTCTTTTATGTTCTTTCTGTTCTCTTTCTTCTGTTCTTTCTGTTCTTTCTGTTTGTTCAAGTGATTATGACACCAAATTAAATGAAAATTTTTGACTTAAAATTTCCCAACGTGAAATCAATGATATAAATAAAGTGAAAAAGACCAACGTTTGTAACAATATGCTAATCCCACATAAACCAAAAGCAATCGATAATCTGAAAAACCCGTAACTAATATCTAAAAAAACACAAAATAAATTTAAAATTGACACTGACCAACTATAATTGGGATCAACAGATATTAAATTGGATAATGTATTTATAAACGGTGGATTGTAAGAATCTGGTGACACTATTATTAAGATGGGGAAAGGTTGGAAGATTGTAACTAGATCAAGTCTAACTTTCACCAAACTTTGAATCAACAACTGCCTAATTAATTCAACTGAAATCATTTTGCGAAGGTTGATTTGAGACTCTGGTGATAAGATAAACAGTGCGACTCAGACAGTTAACAGACAGTTAACAGACAGTAAAGTGTGAATAACAACCACAGAACCTGTAGTGAAGAGGAACGGAAGTAGGCTAAGGGTAAGTGTTGGTGAAACAAGTGATTCAACATAAAAAGAACGAGAGTTTTACAGTAACTTTAAGAGATTTAACGTATCGGAAGGTATCACAAGGTATCACAAGGTCTTGAGGTACAAGAAGGTTTAAGACGGTACAAGAGCAGTAACAGAAGAACCGTGTTATTTACGCGTCTACACAAGGTAAGGATATTTGGGTATCAGCAAATCTGGCCAGAAAGTAGAAAAGAGAAGAGAAGAGAACAGAAGAAAGAAAAGAAGAGTAAGAACAGAAGTATAGAAGCATGAAGAAGGTAAAGAAAGACTTAACATTATGTGGACTAGCAGATTCAATCTTAGAACACATATTTGCACTCGTGGAAGATAAATGCAAATTACTTAGCTTGAACAAATACTACAGAAAAGAATTATCAATATTTGTATTCTGTAAAGTTAAAATCATTTGGCATGATTTATTAGATCCTGAATTTTTAAAATTTATGCAACAGTACAAATATGTAGTTAAACAATTAAGATTAATTGATTATTATGGATTTGGAGAATATCAAATTGATATTTGTGGGAAAATTTTGAATGATTTACCAAATTTGAAAAAATTGAAAATAAATACTGATAATTCAACTTATTGGTTAAAATATAGATCAAATATCAATATTAATTATTTAGAATTATATTATGATTGTAATCATAATGAAACATCAATTAAATTTGCTGAACCAAATCCTAAAAATATCAATAGAATTAAAACTAATTTAAATAATCAATATAAGATATTTGATTTAAATCATTTAATTAATTTTACTAAATTAAATGAATTAAATTTACAAAAATTTAATTTAAATTGGGACAATTCAATAATTTTAAAAAATTTATCAAAATTAACATTAATTGATTGTTATTGGGATTATCCATTTACTTTAAAAAAATTTAATGAATCTAATTCATTAATTGAATTAAAAATTATTTATACAATAGATAATTCATTTATAATCCTGGAAAGATTTGGTAAATTTTTAAATAATCCTTTACAAGTTAAACTGAATTTACAAAAATTAACAATAAATTTTAATAATTGTAAAATGAAAAGATCTTTAACATTAAATCAATTTAAAGTCTTTATCGATATAGAAAAATTCCCAAAATTAAGTTATTTAAATTTGAAAACTTGGGAGTATCATAATGATATGGTTAAGTTGTTAAGACAAGTTAAACCTCCGTTGCAAGTTTATATTTAACCTATATACTTTCAACTACGCTTCATGGAAATATCTTTAAATCCAATTAAATCAATTTGAATCCAATTAAGTCAATTTAAATCCATTTAAATCCAATTTAAACCATCAGCCAGCCAATTTAAACTAGTTTCAGTTAATTTGGTTTTGGTTTTGGTGATTTTGATTTTGGTGATTTTGGTTTTGGTGATGGTGGTGTCAGTGCACCCATAGTTAGTGATGTGAAAAGTTCTCAGTATCGCAACAGTAAACAAATGAAGATAAACTTGATTATTTTAATATCACTAATTGCAGTATGTTACGGCAACACCGAAACCCACTTATTCCAAGTCCCCAGATTCTATAACATCCCCAATGCAAATTACATCCCCAAAAATTCTGGTGGTAATGAAAATTCAGGTAATGCAAATTCTGGTAATGAAAATTATATTGAACCATTCAATTCATCACATTCAATAGTGAACAATTACCCCATTATCAATGCAATTACTTATCAACGACAACCATTAGAACAACCAATGATTATGAAAGGTACGTTTGAAGATGGGGACCATGGGAAATTGCTTGTGAAATTAAATAATTTCAATAACAATACTTTCAAATCATCAGATTATATATTCACTAAACTTTGTTGGAGTTCAAATTTACCAATTGATTTCGAATTAGATAATGAATTTCTTAAATCAATTGAATTGGGTGGAACCAATACTTTTGATATATATATAGTTGTCAACTATAAATTTAATTTTAAAACATGGAATCAACAGTATTTAACCATTGATGAATTTAAATTCAATCTAAGTATTGAGAATTTGAAACTGATACCAATACCGTTTGAAGTTTACGATACCATAATGTTTCAGTTTAGTTTGATTGCTTTGTTAGTACCGATGCTACCATACTTATTGACGTTGTTTAAAGTGTAACATCCCACCACCACCACCATCATCACCACCACCATCACCAACAGATATCCAAGTAGTTCAATAGTCATGTCATAGTTAGTGTTGAGTCCATAGTCATAGTTAGTGTTAAGTTAAGTGTTAAGTCACATGACTCATAGTTAAGTTGACATGACTAACGTCACGTGACCAGTTAACAAAGACGAGGATCAATTCGCACTAAATTGCCTCGACCAGAACACTTGAGTTAATTGAGTTAAGGTTAGTTAAGTTCAGTTAAGGTTAGCGAATTGGTTGAGTTACGTTAGATCCGTTAGTTAAGGTAAGTTACGGTAAGTCAAGTTACGTTAAGTTACGTCAAGTGTTAAAGAGTTAAACCGTTAAACAGTTAAAAGTAGTTGGTTGGTTTTGATTGGAGATGTCGAGTCCACTTAACGAAGATGATCCCCTTGGACCACCCAAAAACACCCAAAATTTGGATTTATCCAAATTGACCCCTGATGAATTAAAGATTTTTAGATTATACGGGAAATTGCCTACGAGACAACAAATCTTGTCATCGAAAATTCAAGACAAGAAATACTTTGATTCTGGGGATTATGCTATGCAAAAGCAACAACAACAAAAATTAGGTAAAGATGGTAATAAGGGTAAATCAATTAATAATTTGTTACCTATGAGACACCCCAATGCTGAAAAAGTTAAAGAAATCTATAATCGAAATTCCATTAGTGGTTCAAATGCTGGGATTTTATATAATGGTAAATCAAACTTGTTGAATGAGTCCACTCCTGATGATAAACCTGATAACAGTTGATCATCTGTTAACTCAACTGTCAACAACAATTGATTCTCAGTTAACCATTGATTATCAGTTATCTGTCAACATAACTGAACCGTTGATCAGTTGATGTTGTCTGTAACAGTTGATTCTTTAGTTATGTAATAATGAATGAAAATGCGAATCTCTCTTGATCTTCTTTGATACTTGATACTTACGTCCGAGACCAATTGAGTGAAAACTGGAAGTGGTAAATGGAAGTTAATGGAAAGTTAAGGGAAAGTTAAGGGAAGTGATGAACGGTATAACAAATGAACAATTTGATAAAGTTTTACCAACTTTCACAACAATTTTAATATCAAATTTATCAGGGGAAAATCTAGTGATTTTAAATACTTCAATTGATCAATTTAACCATGGCAAAGGTTTGAAATTAACTATTAGATTAAATGATCAACTACTTAAGTTGTTAATCATTTATAATGAAATTTTTAAAGTTCCAATTTGTTATTTTCAACAATTTAAGGAAATGGGGGAATTTGATGAATTAGTTCAATATTATTCTAATTTTATTGATAAACCGTTACATATTGATAATATTCCTTATGAACCAGGTAATTGGATGTATATACATCCATGTATGACTCTAGAAACAGTCGATGAGTTTATAAAATCTCAGGATATAGAGCTACAGAGCTCGCAAGAGTTAAATTATTTAATTACATGGAACGCAATTTATGGTACAGGGATTTTCCAAAATTTATCATTAAGATATAAATCTATATAGTTTATGCATGATGTCCTCTCTCTCTCTCTCTTTTCTTCTTCTTCTACTTCTACAACTTCTACTTCTACAACTTTTCTTCTTCTTCTACAACTTCTTATAATTGTTGAACTGGTTTTGATTCAGTGAAAATTCTACATGGATAATCTTCAACATACATACCATGTTGTGGTTCTCTTAAAATTTCCCATTTAAATTTATTTAATGATGGTGCAACAATTGGTTCACCTTTATCTCCTAACATTTCACCATTTATAATTTTAGCATCAATTGTGGTTAAAGTAGTTGATAAACTAATTGGATTTCCACCATCTTCATAAATTGATAATTCTTTAGTACCCTTGTCACCAATTGAAATTCTTGGTTGATTGGCTGATCCTAATTTCAATAATCCGGATATTTTAGTTTGATCAAATGATTGTAATTGTGGATAATTTCTTCTGTAATCTCTTTTATGATATGGATTGCCGTGGATATCTCCTGCTGGTAAAGTAACTGGTTCTTTAAAAGTCTTGGATGGTTCAACTTCTCCTGGTGGGGTTGCTCTAAATAAATGAACAACAGGATTACCTGATGATCTATTTGGTACCAACACCAAAAGTTGTCTAAGTTTTTCCCAAATTCCTGTGGATCCGGTGGTGTATTTCTTCCATACTGGCACTGGTCCTCCTGACATCTTTACTATAAAATCTTTACTATAAAAGTCTGTTATCTTACTGGTGTAGTTCCTTACTGAAAATCTTTCACAGTTGGGTTTGGTAAATGCGATTGTTGAGATTCTCATTGGGTCTTTGGGCCATGTCGCGGGACACGACTTTTGATGTTTGTGTTAAGTATGAGAGAAGAGGAAGGCAGGGGTCACGTTCAAATTGAATAGATAGAGTAGATGTTTAGTAGGTGGAAGTCGATGGGGAAGGGTGGCGGAAGTTGTTGGAGAGTTTTGGTGGTGGGAGTGAGAAATTTGGTGGAGAGACAGTAAAAGGAAGATCAGATGACATGAAGCAAGGAAAAGGAGATGACAGGGAGAAGAAAGGGTTCTAATGAAGGTTAATGAAGGTTTAATGAATGTTAAAATAAAGTTCTACCTAAAGTACCAAAGATAATTAAACCACAAAAGAAAAAACTACCAGTCCACATCCAAATTGGTAAAAATTCATGAGGAGCTAAAATAGTTGAATATTTATCAAAAATATTAATATTGGTAATATAAATAAATAAACAACCATAAATAGAAGCACAGACACTAGCTAACAACCCACCAATGGTACCATCTAAAATAATCCATAAAGCAGGCAGTAATAATGACCATACTACCGCAACTTGTAATTGACTTGAAAATTCAATATGTCTAATTGCATAACTAATACCCATAAAAGTAATTAACAGTCTAATTAAATCATTAAAGATATTTAATTTATTAGGATTTGGATTTGATGATAATAATCTTTTATTAATTTCTGGTGGCATAACAAAATCCATAATTGGATGAAATAATCCCATAATCATCCCTTGAATTAAAACTACTGAAAAATAATTTATAATAGAATTATTAATTCCTAATGAAATTAATGGTTTTAAATTTTTCAATGAATTAGTTAATAATATTTCAGTTACATATAATGGTTGGAAAGTAATTTTATCTAATTTAATATGATCATTTCTTAATTGACTTGTAAATTCATTATAAATATATGCACAAATTCCTAATATTATAATTTTAATCATAAATTTTAAAATAATAATTACAATTGGTCCTTCAAAAATTGGCATATCATCAGTTCTATAATATCTATTATTTTCATCTGCATGAGGATTATATAATTCTTTTTCTCTATCAACATTTGAACCAACATTGGCCCCACCCCCACCAATCATGACTCCATCAACGATACCGTCAACATTAGTCTTGGAGATATATAATCCATCTTCATCGTCATCTTCTTCACCATCTTTATTTAATGCAGTTAATGAATTATCATTGTAAATTCCATATAATGCTGGTTTAGTTAAATTAATTACAGAATCTGTTTTTTCAATATCAACTGATGATAACCCAGGTGATGACACACCGAGTGATGATACTCTAGTTGATTGGATTGGTGTGGCAGTACCTGAATTCCCAGCACTACTGTTATAATGATTATTATTCAACACTCGTCTCTTTAAATCTTCTTCTGACATACTGATCCTCGTTCAATTTCAAGTTCGCGCAACAAATCTGGTTTTTGGCGATCCTACCACGAGACCATCACCAACAATTATCTTCATTCCTTTTTAAGTGAGTTGTGGGTTTGATGAGCTACGTGTTGGTAGGTCGGCCCTGGTGATACAAGTACTAGGGGTACCTTTTGTAACGGTGAAAATCCATGAACTAGAAGTTGAACACAAAATAATGCAGATGTGGATGCAGTTGATCAGTTGATCAGTTGATGCAGAAGCTGACACAGCAGATGACACAGAAGATGACACAGCAGATGACACAGTTGAGTTAATACTCCTACCTACTTCAAGAACAATGTTAAATGATTTTCCAATTAATATCTACTTTTTCGTAATTTGTTACCTAAATCTATAAAATTTTGTCTTTCTCTTGAATTCGTTATTTCTAGCTCTACTTCACATATGACAAAGTAAAGAGTAGGAGACAATTGAGATTAATATGCCTATTATTCCCTTTATTACCTAGTCTACATCACCTGATATCTTTTAACAAAACAACTTTTCAATCTCTCAAAATCTTCTTCTATATCTTTTTCCTTTTTCAAATTACCCTGAGTTACCTCTTGTAAATACAGAATAAACATTGGAATCGGCCATCCAAAAGTAAATGGATAAGTTGGGTTATATGCATAATCAAAAAATCATTATAATCCTTAAACTGATAGTTCCCTGTGTATTCAGAAACTATCAAAAAATTCTAGTTTTCTCTCTAGTTTTCTTTCTTGCTTTCTCTCTAGTTTTCTGCCTAGCTTTAGTGTGAATTGGATCAGAAGAAGTTCTAATCTGGTCAACATCAACTTCAAAATTTGTATCAGTGGATGTCATTTTGATATTTGAAATTACCAGCAATATGATGCGGCTCATATTTAAGGAGCGTATGAATATTTTCCATAATACAATGACCCACAAAATCAGATATAGGTGATTAAACGAAAGTTAATGGCACAGAAATATATCGGTACCCATTTTAATCGTAGAAACTTATCAAAGTTTAGGAAAATAAGAAGAGTAAGAGGAAACTGTAAAGTAAATGAAATAATACCTTAACCCTATACACTCTCGTGCTTTTATCTCTTAATCTACTAAATTAAATAATGTATGTATGAATAATAATATGAATGGAACAATAATATGAATGGAACAACTCAGGTGTTGAATGTATACATATTTGATGGGAAATAGAAAGTCAACTTATTACAATCAACTCATCATCAAATTCATCTTTCAACTGAGTGAGATCATCAGTAAGATCTATGATATCATTAACTTTACCAACTGAACCACTTCTATTTTCATTGTTCTCTTTATTCTCTTTATCTATATTTTTTACACCATTATCTGACTCTAAATCAACTATATCTATAATCTCCAATTCATCATTATCAGGTTCAGCTTCTTTATCATCATTACACCATTTTGAATCTTTTAATCTCCTTTCAGCTGCTTCTAAAGCTAATATTCTAATATTTTTAATTGGTTTATTAATACCTCCTCCTATACTTGATCCACCTAATTTCCTTGTTTCAGTTTTAAATTTCCCCTTCAATGATTGTAATCGTTTATCCCGTATACTTTGATACCCGTTACTTAATCTTAAACCACCACCATTACCTAATTTATTCTCTTCGAAAATATAACCTTTAACTAAACTTGGATTATATTGAATTTCATCAAATCTATCCTTTAAATTATCTAAAAATTTATAAAATTTAGCATCATGAGGTCCATATAAATTATGAGTCAATTCATGTAACATGGTACCTAAAATATCAGACATTGGTAAAAACAGTCTTTCATTTGAATGATACCTTAATCTTAACATAATTTTTGATCCATAATTAACATTAAGACCTAATAAATTCCCACTTTTGGGATACATTTCACATAATAATCCAACTTTGAAGTTGTTTTCATGCATTATTGGAGCAACAAGTTTAGCAACATCATGTAATATTGAATTTGCATATTCTTTATCAGGGAACCTTTTCAATGATGCAATTTTACTAATTCTTGAAGTAGGTGAAACTTTTTCTTTTGGTTTTGATGGTTTAGCTTTTTTACCTTGTACCACCATCGTTCCATTCCTTCCTGTTCTCACGTCTTACTTCTTGTCTCTTGCTTCTGTGTTGAGCTGTCTGTGCTTACTTGTCTGGGCTTTGCCTGTGCTTACACACTCTGGGTTAGGATTTAAAACGCGATCTAAAGAAATGCGACTTGTTGATCTTATATACTACTATTGATTGAGAGACAATCTAAGAATCTAGGTACAAATGAACCTGGATGTTCAGCATCATTGGCATCTTTGCCTGCTTTGTTATATAAACTAACAGCACCAACGACAGCTTCAAATAAATTGAAATCTTTATTTTCAATGGTGCTAGTACTTTCTCTAGTATTAGTATCAGCTTTAGCAGCCACAAATGATGCAATGGTACTACCTAATGAACAACCAGAACCAGTAACTTGACCCATTAATTTTGATCCACCAATAACTTTCTCTACTCTATTGGATTGACCATCGAAAATATAATTAATAATACCTGAAATTACAACAATACATTTAAAATCTTTTGAAACTTCAAATCCAATTTCAATAATTTCTTTCTCCCCCATTGTGGCAATTGAATCAACTCCTCTCATCAAATTATTAGATTCCAGGGTAGTTTTTTTATATGTACTAGATAATTTCCAAATTGCCAGAATTTCTCCAACATTCCCCTTAATTACTGACATTTGTCCACAATTTAATAATTCTCTACAACATTGTAATCTTGCATTAGTGGCACCAGCAGCAACTGGATCAAATATAATATGTTTACCATTTGAATTATAAGTTTGAATTGCATGTTTAAAAACTTTCATCATATCAAACGTTGGAGTACCTAAATTAAGAACTAATGAAATATTATTAATTTTTGAAAATTCTTCATATTCTTCAGGTAATTCAGACATAATCGGTGATGCTCCAATTGCTAATGTTACATTAGCACTGAAATTCTTAACAACATTATTTGTAATATGATGAACTAATGAACCAGAATTTCTTAAAATTTTAACTTGATTATGAATTGCTTTTGAATATTCATAAGAAGAATTGTCATTTATATCATTAGATTTAACTAACCATGGTACTGATTTATTTATTTCTTCAAACATTTTAATAGTAGCTTTATAAGCATCTAATTTTGCCATAATACATGAAACAACTGCAACTCCATCAAGTTTTTGACCTTCAATTGAACATTGATATAATACTTTACATACATTAGTTTCATTAATACCTCCAATGGCAACACATCTAATTGGTGATTTTTCAGTATCTTGATTCCTAATTTTTAAAACTTGTAACATTTTACGAATTCCAATTGGGCCTTGACCTAATGGTGTTTTAGTGTCAGTTTTAGTTAAAGTTTTATAAACCGTACCGATCCCAACGTAGTCAGCATAATTTTCATTACAAACTATTTGAACTTCTTCAGGGTTAGAACAAGTAATTCCAAGAATTTTATTAGGACCTAAAATTTTACGTGCAATATCAGCTGGCATATCATCTTGACCTAAATGAACTCCTTCAGCATCAATTGCTAATGCAACATCGATTCTATCGTTAATAATTAATGGAATTCCCCTTTTCATAGTAATTTCATGAACTTTTTTAGCTCTTTCAATGAATTCTAACGTAGAAATTGATTTTTCACGTAATTGAACCATTGTTGCACCAGCATTAACTGAATCTTCAACTTGTTTTAAAAATGTCGAAGACTCTGGCACCATCGTTGAATCAGTTACAAGGTATAAAGTATAATCAATTGTCATCATTCGAATGAAGTTGGATCGAAGTTGGAATGAAGAATTTGGTGAAGTTTTTTTTGCTTCTGTCCCAATAGTCTTTATCTTTCGCAATAACCTTTAAGCGCATACGCTCTAGTAAGTAATTCTACCCAATCTAGGCAACTACACTTTGAAATGGGGGTGGATGGAGAATGGAGGGTGGAGGATGGTTGATGGTTGATGATACTTTATGATAGTTAGTTGTAGTTGGTCTGTTGGTTAAATAACTATAATATCACCTCTAGCAGTTTTTTCCACAATTCTTAAATCTCTCATCATATCACGATTTCTAATAATTGCATAATCTTCACATTTCTTAATGGTACCACTTATATGAACACAATTAACTATAACTGGTATACCTTCGATCTTTTGAATCAACGGTAATGCAGCAACTATATAATCAAAATTTGTCTTGGTACATCGAAGTATTCCGGTTGAAGTTTTATTATTAAAATACTTTAAATTCAATTGAACTGAAAAACTTGATCCAAAATCTCCATAAAATTCTTGAATTTTCTGTCTTATACTATTGGTTATAGTTCTAGGGTTCATTATTGGCGGAGATTCTTTATGAAGTGATAACATTGCAGTATTGGGAGTTTCACCATATTTTAAAAAATTCTCTAATTGATCTGGTTGATGTTTACCAGTGATATTATGTGGTGGATATAAAATTTCAAAAAGAATATAACGTTGTTTTAATCTGACCATCTTGATACTAGTTATTCTAATCTAATTGGGCTCCTTAAGTGTTGTTGAGGAAAAGTTGAATCAATTGATGGTGCTGGTACCCAGTAAAGAAAACAAGATGGGATTTTCTCATCGCGACTTAAAGGTTCGACTACAATTACATATTTTTACTATACACACATTACATTATTATTACACAAAAACTATTTATCTTTAAATAGTTAAATACTTTTCAGTTAATTCTCTAGCTAATTGAGAATTACCATTAATATTATAAATTAACGACAAATTATAAGCAGCATCAATCAGCATATCAAAATTTGAATCTTTTAACTTTTCATGAAACAGTAAAGCTTTATTATAATGACTTACTGCTTCGGTTGTTAAACCAATCATATGAAATATTCTACCTAAATTATATTCAACTTCTTGTTCTTCATAATGGGTAGCATTTTTTAATCTTAATTCTCTATATTCCATTATATAACTTATACCTTGAAGTAATTGAATATGTCTATTAGTTGATAATCTTTGCATTGATCTTTGAACATGAGCAATTCCTAATGAAAAACAAATCATTGGATCTTTGTTATAATCTTTATATACTCTATTCAAATAAACAATTGATGATAAATGACTTCTATTACCACCTAATAAATTACCATAAAGATAAAGTAATTCAGCTGGTTCTTTTTCAAGTTTAATATTTTTAACATTAGCAGTTATATTTGCCATACCATTAACTGGTTTTTTAGTAATAACTGAATCATAAGCTTTAATTTGTCTTAAAAAAAATTTTTGATGATTATAATTTGAAAAAATTTCCCATGCATCTTGACCTGATGGGAAACAACTCATAAAAAATCTATAAATAAATGGTGAAAACTGATTATTTAATAAAAAGGATCTAACATATATCAGAACTGATTCTTGATAATCTCCTAATTTAAGACCAATTATAATTCTTAATAATTTTAACATGGATTCTCTTGTTTTATCTTGATAAAATACACTTACATCCATTGCAACTTCAACAATCTGTGCAGCATATTCTAAATTATTTTTATATTTTAAATAAAGCGCATATTGTGCAAAAATATTAAACCATGAATCATAATCAAGTCCTCTAAATTCTTTTTCTGATGTTAAAAATAATCTTGCATTATTTTCTGGTACATTAATACCATCATAAAGATTATAAATTTTAGCTAATCTTTCATCAATTGCCATTGGTTTTTTACGTCTATAAGTGACAATTCCTTTAAATGCTCTATTCCTATCACGAGGGAAAAAATTCCTAACTGATGTAAAAATTTCAATTAATTGTGACGCAAGTTGCATCCAAGTATCCATAGCAACATCATCACCTTCAAAAATTGCATCAGATAATCTATTCATACGTTTATAAGTATCTAAAACTTTTCTTTTTGCCTTTTCTTCTGCTATATCTCTTTGTTCTCCGGTTATTTTACCCTTTGGTTTTGGTAACTGTTTACCAACTATTATATGATCTTCATCATCTTCATCAATTTCATTTTCATCATTTAATCTAATAACTTTTTTAGTATTTTTAGAAACTGCATCTAATAATTTTTTTGATTTATCTCTTTCACCACTATGAAGATAAACTTCAGCTAATGAAAGTTTTAAATTATTATCATCAGGACTTTCCTTTAAAAGATCTCTATATAAATTTCTTGAATTTTCATAATCATTAACTTCAAAAAAGCATTTAGCAATAGTTGTAATTAAATCAATATCTTTTGACATTGAATGATCTTCAAATGCAAATAGCAAAAATCTTAATGCTTCTTCGTAAAACCCATGATATTCTAATGCTTTACCAACACCAACTAAAAGATCAGGTATTGAATCACCTCCATTCAAAATATGATCAAAATGATTAATTGCTTCTTGAGTTTGACCAAGATTTAATCTTATTAAACCTAATTTATAACGAATGTCAATATATGGGAAATTATATGGTCTTTTTAACATTTCAGGTTGAAAATATTTACTTGATTTTAAAATTTCAAATCTTCTATCATCAAATTCTGCATCATCATCAATTTCATCCCAAATTTTTGACTCATTAGTTCTACCTTGTTTAAATCTTGATGCAATTTTAATAACTTTAAGTGCTGGTAACCATTCTTGTCTATCAATATATAATTCACATAAAATATTTAATGAATTCCATTTAAATGGTGGTACTCTTCTCCTTTTATTATTAGCTACCGCTGCTGCTGATTCGTCATCTTCCTCATCTTCTTCGTTATTATTACTTTTCTTCTTCCCATTCTTTTGTTTTTCTTTGGATTTTTTAAGATTAATATTTTTATGTAAAATATCCAAATAAAGATTTATAGCATCACTAGTTCTCTTTTGAGCAACATAAATACTTGCAACTTCTCTCAAATATACATCATCCATTGGGAACTTATCAAGTAATCTTCTAAAACCTTTTAAAGCTCTTCCTAAATCACCACATTTTTGATGCAATAAAGCTCTGCGGAAAATATGATTATATCTATTATTATTATTTTTTAGACCAATTGCTCTTGTATAACTTCTTATTGCTAATCTATCATGACCCAATTCAATAGCTAAGTCTGAAAGTCTTTCAAAAAGTTCAACATTATTTCTAGTTGCATAAGCTGCTCTATATGTATATTCTAAAGCAAGCCTTCTATCTTCTCCATCAACATAAATTCCACTCAAATTGGCTAAGGCACTAGCATTTTCAGGATCAACTTCTAGTGCTTTATGAAATAATTCAACTGATTTAAATAGATCACCATCCACAAATGCTTCATTGGCCTTTGACAAATAATCACGAAGTTCAGGATCAGTAGCTTTTGATCTTGAATGTTTAAGAAAATTAGCTTTCTTTCTCTTTAAATTAAAATTACCTGCTGCTCTTAGATCTTCTCTATAATCACCATCAGGTGCAAAATAATTATCTAATTCGTCATCTTCTACTAAATCAGATTCATCATCTGAATAATCAGAATCTTTGAAATCATCTTCATATTCATCGTCATAAACTAAATCCATTCCATCTTCATCCTCATTGTCATTGTCATTGTCATTGTCGTCGTAGTTATCATTATCATCATAAAATTCATCGTCGTCGTCGTCGTCGTCGTCGTTATCATCCCCATGAGTGTAACTATCATTTCTTTCTTCACCCCCGTCAGGATTGATATCATTATCTGAATCCGGGAAAAAATCAGTACCAGAGACTTCCCCATCTGATTGATCTGCCAGAGGAACCGATACAACACCTTGTCCAATCAATGATGGATCTAAATCACTATCCTTAACTTTGTTAGATGTTCTGGCCATTTAAGTTAGGTTTCCCAATAATACACGCTAATATCAAAACAACAATTTTAAATCAGCTTCGCATTTTTTAAACCTGATAGATTTTTCAGATTTTAGTGATTTATGAACTCTTTTATGAAATTGATTAACTTAAATGTATTTTTGGTGATTCTAGGTTGTTTCATTGGTGTTATTAAGGGTACTGATAATTCACAAGATGGAAATTTAAACGAAAAAAATTCAATAAATATTGATAAAAATCAATTGAATATAAACTTGCAATCACAACTGAATTGGACAATACCATTTTATCTTCAATTACTAGAAAGTGTTGCTTCAATTGATGAAAGTCTATATGTTAAAGCTATTTTATCCATTGTTGCTGAAGAAGATGATCTAGATGACGATGAATTTGGTGTTTTGGATCATATTGAATTTCAAAATGATGAAAAAATTTATGAAACAATTCATTATAGGTTAGATTTAGATCAATTCAATAGATCCTTTGTTGATCTTGAAACATCGAGTCAATTTTTCACTCCTAGAATTCAATCACATTATGAACATTATGAGAAAGTGCTAAAAAATTCAAATCAAGATGGAAAATTATGTAATAAAGATAGTTTTGGTAGTCCAATAAAAAGGAAAAAGAATGAACCCTTTTCATGGTTATTTTCTAATGATAGAATTTATTGCACTAATGATGATTTATTTGCCCTTCAATTATCTAAAAAAAGTGATTGTCTGCTGGAAATTATGCCATTCGATAGGATAATAGGTAATAACGAGAAGGCACCATTATTAATATTTTATGGTGATATGAATTCAAAAGGTTTTAATGAAATGTTCAAAAACTTATATTTAAGTGCTGAAAGTGGGAAATTAAGATTCGTTTGGCGTTATATACCAACCAAAGGATCAAACAAATTGAATGGTTACGCAGCCAGTTTATCTTTAAAACTGGGGGATTATCATACTTTATATGGTGAAAAAGATAATCAAGTTCAAAATCAAGTTCAAGACAATTCATTCATTTCTAAAATCCCATTTAGTAGTATTTCAAAACTTGGAGTGAAATTAACTTCGAAAATCTTATCAATGAATGCAAGACCAATAGATAAATTTGACTATTTAAAAAATATTGTTCAAAATTTCCCAAGTTATGCAAGTGAAATTGATTCATTTAATAACCTTGATGAAGAATTAATTAAAAATATTGAAGCAAATGAAAGAATTGGTATTTCTGATGAAACTTCAGGAATTTATATTAATGGTGCACCAATTAATAAATTAGAAATGGACATATTTAAATTAACTGAAAAACTTAGAGATGAAGTAAAAATAGTTCAAGAATTAGTTGAATTAGGTTTTAATGTTGATCAAGCCAAATTACTTATATCTAAATTTGCTTTAAATAATGCTGTTCAATTAAGTGATTACAGTGGTGGTGGAGATGTAAATAGATATAGAGTTTATGAAGATTATTTTGTTTCAGGTAAACCTGATGAATCACAAAAAGGAGGTGTTGCATTTATAAATGATATTGAAAAAGATGAAATTTATAAGGATTATACTACATCAAGATCAGAAGCTTATTTAGGTCCATTAGTTAATCCTGGACAATTGCCACCTTTAAAAGAAAATGTTCATGATTTAATTTTTGCTCTTGATTTATCAAGTAAAGAACAATTAAAAGTATTATTTACCTTTTCAAAAATTATTTTGGATAGAGGTATCCCTCAACAAATCGGTATTTTACCATTAGGTGAAACTGAATTAGATAGAAAAATTAATAATTATTTTTATTTCCTTTATGATACTACAACACCTAAAGAAGCATTAGCATTTTTATATAAAATTTATATGAGATCATCTGACAATAAAGAAGATGAAATGGTAGAATTAAATTCAATATTTAAAACCATACCAATTGGCCAATATCAAATAGATGAATCAGTTTATCAAAAGACAGCAAATAAATTTTCAATTACTGAACCATCAGTCATCTTTAACGGTAATATAAATGATTTAAAATCTGACAGTTGGAGAGGATCTATGGGTAATCAAATTGCCAAAGATGTACAAAAGATTCAACAAGGAATTAGAGATGGTAAAATTTCTTCCACATTTTTAAAAGCATATGTTTTCAATGATGGTAAACTTGAAAGAAATTTAAGAATATTCCCAAGTAATGTTAATTCTTTCAAATATAAAAAAGTTTCAAAAAGTTTAATTAAACATTCGAAATTGTTTAAATTTAAAGATGATGATAGTATTTTACTAAAAGAAACTACGAATTTATGGTTAATTGGTGATTTAAGTTTAAGTCAAGTATTAGAACAATTTATTGAAATAATTAAGCTAATGAGATTTTCCAACTTTGATATAAATCTTAGAGTCATAGATACTTCAAATAGTGGTATATTGGAAAATTTAAAATCTGGAGAATTAAAAGAATCAGAATATAATAAACTTTTAGATTCATTATTTAAATTAAGACAGAAATTGAAAAAACTGATACCTAATTTACAAGCTAGACAACTTTTATCAAAACATAGATTACCTCCAAATCAATCATTTTTTCTTTTAAATTCAAGATTTTTCAATGTTGAAAAAATCCCACTTTCTGCTGATTCCATAGATACTGTAGCTAATTATGAGTATAAAAAGAATGAGATGATTGATAATATTATGTATACATATTCTCATATATATGGGAATAAAAAATTCGATGATTTTTATCCTGAATCTGGTGACTTGAAATTTAGTGATTGGAAAGATTTAATTTTATCAACATTATTAAAATCATTTTTCATTGATGATCAATTATATGTTGAAGATGTTTCTAGATTTGATTTCTCATCAATGAATTTAGCAAATTCTTTTGTTGTTGATAATGATCATTCTCAAAATCCTTTGATTGATATTTTAGTGATTATTGATCCATTACTGACAATTGCACAAGAATTACTTTCACTTATTGAAGTTGTTTTAAAAATTCCATATGTTAGAACTAGATTTTTACTTCAACCTAAATCAAATTATGAATTTTTACCAATTAAAAGATATTTCCAATCATCTTATCCAAATTATCCAATTAAATTTGATAATGATGGTTATTTTAAAATTAATGATTATATTAAATTTGAAGATTTACCATCAATGGAATTATTTTCATTGGATATTTTATCACCTAAAAGGTGGTCAGTTAAATCAAAACTGGGGACTTTAGATTTAGATAATATTAGATTCATTGATTATTCTGATAAATCTAAATCAATTGGGTTTGAACTTAATGGAATATTAATTGAAGGATTTTCAAGAAGTATTACTAATGCATTACCACCACTGGGTGCTGGACTTAAAACTTTCAAAGATGGTATAGTTAAAGATACTCAAGTTATGTCCAATTTAGGATATTTTCAAATTACTGGTAATTATGGTACTTGGGAATTTTGTGTAGAATCTGGTAATTATGAATTACTTTCGTGTTCACCAAATGCATTTGATTATTCAACTATACCTCAAAAATGCATTCCTATTAATCTTTTCACTATGGATGGATTAGTTTTAAGGCCAAGATTAATTGAAAGTAATAAAGAGGTTAAAATATACAATGAAAGATCAAATTTAAAGAATAAGGAAGCAGCAGATATTAATATTTTCACTGTTTCATCAGGTCAATTATATGAAAAATTATCACTGATGATGATGAGATCAATTACTAAAAATACTAAAAGTCTGGTTAAATTTTGGTTAATTGATGATTATTTATCACCTAAATTTAAACAATTATTACCATATTTAAGTGAAACTTTTAAATTTGAATATGAATTTATTAGTTATAAATGGCCAGCATGGTTAAGAAAACAAGATTCTAGACAAAGAACTATTTGGGCATATAAGATATTATTCTTAGATGTTTTATTCCCGCAAGACCTTGAAGAAATTATATTTGTTGATTCTGATCAAATTAGTAGATCTGATATGAAAGAATTAGTTGATATTGATATGGGAGAATATCCTTATGGATTTGTACCAATGTGTGAATCTAGAGAAGAGATGGAAGGTTTTAGATTTTGGAAACAAGGATATTGGTCAAAAGTATTACAAGATGATTTAAGATATCATATTAGTGCATTATTTAAAGTCAATTTAAAAAAATTTAGAGAATTAGGTGCAGGTGATAAATTAAGATCACATTATCAAAAATTATCATCAGATCCGAATTCATTATCTAATTTAGATCAAGATTTACCAAATAATTTACAAAGAGCTATACCAATATATAGTTTACCACAATATTATTTATGGTGTGAAACTTGGTGTTCTGATGAAAGTAAAAAATTTGCTAAAAATATTGATTTGTGTAATAATCCATTAACAAAAGAAGATAAAGTCGATATGGCAATGAGATTAATACCAGAATGGATTGAATATGAACAAGAGATAGCTGATGTAGTTTCAGAATTTGAAAGACTTCAAAAGGAAATAGGAGAAAGAGAAGAAGGACAGGAACAAAATGACCTAGACGAAGAAGAAAGAGATGAAGAAGAAGATGAATTAGAACATGATGAATTATAAACTATGAAAGATGTACAGGTAAGTATAATTGATTGTATTTTAGTATTTAGTTTTTAGGTTGGTGTGGTGTACTGATGTTGTATATAGTCCCGTGCACCCATAGTTAAAAGATACAAATAAAACACATCACGTGTATTAGACTCAACCTCGTTTACTCATAAGATCTGAAAAATTCCTATAACGGCTCTGGATCAACGAAAAAATTATTTCCCAACTAATTTTCACATTCTTTTGGAACTGATTAATTTGGAGTAGAATAAGTGGAAAAGTTAGAGAAAGTAGAGATAGTAGAGAGATATGAGGATCACCGAAAAGTTAAACCAAGCGTATTCATCGCCAAATCCACCACCGGCAACATTTTCATTCGAATTTTTTGTCCCCAAGACAACTCAAGGTGTACAAAATCTTTATGATAGAATGGATAGAATGTATGATTTAAATCCAATTTTCATTGATATTACTTGGGGAGCAGGTGGTAAACTTGCATCCTTAACTAATGAAATGGTTTATACTTCACAATCAGCTTTAGGTTTAGAAACTTGTATGCATTTAACTTGTACTAATATGAAAATTGAATTAATTGATGAAGCTTTAGCTAAAGCTAAAGCTTCAGGTTGTCAAAACATTTTAGCTTTAAGAGGTGATCCACCATTAGATGGTAGTGCTTCAACAGGAGATTTTAAATATGCAAAAGATTTAATTGAATATATTCGTAAAAATTATGGTGATTATTTTAATATTGGTGTTGCAGCTTATCCTGAAGGTCACCCAGAAGAACCAAATGATGATAAAACTTTAGAATTTTTAAAAATTAAATGTGATGCTGGTGCAAATTTTATTGTTACTCAAATGTTTTATGATGTTGATAAATTTATTAATTGGTGTGATAGAATTCGTAAAATTGGAATTGATTTACCAATTATTCCAGGTATTATGCCAATTTCAACTTATGCAGCTTTTATTAGAAGAGCAAAATGGTCAGAAGTTAATATTCCTGAACATTTTTTTAAAGAATTAGATCCAATTAAAGATGATGATTTCTTAGTTAGACAAAAGGGTACAGAATTAGTTGTTGAAATGTGTCAAAAATTATTAAAATCTGGACATATTAAACATTTACATTTTTATACAATGAATTTAGAAAGATCAACAATTATGATTTTAGAAAAATTAAATTTAATTGATACTGTTAAATCTCATGATACAATTGGTGGTACAGTTTTACCATGGAGAAAATCATTAAATCCATCAAGACAAAAGGAAACTATTAGACCAATATTTTGGCAAAACAGAAAACATTCATATATATCAAGAACTTCAACTTGGGATGAGTTTCCAAATGGTAGATGGGGTGATTCAAGCTCTCCAGCTTTTGGTGATATTGATTTAAATGCAACTGAATTATTAAGACAATCACCAAAGAAAGCATTTGAATTATGGGGTCATCCACAAAATTTACAAGAATTTAGTGAATTAACAATTAATTATTTAACTGGTAAATTAAAATCAATTCCATGGTCTGATGGTCCAATTGATGCTGATACTTCAATTATGACAAATGAATTAATTAATTTAAATAAAAAAGGGTTTATTACAATTAATTCTCAACCTCCATTAAATGCAACAAAATCAAATGATAAAATTTATGGATGGGGTCCAAAAAATGGTTATGTTTTTCAAAAACAATATTTAGAATTTTTTTGTAATTCACTGATTTTAAATAATTTACTTGATAAAATTGATTCATTTAATAAAAATTCTGATGATAATGCAACTGTTTTAACTTATTATATTGTTAATAAAAGTGGTGAATTAATTACAAATACTAATGAAGGTGATATTAATGCTGTTACTTGGGGTGTTTTCCCAGGTGAAGAAATTGTTCAACCAACTATTGTTGAAAAAAATTCATTTTTAGCCTGGAAAGATGAAGCTTATAGTTTAATTGATGAATGGGTTAGAATTTTTGAATCTGATTTAGCGAAAGATTTTACTAAAGGTAGTGAATCTGAAGTTAAGAATTTTATTGATTTTATGAAATCTTTTGGTGATGATTTCGTTTTATGTAATGTTGTTAATAACAATTTTACTGATAATTCAAAAGCTTTATTTGAAGTTTTTGAAGGTTTAGAAACATTATAAATTTTATAAAGTTTTTTCACTTAAAAATAGAAACACTACTAGTTATAGTAATGTTTCTTTGTTTGCTTGTTTGTTTGCTTTTTTCATTTTGTTTTGTTTATATTTTATTGTTATTCACTCTTCACAGGATAACATCCCAAAATTTGGTACTCAACGTGCCATTTCTATTAATTTAATTCAACAATAAATTAATAGGTAATATGTAGTTCAAATTCAAGTTTTAAGAAATAGTTGGTGTTTTTTTTGAATTGAATTGAATTTATTTTTTATGATTTAAATGATTTTTTTGCATTTATTTATTTTAGAAAATTAATATTTTATTTTCATTTCAACAATTTAGTTTTAATTTTGGGGTTAGTAGTTAGTTTGTTTTTAGTTATGGTTTATTCCCTGTGTATAGTGGCATCCTCAACGGTATGGTAAGGTTTATAAAATTAAGAAATTTATATATTTTAAAAGTTCTCTCCTATACACCAATATCTTAAATACTGTTATTCCTGACCTTATGAAAGTTCCCTTATTCCTCGTTGGGGTGGTTTCCCCTTCTCGGGTCTCATTGGTTTAGCAAATAATCTAACAAATTCTTCTCTACCAAATTCTTCTCTACCAAATTCACCTTCTGAATCCCTATATCCTATCTTCTGATGCGGCGAAGGAGATCTTTTTGACAGAAAAACTCTCGCTAAATTTGGCACTATCCACCACGACCTCCTCGCACCATGGTGGTCCTAAAGTTAATGCCATTCCAGTCTCCCATTCGCGAAAATTGTTGTTGTAAGAGATAAACAGATCAGGATTTTGATTGAAATTTTTTAGTATTTATTAACGAAACTAAACTAATATAACAATAATATGAAATGAATAAAAACCCCAGTAATTTTGAAAAAACCCCAAAATGAAAAAAATAAATGAAATATATAAAAATTGAAAAATAATAATAATTCTATTACTGGCAGAAACCTATTAACACGATACAAAAATTTGGTATAATATAAAAATTGGAAAAATGAAATATAAAAATAAATGGAATATAAAAAAAATGCAAGCACTATAAGAATGAAGCCATGATGGTCATAAATATAGCAATGATACCAGTGGCTGGAAGTTGGTGTTTATTGGCTGAACCTTCAAAAGTTGAAACAGCAGCAACACTTGATGGTGATGATGAACCAGAACTTGAACCGGTAGCTGAAGTTGAAACTGGAGCAACAGTAGTTGGATAGGTGGTAACTGATTCAATGGTTGAGACAGTACATTCCTTACCTTCACCATTACAAACAGTTGATTCAGTTGAATAAGTTGAAGTAACTGTAACTTCAAAATAACTGGTGGTAGTTATTTCTGCAGAAGCTGATGTTAAAGTAGTTGGAACTTTTTCTTCGGTGGTTTCTATACTAGCAGCTGATGCTGGTGTGGTAACATCTTTGCCTGGAGCTGATGGTGTAGTACTTGAAGCAACTGGAGCAACTGAAGTGGAAGTAGTAGTTTCTTTACCTGGAGCAATTGAAGTTGGAGAAGTTGAAGTAGTAGTTGGAGAAACTGAGGTTGAAGTAGTAGCAGTTGATTCTTTACCTGGAGCAGCTGGAGTTGTGATTGTACTAGTACTAGTAGCAACTGGAGTAGTTTCGGATTCAGTAAGTGGACAATAAGTAGTGTAGATAGTGGTGAATTCGTCAGTTGTTTCAGTAACGACAGTAACACCAGTGGTAACTTCTGAAGTTTCACAACCATTATCTGAACAAGAAGTAACTGTAACAACGGTAGTTGAATGCTCAGTAACGGTAACCTCACTAGTTTGTTCGGGAGCGCTTGATGAAGTTTCAGCAACAGATGAGGAAGTAACTGGAGCAGTTGATGAAGTTTCAGCAACAGATGATGATGTTTCAACACTTGAAGAAGTAGCTGGAACACTTGATGATGTAGCAGAAGTACTTGATGAGGTTTCAGCAACTGATGATGAAGTAACTGGAGCACTTGATGAAGTTTCAGCAACTGATGAGGAAGTAACTGGAGCAGATGATGAAGTTTCAGCAACTGATGATGTAGCAGAAGTACTTGATGAGGTTTCAGCAACTGATGATGAAGTTTCAGCAACTGATGATGAGGTTTCAGCAACTGATGATGAAGTTTCAGCAACTGATGATGAGGTTTCAGCAACTGATGATGAAGTTTCAGCAACTGATGATGAAGTTTCAGCAACTGATGATGAAGTTTCAGCAACTGATGATGAAGTAACTGGAGCAGATGATGAAGTTTCAGCAACTGATGATGTAGCAGAAGTACTTGATGAGGTTTCAGCAACTGATGATGAAGTTTCAGCAACTGATGATGAGGTTTCAGCAACTGATGATGAAGTTTCAGCAACTGATGATGAAGTAACTGGAGCACTTGATGAAGTTTCAGCAACTGATGATGAAGTAACTGGAGCACTTGATGAAGTTTCAGCAACTGATGATGATGTTTCAACACTTGAAGAAGTAGCTGGTACATATGATGAAGTTTCGACACTTGAAAAAGTAGCTGGAGCACTAGATGAAGTGGTTGGAGTTTCACACTCAGTAGTAGTAGTTGAACTAGTAGTAGCATGAGTTGATGAAGAAGCAGCACTTGAACTTGATGAACTTGGAACAACACTTGAAGAATGAACAGTACTTGAATGACTGGTAAGTGGACAATAAGTAGTATAAATGGTGGTAACTTCATCAGTGGTTTCAGTAATGACGGTAACCCCTGTGGTAACTTTAGTAGTACCACAACCATTATCTGAACAAGAAGTAACAGTAACAACAGTTGTTGAATGTTCAGTAATAATATCAGTTGAAGTAATTTCTGAAGGTGGAGTGGTAGTATCACAATCAGTAGTTGAAGTAGTTGGAACAACTGGAGTAGTAGTGGTATCGCAATCAGTAGTTGAAGTAGTTGGAACAACTGGAGTAGTAGTGGTATCACAATCAGTAGTTGGCTTAGTTGGATGTTTTGGTGTGGTGGTGGTATCACAATCAGTGGTTGGTTTATTTGGAGTAGTAGTGGTATCACAATCAGTGGTTGGTTTAGTTGGATGTTTTGGTGTTGTGGTAGTGTCACAATCAGTAGTTGGAACAACTGGAGTAGTAGTGGTATCACAATCAGTGGTTGGTTTAGTTGGATGTTTTGGTGTTGTGGTAGTGTCACAATCAGTAGTTGGAACAACTGGAGTAGTAGTGGTATCACAATCAGTAGTTGGCTTAGTTGGATGTTTTGGTGTGGTGGTGGTGTCACAATCAGTAGTTGGAACAACTGGAGTAGTAGTGGTATCACAATCGGTGGTTGGTTTAGTTGGAGTTGTGGTGGTATCGCAATCAGTAGTTGGTACAACTGGCGTGGTAGTGGTATCACAATCTGGACCACCTGCCCCTCCGCCATGATTACCATGACCTTTATCAAAATTAGCTAAAGCAGAACCAATTAAACAGGCAGTAACAGCAACAGAAGTAAATTTCATAGCGAATGAATTATCTTAATTAACAATAAAAACTTCAAATTTAATGAATTAGGAAAATGGGAAGGAAGAAGAAAAAAAATTCTGTGGGAAGGGAAAAATGGGATTTATATAAGAAATTTTTAAAACTATTTATAAAATAATAAGGGAAATGTTATGGAAATATTATGGAGGTGGTTTTAACCAAAACCCCTAGATTTTTCAAAACCACTAAAAATAAAATTATTTTTGAAATAATATTTATGCATGGCGTAGAAAAAATAAAAATGTCCCACACCTAAGGTTGCCTCTAAAAATAAAAATCAATCATTTGAAAAACAAAAACACTAAATTGGGATTATGTAGTGTAAATTCTTTTCGTAATCTTGACGTCTACATTTCCAGGCTAAACTTTGAAAATGTTTGAAATGCCCTGTACTCTTGACGAGTTGTGAAGTGTTGGTGAGAATGAGACTACAACTTGAGAATGAGAGTACAACACGAGAATGGGATTCAATCTGATTCAATTTGATTCAATTCGATTCAATTGGATTCAATGCCCAATGATAGTTTACTAATTATCAACAACGTAACATGAGTATAGGAGATATGAATGGTGCCAAAAGGGTAATTCCAAAACGATGAACCCACAAACTTGCATACTCACAAAAAATTGATATAGTTTAAATATTAGCGACATGCATAAGCGACTGTTTCAGATTTCACCATTTTTAAATTTCTGAAACACTTTGGTGCAGATTTTTTCGTCTAATGAAACACAGTCAAACCCACCACCAAAATTATTTTTTTACAAACAGTAAACAAACCATCTTCGAAGTAAATAAAGTAATAACCAACAGTAGATCAATTTATAAATAGTTATTTAATTCATTTTCCAATTCTTTTAGGAAATTCTGATGATTAACTACTGGTGGTTAACTACATCAATTGCCCATCACCTCTCCCCCTATTGAAAATCTCTATTTGGTTACAACTTAGTCTACAAACCTAGGTTTCTTAATTTAATTTAATTTAATTTAACTTAATTAAGAATTAGTAAATTAAGAATTAGTGTATCTAATTTATTTACCAAAAACACATTTAATTTCCAATATTTGTTATTGTTTTGCTAAAACCTTAAAACCTGGTTTGGGCGAATTACACTAATTAAAGTTTAGTCTAAAAAATTTTAAATCACAAGTGAGGTCAAACCACCATTTTGTGAAAAAATAAATGTGAAAAATGAAAATAAAGTAAGGTACCACCTTGACGAATCTAAAGTTTAATATCGCCGATCTGTTTGAACTCAAGGTACCCAAGGTGAAATGTTAGCCAGATGATTTGAAAATTATTATCCATCGTGAGTATGGGAGTGTGGGATTCAGAGAGAGAGAGAGAGAGCGAACTGATGAAGTAGGACCATTTAATATCATGAACCATTGCACCTTATAACTACTCCTAAATGGGAATAAAAGTAATGCCATACCATAATTAACATAATATTTACGAGAAAAAGTAACGTGGAAACACAAAAAAAATTTGATATTTCCATTTTGATTAGTAAACTACAATCGTGTGATTTGGTAGGAAAACCAATGTTTAAGGTTATTTTTTAAGCTTTTTTCACAATAAAACGGTTTATTGTTCATTTGTCTTTTAGTTATTGACATTGAATTTAACAAAGAGAAATTTAGATAGTAGTTGTTAAGTTGTGATCCAGAGGAAAATATTGTTATGAAAATTGTTACAAAGAAGGAAGATTTTTGACTACTATTCAACCAAACTCAGTAACATTCTCCACTAATCTATTAATATTCCCACTCTAATTCTCTACTTCCTAATTATCTATCTCCTAATTTTCTATTTCCTAATTTTCTACTTTCTAAGTCCTTTTCCATTTCCAATAATTGAGATTTCATTTAGGGGTAATTCTTATTGCCTTGGTACTCCCAAAACTTTATTTTTTCCTCTGTTAATTGCTACTTCATAAGAGTAACTGAAAAATTTTTTATGTTGAATTTCTAATATCATCAAATGACAACACTGCGATTGCAGTACAATCACAATAGATACCTGTTTTTTCTACTGTTTCTACTGTAGTGCTTGGTTTTCCCGTCTTGTTAGTCCAATCAAGTCTTACGGAATCCAAGATCAATTCGATTTTAACTTAATCTAGAGTTTTATTTTTTATTAAAAAAATATCAAAAGAGCCTTTCTATTATAAACTCAACTATGTAGATCATACTTTGTAAATTTCAGTTCGTATTGGATTGACTAGCAAATCATTAATTAGTCACTTTTATTAATCGCTTTTATTAGTCAATTCAGTTCAATATTCAATTAGGGATTTTTAAGTATTTGAATTCACATCACTAAACTGGAATCTCAAAGTCTGCTTATTTTCCTACTGTTTCTCCTACTCCTTTTGCCTGTGTCTCCTACTTCTTAAGCCTGTTTTCCCCCCTGTAATTGTTGATTATAATAATTACAATCTTTGTTTACTCTAGGCTTTAATTAAGTAAACAAACAAACGGTAATTTTAGAGGCTAGTATCTGCATTTACTATTTCTTACTCTTTCTCACTAGCTTCAATTTTCACAGATTTCCCACTGTAGTACCAAAATTTCAATTCATCCTTTTTATCTGCTTACCTTCATGTAAAGCATAACCAAAGAATTGAACAAACTTAGTTTATCAATTAAGAAACTTTTCTTGAATTTTCCATTTATCCTTTCCTAGCTTTCACTTTCGTGATTTTATGTATGAGAACCCCAAATTATAAATTGAGGCTGCAAACTACATAAATTTTTAAATCGGTGGAACCGATTTATTACTTTTGTACCTTAAAAGAATTATAACTCACAAAGGCATTATAAGTATACTGCAACGTATATGATTGTCTATAACTTGTTAACGAATCAATTTTGCGTTTTTTGTAATTGTTTTTAAAGTTTTTAAAATTATTCTAGAACTAGAGATTTCAATAAAACGGTTATGGATTTCCTAATTAGTCCATGCATTAACATTTTTCATTTGAAGAGTTGGGTGGTTTTAATTTTGTTTTCAGACTCATAAGACTCTTTGTAATACCTAATGGTTCATTGTATGATAATGGTATGTCGTTGGTATTCTTAAAAGAGTAAGTAAGTTACTTAAAAGAGTATATTTATAATTTATTATTCCTTTCCTAGACCCCTAATTTATTCCTTCTTCTGAATTGAATTGATTGAATTCAATTGAATTGAGCTGAAACTGAAACTAAAATTGAGTTCTTTAATACTCTATATCCTTTGAACTCGTTATTCTTGAAATACTTCATTCCACAAATTCTTTACTGTTTCCTAATTCTTTACTGTTTCCTAATTCTTTACTGTTTCCTAATTCTTTACTGTTTCCTAATTCTTTACTGATTCCTAATCATTATCCTTCTTTAAATCTACATTTGTAGAATTATTCAATATTACCAACTCTCCAGATTTCTAAACCTGAAATTTTAAATTTACCAATATGAGAAGTTTCACCATTAAGCTTAAGTAAATTACTATTACCAAAATCTCCAATACCATTTAAAATTTCATTACCAAACGTATCACATTTATAACTTATTCCTTCATCTAATGATTTATTTAAAAATAATCCATTTTGTCCATTACTTGAACCAATTGAAATGAATTCATGATTGGAATAAATTATATTATCATTAATCCCTGTGTACATAAAAGCTTTAAATCTATAATTTTTATCTTTTTCATTTTCCCTTTCTTTTTCTTTTTCCCTTTCTTTTTCCCTGTCATATTCTTCACCCTCTACCTTTTCATCTTCTTCTTCTTGCTCATCTTTATTATCATGATTAACTTTTTTATGAATTGTCTTTTCAATTTTCCAAAGGAAACATTCACCATTACCATAATATCGTTTATGATCCATTGGTTTTAAATTTTCATTTAAATAAGCTCCAAATCGATTGTTTTTATTATCTTTAATAATTAATACATATCCCAATGGCCTCCTCTTAATTTCACCATAACCACCTGATTTATTATTATTATTAATCATTTGACTAATAATTTGATCACCATAGCCTTTTTCAACATGATCGTTTTTCAATTGTTTCAATTGATGATTGATATTACAATTACTATATAACGTATTCATTGATATTCCATGTTGATCAATTGAATAAAGTAAATACCAATCATTGAATAATTGTAATCTTGGAGGTAACAAATTTCTTAAATTATTAGATAATTCCAAATCAATTAATTTATGTTTTGTAGTTGATTTGTATCCATGGAATTTGATTGGCGGCAATGGAGGTAGCTGGAACTCTTCTTGGGTTTCAATGGTTGGTTTTGTTGGTTCAGTTGAACTCCTTCTTAAAATTCTATTGATCATGTTGAGGTTCTCGCGATTCCAATTATCATCAGCTAAAGTCATCACCAAATCTGAGAAGCAGATCAGATGACCTGGTTTAGATTAGAGGAATAATGGTACTAGGACACTTTATATGGTACTAGAGCACATGAATAGTACCGACACTATTCACGTACTTCTTTTGAAATATATTTTTCAATTAACCAGACTCATAGAGAACACATACATTTCTGACACCACTGTACTAAACTATAATACTATAATACTAAGTAGTTGATCTTACTGATATTTATCTTATCTTCCTTTTCAGACAGGAGGATCTACTGGTCTACAGAAATGAACTACCCTACAACTGGACTAGCTAGAACTGGACTAGCTAGAACTGGACTAGCTAGAACTAGAACTAACTAGAACTGGACTAGCTAGAACTGGAACTAACTAGAACTGGACTAGCTAGAACTGGAACTAACTAGAACTGGACTAGCTAGAACTGGAACTACCCTACAACTCTAGCTAGAACTAGAACTAACTAGAACTAGAACTAACTAGAACTGGACTAACTAGAACTGGAACTAACTAGAACAGTCTAATGATGATTTGATTCAATATTAATTAAAGAAGTTAACATTTCCATACCGATTTTAATACTATCAATGAATTTAACATTTGGGAATTCTTTTGATAATTTTTCATCTAAACCAATCATGCCAGCACAACCAAGTAAAACACAATCAATTTTAGAATCTAATTTTAAAATTTCATTAGTTTTTTCTACTATTAATTTAAAAATTTCGGGATTATTTAAATTTAAAACATTAATATTAAAACTTTTAGTAGGATTAAAATTATTAGGTAAATTATTAGTATGATAAATTTTACAAATTGCATTATCTAATTGACTTTCCCACAGTTTAAAACTAGTAATAATTATTGATTTATTAAATTTATTAAAATTCATTAAATTATAAATTAAACTTGCTTGCATAATACCCATAATTGGTTTTGAAGTTGAAATTAAATTAGATAATGATTTAACTAATGGATGATTAGAATAACAACAAATTAAAAATCCATCAAATGAATCAAGATAATTACCAGGTTTATTATTAATAAAATCATTTAATATGATTTTTTCTGATTTAATTGCAGTTAAATCATTATCGATCTCTTTGGGAGCTTCTAATGGAGCAGTATAAAATTCATATTCAATATTATTCAGATAAATAATTGATTTGATATCATTGGTAACTTTGATGGATGAATTGGGGTTTATAACTAACACTTTGATTTGAGTCATCCTTTAACTCGTTTCTCCTTAACTTCTTTAACTTCTTTTAATTCTTTACCTTCTGTAACTTCTTTAACTTCTGTAACTTCTGTAACTTCTTCAAGTATCAACCTTCAACTCAACTTGGTTGCCAGGCAAACTTTATTGCTCATCATCATTAGCTTCAGAGAGAGTCTAACGAGAGTCAAAGATAAGGATTCGCGCAATCTGATCTGACTGAGACTGGCTGAGAATTGGTACGACGCAGAGCTAGTGCAGAGTTGGTACAGAGTTACAGAGTTGGTACAGAGTTACGTGTTACAGTGTTGGTAAGAGTTAGCTTGGTAAGTACAGAGTGAGGGTTAAGGATAGAGAGAGTGAAAGGATAGATAGAGTGAAAGTGAAGAAGAGTTATTGAAAGACGTGTTAGAAAGTTAGAAAGACGTGTTAGAAAGTAGAAAGACGTGTTAGAAAGAGGTGTTAGAAAGACCTTAGAAAGACGTTAGAAAGACGTTAGAAAGAGGTGACAGATTGTATTAAAGATTTAGTAAGATTTGGTAATGTCATTCATTGCCGAAATTGAACTTGATCAAAACAAATTCATTTGGTCCAAAACTATACTTTCATTTTCACTTTTCAGTGAATTTATAAAAATTTCAATTAATCATGAAAAATTGATAATTACTGGTAATAATCAAACAAATACAAATCAAGGGATAATTGAATTTAATAAACTGTTCTTCCTGACCTTTGATTACCATCCAGCAGAAAAGGATCCTGGAAATGATGGAAATGATGGAAATGATGGTGATAACAGTGATGCGAGTGGTGATGATGATGATGATGATGGAATCTCATTTATTGTAAATTCACAACAATTATCATTATTATTTAAAAATTTTGAAATTTCAAGTTCCATTATAATTAAATTTAAAAAATCAAATTATAAATTATATTTCGATATTAAAAATAAATTAATTTTGAAAAAATATCAATTTTTAATAAAATTTGTTAAAAATTTAAAATCAAATTTTAATGAAAATTATAAAGATAATTATAGATTACAATCAAATGAAAACTTTAATAATGATGATAATAATGATTTAATCAAATATATAATGATTGAACAATCAATATTAAAAAATTTTATTGATATGATTCCTAATCAAACTGAAGAATTTAAAATTTTAATAAATAATGGTAAAATTCAATTTAATGGATTTACTAAACAAATTTTGAAAAATAATAATTATTTAAAACAACCAATGTTAATTACAATTTCTTTAAATATAGATGAATTAATTAATACAAATTTAAATAATGAAATTTCAAATTTTCAAATTAATTTTAAATTAAAATTTTTAAAAATTTTTATAAATTTAATTAATTTAATAAAATTTGAAACTAATGATTACTTGGAAATTTTTTTTAAAAATAATGGTGATCCAATATTATTTCAATTGAATAATAATCCAAATGTGGTGGTTAATTTCTTTAGTTTAACTAATGATGAAGGTAATTTAGGTGCTAATTATGAAATTCAACCTCAAACTATATCACCTCCTACAAATACCCATTCTCATTCACATCCTCCTACACATCCCCAAACACATTCCCATGCATTTTTAAATGAAGATCGACCACTTTCATCATCAACATCAATTGGAATTGGAATGGGAAGGGGTATTGAAACTGGATCATCTCAATCACTTAATTTTAAATCAATTGATACTTTTACATCAAAATCAACTGATTTTACAGGTGAAATTGATCAATTAGATATAAATTTTGAAGATGACCAGCAAGAATTTGATCCAACTCAAAATGATCCAATTAAATCGATTTTTGATTAACGTTGTAAAAATTTTCAATAACCACCAAAAAATAATTTATATAATCTGGGGTAACGGAGAAGCCTCCGATTCCAAAGAAAAACTACAAGATCCCATATTCAGAGTTCAACAATAGAGTAAATAGAATAATTAATGACTAATGAAATTTTCATCTATATACCATCCCATTATTTATCTACAAAATTCTTTTATAATTTTTTCAAACCATTCCTATTATGAGAAATGACAACAATTTCTCCTTTAATTAGTTATTTAATTTTCTATTGCCTTTTTATCACTTCTATAATGATAATTTAACCATCTACCACCTTGACCTAATTGAGCAAAAGTATTAACAAAATGACAAGCAAATAATAAATAATTTTTTGGTCTAACAGCTAATGCATATCTCATGAAAACCATTGAATATAAAGCTAATGTACCAGTCATTGGACCTGAAATCATTTCCGGATCTTTTTTAAAATCCATTACCGCAGCTACTGGAACTCCAAAATTGGATACGGGACCCCAGAAATGAGTTGAACAAACATATTTAAATGTTTCCTTGGTGAATATTTTACTTGTAAAATTTTTAAATGCTGACATTATTAAAACGGATGGATGTTGACCAGTGCGAATTTTTTTCGTTTCCCATACTTACCCCAAAGTTGGTGATCTTAGAATCCGCAACACCGGTACACCCACTGTATAGCTTTCTGGGTTAAAATCATTTGACAGCTAGTGATTTGGCTTCAAACGAAAACGTACTTACTTGAAATTAGTTAGTATAAGTAGATTTATAAGTAGTTTAAATGGTATAAAAATCCAGTGATTATAGGGGATATGAATATCTTTAAACTGTCATGATCGGACGACTCATAGAATGATTAGGACTCAATGGAGAGAGATTGCAGAAACAAGTATTTCTTGTTCATTTAGCCTTATAAGGATAGTCTGGGTATTCATATACCTCACAGGCAAACATTTAAAAACATTTAAATGTTTTGCAGGTCTTTTAAATCTTCAATATCCAACTTTTGCTTTGCCTTTTGCTTTGCTTTTGCTTTGCTTTTGCTTTGCTTTTTCTTCAATTGTTTCATCCATAAAGAAATCTTTTCTGCTATAAGACTATGTTATTAATTTATATTTAAAACTACCAAACGGTTATTTCAAATCTACTGACATTAGTACTGAACGTACTGAAATTAGTGGAACTAGAAAGAAATGTGATTTTGTATTTCGACGTTAATTTGCAACCAGACACTGAGAAAGATAGACCCTCACATAACACTAGTACCCGGAGACAGACGGCGAAGAACCGACAGTTGGTGAAGAAGCGAAGGTCGGTGAAAAAGAGGCAGTCGGTGAACAGGAGACAGAAACAGAAAAGAACCTATTAATCTATATATTACATTTATCATTATCATGAATATCTATTTATTTCTTATTTTTCAGATCCTGAAGATCTTAATTTACGAGAAACAGGATTTGGTACTGGTGGTGGACGTTTAGGAGAATTTGAATTAATTGAACTATCATTTTTCCTCTTTCTTAATTCTTCTTCTGTATGTTTTTGTAATTCTTCATTTGGTGATGAAAGATAATATGGTAAATTATCAGGATTAGTTATCCAAAATGGATCATTTAAATTAATATTTATAAAATCATTTGAATTATTAAAAACTGAATTATTAATTAATGAATTTTCAATTTCATTAAATTGTGGATTAATACTTTCTTCACTTCCAGATTGTCCTTGACCTTGACCTTGTTGTCCATGTTGACTTGTTTGTTGACTTGTTTGTTGAACTTTTGGTTGTTGATTAACTGGTAAAATTGGCATATTCATTTGATTCATTTGATTTAATTGATTCATTTGATTAATTGGTAAATTATTCATTTGATTTAATTGATTCATTTGAATTGGTGATTGATTTAAAATTGATGGTGATTGAAATGGTAATCCATCTCCATAAATATCAGTCATATTAAAATCTTGTAAATTAATTATATTACCAGGAGTTAATGGACGATCTTGATAATATTGGAAACTTTGATTTGGAAATTGGGATGATGATTGATTTGCTGGGGTAGCAATTGATTGTTCATTTTGAAATTGTGGTTGATAATGTTCATATTGTGAGTGTGATTGTGATGATTGGGCTTGAACTGGTATTTGAGATTGTTGATATTGTGATAATTCTTCTTGATATTGTGGTTGATATTGTTGATATTGAGGTTGTTGTGGAACTGGTTGTGAAACTGATATTGGTTGTTGTGGAACCTGCGGAACTGATTGTTGTTGTTGCATTTGCTGTTGTTGTTGTTGTTGTTCTTGTTGCTGTTGCAATTGATACTGTTGATGTTGTGATTGTTCTTGTCTCTGTTGCAACTGTTGAATAATTACATTAACAATTTCTAAATTCTTATTAACCAAATATAAAATATTAATTGTCCAGATTTTTTCATTAAAATTTGAATCAATATTAACAAAATTCAATAATTCATTTTTCAAATCATTTAAAAAATCAAAATTATCAATTTGATTATTATTTTTACCATTTATAAAATCTTTAAATTTATAATTTAATAATGTAAAAATTATAACAATACCTTGATATATGAAAGAATTTAAAAATGGGAAATTAACTCTAAAATATTTACCTATTTTTAAAAAATTTAAATCCTTTTTAGTTAATTTAATTTCAAAAATTTTTAAAAATTTATTAATCAATTTTAAGAAATTTATAATTGAATTACTTAAATTTTTTAAAATTAAAATTTTGTCATTTTCATTCTTATTAAATTTTAAAATAAATGGTTCAAATAATTTTGCCTTATTAATATAAAAAATAATTAAATCATTTAAAATATTTAATTTATCAATTTTAATTGGTAAATGATTTAATTCATCATAACTTAATTCTTTTGAATTTTCTTTATCAGAATTTTTACTACCTTCACTATCAATTTTTTCATCATCAATTCTTTCTTTACCTTGTTTATTGCTTTTACCTTGTTGTTTACCTTGCTGTGATTCTAATTCTGATGATTTGGAATTGGATTTAGATTTCAGTTTATTTCTATAATTTCTATTACTTCTATTAATTTTTCTGTCATTACTATTACAATCGTTGTCATTATTATTCTCATTATCATTATCATTACTGTCATCTACTTCATCTTCGTCTTCTTCTTCTTCTTCTTCTTCTTCTTCATCTTCTTCTTCATCTCCTTTCTCTACATCTTCCTTTTCATCATTTGATGAATCATTACTAATTGAAATATCTAATAAATTATCATTTGACTCTAATTCTTCAAAATAATTTTCCAACATCTTAATCTCTAACTCAAATTTTGTATTTAATTTTAATAAATCATTCATTTTAAAATCAATCATAAAATTTTCAATTAACATCATATTTGATAATCTAATACATTCACTTAATCCAATTTTTAATAATATTGAAGTATTTCTTGTACTTAAATTAATATTATTATAATTATTATTATATTTTAAAACTAATGAATTAACCTGAATTGAAATTGGATTTGGTCTACCTAATATTGAACAAATTTTATCTGATAAAATTCTTAATGAAAACCAAACTCTTAATTTTAAAATATCTTCAAATTCATCATCTTCTTCGTCATCATCTTCTTCTTCATCGTCATTTCCATTTTTAACGATTATTTCTTCTTCTTCCTTATTTCCTTTATCTTTCTGTGATTTTTCCTTATCTTTCTCATCACCTTCATCCATATCTATATCATCTTTATCTTCTTCCTTGTCTTCTACTTCTTCTTTACTCTTCCCCTTTTCAACTTGACTAGCTCTTTTAACCCTTTTTAATTTACTTAATTCAAAATTTGAATTATTTAAAATTGAATTATTTAATAATTTAATTTCATTTGATTTTAATTTCCCAGTTACATGTAAACCAATTGAATAAGCAATTGAGCAAGTATGAAACATTCTTGACCAACATTCTTCATATCTTTGTTCAATAAAATAATATTCTGTACATAATATATAACTTTGAATTGTTAAAATTGATTCATTAATTAAATTATGTCTTAATTTTTCAAAATTATAAGCTAAATTATTATGAATTAAATTATTTAAATATTTATTATAATCATTAAAATTAATTTTAAAAATTTTAATAAATTCAATTGGTGTTAATCTAATAATGGAAATAATTAAAATCATAATTAATAATAATAAATCATCATCATTTTCCCAAGAATTATTAAAAATTTTATGATAATTATCAAGAAATTTAAAAACTGAAATTTTTGATATAAAAGTTTTATAAAAATTTGATGAATAATTATGGAAAAATTTATCAACTAATAAATAAATTAATTTTAAATTTTCCTCTTTGGAAATATTATGCTTTAAAATTGGTAAATTTTTCTTAATTAATGAATTTTCAAATTTTAAATTATTATCTTTATCTAAATAATTTTTTGGATAATTATTAGTTATTGATGAATTACTTTTCAACGTTTCAATCATAAAACTTGAAGATTGTGGTCCATAAAATTTTTTACCAAATTCACTCGTTTCTCCTGATATTGAATAAGGTTTAGCATCACCTTCATTTCCAATACCAGTACCAATTGCACTTGCACCTTCTGTACCACCACTTCCAGTTGCACTTCCACTTTCTGTACCACCAGTTTCATCTTCAACCTTACCTTCTTCATCAATTTCTAATTCCTTTTTATCTTCACTTTTTAGTACAATATTATATTTTTTCAATTGATTTGTTAAATTTTTAGTCCGTTCAGTTAATTTATAATTTTGTGAAAGTAATTCATTATTATCAGATTTTAATTTATTAATCATTTTAAAATATTCATCTTCAATTTGTAAATTTGAATTAACACTAGTTGTTGAATTTAAGTTTGAATTAGAATTTGAAGAATATAGTTCTTGTGATTGTGATTGTGATTGTGATTGTGATTGTAATTGCTGTTGTAATTGTTGTTGTGATTGTAATAAATTACTATTATTATCATCTTGATTAATTTCAATATTCCTAAAAGTTGATGGGAATTCACAAACTATATTACGTTTTTTACATTGATTACATGGTTTAAATTTATTACATTTTATCTTCTTTCTTCTACAAGATATACAAGAAATAGGATAAGGTTCTGACATATTTTACAATAAACAACTCTTTAAAAACTCTTAAAATCAAAAATCAAACACAAACTAAAAATGCAAAAATAAATACTTAATAAATAAAACAAAACCAACAAACTCCCAAACTATTTAAATAAATCAAACAAAACTATCTTTCAACACAAGAAGCATAAAAAAATTGCTATTGTACTTATATAATTTTAAAAGCCAGATTCTTTTTAAAATTCTTTCAATTAGTTTAAAATTCTTTTAAGATATCTGAGAAATTCTTGAAATTTCTTGCAAAAAAAAATTCCTTAAATGTACCAGTACTTATAAAAATTCCCTATTTCAAATAACAATAAGATTAATTATAATCAAATCTTATAATCTAACTCTACTCAGGTGAATACTCAACAAAAAAGAAAAATAATTTTTGATGAACTCTGCCAAATTGTCTTTACTTTATATAGGAATTTTAAGACAATAAAATAATTAATTGAATGGGAAAGGGAATAAAAGATTTTTTTTTTGAAACTACCCAATTGAGTTACTTAGTTGATGAAATAAATTGATAAAACCACCAGAAGCTTAACCCAAAACAACAGGAAAAAAAACTTTTTGTTTTCACCTCTTAAAAATGCCTAATGGACAAACTATGGAACTCCGTATAAGTAACTAAAAACGATTTAAAAGTAATTAATTTATAGTAAAATTAAAAATAATTAATTTAAATTGGTGGTATTCCGTTTTATGAAAAAATCTTAACGGGTTGTATATAAATTGTATCAGATAAAAACAATATTGAAAAATAAATAATGAAAAATTGTATTTGAGTGTGGATATTTTTCTCTGTCTCTTCTGTCGTTCTTTCTCTCTCGATAAATCTTAAATTTCTATGAAAGACCAATTGAGCTTTTATTGCAGAAAACGTAAATTTTTTAAAAATTAAAAGAAAATCAATCAATACTTATGTGATTTTACAAAATTTTCTTTTTTTAGTCATAATTCAATGAACCCAAATCTGACATTTTTTTTTTGTGGGAGAGACAAAAAAAATGGTTTGGTTTGCTTCAAGTATCATTACTTAATCTAAAACAAAAAGAAAATTCCGATTCCTTCATACCCCTGCATGAAAGAAAATTTCTTATTACTAAAAATAATACCAGACCAAATATTTATTCCATAATAAGAATATTTTTTCCATAATGCACCATTTCCACCCTATTCTATACCATTTCCATACCATTTCTATATTATATAATCTTTCTGTAACTTTCTATCAACATGAAAATCTTCTATGTAAAAAAAATAAGAAAACCTTCTATGTAAAGAAAATAAGCTCGGGTTCACAAACTGTTCCCAAACTGTTGCCAAACTCTAATGTCCCCTGGGTGTACGGAAGTGTGTCTAAGTAGACTATTGGTAAGAAATTTGTGGAAAAATCTATTACTCTCCATCTGTAATATTATTGGCTAAACAACATTATTTTCTGAGAAATGATTATGACATTGCTAATTGAAAAAACTTATTTGCTGTTTGAAATTAACCTTTAACCTTAATTTACAAGACACTAAAATTTACCTAAAATTTACCTAAAATTACCTAAAATTACCTAAATTAATTTGGTAGTAAAAATACCAATTGCGCAGAAATTCAAGGTGGTGATCAATTTTTTTTTGCAGCAATTATCCAATCCGACAGTCCAATCCGACAGACAGACATATCTATTTTTAAACTTTTGATCTAAAAACTTTAAACCGATAAGATTTTCTTATTTCAACTCATTACTTCTATTGATTACTTCATTACTTCTCTTCATTACTTCATTATTATCATTGCCTGCTGCGCTCACTGTTAGCTGCGTTCAAGCTGCGCTCACTGGTAGCTGGTTTCACTGTTGGTGCTTGTCGGATGGAATTTTTCATCAACTTTCTCATTAACCGCTGGTAAAATTGAAAAAAAATTTAACCGCCACAAGTTGAAGTAGGCAATGCTAACTGAAAAAAACAGTCAAGATTGGGTATTACTTACCTCCTATTGATTGTTAGATTGTTATCTTGTTGTTCCAAAAAAAAAAAAGACAGACACTCTCTGAAAAGGACAAAATCTTGTGAATATTTTTTAGCCTTTTGCTATACAAAAACCGGACTGAAATTTAGACAAAAATCTGTCTTTACATCCAAAAAGGCTTTGAAAATTAGGTAATTGGGTATTCTTTTAAAACAGATCTAAGATCTAATTTTGAGTTCTTTAATTACTAACTCCCACCGCCGTAATTGGATTTGACAGGATTTGACAGGATTCAGTGTGTTTTAACTTCAAGATTTAAATCTGATGTGAAAAATCTGATCTGAGAAAATTCTAAAACGCGTAGCGACAGAATTGCTGCAATTCTATTGCTAACTATTGCTACAATTTAATCAGTGGCAATTAATCAGTTGCAACCAAAGAGTTACAGCGATAAATCTCAATGTTTAAACCTTTAAACAGTTTAAGGTTTGGTATATCTAATGTATATAGTTAATATAATTTTAAGTCTTTAAACTTAGTGGTAATAAAAATTTTGAATTGAAATCTCGTGACTTTGGCGTGACTTTCGATGTGATTTCGGCGTGACTTCCGCGTGACTTCGGTAATTTGTGGTTAAAGCTGGGTATTGGCGGTGTTGCACGTTGGGTTTGTTGTTTTGGTTACCGTAAGTGATGTCGTGGGGGTGACTTTGACTCCTTATCTGTGCGACATCCCTTATCTTTAAAAGTCTCAAATATAAATATCCCTTCAGATCACAACAAATTTTTCTATTGATATCTCAAAACAACCAAAACAACCAATAACTGCTAATAACTACTAATAACTACTAATAACTAGTACTAATAACTGCCAACTAAGTAAGTAAATTAACCAAGTGTATACCTTAATAACTGAAATTATATATATATGAATAAAACTGTTGAACCATATTATAGTGAAACTTATAATACTTCAATTAAATCATTTAATTTACCATATATTATTAAACTGAATAGTTTTGTTTATTCCATTAAAAGAGATTATAATAAAGATGATTTAAAAAAATTTGAAACTAGTAAAATTTCTAATGAAAAATTAGATGATTTAGAATCTTTTGAAATTATTAATAATTTTGATCAAGAAATGGAAAAGGAAAGAAATTCTGGATCAAAAATTAATAACCAAGAGGAAGATAAAGATGAAATGGTTAAATTATTTAGATCAAATTCTTTAGAACCATATTTTAAGCCAAATTTTTCAGTCAATTATGATCTTTATGATCATGCAATTATTGATGATGATGATGATGAAATTTTAGATTTAAATGTTAATTTACCTCCAATGGTTAATAAAATTAATGCCCGTGATGATTATGATAATGATGTTAAATTTGATTTTTATTTATAAAAAAAATAGTGAAGTAAAAGTAACAAAAACAAGAAAAGAGTGAAAATAAGTGAAAAAAAAAAAAAAAAAAAGATTATTATATAGATTACTACTTTGTATAAAATATAAATTTAACTTACAATTGCGTCTCTAAAATATCCCAAAGAACATAAATTATAAATGAAAGTACTAAATTATCATTCATAGTTAAATTACCTTCAAAAATACATCCTAATAAATTAATTATAAATAATATTTCATAATTACTTTGCAATTTAAGTACAAATCTATTAATTAATTCAAATGAAATAAAACTACTAATGAAAAATGATATTGATCCTTCAACAGTTTTATTTGAACCTTTGAAAGTAATTTTACCAAATTTTTTACCAATTATTGAAGCTATTGAATCACCAATTCCAAGACAAATTAATCCAATTAATTTTTTATCAGTCAAGTTATTATCAGTTTTAAAATGATCTAAAATTATTGGGATACTAATACCTAAAATTAAATAAATATAAGATAAATTTAAAGGACCTTTTAAATCTTTAAAATCTTGAAATTTATATAATTTTTCATAAATAAATTCACCAATAATGGAAATTTTATTACTTCTTATAATTTCAACGATAATTAGTATAACTAAAAATCCTAAAATTCCTAATAATGTGAAACTATAATTATATAATAAACTTGGAGTTATAGTGAATAAAATAATAAAATGCCAAATTTTACGTCTAAAATTGAATTCAAGATTGGTATTGAAAACAATTATAATATAAGTTAATAATATCCCAATCCAAATTCCAAACATTTGTAAATTACTAAATCCATTATCGTTGTCACCTTCAGTAACTAATTCAAAAATCCATTTTAAACTATTCATGCCTAAAACTGAATTTAATTGAGATTCAGTAAAATAATAGAAAATACCTGGAAAACATATACCACTGATAATTTTATTGAATTTGAAAATTGGCCAACTTAAAACTAATCCAATAATTAATGAAATTATTAATTTCTGGAATATAATTAAACTTAAAGTTTCAGTTTTTAAATGGAAGATTAAATTAATTAATCCAATTAAAATAAATTGAATTTCAGATTTCAGTAAACTCTCATTTAATCCTGATTTGACTACTCTATCTTCCTTATTCTCTTCTTCATCATCTTCTTCATCATCATCTTCTTCTTCTTCTCCTTGTTCTTTCTTTTTAATTTCTACTAAATCATAATCAATATCTTGTTCAATTACCTCTTTAGAAATTTCATGTTCTTCATTACCAACATTAATATACTCAAAAATATAATTTAAAATAATCATACATCCTAATTTTTTAAAAAATTCATTAATTTCATTAATATCACCATACAATACATAAAATATAACACTACTAAAACCTTTAACAAAAATTGGTAAATTTTCAATTACAAAATAATTTAATGATAAATTTTCAATTAGTTTAAAATCATTCTTAATTACTAAAATATTAGGTAATAATACCACATAAAGTAAATTAAATTCAGGTAATTTAGGCTTGTTAATTATTTCCCCCATTAAATATTTTTTATAACTTAATCTATAAGTAACAACAATTCCAACTATAACTCCCATATAATTCATTGCAATTTTTTCCCAAAATGACCACCCTTCATTCATACTATTATAAAACAATTGACACATATAGGCAAGTCCTAAGATTTGTAAAGTTTTGGAGTAAGTTAATTCATCATTTAAGAAATCTTGAATTAGATAAATTTGATTGAATGGGAATGGATAAGTTGTTGGATCATCATCTCCAAAACTTCCATTTCCTCCTTCACCACCATTTCCACCACTTTCACCGCCATCGACTCCAGTTTTGGATCCCTTGGTTGCCACTTCCTCTTCCATTGACGGAACAGGTGCTGTTCCTTCAAGACCTCTAAATCTTGAAGCAGTACTAGTGATTGGTTTTGGTGATACTTTCTTCCTACCCATGTTATTTTTCGCAGATTTTCCACCGTCTCACCATCACCAGAATATCCCCCACACAAAATACCTCTTCCAAGTCTTTAAGTCAAGTCTTTGAGTCTTTAAGTCTTTGAGTCTTTCGGTCTTTACGGTATTTCGTTGCATCTCTTACATTGCTGAAGATATGGGTGACTTTTTAGGAAAAACATTTATGTGATTTGTCTCAAATTCAGATAAATCCAGGTGTAGTAGAAGTTGCAAAAACCACATAAAAATCACGAAAAATTACATAAAAAAGATTAGCCAAGAAAGAGGACACACAGAGTAGTGGTGAGCATCGGTGAGCACCCGTCCAGATCGTATGAAACCACAGCCATCCTCTTGTTCCTAGCCATACCCATTTCAATCGAGAAACCATTCAAGAGATCACTTGGGGGAGGAGGGGCATCAACAGATTGTGCCAACCCCAAATTGCAACCCAAAAAATGCGAAGATTTTTAGAGTTTTGGCAAGATCTATTATGGGTTTATTGAATAATTTAAAATTTTACTTTAAATCAGTTGTGTTTGGGATATTGATTGTTTTATGTGCTTCCTATGGAGTCATTGCATCGACAATACTTCGTTTAGTTGGTAAAAAAGAATATAGTCAATATACGGTTGCTAGAGCATTTTATTATTCATTTTCAACATTTTTAGGAATTAAAATTAAAATTAATAATGAAAAATATTTATTTGATAAACCAGGTTTATTCATTTCAAATCATCAAAGTGCTTTAGATATTTTAATTTTAGGTAGAATTTTTCAACCAGGTTTTACTGTTACTGCTAAAAAAGTTTTAAAATTTTTCCCATTTTTAGGTTGGTTTATGTTAGCTAGTGGTACATTCTTTATTGATAGAAGTAAAGGTGAAAAGGCAAGAAAAGTTTTAGATGAAGCTTTAGCAGTAGTTAAAAAGGAAAAAAGAGGTTTATTTATGTTCCCAGAAGGTACAAGATCTGGTACTACTAATTTAGAAATGTTACCTTTTAAAAAGGGTGCATTCCATTTAGCTCAACAAGCAAAAATTCCTGTTGTACCAATAGTTGTTTCAAATTATTCAAATATTTTCCATTCTAAATCAAAAACTTTTAATACTGGTGAAATTATTATTGATGTTTTACCACCAGTTCCAACAACTGATGTTAAAACTAAAGAAGATATCGATGAATTAGTTATAAAAGTAAGAACTTTAATGATTGATCAATTAAAAAAAATTGGTTATTCAAAAATTCATGGTGAAAAAATTAAACCTGATGTTGTTTCTCCAACAGTAACTTGTCATGAACCTATTGCTGATAATGATTCTGATGATCCAGTAAAAGATGATAACGGTGAAGATAATGATGTAGAAGTTGTAGAAAATGAAGTTTTAGAAAATGAAGTCTCAGAGGAATCTCCTTTAATGACTGCTAAATAAGTTTTAAGTTTTAATGTATTGTCTGTCCATTTATAATTACACACATTTCTCTCTCCTTCTATTTCTTTATATTATTAAATTATTCAATTATTGCTTTGGTTTTCTTTTTAGTCTTTTTAATTACTGGTTTAGGTGAAGAACTTTTTTCCTTTTCTGATTTAACTAAATCAGTTTTCTTAATTTCCAATTCCGGCTCTTTTGAAGATTCTTTTGTTGATGGTATAGTTTCACTTGGTACAGATTCAGGAATAACTTTAATTTTTTTACTTGATTTCTTAGTTTTTCCATCTTTATCTTTCTTTTTTGATGATTTTGCTGATTTTGATGATTTTTTTAATTCTGGTTCCTCCTTAGATTCTAATTTACTTCTAAGTTCATTTAAATCTACTTCATATTCAATATCATTTGTTTCTTCACTACCATTTAAATCAAAATTATCTAAATTTGAAGAATCAATCATAATCATATTTTTACCATTTTTCTTTTTCAACTTCTTTTTATCTTCTTCAACAATGGGTAATTCATTATCTCCTTCCTCTGCTAAAATCAAAACTTTTTCTTTCTTTAATTTGTTCCTCTTCTTAATTTTTTTATCCTTCTTCACACTTGAACTAGTTTCACTTTCAATATCATCATCAAGATCAATTAATTTTTTAGTTTTAGTTTTAGTTTTATTTTTTTTACTAACTTTATCTTCTCCAATATAATATGGATCATATTTAATTCTTTCTAATCTTTCTTGTTTATTATTATGAGAACCACCATTACCACCATTACTTATTATCTCTTGTTTAATTTCATCAATTTCTTCTTCTAAATCAGATGCTACTTCATCTTCTAAATCACTAAACAATTCAAATTGTGAATCATTAATAATAGTTTCTAAATCTAAATCTTCAGGTACTTTAATTAATCTTTGACCAGATTTTGAAACTGGATTTAATTGATATGATTTAAAAAATGTTGGCAAAATATGAGTTAATAACATTGGAAGTGTTTCAAATTCTTGTTCTTTAGTTTCTTGTGATTCTTCATCTTTTTCGACTTCTTCTTCTCTATCTTCTTCTTCTTCTACGTCAACTGGTTCAGTCGGTTCGGATGGTTTACTATATACTGGTTCCAGTTCTTCATCATCAGTGGATAATTGAATATAATCATTTTCTTCTTCTTCTTCCTCTTCACTATCCTCTTCCTCACTGTCATCATCATCATCATCACTTTCACTTTCATCACTACCCTCTTCTTCAATCAAACGTTTCTGCATAATCTCTTTATAATAATTAACTTCTTCATCTTCTAATTTTTCAATTTCTTTAATATCACTTATCATTGAATCAAATGATAATTTTAAAAATTCTAACCAAGATAAACTACGCTCTTGAATTTCATAATGTGAATGGTTACTCCATAAATTCAAAAATTTAATTAATTTATTTAAATTATAACTCAATTCAATAATTTTTAAATGTGATAACTGATTATTAATTGAAAAATTATAATTATAATCTTGAACAATACTTGAAAATAATTTAACTAATGATTGAATTAAAACAACTAAAATTTCAAATTCTTTATGATTAATTAATTTATTTGGTATTTCGAAATTTAAATTGTCAGTAATTTCAAGTTTTTTATCAATATTAAAATTTATTAATGAATTTAAAATTTCAATTTTTTTACCTAATTTTAAAATATTTGTATTTGCTTCAGTTTCATATTCATTGGCATCTTCATCTTTATCGTCATCACTATCATCATCATCATCATCCTCTTCTTCGTTACCCTTTTTAGAAGGCTTCAAATCATCAATATATTCTCCCATTATCCAATAAAATTCTTTTAATAAGTAAGGACAATCATCTAAAACTCTAGGTTTTAAAATCATTTCAATTATAATATCTAAAATTTTTGATCTCATTGATGGAATTCTAACACTTAAATTTTTAAATTCATTACTAATTTCAATTGAAATTTTTTTACTAATTTCATAACTTAATAATATAGGTTGTTCATTAACTAATGATTTAGAAGGTAATAATGTTAAATTTATCATATCTTTTAAAACTACTATATACCATTTAAAATTTGGTATATTTGAATAATTATTATTTGAACCAATTGATAAAATCTTTAGAACAATTTCTAATTTTAAATTATCTGGTAATATTGTTTCATCATTTGGTATTAATTGAACTAATAAAATTTTAATTAAATCAACTATATTATCTTCATTAATAAGATAATGACAAATTTCTAATGCTTTTTGTTTAATAATTAAATCGTTATCAGTAAGACATTCCATTATAATATTTGAAACTCCTTTAATTTTTGAAATTAATGTTGGGAATACTTTAACAATATTAATTAATGCTAATAATCCAACATATTTTAAATTTGAATCTTTTGTTTCAAAAAATTTCATAATTTGTTCAATACATAATTTTGCAGTTTCTTTATCTTTTGAAGAGTCTGAAATTAACATATTACCATTAATTATACAATTAATACATTCGTAAATTAATGATGAAGCTTGAGTTTTAATCATTAAATCAATTATTGTTGGTAAAATTTTCTTTTTCATTCTTGGTTCAACTTTTGATAAACTTTGAAATAATTTTAAAATTCTAATAATTAACCAATTATTTTTTGTTTCTCCTAAAATTTTAAAAAATTTTGGTAAATAATTTATAAAAATTTTTGGATTTTTTTTACTGATTTCACAAATTACATTAATTGTTGCACTAACAACTGATGTATCATTATCATCTAATTTTTCAATAATTCTATTAAAATTAACTCTTAAACTTTCAGGATATTGTAAAAAAATTTTATACATTGCTAAGATTGCTTTCTTTCTAATATATGGTTTTGAATGATTTAATTTCATTAAAACATCTTCATTAATATCTTTTGATAAATTAGTTGTAACAATTGTTGCAATACCACTTAATGCTAAACCAATTTCAATATGATTATGAGAATTTAAATCTTTTTTAAATTGATTAGTTGCTAATATTAATAGATCTTGTTCATTCTTAAATGATTGAATTGCCGCTAAATATCCAACTCTTTTATATTGAAATTTATTTGATGACATTACTTCTAAAATATGGAAATTACACCATGACATTTCAAATCCATACATTTCTAAATATGCTAATTTCAAAATGGACATTGCTTTGGTTTCCATATCATTGGTATTCAATTCATCTTTACATTCAACTATAGCATTATCAAGAAATTTCAGTAAACTTTCTGGCAGTTCTTTTGAATGTGCTCTAATACCTTTAATTAAATCTGATAATGATTTTTCAAACAGAATTCCAAATGGTTTAAGTCTAGCCAACACATCAGATCCTTGAAATTGAAATGTTGACATATCAATTACTACGATTCAATTTCCTAATAATTTCCTCCACCGTTTTCCTGATTGTTTTGTTGGAATTCTAATATTAGGATCAGGCTGATGTTGTTCTGTCTTTTCTCAAGTCAAAGTTCTCTCCAAGGTCAAGTCGCACAAAATATTTTGATAATGGAACAGGAAGATGAAAGTATACAACAGCCATTGCCGGCATCTATTGAGACCAACGGACTAGTGACCGATGAATATGGTATTTCCAGTGTCAGTGATAGTAGTGATAGTAGTGATGAGTCAGTGGTGGATTCAGACAGTATAGAAGAAGTTGAAGCAGATCAAACCAATACCTCACCATCTATAACGGCTGCAACAAATGTACAATCACCTCAAAATAACAATAATAATGTAGCTGAAAATAATGAAGTTGAAAATAATGAAGCTGAAAACAATGAAGTTGAAAGTAATGAAGCTGAGAGTAATGTAGCTGAGAATGGTGAACATGAGATAGATGAACTGGTTGAAGAAGGTGAACAAGAGGAAGATTACGATGATGACGATGATTACTTGTTAAGTGATGATAATGATGGTGATATTGATGGTAATCATAAACTTGCTTATAATTCAACTTTAGCTGATCATTCAGAATACCTCTCAGGAACTTTAGCTCATGCCTTAGATTCATTAGAATTAGATAAGTCATTGGTAACACAAGCACAATTAAGTGGGAAGTTAAATGATGTAAATCAAAAAATAAATGAAAAAAGAGAAATGGTTTTAGAAAAACTTAAAATTTTAAAAGAATTGCATAAAGATACGTTTGAAATCAAATATGACCCAGAAACTAAAACTGGAATTAATAAAATTCAAAAATTAACTGTAGATATGAAAAATATAGAAACAAGAATTAAAAATTTAAAATATGGTCCACCTAATTTTAATGTATTTTCATTATTTAAAGGTAAAGCTCACGAAGGATTAGTTAATAAATATCCAATAGAGTATAACCAGTCAAAGGATAAAGTACTAGAGAGACAACTCGATGATGTATAATTTCTTATTCTAAAAAAACTTTTGATGCATAAAATTTATATATCTAAAAAAAAGACAAACAGATAAGACAAGTTATACTATTGGCTGTATCTCACAAATCGCTTGTATAAATAATTCCAATACCATCTAACCAGCCACCTGTATAACCATACATTCCAACTATAGTATAACCTTCACCAGGAGATTCTAAAGTAGATAAATGTCCACCATTAGCATTCCCAAGCATAGCAGATTTATCACCATTGGCAAACTCAAGTTGAATGGCATCAATCCATTGTCCATTACGGAAATGAAATTTTGTAATTGGATTCGATGATGAAACTGGAACATCTGTATAATGTGGTTTTTCATTCCCAATTAATACTGTCTTCTCACCACCACTTAATTTGGAAATTGATGTAGAACTAAATTTATCAACTAATTTACCCATATAATTTCTTGGTGGGATTGGAGGAGATGAACCTTTTGAATTTGAATTTGAATTTGAATTTGAATCACCAGAATTAAAATAAAATCTAACACCATCTAATGCACCTCCATGATAAACTCTAACATTTGTAATATTATGTATATCAAACCCAATATATTTTTCTTCTTTACCTTTAGTACCACCCAATCTTTCACTTTTAAACCCACTAATTTCATTCTTAGCAAAACCAAAATTACTTTTAATTATATTCTTTGGATCATTAACACAATGGTTTTTATAATTGTCAATAAATAAATCTCCACCTAATGATAAAATACGTACTTTGAAATTTTCATCAACTTTATTAGTTGATGATTTTAATCCATTAAATAAATTATCATATTTAAGTTCTAATTCATGTATTAAACCCCTACCACCATAACTACGTGGTAAAAATGGTATATGATATCTAGCTAAATCTTGAGTAATTACTTCAATTAAAAATATTCCTGATTGTGATTTAACTAAACTTGAACCCGAAGTTGATGTATTATACAGATTAGGAACTTTCAATAAATATCCATATGAATTATCGTTACCACTAGTAGTAGTGAAAACATGAGATTCTTTATTATCAATAGGTAATGCAAATGATCCATGATGTAAATATCTAATTTTATCTAAAATATTCCAATGACATAATTGATTAGGTGGCCATTGTCCATTGTTCCCAATAATTGCGGTCCTAGATTTAGTTCTAATACATTCTAATTCTCTAGTCATAAATGATCTATTCCACCAAATATAATCACGTAACATAACTCCATCAACTTGATGTGGTGAACCTAACAGATGTCCAATTTCGTGCATAAATGCTCCCATTGTAATATTTAAACATTCCCAGCTTGTACCACATTGATTAGCATCGTTAGCAACTTCTGATTTAGATAAATGAGTAGAATCAAGGAAACATGGGGTAATCATTGGGAAATTAATTGGCCAAGAATGTAAACCATGAGATCCAAATATTGCTAATTTAATATCTCCATTACCACCCCCAAGAGCAGCATGAGTTAAGATTAAATCTTTACTAACATCATAATGAGCATCTAAATAAATAACTGCACATTGAACACAAGTACCCATTTGATCTCTTTTCAGATAAATTTCAGGAGTTTTACGAATAAGATCGAGGGCATGACTAAATAATCCTCCAGTATCAGTACCTTGTGGATTTTGTTGAGCTAAATTTGGATCTCTTAATTCAGCTACCGATTTAGGTGATCTAATAACATGGACTTTAACTTCTTGATGAGGATCCGGAGATCTCACATTATAACCAAATATACCTTGTTGATCTGTAGTTTCTTCAACAAATTGAAATGACCTATTACTAAATCCACTTGATCTCATTTCATCTTGAGTATAGGCTTGCATAATTCTACCAGCGACTTTCAATTTTCTGATAGCTGTATCAAGATTAGCAACTTCACCTCTTTTCAATCTATATTGTGGCATATCATATGAACCATTTGAATCTCTACCTAGAATCAAACATAAATGAATTGGTTTATTCTGGGGTAATGGGAAATATTGTAAAATCAATTCACCTGAATCTAAAACTCTAGGTTGATTACCATTATAATTAGCAAATCCAAACGAATCAATGGTAGCATTATCCATAAGTTTAACTTTAAATATATTCTTTTCATTTGGTGAAACATGAAGTATAGCCTTAAAATTATTATTATTCATTTCAAAATATTGGGGTGGGAAAACTTTATTATCATTATTTATAAATTCCACAACCCCATGACCAATCCCCAAGTCACTCCAACCACTAACAACAACAGTGGAAGAAGAAACAATTTCATTATTAGAATAATTGAATGAAATCGTCATATTATTTTAACACCTAATACCTTTCTCTCTTTTGATGTCTGAGACCTGCTGCGAAATTTCATAATTTTAGCTTGGGGTTATGGATCAGTCCAAAAGAAGATCTGAAGCTGCAACGGCAGCAATGAGGCATTGGAGTCAATTGAAATCCCCTCTGCCTAATACCAAGTTAAAAAGACCAGTGGAAGTTATAGAAATTATTGATTCTGATGAAGAAGTAGTTATACCGAAAAGGTCAAAAATTGAAAAATTATCTTCACCTATACGATTACTTTATTGTCCAAGTAATAAGAATGATGGTGGTAATAACGATGCTGTAAGATTAGGTGAACTTCTAGGAGATAAAGATATGCTTGAAAGTTTCCAATTTAACTTTTCCATAGATGTCGGACTTGTATTAGATTATGTACATGCTGATTTCTTAACAAGAGGGAAATTAACATTTATAACTGGTAACTCAATAATTACACCTGAAATATCACAAAATTATCCGTTCATTTCAGAAATTATAGCACCATTACCTGATAGATTTGGAACTCATCATACCAAGATGATGATTAATTTTTTCAGTGATAGTTGTGAAATAGTTATTATGACTGCTAATCTTACTAAACTTGATTTTGGTGGATTAACACAAATGTGTTGGAAAAGTGGTAAATTAAATCTCGGCAATACTAGATTAATCAAGGGTGAAAGGTTTCAAACTGATTTATGTAAATATATTTTGAAATATAAAAATGGAGATTTAAAAAAATTATCAACTAGATTACAAAAATATAATTTTGATCCTGTTACAGTAGATTTAGTTGGTTCAGCACCTGGTGATTATTCAATGTCAAACTTAACTGATGATGATGAAATTTATGGTTATGGGAAATTATATCAAGTTTTGAAACGTAACAATCAGTTAATAAATGATAAATCAACAGAAAAAAGGCATAATATATTAGCTCAAGTTTCTTCAATTGCATCACCATTTCTTACAGCAAAGGGTAAAATTTCATCTATATTCACACATGTATTATGTCCAATAATATCTGGTGATTTACATTTATTAAAATCAGGTGAATCATCTATTTCAAGTCATCAAAAATACTTCAATTATTTACCTCATATAATATATCCAAGTATTCAAGATATGATTAAAAATGATTTAGGATTTGGTGCTGGTCAAATGTTGCATTTTAAATTCTCCAATCCAATAAATCAATTAAACCAATATAAGCAAACAATTAAACCATATTTGTATAAATGGAATAATGACCCAGAAACAACTGGGAGGGAAACTACTTTACCACATGTTAAATTATATATGTGTGATAATGGAGATAATTGGAAATCTCTCAATTGGATACTAATGACTAGTCATAATCTTTCTAAACAAGCTTGGGGGTCAGGGCAAAGTGTACAAAGGGGCAAACCTTGGGAAGATATAAAAAGGTATAAAGTTTCAAGTTATGAGTTAGGAGTGTTAGTGACACCTTCCAATTCAAAGTCCAAATTAATACCAAGTTATAAAAGCGATAAATTACCAGTTGAGATTAACAATGGTGAACCAGTAAGACTCCCATTTCAGTTACCTCCCACTAGATATGGGAAGGACGAAAAACCTTTCAGTCAATTGGAAAATTACGGGAATATAAGAGATAAGTTCAACCAGACTTACCATGGACTTGATGAGTTAAATAATATAGGAAATTAGGAAATTAGAACAATATACTAAGTATTAAAATCGCAAGCGATCTTATTACCTAAATTCATATCTGTTTTTTCATCCATTGTACATTAAAAAGTGCTACAGTTATCCGAGGAGATTAATAACACCCAGTTAGCTAGGTGCTTTGTTGCTCTTAATTCAGGGTAGCGAGGCACATCAAGACCATAACTTTGAAGACTCCACCTTAATTGAGCACAATTCATAGATTGCACATAGAAAATTGATAACCTACCATTTTTATTTCTATTCCGAGGAGAATTTGCAACTTCTATAAGAAATGGTGGAAACCATCCTCTACAATTTGCTTAAGATCAATGTTGTAGAATCTTAAATACCTATTTAACTCTTCACTATCGTACCATCAACAACACTTAAATTATAATATAAAATCACATCACGTGACATATAATCAAAAACTTTAGATTGATTGTTTAAAGTTTAACACATTACTTCAACAAACAGCGTCCAGGAGTTACACAGAAATAGCTGAATAGCACTTCAATCAAGAGATCCAAGAGAGAGAGAATACAAGATTTCTAGATACAATGAAACCATCAGATGAATGATTTTCTTCCAGTTGAGCCAATTCTGTAGAGAAATATTGAATTTTGTTCCAGATGAAGTACTATGAGGAATCAAGTGCCACAGTCCATCAATACATTAGCGTATCATCATCACATCACATCGTCACATCACATCTCATACCCCATAGTTAAGGAGATCATGGAAAGTGGTCTGAAGTGAAATCAAGAAAACGCGTCTGAGATTTTTTTTTCAATTTTCTAATCTTAAGCGGTTAACAGGTTTAACCATGCATATCAAAAGGATTATAATTCAAGGATTCAAGACTTATAAGTCAACCACAGTAATTGATGTGGTATCACCTCAATTCAATGTTGTAGTGGGACGTAATGGATCAGGTAAATCGAATTTTTTCCAAGCAATTAGATTTGTATTAAGTGATGCTTATACTCATATGACGAGAGAGGAAAGACAAGGATTAATTCATGAAGGTTCAGGTACTGTAATGTCAGCTTACGTTGAAATTATCTTTGATAATACTGATAGAAGATTACCTATCAGTAAAGATGAAGTTTCTGTTCGAAGAACTATTGGATTGAAAAAAGACGATTATTCATTAGATGGTAAAGCAGCAACAAGATCTGATATAATGAATTTATTAGAAAGTGCTGGATTTTCAAGATCAAATCCATATTATATTGTTCCACAGGGGAAAATTACAGCGTTAACTAATTCAAAAGATAGTGAAAGATTATCATTATTAAAAGATGTTAGTGGAGCTAAAATATTTGAATTAAGATTAAAAGAATCATTAAAAGAAATGAATAATTCAAATTTAAAAAGATCAAGAATTGATGAAGCATTAAATTCAATTGATGAAAGATTAAGTGATTTACAAATTGAATCAGATGATTTAAAAGATTTTCAAGAATTGGATAAATTAAGAAAAATTTATGAATTTAATTTATTTGATAGAGAATTAAATGAATTAAATAATGTTATTAATAATTTAGAAATTCAATATGAAGAAGATTTAGAAACAAGTCAACAAGATTTAGAACTTTTAGAAGATCAAGAAAAAAATAATTCAAAATTAAATGAAGAAATTAATGAATTAAAAAATAATTTAAAAATTTTAAGTATTGAAAAGGAGCAAAATGATATTCATTTAAAACAATTAATTAGTAATGTAACATCAAAAGAAAATGAATTAAATGAATCAAATAATGAAAATAATAATAATAAATTAAAAGAAAAAGAAATTTCAAAGTCAATTGAATATTATAAAAAATTAATTTCAAATACAAAAAATAATATTATTAAGAATAAACCAAAATTAATCGAATTACATGAAGAAGAAAATCAAATTAAAAATAAATTGGTTGAATTATCAACTAAACAAAGAGCATTACATTCAAAACAAAATAGATTTCTGAAATTTAATTCAAAACAAGAAAGGGATTCTTGGTTAAAAATTCAAATTAAAAAATTTTCAAAAGATTTAAAAATTAAAGAAATTGAAATTAATAGATTAAATGAAAATTTAAATTTGAAAAAAGAGGAAATTTTAGAATTAGAGAATGACGAAGAAGATTTTGAAGAAAAATTGAAAACTATTCAAACTACTAAAATAAATGAAATTAATAATTTTAAAAAACAAATTAATGAATTAAAATTTAAAATTAATGAAATTTCTGATAAAAGAAAATCATTATGGAGAGATGAAATTAAATATAAAAGTATTAATGATTCCTTAACAAATGATTTAAATAATGCAAATAATTTAGTTAATCAAACAATGGATAGATTACAATCTCAAGGTCTTTCAATAATTGATAATTTAGTAAAAAATTTAAAATTACAAGATCATTATTATGGTCCATTAATTAATTTATTTACTGTTAGTGATAAATATAAAACAGCTGCTGAAGTAATTGCCGGTAATTCATTATTTCATGTTATTGTTGATAATGATCAAACTGCATCAATTTTAATGGAAGAGTTAATTAGACAAAAAATTGGTAGAATTACATTTGTGCCACTTAATAGAATTTCAATTCCTTCAGCAGAAATTGAATACCCTAATTCAACAGAATACCAATGTATACCATTAATTAAAAAAATTAAATTTACAAATCCAAAAATTTCAAAAATTATTCATCAAGTATTTGGTAAAACAATTGTTGTTAATGAATTATCAAAAGGATCAGAATTATGTAAAAGATATAATCTTTCAGCAATTACTTTAGATGGTGATAGAGTTGATAGTAAAGGAGGATTAACTGGTGGTTTTAGAGATTATAAATTATCAAGATTAGATGCAATAAAATTACAAAATAGAAAGAAATTAGAATTAAATGAAAATAATGAAAATATTAAAAATTGTCAAGAAGAAATTAATAAATTAAATCAAATTTTTACAAAATTAAATAATGAATTAACTGAAATTATGAAAAAATTAGATGAAATTAATTCAACTGAATTACCAATTAAAAATGAATTAAATAATTTAAAAAATAGAAAATTTAATTTTGAACAAGATTTAAAAAGTTTACAAATTAATTATGATTCAGTTTTAAGTATTAAACAAAATTTAATTACAAATATTCATGAACATGAATTAGAAATTAATTCTGAATTTACTGATAATTTAAATACTGAAGAATTAAATAAATTAGAAAATTTAAAAAATGAAATTAATAAATTTGAAGATAATTTAACAAAAATTGTTTCAGAAAGTAGTGAAATTGAAAATAATTTAATAAAATTTGAACTGGAATTAATTATTAATTATAAACCACATTTAAATAAATTATTAGAACAATTAAATAATTTAAATAAAATTGAAGATTTTGAAATTGAAGAAATTAAAAATGAATTAGCAAGATTAAAATATCAATTAAATGAGTCCAATTTAAAGAATAAAAAATTTCAAGATGAATTTAATAAAATTAATAATTTAAGTATTTTGAAAAAAAATGAATCAGAAAAAATCAAATTAAATCAAATTAAATTAATGAATAAAATTGAAAAATTTAGTAAAAATTTAGAAAAAAATTTAAATAAAAAATCAATTTTAATTATTAGACGTAATGAATTAAACAAAAAAATTAGTGATATTGGAATTTTACCTGAAGAAGCTTTTGATAATGAAAAATATGATAATTTTGGTAATGATGAATTATTAAATAAATTAAATAATATTAATAATGATTTATCAAAATATGCTCATATTAATAAAAAGGCAATTGAACAATTTGATATTTTTACAAATCAAAGAAATGATTTAGTTGAAAGACGTAAAGATTTAGATGATTCAAAAATTTCAATTGAAAATTTAATTGAAGATTTAAAAATTCAAAAAGATGCAGCAATTACAAAATCATTTAAAAATGTTGCCAAAAGTTTTAGTCAAATTTTTGAAACTTTAGTACCTTCTGGTGTTGGTAAGTTGATTATGCAAAAGAAAAGAGTTAATGAAATGGAAGTTGATCAAGAGAATACTAATGAAGAAGATAATAATGATGCTAATGATGAAGAAGAAGAAGAAATTAGAAATACTGAAGATGCAGATATTGATAATCGTGATCATATTGAAGACTACGTTGGAGTTTCAATCTCAGTTTCATTCAATTCTAAACATGATGAACAACAAAGAATTGAACAATTATCAGGAGGTCAAAAATCTTTATGTGCAATTACCCTTATTTTAGCGATTCAAAATTGTGATCCTGCACCATTTTATTTATTTGATGAAATTGATGCAAATTTAGATACTCAATATAGAACTGCAGTTGCTTCAATGATTGAAAATTTAAGTAATAAAGCTCAATTTATTTGTACTACTTTTAGACCTGAAATGTTACAAGTTGCAAATAAATTTTATGGGGTAACTTTTAGTAATAAAGTTAGTACTGTTGCTGAAATTACTCGTGAAGATGCAACTGCTTTTGTTGAAGGTCAACAACAACAGCAACAAGTGGCATAGAGAATAGTAATCTATGGTAGTGATAGAGAATAGTGATAAGAAGGTAGTAATAGGAGGCAGTGTAGTGTAATTAGTGTAATATAATGTTTAATGAACCTATATGCGTTATCGAACCACAATGGTGCGAAAGGTAATAGAATATGAAATCTCAAAATTAGCCAACCTCAGATATGAAGACACTTAGCAGATCTCAGGTCATTGAGATGATTGATGAAGGGAAAGTCATAGTCATTTACCAAGGTTATGCACTTAATCTTACAAATTGGATGCCTTATCATCCAGGGGGTGAAAAGGCAATGTTACATATGGTTGGAAGAGATGCTACTGATGAAATGATTGCATACCATAGCCCACAAACAGTTGAAAGTTTTTTAAAATATAAAATTGGTAAAGTTGAAAATTGGGAAAATTTGTTACCTCCAATCCAGGGGGGACTGTATCGTCAAAGGTCTACAAGAGGGGATGAAACTTTGGATGCTAAATTAGATACTAAAAATAGTTCAGATGAAGGTTCAATTATTTCAAATGATTCAGAAGACGATATAACAGATAGGGATATGAAGGTTCAACCAAAAGTACCTCAAAATATCCTTATTACTGATGAAAATAAAGATACTTTATTCCCATTATATAAAAATCAAACTATTGTAAATCCTAAAATTTTAATGGATAAATATGATAATGAATTAACTCAACAAGATTTATCAACTATACCAAAATTAGATTATAAAACTCAACAATATTTAAGAGGTGAATATGATAAATTACATGCCGAAATTATACGTCAAAATTTTTATCAATGTGATTATTGGAATTATATTAGAGAAATAATTAAATTAGCTAGTATGTTTTTATATTCAATGTCATTTTTTAAATTAGGTTATTATAAAATTAGTGCAGTGATTTTAGGATTAACATGGCAACAAGGTACTTTTATTGCTCATGATGCAGGTCATTTATCAATTACACATAATTATTATTTTGATAATATTTTTGGATTTTTAATTGCTGATTTTTTTGGAGGATTAAGTTTAGGATGGTGGAAAAAAAATCATAATGTTCATCATTTAGTTACTAATGATCCAATTCATGATCCTGATATTCAACATTTACCATTTTTTGCAGTTTCAACAAGATTATTTAATGATGTTTATTCAACTTATTATGATACTTTTTTAAAGTTTGATTCATTTGCTAAAATATTAATACCATTTCAAAAATATATGTATTATATAATTTTATCATTTGGTAGATTTAATTTATATGTTTTATCATGGGGGTACCTTATTAGAGGTGAAAGTCCTAAAAAGGGTAAAGCATCATGGTTCCGTTATTTTGAAATTATTGGATTATCATTTTTCGCTTATTGGTATTTTTATAAATTAATTTATTGTTCATTACCAACAAATAATGATAAATTTTCATTTATGATGATTTCAAATATTTCAAGTTTTATAGTTCATGTTCAAATTACATTATCACATTTTGCAATGTCAACTTCAGATTTAGGTGTTAGTGAATCATTCCCACTGAGACAAATTAGAACAACAATGGATGTTGATTGTCCTAAATGGTTAGATTTTTTCCATGGTGGTTTACAATTTCAAGCCATTCATCATTTATTCCCTAGATTACCAAGACATAATTTAAGAAATGTTCAACCATTAGTAATTAAATTTTGTGAAAAAGTTGGTTTAAAATATTCAATTTATGGATTTGGTGAAGGTAATGAAGTTGTTATTTCCAAATTAGGTGATATTGGTAAACAATGTAGTATAATGCTTGATGCAGCTAAAAAATTTAGTCATGAAGATATAACTCCTTAAAAAGAAAAGGAAAAAGTATGAAGAAGTATAGGAAAGAAAAAGTATGAAGTATAGGAAAGAAAAAGTAAATAGATTTAATAGAAATGATATATATTATGCCAGTAAATCATGATTAATTAATCCCTTTGAATCTAAATAATTTAAAAATTCAATAAACTTTAAATTTTGTTGAATTTGATCAGTTTTAACTAATTTTTTGAAAAGGGAATTTTCATTATTTAATTCATACCTTTGAGGTATGGAAAATTTTAAATTATTTATAATTTTAAAATTATTATCTTGATGTAAATTCTTACAATTATTACCATACTTACAAGATTTATTATTTTGATAAAATTTACAAACTTTCCTATTTTTATCAGGTTTGGTATCAGGTTTATGAATTTTTTTAAATTGTTGTAATTCTGAAGTTTCTACTTGTTCTAACCTCCGTTTACGTTGGATATTCTGGGATGTGGGCCAATTCTTCTTCCGTTCTGCAATCCAGTTCCGTATATCTTCCTCTGTTTGAAGCCTTATAGTTGTGCCTTGAATTGTAATCAGTTCTTCTTCTAAATCATTATTATCTTCATCATTATCTTCTTGCTGAAGTTCCTCTATTGGATGTTCCACCTTCTCTAACATAGCGTCAGCACTATCATCTTTCACTAGCTCATTGGGCAAATGTGTTGGCAAATCAAACAAGTCCATCCTTTCTCTTTCTCTTTCTCCTTACCTCTACCTTTCTTTACCTCTTTCTGTCTACCTTTATTTTTATCTTTCTCTTTCTGTCTGCATCGCATAGTCGCGACATTGCGACTGAAATTTTAGGTGCGAAATTCAGAGATAGTAACAGAAGTATATATTGATCAACTACATTCTCTAGCCAGGAACCAGCCACCAGCAACCAGCAGCCACCAGCTAAAAAAAAAAAATCAGCTATAAAACACTAGCGTTCAATTAACCACAGCATATTTCTTCCAAACAACAGCAGGCCAATAAAGTCACACAACATCCTAAACAGCACCCGTGTTCTTTTTTGGGTTCTTGTTGGACATAAACTGGTTGTTGTTGAGGGTACCCTTGTTGATATCCTCCTTGTGGATACCCTTGTGGAGGGCCTTGTTGATACCCTTGTTGATAGCCTTGTGGTGGACCTTGTTGATAACCCCCTTGTTGATATGACATTCTTTAACTTAACAATTTAAAAGGTTTAAATGTTTTTTTCAGTTTTTTGCTACGTGCGGATTGTCGAATTTATATAAACATGAAATTTAAACCTGGCTTAGGAAATTACTAAATTGGTAATATTACTTCAGACACAAAATATATCTAACTACATTGATATTGATTCTGGTTATATCGATTATATCAATTCTTGGTTATACTGATTCTTGGTTATATAGTGATTGAAATAGAAGGTATTAGGTCTCAAATTTTGACACATTACACTGCAAAAACTAAAACTGCAAACTAGGTTAAGTAGGACTATAAAACTAACTATATTACGTTTGAAATTTTGATATGATCCTATTAATCAGTATAGTATCAATCATTAAAATCAATCATAGCGTATCAATCAAGACTACCAAAAGATTTATTCTCGTTTGGTCTATTGACGAAGGTTTAAAATGATCTGACACGAAATTGCAAATAATCTTGTATCTCTTTATGATGTCATAACACCTGTCAAAGTTTTATTTCTTTTTCTTTTTCTATTTTTTTAGGTCCCACAATACAGATTGAACTTTATGCATAGCACATAGAGGGACTCAAAAAACTGTTTTTGGTAGAAGTGTTGAAGAACTGCTGTTGTTGTTAATTCCCCCATTCTCACGAATTTTTATAACCATTGGTCTTACCCCCCTATTTGGGCTATGTAATGTTATTTCTTATTTGTTTATGATATGAGGTTGACACATTAATTATTAACTACTAGTTTAAATTAGCTATCAATAATTGGTGGTTAATCGTTCATAAAGTGGTTGTTTTTTAAAGGATTTCATGTTTACAAAGAGAAATTCGTTTACAAATTGGATTTTCCCTACATGCCCAAAGTATTCAGCTTACAGAATTTGTTTACTAAACACTCTTATTAATCTACAAAATTATATATTTTATAGTTATAAAGTTTATAGTTATAAATTTTATAGTTGTTTATTTCAGCATCTTTTTGTACCTGTCCCTGACATGTGAACTAAATTTAGTTTTCCGCACAAAGTGCAAACACCAGTACACCCACCAGTTTTTTTAATAAATACTGTTCCAGTCTCCACAATTCAACTCTATGCAATTACTCTAAACCTGAAAAGAATTGATTGATTTGCGGCTCATAATGAAAAAGAATGAATCTAGATAAAATCCAGATAAAATAGAAATATAATACAAAAACATAAATTGACTACAAAAAATTATTCGAATTATTATATACCAAAAAAAAAAAAAGGAACCTAACGAGCAGTGAAACCACCGGAACAGAAAATAGTTTGACCATTAATCCAGTAACCTTCAGTAACTAAGAATCTAACAATTGGAACAACATCTTCAACATGAGTTAATCTACCTCTGTTTGAACAAGTTTTATAAAATTCTACAGCATCTGGTTGTTCACCACCATTATAGAAAAATGGAGTTTCAACAGGACCTGGAGCAACACAATTAATACTAATACCTTTTTGTAATAATTCTTTTGATGCAGCTTTAGTAATATATTCAACTGGAGCTTTAGTTGATTGATAAACTGAATATAATGGAGTATAAGCAGCTAATAATGAAGTAACTAAAGTAACAATTTTACCATTTTGATTTAATCTTTTACCAGCTTCTTGAATAAAGAAAAATGCACATTTATTATTAGCAACATCCATAGCTTCAAATTCTTCTTCAGAAATAGTATCTAATGGTTTTTTTAAAACTTTACCAACAAAATTAAGGGCAATATCAATTTTACCACCAAAGAATTTTTCAGCAGCATCATAAAATGCTTTAACTTCACTACCGGTATTTAATGAACCTTGATAAAGTTCAACTTTAACAGATTTTGATAATTTAGCTTTTAAAGCTTCAGCATTAGCTTTATCTTTTTCAGAATGGAAATGTAAAAATAAATTAGTACCTAATCTAGCTAATTCTTGAGCACTGGCACCACCCATATTTTTAGTACCACCAGCAATAATAGCATTTTTACCTTTGATATCAGCTTCACCAGTTAATTGAATTGACATTGTTAATTGAGTTTTGTTTATTTAATTGAATTGAGTTTTGTAATTTAATTTAAATCGAATTGAAATCCAAATTGAAATGATGAAGAAAATAAAAGAGAAAATTGACTTGCCCTTATATACTTTTTTTTCAAAATCTTAATTAAAAGTGGAAAAGCGATTGCTATGCGTTTTTACAATACAAAAGAAAAATTACTACATTCTACAATCTTCTAAACTTTAACAAGCCTAAAAATTAATTGGCCAGAATGCTAACCGGAAAAAGTTCACACTGCATAAACTAAGTTTTATTTACCTAATTAAAAAATTATAACTTCCATAGTGTGGTGAATTAGGGGGAAGTGAGAATTGTTACTGAAATTTGGCATTAGGTGTTAAGGCCCAATGCGGCAACCACCGATGCTCACCAAATTTCTTGCATAATTTAGGACCGTATAATCACCGAATGAATTTAAGAGAAAGACACCATAACCACCATAGATCATTAATTATCATTCTACAACGTAGGTAAGCTAAAGAGATACCAAGACGGAAGTTAAGGAGTAACGGCAGTTAACTAAAGTTAGTAATATCCTTTCAATTTCTAATTACCCTTTTCCCTTTTCCCTCATACCTTAATTAGTTCACAATTCCCTTCACAATTCCCTTCACAATTCCCTTCACAATTCCCTCTTTCCATTGCAAATTATTTTTTAAAAGTGAGGAACAATAGGGGCCCTCTGTATTTGTCTAAATATAGTGTTTCCTGGATGAATAGCTTAACTCCCTTAAATGAATATCGGTTTCTTGTGGGTTTCAAAATGGGACTGTGTAATCAGTTATTGATCTAAGTAGTTTAACATCGCTACAACTATAAGTTGATAATTAAGTTCATACAAAGTTTGGTTGAAAATATTCATCAAGAATAACTAATTCTACTACTAGTTGCATTCTTTCACGCTAAATGTATAGTCACCTCAGCAATTAGATGGTGAATTATACTGTATTGCTACAACATTTAAAAAAGTACTATAATCAATGCAAAAACAACTTTTAACTAAGATTGAAATCAATATTGTCAGTTGGTAGTTGATAAGTGTCCATTTCTCGTTCTGTCAAGAGCCATTTTACCTCACAACATGGCTTATACATATTTTTCAACTATATGGGTAATTTTAGTATTATCATTACTTCAATAGAAAATTGTGTAAAAAACGGATTATATCAGTGAAGAAGGATCAAATCCATTTAGAATCCTTAAAACTTTACCTTTGCAGATGGAAAAGTCACCACATCGATTATGGTTATATTTTTGTTTTTGTACGAGTAGCCTTGATTATATCAGTGAAAACACTCGAGATTTATCTAAGTGATTGTTAGTGATTTATCAGTTAGAGTTAACAGTTAAAGACTAATATGGCCAACTCTAAGTAATATTTACGTTTAAAACAATGATACCAAATATTCAATTAAGACTTAAGATATAACCTGTCATATAAAATGAAATCTGTTTCAACATAAGAAGTCACGTGTACTCATAAACAAATTTACAAATTTGCAATAACAGATCAAGACAGAAGTTTAAATTGTTTTTGGAACGGTGAATATTGATTAATTCACTTTCAATTTTTGATGTTTACACATCTTAATTTTTACTTTACCGCCCACTTGGGAAATAAACAACATGCCAAGTCAATTTATCTATAATTATAAGCAATATTGATTAATTCCATATAGGAGTCATGTATCGAATGTCATATTTCTTAGCACTGAATTTTCTTTTTCTAACATCATTCAGACCCAACTCCCCTCATAGTCTACTTCGTCTATAATTGTACCTGATTAACTTATATGTCTGGAATCAGTGACTTATGAGAACTAAAGAATCAAAAAACTATTAGAGATAGAGTATCGATAGATATCATTTCATGAAGGTACAGAGTCTGATAATTATCATTATCAGAAATTATTCAGGACCCTTATTCCCCTTGAGGATCGACATATTGTCATTGACAGTGCCAAGGATTTGCTAAATTTATAACTACGACAGTTTTAAAGGGAGCCGTTTGTTATTGGTAAATAATCACTGCCCCTGGTTATACACCTGATTGAATATGGTACAAGTGAATTTCGTTCACTCACTCTCAATCCTGTATTAGTTTTTTGTTCTTTATTAAATTTCGAATATTTACTCCAATGTCAATCTTAATAAGAATACTAAGAGTGTTAGTAACTATGAACTTATTATATTTTCTTTATTTTTTCTTTATTAAATTTCAAATAGTTATATCAACACTATAAAGTTAGCGAAAAAAAAAAATATAACAAAAAAAAAGGTATGAAAAGAGTTTAATAAAAAGTTTCATTCATGTATTTAGTTACCATTAATAATACGTATTCTCTTCTTCTTCTTTATGTCTACCACTTCTTTCACCACCTCCTTTATGGCTGCTATTTACTATCTACTATTTTCTTTATTTGTATCACACGTGGGTTGCTGGGTATTTATTTATAAGCTTTTACATAATATCTCACTCATTATATACTTTATATATAATATTTTTATCGTTATACAATTGTAAGAAACCGTAAGATTACAGTGGTATACTTTTTATCGTATTTAGCGTTGTACCATGTATTTTTTTGCAGCCATTTGAAAAGCTTGAAAGTCGCGAATGCCACTGTGCAAAAAATGAACTTGTGCAATTGATTCATTTTATACACTAACTATTACAAGTCTTAGTAGTGTGACCATATAATCCACAATACACTGTTGATCTCTTCTTAAGTTGTTGAGTAGAATCGTTGCCTATTGCTACACCATAACCCCCAACAAATTTCATTTCATTTTCAGTTGGTTCATCATAATCATAAACATTATCAAAACCATAATCTACTCCCAAAAGGTATTCTTTAGCACATTCATTTAAGATTATATCACTTGATGTCATATTAAGTTGTAACCCATCAGTACGCATCATAATAACCATATCTTCACTGTCATCAACTGAATAATCATAAATATTATCTCCTAAACATTCTTTAAAACTCTGCCAATCATTATCAGTTAAACTACCATTTATGTCATTGTAACCAGTATAACCAGCGAGTGGAACAGCTGATATGACATTGAAGAACACACACAACAGAATAAATAAACTTACCATATTGAAATCTTGAGAGTTTGAGATTTTGGAGGAAAATTCAGTGTCTTTAAATAGTTTTCAAGAAACTCCATTTTAAAGCCACTACCCAATTGGTACAATCGGGAAATATGAAAAGTTCGAACTCTATTAATATTAAGCCAGTTTTAGCTTTCAAAAGTGAGTAAGTAATACGTTGTCACCAATTAATTTGGAAAATTACCAATCTGGTAATAGATAGTATACCCTACTATTTGTTTCTCGATATAAACTCGAAATAAATTATCAACTCAACAACAAAAGCAATAAAGATTACTCATGACTATACCCTTTGCAAAAATAATTTATCAAAAAAATAAAGAACTAAATGATAATTAAAAAAAGAAATATAGATCTGTTTCACAGTAAAACTGGTTAAAATTGTGTATACTTTGTCTAAAAATTCATTGAAAAATTGTATGTTTTCTAATAAATTATCACTTGCTGTTCCAAATCCAATTGCCCACTTGAATTTATATTATCTTCAAAAAAAGAACAATTTGATTTATATCTTTAATTATAATCTGCTCTCAGTTTCATTCAGCATTCAGTTTCATTCAGTTTTCAATTCTGTAAACGGTTAGTGCAAAATGTGAATCAACATCTTCAAAAGATTACATTTTGGTGCAAGTATTTAGAGATAGAATAAAATTAATATAGATACATTCATTAAAAAGATTGTAAAGTTTTTTAAAGAATAAAATTTAATTTACAGGAGGTTGAATTAATAATTATCATGATTTCTATGGGAAATAGTAAGAATCAACATATCCTTAGGTATTAATTGATATTTAGTAGGTTAGAATTCATTGGACTAATATTTTCCAATACTATTAATACCTTGTTGTAGTTTTGTGGTTCTAATAATCCATAAATAGCATTTATTTATCCTTAAATGATGACTTATTCATTTTCAATGGTTCCTAAGAGGTTTTATCTTCAAACCTTTCAAATTATACACCACTGAGTCAAAAATATATTCTTTTTAGAATAATATCTATTTCCATTTAATGGAAAGATCTAAAAAATTTTAGACTCTTCTGTTTCTTGAATTGATTTCCATATTTCTAAATTTACTTTCCCATAAAGTCAGTTTCTTTTGTCTTGAAATATTTCTGTTGCCAAGCATTCTAACTTGGTAGACATTACTTCACTGCGTTGAGTTATAACTTTATATTATTTTCACAGCTTCTTTATATGATATTACACTCAATCAAAGATTAAATATTCAAAATACCTTGGTTTATTAACTATATTTCTTAAAGAATATATATTTCCTGAAGTTCTCTTTGTTGATCACCACACCAGTACACCTCATAGGTATGTATTTCTTCCTATATTGATATTACAACTAATTATAACTACAACGACATTACAACAAAGGTGTTATAATTAGTTTTTTTTCTTTGTATTTGTTTTTTCTCAAATTTCACAGGTTTGTATTTGCTTTTGCCGCACCTCTAAAAATCTTTATTTACGATTTTGCAACAGGCTTTTATTTTTAGAATTCCGGTATGATATAAAGTGTGAATAATCTCCCACATTTACAGCAGTTTTATTATCAGAACAACTGTGATATAATTACTTGAATTACTTAACTTACTTGAATTACTTAACTTACTTAAATTATTTAAATTACTTAACTTACTTAAATTATTCAAATTACAATGTTTTTCTTATTCTTCTTATTACCAATTTTTAAAGCTATAACATTTCAATTAGAATCAGATTTAGGTGGAGTTATATCACCAAATATAGATTACTATGTATTTTTAGGTAAAGAAGGAAAAAGTCAATTTCGTTATCAAGAAGATGGAAAACTGTTAAATGTTCTTTTTGATGGTAGACAGTGGAATGTTTATGTTGATACTGATGGATTTTTTAGATATGGTATAGCTGGTGCACCTGATTATTTAAATAATTTTGAATTAGTTGAAGGTTGTTTAAGTTTTAATGATTCAACTGAATTTGGTGTTGATGATGAAAATAGATTAAATTTTTATGGTACTGGTGTTACATTAGAAATTACCAATGTTTCAACAACTCTTTATCCATACTAAATCTTTAAATAAAAGGTTGGTTTCTAGTTAAAAATATACATTCATTTAAAGAGTAAATCAAAAAAAAAAGTACAATCGTGAAAGGAAAAGGAAAACAAGCAAAAAATAGAAAAAAAAGAAAAGGTTGGTTTTTAGTTTGAAATATATATTCACTTAAATTTACTTCTTTTTCTTATTTGAAGTTGAATTTTTTGGTAATTCTTTTAAGAAAGGAATAAATTCTGGTTCACCAGGAATATATTTTCTTAAAACTTCAGGAATTTTTAAACCATCTTCAGTTTGATAATTTTCTAATATACAACATAAAGTTCTTTCAGTTGCTGATAAAGTTGAATTTAAGCAATGAACATATTTTTTATCTAATTGATTTTGTTGTTTAATACCACATCTAATTTCTAAATTTCTTGATTGATAATCAGTACAATTTGAACAAGAAACTAATTCTTTATATTCTTTTTGGAATGGGAACCAAGCTTCTAAATCATATTTTTTAGCTGCTGCATTATTTAATTCACCTGAAACAATACCAACAACTCTATAAGGTAATCCTAAACTTTTATAAAATTCTTCACTTAATCCAATCATTCTATCAAATTCTTTCCAAGAATTTTCTGGTTCACTTAAAACAAATTGTTCAATTTTTTCAAATTGATGAACTCTAAAAATCCCCCAAGCATCTTTACCATGACTACCAGCTTCTCTTCTAAAACATGATGAATAACCGGCATATCTAATTGGTAATTGTTCTGAAGGTTTTTCAAACCATTCATTTGAATGTAATGCACTAATTGGTTGTTCAGAAGTTGCAATTAAATATTTTTCATCATCACCATCAATAACTTTATATAATTCTTCATCAAATTGTGATAATTGAGCAGTTTTAGCCATAACTTCTTTATTCATCATAACTGGTGCTTGTAATGGTACATAATCATTGGTAGATAAAAATGATAAACCATAATTAATTAATGCTTGATTTAAAAATACCCCATATTGTCTTAAAAAATAACCACGATGTCCAACAATTTTAACACCTCTTTCAGGATCATAACCATCTAATCTTAATAAAACTTCATGATGAGATAATTTTGCTGGTGAACCAGTACAACTTGCAATATCACCAACTTGTTGTAAATTTTCTGGTTTCCAAGTTCTAACTAATTCATTATTATCTTCATTTTGAGAATCAATAACTGATTCATGAACTAAATTACCAACTTGATTAACTTTATAACGTAATTGTTGATCAGCTTTTGATTCTTCTTCAGTTAATTTTTTTTTATCTTGTAAAATTTGATCTTTTTCAGCTAATAAATCTTTAGCATCTTCCTTAGCTTTAAATTTTAATCCAATATCTTTTTGAATTTTATTAATTTTTTTATTAGTTTCATCTAAATCAAATCTAATACTGGTCCATTTTTTATATTCTTCAATGATTTCATCAACGATTTCAACCGAATCACCTCTTTTCTTTTGTGACTTCTTAATAAGTTCGGGATCTCCTCCCTTTTCAACTAAAAATGAATTTATGTCTAACATGTTTTATGATACGTTATCCCTGAAAAATTTTTCGGTCTGTCTGTCAGAGAAAAATGCGAGACCAAAGTATCACTTGACTTCGCGATACTCGATAGGGTAAGGCTGGAGAAGGTGAGCACAACCCTAGACAGACATATACAGACATATACAGACAGACTTATAGACAGACGTATATAAGCAGAGACTTATAGACATATACAGACAGAGGCATTACAGACATATATAGGTTGGTAGGTTTGGATAGACATATACATTGGTAGGTTTGGATAGACATATATACATTGGTAGGTTTGAATAGAGAAGAGATAAGAGAGAAGAGATAAAGTGAATGCAACAATTACTATGGGATCGAGCCACCAGTAATACAAGTCCATTGGAATTTGCTAAAACTATTATTGAATCAAGTTACCTTTCATTACAACAAAAATCATCTGTAACCCATTCAAATGGATCAATAAATAGTTTATCACTTGAAAATCAAGATTATCAATTTTTATTAAGTGGTAGTGCTGATCTGTCAATTAAATTATGGGATTTACATAATGAATCAGTTATTGGTAATATCCCAAGAAAAACTGCTCATGATTATGGTATATCATGTATTAGTTGGTGGCCAATTGATAATGGAATGTTTATATCATCATCATTTGATCATACAGTTAAAATTTGGGATACAAATGAATTATCAATAATTCATGAATTTAATGTTAATAATAGAGTTTATTCATTTGATATTAAAAATAATTTAATATCTGTTGCTTCTGATCAACCATTTATAAGATTATTAGATTTAAGATCAAGTTCTAATGCAACTACTTTAAAAGGTCATAAATTTAAAACTTTAGCAATTAAATGGCATCCTAAAAATGATAATTTAATTGCAAGTGGTGGTTATGATGGAGAAATTAAAATTTGGGATATAAGAAGAAGTCAAAGTTGTCTTTGTAGATTAGATATGTTAAATACTTCAAATAATTATTATAGTGATGATAATTTAATTAAAGAAACAGTTAAAGCTCATCTGTCATCAGTTAATGGATTAATTTGGGATCAATTAGGTAATACGTTATTTAGTACTGGTAATGATGATAAAATTAGAGTTTGGGATATGATTAATAGTAATTGGCCTCCAATTAATAAATTAATTAATTTTGGTCCTTTAACTAGAAATAAATTTTTACAAAATTTACCATTAACTTTAAATTATAAATATGAAACTAATTTACAATATATTATATTCCCTAGTGATAATGGGGATATTTATATTTATAGAACTATTGATGGGAAATTAATTCATAGATTACATAGGAAAGATGGTAAAGATGGTAGAATTGTTTCCATTGTAATGGATAAATCTTTTACAAATAGATTTTATTGTGGTTCAATTGATGGTGAAATAACAAAATTTGAACCTGAATTTAATAAATATTTTGATATTGAAAAAGTATTTGATTTAGATAGATAAAACAGACTACATAGGAAAGGAATAGAAATTTGGTAATTATCTCTCTCTCTCTCTCTCTCTCTTTCTACATATATGAGTATATCCCTATATATCTCTATATATATCCCTATATATCTCTATATATATCTCTATATATCTCTATATATATCTGTCGCTCTTATTATCTCTCGGTGTCGTTTGAGTATCTGTGTGAGTATCTGTGTGAGTGTCTGAGTGTCTGAGTATCGGAGTATCTGAAATGTTTTGATAATTCTCGTGATGGAATGAGAAAAAATTATCGTTGATATGAAAGTAAAGTTAAAAGTACATTTAGTACCAATTCAATTATCAAATATCAACAGTACACAACTTGAAAGTTATGGAGTCAAGAAGTTCCTTCATTTAACTACAAGTGATTTATCATTAAAACAAGTTTGTGATAATATTCATAAACAATTTACAAGATTATATCCAAATGATGAAGTTTTAGAAATTGAAAAATTACAAAGTTTTGATAAATGTGATTTAGATCCTGAATTTATTGTGGGTGATATATTAGAGAATAATGATAGTATTAGATTGGTGGTTAATAATTTACCTGAAATGAGTATAAATTTAACAACTCCACAAATTAATTCGGTTATTATGCATTCAAATGGTAATAATCCTCAAGTTAATGGGGATCATAATGTTGATCATCAAATCAATCATCAAGTCAATCATACAATTAATGATTATAATGGTCATGGATTACATCAAAGTACTCCAATGATTCAACCAGCTCCAGTTTTAATTCATGGATCAGTACCTGAAAGTAGTAGAAAAAGAAATGCAGATTTTTTTGAAAGAATTGATAATAATTTACCTAAAAAGAAAAATTTATGGAATCAATCAAATGCAATTGAAAATGCAAATGGAAATGGAAATTATATTGAAGTAAATAAATCAACCACTTCCACTGCCACTTCCACTGCCAAAGTAAACGAAATTGAAATTAATATTGAAAATTCAAGTCCAAATAAATCTATTGAAAAATCAGACAAGACTCATGATAGTATAAATGATTCAATATCATTACCTCCTCCAGAACCAATAATTGATAATATAATCCCAATCAAAAGAAACAGTGAAAATGGTGAAAAAATAGGTGGTAAAAGAATAACTTCAGGAATGTTAAATATTCCTATGCATACTCAAGTTGAAACCGAACAAGCTATAAGTAGATTAGAAAATAAGAGTAATATTGTATCACTGGATGAATCTTCTTCAGAATCAGACTCAGATTCGGAATCAGATTCAGATTCAGATTCAGATTCAGAAGATGAAAAGGAAGAAAAAGAAGAAAAGGAAAATATTAAAAATATCACAGTTGCTGATAAAAAATCGGATTATGCAATGGAAGTAGATGAAAAGGAATTACAAGAAGAAGAATCAAGATTTGATAATGATATTCCAAATGATATAGAAATCGAAGAACCAGAAGTTAAAATCACTAAATCAATCGGAAAGACTGATATTCCAGTAGATACAAAAGAAATTAAAGAAGAAAAAACACTTACACATGACGAAATCATTAAATTTTTAAAGAATAATAGAATTAAAGCAACTAAAGCACAAGTTAAAAAAATTCAACAAGAAGGTAATAATTCATCAAAACAACGTAATTCAATGTTGAAAAGTTTACAAATTGAAATGGTTCCTGATAAGATTTATCCAACCACTGGCAGAAGAAGAAGTAGTAATAAATTAGAAGAACCAAAATCAAAAAGTGAAAAAAAGATAGAAAGTATAAGTAAGAAAAATGAAAAAGTAGTGGAAGAAAGTGATAGTGACGATTCCAGTGATTCTGATTCCGATAGTGACAGTGATAGTGATAGTGATGATTCAGATTCAGATAGTAGTGATGATTCAAATTCAGATTCAAGTTCATATTCAGAATCCGGTTCAGAATCTGATAAAGAACCAATTAAAGTAAGAAATGAAAAATTGAAAACACCAACTAAGACAACTCCAGTTTCATCACCAGTTAAAATTAAAACATCTCCTAGATTAACTAAAAATTCTATTGAAAAACCATCAACCATTGAAAGTTCATCGAGAGGGACATCAAAAGAATCAACAAAAGAATCAAAGGAACCAATTAAAGAACCAATCAAAGAATTAATACCACCAGTATTGAAAAGAGTTGATACTAATGAACCAGAACCACCAGCTGAAAACAATATTAAAGATTTTATCAAAAAAATTAAAAGACCAGTACTTAATTCACTTAGTGATTTAGCTAAAAGTGGAGTACCAGAAGTTAGAGATAAATATTCAACTGCTAAACCAATTAGTAAAGAAGCTAAAACTGCAGATAATAAAAAAGATGACTCAGATAGTGATTCAGGCAGTGACTCAGGCAGTGACTCAGACAGTGACTCAGACAGCGATTCAGATAGTGATTCAGATAGTGATTCAGATAGTGATTCCAGTGATAGCGATGATAATGGGAAAGATAAAAAATTTATTAAGAATGTACGTAAACCTAAAAAGAATCAAGGATTTGCAGCATTGTTAAAAGATGGTAAGAAATAGAAAATTGAAAAAATATAGCATAAAGTAAATAGTAGTATAATAGTAATAGTAATAAGTTATTTAAGTAAAATTCAATGGTAATCAGAACCTGATTAAATCGCTTCGATTCCTGGCTACCTTCTAGAAACCCATAAAGTTTTGTTAATTACAATCCTCTAGATAAGAAAGTTAGGGATTTAAATATGGTCAAGTTTTATTAACTATTTCATTATCATTGCTGATGCAAGGAATAATATTATTCACGTTAAATTTTCATTAAGTAATTTGATTGTGTCTTCAATTTTTGAAGATTCACAAATAGATGTTGGTTATGATGATACTGTAGTTAATTGTGCATTAGAAGAATCAAATTAATTTTGAGTAAAATATGGTAAAGAAATAGAGAAATTAGGTTGAACTCCTCCATAGCCATCAAAAGGACTTGTAATAACTAAAAATAGGATAGTTAAGGACATTTTTATAGAATAAAATCTAATTTTTACAATATCTAATTTTTACAGAATCATCAGAACTACTACCGTTTTTATGAATTTAATTACCCTTGTTAGAGTCTCTTTCAACCAAACTATTCTCGAGAGTAGCTTATTATTAGTTTATAAATATTGTTTTTTATATTTAAAATGTACTTTATTAACCTTACCAAATCTCTTTAATTACCTTCAATTACTGTTTTTTTCTTTTTTTTTTTGTCTAATTATTTTAATTTTCTACCAATTACATCAACCCCCCAAGAATGATAATCATATTGAGTTATTGATTTGGAAGGTAATTTATGATCTTCACTAATTGAGAATAAAATATTTTTATAAATTTCATTAATCCAATTTTTAGCAATATCAGGTTGTTCTAGAACCAAAGTACCAACATAAGTTTCAAAATAATCAGCAATGAATTCCTGTTCATATCTATAAAATTTTGAATTTTGGCAAGTTTCAAAATCTAGGTCTTTCCAAGTATCTAAGTTTGGTACATAATCATTTCTAAATATACCATTTATTATATCATCATTAAGACCATAATGTAAATTATAAGTTAATGCTAATCTTGAAAATAAAGTATTTGTTACTAATATCGTTTTCAATAATGTATAAGATTTTTTTCCAAATGATGATTCGTTAATATAAGGTGAAGAATTTTTAAATTTATATAATAAATTTGATGATTCTTTTGATAAATAATAATCACCTAATCCATCAAAATAAGATAAATCATTTCTTAAAATTTTAAAAATTTCTTTATTATTTGTTGGTTTAAAACCATTTTTAATTAATTTTTCATAAAATGGATGATTTTCATTAATTAAACCTCTATATAATTCTTTATGCATTAAAGATTTAGTTAAATACATTTTATTTTTAATTGGTGGTAAATTAGGTAATTTAATTTCAATATGATTTTTAGTAAATAATGTTAATTTTTTAGGAGTTTTATTATTATATAATTTATCATAATTAATTGAAGCATTTGAATAATATTCATTAGCTAAATCAATTATTTTTTTATAATTTTCATTGGTAAAATCATTATCAGTATTTAAATAATAATTAGTATTTGTTAATTTATAATTTTTCAGATTTAAATAAATTTCAATTAATTTATCAACTAAATTATCAATTTTATTTGATGATTTATCATTTAAAATCATATATCCAATGAATATGAAGAATAATCTATAATCACTGATATTATAATTGTTAACCGTATTGACAAAATCATTGTTGTATAAATAAATAAGATTTTTTAATTCTTCACTTGTAGAACCAACACCAGACTTAATACTAGAATTAACACCAGACTTAATACTAGAATTAACACCAGACTTAACACCAGAATTAACACCAGACTTAATATTAGAATCAACATTTGATGATCTAGTTTTAGCAGCAATAGAAGTTTCATTATCGGTCAATTCCCGATTAATAAAGGTAGCTATATCACTAACCAAAGTTTTAATTAACCCACCAGCATTAGTCCCAATAGCTTTTGATAATTTTTGATAACTATGTAATCTAATTAAATCAAACCCAAGATAATATAAATGTTGTCTTAACCATGATCTTGAAATATAAGATTCTAATGGTATTATATTCATTTTTCTAATAAAATTTAAATTCCTACAATTATTATAATGAATATTATTGTAATGAATATTATTATAATTATAATGAATATTATTAAAAGTAATACTAATACTATTATAATTAATATTGGTTAAATTAGTTAAATTTTTAAATTGTTTATTAAATTGTTTATTTATTATCATTTATATAAATTTCTCCCTACACGTTTAAGATAAGATAATGCGAGTGGTAAATAAACATTACATGTGAGTCAGTCAACAGTTTAAAAGGACCACGAAAGGGTCAACAACGAAGATATCTGTATTACTCATAACCCAGACCACTGCTCACATATACATGTTCCGTAAATATAAGTTTGGAATGGCAGTTTTGCTTAGAGAATGCAAGGGATTGGAGACCTAATTAACTTCTTATTATCAGGTCACTGGTTTAATGGTTGATCCGCAACCAAATTTCGCAACCAAATTTCGCAGCCAAATTTGATCTGTGGAGAGAGATAAGGTGAGTCAAAATCAATGAGTAATAATTAGTTAGCACAATCACTAATTAGGAAGTCAAACCACAGATCGGACGTTGTGTATACAGGGGTACCAGGAGGGGCAGGAGATCATTATCCGAAACAACTTAGAAAACCCCTGTTTTTTTGGGTTTAAAATTGAGGGAAATCTAATAAAAATAACACCAAAAACTGGTATTATACGGTTAATCAAGGTATTATAGATTGAGTCATAAAATATGAAAGAATTAGAAGGGTTAAAGTAGAATGGTTTGAAATTTTAAAAGTACGAGACAATTGTGAATTAGAAGTTAATACAGTAAAGGAATTGAGTAATACTTCTGTAATCAGCTCTATTTACAATACTTCAATCGCCTGTATATCTCTCGATCCAATGATCAAATAATCTTAGATATAAATGGTCTTTAGATAATCTTTAGATAATTTTTAGATATAAATGGTCTTTAAATAGTCTTTAGATATTATTTAAATGTCTTAGGAATCAATTCGTTAAAGAATTACGAGAATTAGATCCAAAGTCAACCGCATTAGCTTAACTAGCGTACTATGATAAGGAACTTTAAAAGTAAGGCTCTTTGTTTAGTTTTAAAGAAGATATAAACTTAAGATAGAAGTAAAAGCCAAACGCTAAATCAAATATTATTGGTAGTTTCACAGTGTATTCCTTACATTAAGTCCGCATCTAGTGATAACAAAGTTCACAAAGTCACAAGTCACAAAGTTCACAAAATTCACACCACAAGCATTAAGATAAATCTTAAATAAGTAAAAAGTCATATTTATCTTTATAAAAGGTTTTATCATTTTGCATATCCACATTGTTTATCAGACATCTAGTGCCTCTAGTACAAAAAGTCTCAAGACTAAAAACTCAAACTCCTAAAACTCCAAAAATTATTACCTGTTGCAAACTGCTATAATAAATTATACTATAAGCTATATTAAGCTATATTAAACTATAAATTATATTTATAATATAAATTATATTATAAACTATAAATTATATTATAAACTATAGTTTACAGTATAAACTTATGATACGGACTATATTCTCATGCAAATTTGACATTTCCCCTTACCCCAAAATTTTCAAATGCAAAAACCTTATTTCAGCCAATGTATTGATGTTGAAGCAGTATAGGTACAGAGAATGGTATAATACTAGATAAGGGTAGAAATAACTGATAAAAAGGTTGAAATAGGAGTATCATGGAAATATGGGGTCTCATTGTTCCGTACGATCTGATATCTAACGGTACTAACATATCTCATTCACTATTTGGCTCATAGTGGTGATACAAGCTGTGATAGTACTGGTAGGTAGTACTGGTGTGGTGATGGTACTGGTGGTACTGGTGGTACTGGTAGTAGTGAAGCTACAGTGGTTACGGTAGTTAATGTTGTAACCTTATTCGTTTGTCGACGGGTATATCAGATTCGCTTACTCCACAGTCCAAAACACCGAGGAAACAAACTATTTAAATATGGGTTTACCCCCATGAGAATTTTCCAAATTTCAGTTCCTGACAATTGACACAGTTGATACCATCGACACCATTCTTGACACGATTCACCAGTTTTATCAACTACAGATTTGAAGTTCTGGCACCATCAACTGAATTGATTTTTAAAACAAGCTAAATTAGGTACAAGTCCGTAGCTAGTTAACAGATTTGAGAAATTTTGAGACAACCACTGGAAACAACCACTGGAAACAAAGGAGAGTTTAAATAACATTTAAGAGTTTAACAGTTTATATAGCAGATTAAGATTTACAGGACAACATGAGTTTAGTTGATAATGATCCAATGTATATTGATGAACTTATTTGTTCAGCCATGCTGGATGATCCATTGAAAGCTTCTTACGGTAAACCAATTCCAAATTCAAATGAACCAGGATATTCTGAAATTTATAGAAATGCTTGTTCTTATGATAAATTAATTGAAAATATTCACCCCAGTTTAAATACTTATCATGAAACTTTCCAACAATCAGTTAAAAGTCATAGTAATCGTGATTGTTTAGGAGCAGTTGAAATTAATGAAGATGGTACTAAGGGTAAATATATATTTGAAACTTATTCAAAAATTGATATTAGAAGGAAAAATGTAGCTTCCGGTATATTTTATATTTTAATTAATAATAAATTTCAACCAACTCCTGAAATTCAAGAAAAAATTAAAAATCATTCAAATGATATTAATCATGAATCTTTTATTGTTTCACTTTTTTCTTCCAATAGAAAAGAATGGGTTATAACTGATTTAGCTTGTTCTTCTCATTCAATTACAAATACTGCTTTATATGATACTTTAGGTCCAAATACTTCTAATCATATTTTATCATTAACTAAATCTCCAATTATTTTTTGTTCCAAAGATAAATTACCTCAATTAATTGATTTAAAAAAAAATTATAAAGATAATTTAATTAATTTAACTACTTTAGTTTCAATGGATAAATTAGATTTATTAAATAAAGCTTCTAAAGATTATTTATTATTTGAAAATTCTCAATCTGCTGGTTTACAATTATATGATTTTGAACAAGTTGATAAATTAGGTGAAATTAATCCAATTTCAAATTATGATCCAAAACCTGAAACTATTTATACCATTAGTTTTACTTCTGGTACAACTGGTTCTAATCCTAAAGGGGTTGTTTTACCTCATAAATGTGGGGTTGCATCAACTGCTTTTTGCCTTCTTAATAATAACGATAAAAGTTCTAAAGATAGAGTTGATCATTATTGTTTTTTGCCATTAGCTCATATTTATGAAAGAATGAATGTTAATTTCGCTTTATTAAGAGGTTATTCAATTAATTTTCCTTCTTCTCCTTCACCATTAACTTTAATGGAAGATGTTGCTAAAATTAAACCTCATGCATTATTATTAGTTCCAAGAGTTTTAACAAAATTAGAAAGTGCATTAAAATCTCAAACTATAAATAATACTGAAAAACCAATTTTACAATATTTATTTAAGAAAGTTGTTGATTATAAAATTGAACAACAAAGTAAACGTGATGGTTCAGAAGGTAAACATTTAATTTATGATAAATTATGTGATGTTCTTCGTAAAAAAATTGGTTTCGAAAATGTGGTTATCATATCTTCAGGTTCTGCTCCAATAAGTCCTGATACAATTAAATTCTTAAAAGCAATTTTAAATGTTGGTATTAGACAAGGTTATGGATTAACTGAATCATTTGCAGGTGTCTGTTCAGCTCCAGCTTATGATGCTAATCCCGGTAGTTGTGGAGCTCCTTCACCAACTTGTGAAATGAGAATTCGTGAAGTTCCAGAGATGAATTATTTTGCAAATGATGAAGGTGGTCCAAGAGGTGAATTACAATTAAGAGGCCCTCAATTATTTAAAGAATATTATAAAAATCCTGAAGAAACTGCTAAAGCTTTAAGTGCTGATGGTTGGTTTTCAACCGGCGATGTTGCTAAAATTGATAAAGATACTGGTAGAGTTCATATCATTGATAGAGTTAAAAATTTCTTTAAATTAGCTCAAGGTGAGTATATTACCCCAGAAAAAATTGAAAATATTTATTTATCTTGTTTCCCATTATTATCACAAATTTTCGTTCATGGTGATTCTTTAAAAACTTATTTAATTGGTATTATCGGTATTGAATTGGAATCAATTAAACCATGGATTTTGAAAAGTTTTAATAAATCAATTGAAAATCCTGATGATATTTTAAAATTTTTAAATAAAAGAGAAAATAAGAAATTTTTTGTTGAACAAATGAATAGTTCAACTGGTAGCTTATTAATTGGTTTCGAAAAAGTTCATAATGTAAGATTTGCTTTTGATCCTTTAAAAATTGAAGATGATATTGTTACTCCAACAATGAAAATTAAGAGACCTTTAGCTAAAAAATTCTTTGCTGACCAATTAACTGAGTTATATGAAGAAGGTTCTTTAATTAAGAACGAGAAATTATAGATATACGCCCAATTATTCCTCTCCCATCCTCACCTTTTCTCTTCCTCTTCCTCTACCTCTACCTCTCATTTACTCTTGTCAGTGTTTAATGGTTTTACAGTTGAGAGACTAAAATAGATTTTAAGAGAATGATTAATAAAGTATGTTTTTTGTCCTACACACTGAAATTTATTTGTGTTCTAGAAATGTCTATCTATTGAATATATTTGTAAGGATTCATTATACCATTTGGATCATAATGATGTTTAATTTCTTTCATCAATTTAATTTCAATTTCATTTTTAGTATAACCAACATAATTTTTCTTTTGGAACCCTAAACCATGTTCAGCAGAAATTGAACCTTTATGATTTTGAATCCATTCATAAACAAAAGGTTCTAAATGATTTTCAATTTCTTTTGAATATTCTCTTACACAAACATTAAGATGTAAATTACCATCACCTAAATGACCATAACCAATTGCTTCAACAACTGGTTTAGAAGAATCTTCCATTGAAACTAAATTTGCATCATTTAATTTTTTAGAACAATCTTCAACTAATGAATATAAATCTTTTAATGGTATTGATACATCATATTTATAAACTCCACCATTTGAAGTTGAAGCTTCAGGAATCAGTTCTCTCCAATTCCATAAATTTCTTAATTGAGTTTCATCTTGTGCAATTATACCATCTTCAACTAATTCATTTTCCATTTGATTAGCTAAGAAGGTTTCTAATTTATCATCATCATGTTCTTTATTTGATCCACTAGTTTCAATTAATATATAAAATGGGAATTCTGCACTTTCAATTGGATGTTCTTGTTTTAAATATTTACTAACTAATTGTTGACTTTTTAAATCCATAAATTCAAAAGCTGATAATATTTCACCTAATTCTTTTCTACATTCAACGAAAACTCTTTGAACAGTTTCATAACTTGATACTCCTAATAATGCAACATTAACAGAATTTGATCTTGCAGGACATAATATAGAAACTCCAGTAATAATACCAATTGAACCTTCCAGTCCAATAAATAATTGTTTTAAATCAAATCCAGTATTATCCTTTCTTAATGAATGCATTGAATCATAAATTGTACCATCAGGTAAAACAACTTCTAAACCTAATACAGTACCATGTAAAGATCCATAACGTAATAATCTTAACCCACCAGCATTAGTTGCCACCACACCACCAACATGACAAGAACCTTTAGCACCTAAATCTAATGGGAAAATATAACCTTGTTCAGCTAAATAATTATCAGCATTTTCTAAAATAACCCCAGCATCAGTTTTTAAAATACCTGAAACATTATCAAACAGTCTAATTTTATTCATATTAGCTACCAGAATAATAATTTCATCAAAAATTGGATTTGAACCTCCAACTAATCCGGTATTACCACCTTGTGGAACAATAGCTAATTTATTAGCATTACAATATTTTAAAATTTTTGATACTTGATCAGTAGTTCTAGGTTTTAATACCAATTGACTTGATCCTCTATATTTTCTCATCCAATCTTCATTATAACTAACTAGTTCATCTTCTCCAGTAATTATACCATCTTTTAAAATACCTTTAAAAATTTCAATATCTGAATCATCCAATTTTTTAAAATTAGAATTAATTTGAACTTTATCACGATAAGTTTCACTAGTTAATGGAACTATTTTAGATGAATAATTTCTAACTAATCTATTACCATTTGTGAAATTCCAAAAATGGTTTGACTTCAAACTTTTTGAATATCTAATAACGTTAAACATGAGTCAAAATTGAATAATTTTTCGCATTGACTCCAGATTTAAAATCATCACCAAATCACACAGTGTCAGATCGCAAGCCCAACAGATCAGTCAAACAGATTCAGGTCCAAGAGATAAGAGAGTGAGATAAAGTCATAGGAGATATTTGAAGACCAAAGCAGTCACACAGACGATCAAGTTTTTGAATTTTAAAAGAAATCGGGGTAAAGACAGTTCATGCATTATTAGTATTTGTTTTCATGATTTATTTTCATTCATTTCTTCATTCAATCTTAATAGTAACAGATCTCTACCGGCATTTCCAATAAGTTTGAACCTGCTAGGTCCAATACTATCACCTCTCATCCATCGGGTAACTATAACTAATACATTATAAGAATTAGTTAATAATATTGAACGACGAAGTAATTCTGATCCACCTGATTTTTCACCATTATCAAAGCACCCTTCTTTAACATTTTGCCATTTAACAGTTGAATTAATACTGGGACTAGGTACCAGTGAATTCAGTGAATTCACTGAATTCCAATTGGATTTACTTACATTTGATCTGGCATTTGATTTTGCATTCGAGATTTTCATCGATTTACTTTCCAAATCACTAATTACAGGTTCCCCAACTCTCCAAGCATATATATAAGGATGACTAGCAGATTTCATTATTCGTTTATGATCAATATGGAATTTTGCAAGAATCTTGGGTATTTCATTTTCATTAGTTAGTGGATAATGACGACCTTGGAATTCGGATTTTCGAAACTTAAGTATGCTTGACTCGTACCAATTCCATTGATTTAAATTGCATCGACTCCTAAACATCCATTCCTTCTTCCTAACCACCTCTTCTGTCGTTCTGTCGTTCGATGGACTGGAGCTTCCTGTGATCTCTTTCTCGTTAGGTGTGGGAAGTGGTGCGAAAATTTTTTTCAACCCTACCATGATTTATTTAAAGACATTACTTAACGTTATTGATAACTCAGGAGCTCAAGTGGTTGAATGTATCAAAGTGTTAAGACACGGGCCTAAGAACTTTGCCAAAGTAGGTGATGAAATCACGGTAGTTGTTAAAGAAGCTAAACCATTATCCACTGAAATTACTGGACAATCAGCTAGTAATAGAGTTAAAAGAAGAGATATTTGTAGAGCAGTGGTTGTTAGAACTAAAGCTCCATTTAGAAGATTTGATGGTTCCACCGTAAGGTTTGATGATAATGCTTGTGTTTTAATCAATAAAAATGGTGATCCTTTAGGAACAAGAGTTTCGTCAGTGGTTGCACAAGAATTAAGAAATTTAAAATATAGTAAAATTGCAACTTTAGCACCAAAGACTTTTTAGTCAACTAAACACCAGAAGACCAGAAGAGGAAAGATTGAAGACTAGAAGAGTAAAGAGGAAGAACATGACAGTACTAAGTAGAGTAATACCTGTAAATATATAATGATCTAATTTGTAAACGATCCTATACAACTTTCTAAACTAGTTATAAATTCATTTAAATTGTTTTCATTATTGTTAGTAGGTGGGATTTTTAAAATTAAATCATTAGTACATCGTATAATTTCATTAAATTGGAAAGTTTTCAAATTATTTAAATTGGTTGATTTTAAATAACCATTTAATTGAATTAATAACTCATTTGGAGTTTCCCCTGATTGTTGATAGGTTTCAAATGCAAATTCATCATAATTAAATCGATTTAGAGAATCATATTGTGAGTGATTATTAGGATCTTCATCCTTACCTGAAAGTTTCATCTCTGTACCAGTCAAGATATTATCATCTTTTTGTTGTTGTTGTTGTAGTTCATCAACTTCTTCAAATTCCAGCTGAAGATCTCTGTTTGCAACTTCACGTCGCCTGATGAGATCTTGTAACAAGTCATGCAATTGATTTGACATTGATTGTATTGAATTGGACATATTTACATTATTTAAACTGGTTAAAGTTTGTTTGATCTCCATCAACTTCTTGTTTTTTCGAACCAACAAATCATTTGATTCGTCCAATAGCCTACCTATCTCCTCAGCCATCGTTAAACCTTCTCCTTACCCAGTCTTGTGCTTTGGTGCCTTGGTGCCTTGGTGCTTTGGTGCTTTTGTGTTCTGGTGATGTGATGTTAGTCGTGCTAGAATGCCAAAGACTCATTTTCGCACAGAGAAGCTCGAGAGAAAAATTTACCACGTCAAGAATGTCAGAGATTGCAAAGAAAGCTGATGATTTAAAGGTTAAAGATTCAAAGGTTGAAGATTTAAAGGTTGAAGGTTTAAAGATCGAAGAGTCGGGTAAACCAGCTGCTAAAGATGGTAAGAAAACCGATAAAAAGGAGAAAAAGGAGAAAAAAATCCCAACCAATCCATTATTATTAGATCCTCAACCTGGTTTTATTGATTCAAGAATTAAAATGTTTGATGAATTAAAATCTGCTTATGATGAAGAAATTAGTCAAAGGGTACGTGAAGATATTAAGATTACTTTAAAAGATGGTACGATTAAAGTTGGGAAAAGTTGGGAAACTTCACCAATAGATATTGCTAATGAAATTGGTAAATCTTTTAGTGAAAGACAAGTTATTTCAAAAGTTGATGGTCAATTATGGGATTTAACTAGACCTTTAGAAAATGATGTTAATTTAGAATTTTTAGATTTTGAACATCCTGAAGGTAAACAAGTTTTTTGGCATTCATCAGCTCATGTTTTAGGTGAAGCTTGTGAATGTCATTTTGGTTGTCATTTATCTTATGGTCCACCAACTTCTGATGGATTTTTTTATGATATGTCAATTAATAATGGTGAAGGAGTTGTCACTCAAGGAGATTTTGGTAATTTAGAAAAAGTTGCCACTAAAGGTATTAAAGAAAAACAAAAATTTGTTAGATTAGAAATGACTAAAAATCAATTATTAGAAATGTTTAAATATAATAAATATAAAGTTGAATTTATTAAAGATAAAGTTCCAGATAATACTTCAACTACTGTTTATAGATGTGGTCCATTAATTGATTTATGTCTTGGACCTCATATTCCACATACTGGTAAAATTAAAAGTTTTAAAATTTTAAAAAATTCTTCATCATATTTCCAAGGTGATTCAGCAAATGATTCATTACAAAGAGTTTATGGTATTTCATTTCCTGATAAAAAATTAATGGATGAACATTTAAAATTTTTAAAAGAAGCAAGTGAAAGAGATCATAGAAAAATTGGTAAAGAACAAGAATTATTTTTATTTAATGAAATGTCTCCAGGTAGTGCATTTTGGTTACCTCATGGTACAAGAATTTATAATGCATTATGTGATTTAATGAGATTTGAATATAGACAAAGAGGTTTTGAAGAAGTTATTACTCCAAATATGTATAATTCAAAATTATGGGAAACTTCAGGTCATTGGGGTAATTATAAAGAAAATATGTTTACATTTGATGTTGAAAAAGATCATTTTGGTTTAAAACCAATGAATTGTCCTGGTCATTGTTTAATTTTTAAAAGTAGAGAAAGATCTTATAGAGAATTACCATGGCGTGTTGCTGATTTTGGTGTAATTCATAGAAATGAATTTAGTGGTGCATTATCAGGTTTAACAAGAGTTAGAAGATTTCAACAAGATGATGCTCATATTTTTTGTACTGAAGATCAAATTGAACAAGAAATTAAAGGTTCATTTGATTTCTTACAAAAAATTTATGGAATTTTTGGTTTTGAATTTAAAATGGAATTAAGTACCAGACCTGATAAATATGTTGGAGAATTAGAAACTTGGAATAAAGCTGAAAAAAAATTAGAAAATGCATTAAATGAATTTTTAGGTGATAAATGGGAATTAAATCCTGGTGATGGTGCATTTTATGGTCCAAAGATTGATATTATGATTAGTGATGCTTTAGGTAGATGGTTCCAATGTGCAACAATTCAATTAGATTTCCAATTACCTTCAAGATTTGAATTAGAATTTAAATCTGAAAATATTAAAGAAGGTGTAATTAATAGACCAGTTATGATTCATAGAGCTATCTTAGGTTCAGTTGAAAGAATGACTGCAATTTTAACTGAACATTTTAAAGGTAAATGGCCATTCTGGTTATCACCAAGACAAATTTTAGTTGTTCCAGTTGGTGTTAAATTTTTTGACTATGCTGAGTCATTAAAAGAAAAATTATCAAAAACTTTTGGATTTTATGCTGATGTTGATTTATCAGGTAATACATTACAGAAAAAAGTTAGAACTGGTCAAATGTTAAAATATAATTTTATATTCATTGTTGGTGATCAAGAAGAACAAGAAAATAGTGTTAATGTTAGAAATAGAGATATCCAAGAAGAACAAGGTAAAAATGAAACTGTTAAATTTGATTTAGTAGTTGAACAATTAACTAAATTAAGAGATGAAAAAAGAAGAGATAATAAGTTAATTTAGATTTAGAACCTACCTTTTTTGTTAGACATTTTTTGTTTATAGCTTTTTAATTATATATATTTCTTTATTTCTTATTTTAACCTCCCAATTTACATACCCAGCCTCTATATTTTACACTATTTTTCATCTTGCTATGGCTCTATTGTTTAAACAAAATTTGTGGATCCATGTTTATAAAATCACTTGCACCATCATAACTAAAATCAATTTCATTTTCAATTAAGTAATATAAAATATAATCAAAATGTTCTTTCCAATTACCAAATTTTTCAAAATTAAATTGTTTAAACCAATCAATAAATTCCATCCAAATATTCTTATCACTAAATAAACCGAATCTTAAATGTTGTAAAACGAATGATTGAATGAACATCATTCGTAAAGCGAAGAAATGTTTCTGTCTAACTAATTTTTTAAAATCTGATGTACAAACAATAACTAATTTGAATATTGGCATGGGTGAATTAAATTGATATGATTTTTCAAATGCAAATTCAAAAATATTTAAATTTTCCAGTAAGATTTTGTATTCTTGAATTGATAAATTTGATTTGATTAAATTAAAATTATTTCTTAAATTAATAGTTAATGGGAAAAAATTTTTAATTTTACCCATTGTAAATCTAAATAAATTTGAAATTTTAGAATTACTTATTGATAAATATGCAATATTTGTTGCTCTAGTGACAACTTGTCCAATTTCTAATAAATCTGAGTTTAAATTAATTAATCCTCTAACTTCTGATTCTTCTTCTTCTTGTTCTGGAATATGATCAAAATTGACTAATGGAGTTATACTATGAGAATGCAATCCTAAATAAACAATTATTACAAATGAAGCAACCAATAATTCTTTTGCTAAAGAATCAGTTAATTTTTCATAACCTAACAGTCTATCGATGTCGTTAATTAACATATTATTAACATCGAAAACTAAATTCATAAAATAATAATTTGTTAAATTATATAAATTTGAAGATCCATGTAAAAATGCTTTACTGGCTTGATTGGTTTCATCCCAACCAATATCACTATTACTTAAACCTTTTAAATCTTCTAAAAATTTTAAATTTGTGTCAAATAATTTATTCTGTGGTAACTCACTAAATTTTTTTAAAATTTTATTATTACCATTATTATTATAATTACTATAACTACTATTATTATTGTTATTATTATTATTATTATTATTATTATTATTATTATTATTATTATTATTATTATTATTATTATTATTCATAGTTTTAGTTGGTTTACCATTTTTTAAATGAAATATCGTCCATGAATTTAAACAACTAAAAGCATAAACGGAATTTCTAACAATTTTTGATTGTTTAAATAATGTTGGTATTTCAACAGTTGATAATTGATGTAATGGACCATTTACAAATGAAGTAAAAGGAATCAGGTAAATTTTAAAATATTTTAATAATTTTAATTCAAAATATGATATTTTTAATTGTGAAATTGTTGAATTAATATTTAAATTAATATTTAAATTATCATTTAATTTAGGGTAATTTAATCCTCTTTCTAAATCTTTAATAAGTTGATTAATTAATCGATTATTAGGTCGACTAATTAATTTAATTGTAAATTTAGTAGAATAATAACATTCTCTACCAGTACTTTCACAATATTCACAATTTGGTCTACCTTCATTACATTTTATACGTAATTTTTTACAACTTTCACATCCGGTTCTTGACCTTTGAATCTTGGGGATTCGCTTACCTGGTGGTGGATCCATTGCTGTTGCTTTTTGCGTTACCATATTAATATCAAGATAATTCTCCACATCTAAACTTACATCGTTTAGGAATCGTTGATTCTCAATAGCTTCTTTACCATTTTCAGTATCTCCATTTTCAGCATCTCCATTTTCAGCATCTCCATTTTCAGCATCTCCATTTTCAGCATCTCCATCTTTAGCATCTCCATTTTCAGCATCTCCATCTTTAGCATCACCATCTTCACCAACTTTAGCAACTTTATCACCATCTTCAAGATGTTTAAAACCTTCAATATTTTTAAGCTCTTCATTTGAAATCAAATTTTGGATCATTCCATCGACATAAACATTTCCATTATCATTTTGATCACTTTGTCTACTAGAAATCAGATTTTCAGAACTATTTGACAGCCAAAATTCGTTAAAATGGGTATTACCAAAATCGAAAAAATCTTGAAATTCCTTTAAATCACGTAACTGATTCTCCAACAGGTCCAGGTCCATATTAACATAGATCGATATCCTGGTGGTGTTTGATTTGTTGCTGTGAGTCCTCCTTGCAGTTGATGATCTGAATGAACTGATGTCAACCAGGGTTTGAATCTGTCGCGAAAACTATCAACAGATTTCAACAACTCAATTAACAGCTCAAGATCTCAACAGCTCAAACTAGTCAGCCACACAACAGAAGGTAATTCAAGAAGTTAAAGTAGGTAAGTTAAGAAGTTAAAGCAGGTTAAGAAGGTTAAAGAAGGTTAAGGAGGTTAAATATCATGGATTTTGGAGACTCAGGAGAATTATTCACTCTCAGAAATCAATTTTATACTTTGCAACATGGGAAAGTATTAGAATATTCATTAGATCAATTTAGTCAAGAAAATCAATTAAAAGTATTGGAATTTCAAATTAGATCGAGTATTTTCATTGATAAAGATGCATCCCAATTAATTGAAAATGGTAAAAGTAAATTCCCTGGTAATGAAGAATTATTTCAATTATTAAGTGCTTGGAATGATTTACATACTTTTGGTACTGATGATTCAACATATTTTGAAGATATTAAATTACCAAAATTTGAATTACAAGCTATTTTAACTAGTTTTTATTTAGTTAAATTTTTTAAAAATATTGATCAAGGTATTGAAATATTAGTTAAATATATTGATGAATCAAATATGTTAAAAATTAATGAATTAGAACCTTATTTAGTTTTAATTCAATTATATTTAATTAAAGGTAATTCTTTGCAAGCTAATAAATTATTTAATAATTTTAAAAATTTCCCTGATAGTGCAAGAGATGATATTATTTATCATTTATTAGAAAGTTGGATTTTATCAATTAAAGGTGAAACTGATAATATTAATAATAGTTATTATTTTTATGATGAAATTTTATCAGGAGATTTTGAAAATGATTTAGATAAATTTAAAATTTTAAATGTTTTATTATGTTTAACAATTAAGTTAAAACATTTACCTGAATCTCAAGAATTAATAAAACAAATTAATTCTTTGGAAATTAATAATAATTTAATTGATAATTTATTAATTAATAAAATTTTAATTAATTATTTAACTGGTAATTATAATAAAAATGATTTAACTAATTTAATTGAAAATTTAAATCAAATTAATCCTGATCATCAATTTTTAGTTGATAGAAAGGAAAAAAATGATAAATTTGATGAAATTGTTAAAAAGTATAAAGTAGTTCAATAGATATCCTTTGTATTCTCTCCTATTCTCTTTCTCTTTCTCTTTGTCTTTCACTATTCGTCTTTCTGTAACTCTACTTCTAAACAAGTGATAGTAGTGATATAGAAGTGAGGTACTAATGTTAGAAATCACAAAGTGATTTAAAATAGAGGGTACTGTTTAGAGATAGGGGAATCAGATGACTAAATGATTAGAAGCAGAGAAAGAGGTAAAGGTAAAGTGTTAGAGGTAGAGTGTCAGAGGAGAGAGAAAAGAAGGAGAGGCCCGTCTATTCAACTTTAACAATCTCACCATCTTCATTTAATTTTAAACCTTCAGCCATTAACCTTTTTTCAATTTCTTTTAATTCATTTTCTCTTTCTAATAATTCTTTACGTTTATTAATTAAATCTTGATGAACTCTTTCTTCAAATTTCTTTAATCTTTCTTCTTCTAATTTAATTTGTTCTTCCTTTACCAAGTAATCATCGTTAGAAGTTACTGTGTCATCTAAATCACCTGCACCACTAGTTGTACCATTAGCAATGGTGGTACCATTTATAGAAGAATTATGATCATTAGTACTAATTCTTTCACCATTTATATATTGGAATTCTTTACCACTTAAAGCTTCAGTACGATAATTTTCATAAATTAAATCATGAGTAATTTCTTTAAATTCATTTAAATGAGTAATTAATAAAATATTTTTTAAAATTGTAAAATCATTATATTCTGGCATTTCAATATTAATTGGTTTAGAATTAATTGGATTCCCAATTCTTAATTTTAAATTATCTTCACTATTATCAGTAATATCAGGATTATGTTCATTAGATCTAAATTCATTAGCACCAATAATTGAAAATGGTAATAAACTATTTAAATATTTATTATATTCAATAATATCATCATCAATATAATCTTGTTCATATTCATATTCATTAAATTTATAATATTTAATACCAAAATGATTTAAATCTTCTAAAATTAATTTTTTATTTAATTTTAATTCATCTTGAGTTAAAGTATCCAGTTTAGAAATAATTGGAATTAAATTAACTAATTTATTAATATGTAACATAAATTTAATATCTATTTCACTTAATCCATGACTAGTAGGATTAATCATATATAATAATACATGAATTCTACCATCTTTAAATCTTGGATTTCTTTTAACTCTACTTTCTTCTAATAATACTTCATCATATTGATGTCTAATAAAATCAACAATAATTTTAAAATCTTCATCACAATTAATTGAATTGGCAAAATTAGGAGTATCAATTATATTTAATGAAATTTTATGACCTTCATTATCTTCTAATTCAACATTTTCATGTCTTAAAGTTAATTTTTTAGAAAATGGATCTTGATTAATAGTTGATGATGTTGGTACAATTGAATTACCTCCACATAAAGAATTAATAAACGTTGATCTACCCAGTCCACTTTCTCCAATCACCATGATACTGAAATTAATGGATTTTTTCAAAATCTTTTTCTTTCTTAATGCTGCTGAACTAGCATTTGGATCATTACTATATGACATTGGAGTTGTTTAATTTTTGTTTTGGTCGCGTTGATGTTTTTTTCGACTAAAATCTCAACACGTAAAATTTGTCATGCCATGGTACCATCATGGTACCACCATCGCACCACCATCGCACTATCATGGTACTATCATCGCAATATGATGGTACTGCCACCAGTACCATTACACTCTAACCAAGACTCTATAGGCAGACTTAAACAGAGACCATAAAACAACAAGCAGAGAGTCTAAGCAGGCTTGTAGTTGTAGAGAGACTTGTAGAGACTTGTAGAGACTTGCAGAGACTTATAGAGAGACTTGTAGAGAGAAAAAAGAGAAGAGGAAGAGAGAGGAAGAGAAGGGAAGAAGTAGTATACATTAATCTAACCACCTTTTTGATTTACTTGCAGAACTTAAACTAGCTTTCGTAACTCTATCACTTGGATCATATTTGATTGAAGGAGTTGGAGCCGGGTCTGCCCAATTAGCAACTGAACTAATAGTATAAGACCACCCAGGAGTAATAGTACTTAAACAAACAGGACTTGGAGAAGGAGAAGTATAATAAGTTACTGCACTTGTTGGGAATTTTCTTGACCACGAAGAAGCAGTAACTTTTGAACCAGGTTGCAATTGCATGGGAGCAAATCTGGTTTTACCAGTTTGTAAAGTATAAGTAATTGAAAAAGATTTTGAATTAATTGAAGTAGCTGCTGCACCTGAAGTTTGAGGTGGTGGTGCTGATCCAGTATAAGTATTTGCAACCGTTAAAGTTTTAGTGGATCCAGTCATATCAGTTAATTCAAATCTATTTGAATAATGAATGGTATAACCTTCTTTATAAGTAGTATAAACTTGAATAAAATAATATCCATCATCAGCAACTGATGATTTAAAATCAACGGAATAATCTTTAGTGGTGATTTCAGTTGGTTCTAATAAGGTTACAAAACAATCAATTGATGATGTTGGACCCGTACATAATGATATAGTATATTTTTCAGCTTTTGATAATGAAAAATCATTATCACTATCATCAGTTGAATCAACCCATTTAAGATCAAATGTAACACTACCTGATGAACCAGAATATGTTTGACCCGTCTTGGGAGCAGTTAATGAAACATCACCAATAACTTTGTTGATTAAAATTAAAAATAATATTATAAAATTCATTGTGATCTCTTTGCTCTCTCTTTGCTCTCTTTGCTCTCTTTCCTTTCGATGTTTTCTACGTTTTCCTTTCTAAGTTTTGCTCTCTGTGTTCTCCTTTTTTCTCTTTATTTTCCTTTGGCCCTTTGGTGCTATTTGTGACTTGATATGAGTTGGTATCGTTAGGGTTAAAAGTAAAAATTTGTAAGTTTTAAGTTTAAGGTACCCTGTGTGTTTTTAATGCGTTTGTTTCTAAAAATGAGATTTAAAAATTTTATTGAAATTTGGCAGTGTCGCTCGACTGCCCAATTGGGAAGCAGAGGTGAGGTTGGCCTAGGGTAGGTGAACCCTAATATTAATATTAATTTTGTTAATATTGTTAATATTGATATTGTTAATATGTAATATCATATCTTTGTTATTACAATGGTATCATTGACCACTTTCATTTCTATTAGCTTAATCGATCAATCGTAATCATTAACTTAAACTATACTCTTATCTTTTCAAATTACCTTTCTATAGATTGAAAATGACAAAAGAAAAGGTAAACATAAAAGAGAAAGATAAACACGAAAGAGAAAGATAAACACGAAAGAGAAAGATAAACAGGAAAGAGAAAGATAAACAGGAAAGATAAACAGGAAAGATGAAAAGAAAAATGAATTAGAGTAAGAGGTGCAAACAAAATGAATAAATATCATAAATCATAACCTAAACTATATAAATCATAACCTCATTAGTAACGGCAAAATCAGTTTTAAAGGAATTGACTGGCTACTTTATATCAATATAAGGTAACCCACCAGGTAAATCATTTCCCGGACAATTATTTGAATGACGAGCTTTAAAATTACCAAAAGATTGGGAAGTTGAAATTTCTATTGATTTTGTACTTGATTGTGAATTGGATTGTGAAAGGTTTAGCGTGGTTGATCCATTATCTCTTTTCTTTATTTTGTCATTTTTATGCTTTGTATCACGTTTATTAATTCTGTTCGTATGAGAATGGGTATGAGAATGTGAATGGGTACGTGAACGTTGATTAGGGTGGGAACTTTCGTTAAAATTAGATCTTTCAATTTTTTCCAGACTTAATTCAATTCTGTTTACTTTGCTAATATTTAAAATATAATAAGCTGTATTTGGTATAATGGTAATAAAACTAATAATTGCATCTAACATCTCACTATCTCACTATCTAATAACTCCACTAAATAACTAATATCTAATAACTAATAACTATGTCACTAATAACTTTCTCGCTAATAACTTTCTTGCTAATAACTTTCTTATTAATAACTATTTTATAATAACTATATAACTATATAACTATATAATTGTGGGAATTCAAAATCAAGGATCAATGGCAATTTAAATACTTATTCATATTTGTCACTCATTTCTAAGACATTATAAAACTAGTAAATCCCAGTTAAATCGGGTAAGGAGGTTAATTTTATTAGGTAAAATTTAATCATCATTAGCGTTACCATGTGAAACTTAAACCTACTTAATCTGACCTATAATACCTTGAATACATTGTATACAATCTATATACAATAATTAAAAGTAATTAAGAGGGATTAAAATCAATTGAGATGATTAGTTTCATTAGGTCCAGGAGTATACGGACATTCACAGGAAAAAGAAAATTGTGAAAGATATGGCTTTCATAAATTGGCTTTTTTAAAAAAGCCAATTTATAACTATAGATAATATGATGACACAACTTATAGGATGATTATCATCACTATAATTACAATTACTATAATCATTATGATCATGATCATGAGCATGATCACTATAATAGTTATGATGATTATGATTATAAAAATTATGAGTGATATGCAATGACTAAATATTAGGTAACATTATTTGCGATCACCGTGTTATTCCGACTATAAGGGTCCGTCTGCCATATTTAACCCCGAAGTGTTATCAAGTTAACATTAGTCACACTTCAATGATCAGAATGATTCTTATTTTCTAAACTAGTATTCTCGTCTGGGGTTGCAAATTAATCACAAGCGAAAATGTGAATCATCAAAGAGAGCACAGAGGAGAAAAACAGAGAGCACAAAGCAGCAGAAAAACAGAGAGAACAAGCACATAGCAGAAAAACAGAGAAGGGACAAGAGAAGAGAATAGAAGAGAAGATAAAAGAAGAGACGAGGATGGAAATAGAGAGGTCAATGATTAATTCGTTAATTATGCTATTTACAATATTCTATATTATTATTTCTACATTATTTCTATATTATTTCTATATTATTTACAATCCTTTGTCTGTTCATTCTTTTATTATTAACTCTGTTAACTATTTAATGTCTACTTGTATTTGAATGTGATCTTCTAACTTGACTTCTTGAAATTATTTCTTTGTTATTACTTTTAAAACAACTTTTAAGAAATTCTATAATTTTGCTCATCATTAACCACAATTTATTATTTTTTGCACTGTTAATTGATTATTACGGTTAACTGATTGTTAACTATTGGTATTATTATTAACTATTATTACTGTCAACTATTATGATTGTTTAATGAATAATTAATAAGTTGGGGATTTAACTTATATTTATAACATTGTGAAAGTTAATAATTTACTTAAAACGGTATTCAATCACCATATCCGTATTCCGTCCGTATGAATTATTGTCTTCACCAACACTTGCATTGCAAAGGAACGGCTTAAATATTTCTGGTGTGTTGCATTTCATATCTGTTACATTTCATATTATCTAATACTAATTTACTATTAATTTACTATTCATTCTACTATTCTTTTACTATTCTTTTACTATTACTATTCATTCAATATCTTAACTATACAATATATCATTTCAAATATTTTCAAATATTTTCAAATATCCTTCGGTAGTAATGAACTCTGTCAATAGCACGGTAAGACTTATTACCGTATAAAAAAAAAACAAAACGCTATCAATTTAGTGTTGACAGAAACCAGAAGTGTTCCTGTTGGTTACTGCAAAACAACCAGGAACACTTTTTGTTCGGGAATGAAATGATGTCCGAGTTCCTTCGGTATAACAAAAGTTAATTCAAACTGTTTATTATTTACTCTGAATTGTTAATGATATTAATTTCTTATTAGATATTGCTAGAAGATAGTACTAGAAGATAGTACTAGAATATATTACTAGAATGTATTACTAAAAAGTAATACTAGTATCTATTACTACTATCTGTTACTAGAATGAGCATATACAGTAGAATGAGTATGAGATTTTAACTAGTGCGACAATGAGAATAATTAAGACACACCTAAACCATCCGGATCTTGATCCTTCGGATTTCAATCATTCCCATTATAATTAGGGATTATTTCTGTTCTTTACGGCTTCGGTATAACTATCAATGGTAACTTTAATCCAGTTCTAAATAGTTATTTAAGGTTAACGTCTGTAGTTGCTTTGGTTCTGTATGTCCATTTATTTCATGAAATTTCATTTATTTCATGAAATTTAATACTTTAAGGTTAGGTAAAAGTTAAATTAAGTACCTTAGAGTTTATAACACCGGTTTTCAATTTTCTTGACCACCTACTTAAATTTTACAATGCAAATCAAAATAATCATCAAATTCAACATAAAGTCTTAAAATCTTTTTTTATTCTAATATCTATTTTCATCATTGCAAAATTCTGTATACTACATACTTTTACATAGGAATCTAACATGACTTATAAATTCTTTGGAGGGTTATTCAATATCAAAATTTTGTGTGTTCCTGCATATAAGACTGCATCGCAAATATAGCTTAAAACTTTAATATTTTTTGCTAAAAATGGGTTTGTGGTCTAGGGGTATGATTCACGCTTAGGGTGCGTGCGGTCCCGGGTTCGATTCCCGGCAAACCCCAAAATAATAATATATATTTTTAAATCATTAAATGAATTGTTATGTGAGCTTTGTGTGTGTTTTTTTTTCCTTCTTTATTGTCTATTATAACCAAGATACGACCATGGCAGAAAGCAATTGATTGTCTCTACGTGATTTTTAATTTGTTGGTGTTCCCCACTTCTATTGAGTGGTAGATCTAAGGAAGGTGACAATCGTTAGAGTAGATATTGAACTGTAAAATTCAAATTTTTCCTTCAATTTTTCGTTCGGTGGAAGCAAATATTATGAATCTTGAAAATGTCAGTTAAGGTAAACATAATCTAATTTGGACAACAACATATAGTTGCGTAGTTGTTGTATAACTATTAGTTTTCGAAATAAATCATCATTATCAATTTGAAACTAATTATTTAATATAACAAATGAATAAGTTTAAGTAGAGTAGAAGTGAGTACAAAGAAGTATAACACTGTATGACTATCTAAGTATATACGATCCATATAATACCTTAAGAATATTATCCTACTTATATAATCATTTTAACATTATTTTGTTTATAAAATCTAATTCCCTCATTTGATTCACCAAAACTTTAAAGCCTAATTAATTTAAAATATTCTTTTAAACCAATAACTTTTTTTATGCCATTCCTTTATTAAATTCCTTTATTACATAGAGTGGAGTATAGTATACTTTTTGCTCACTTAGTTAAGAGTATAGTCACATTGAATAATTTTTATCGGAGTTTAAACCCAATATTTAGTAATCAAAATAGACCTGAGAAATGGTTCTATTTGAGGTTTTAGGAATTGGTTGCAAAAAAATAATTATCATTAAAAATCATAGAAAATATGAAGTATTAAAGTTAAAGTAACCAAAGTCACAGTAGTCAAAGTATATAGTAACTAAAGATTATATTAGTCATAATACGTACGCTCATTATTAGTCGTTTAATGGTTTTGTAAAGCGGAAACTGAACCTTACTAAGAAAATGTTATGAGATAATCCGAAATTCTCGTTTCGATTCCTACTTCACACTAAACTACTGCTGATTTTTTTTTTTTTTTTTTTTTTTTTTTTGATTACAATTATTGAAGATTCTATCCGTTTATACGATGTATTAATAGCCTAATTATTGCGTACTATAATTTCTATTATTTATTAAATTTGGAAATTTACCGAATAGCGCCTCGGGTTTTAAGAAAGAGCTTACATATTGAAATTATTTATAATCACAGATGATTGCAAAATTATCATATTTTAAGATTATCATAGTTAAAAGTTTTGATAGTTGATAGAAGAAGTTGAGGATGTCAGAAGACAACAGTATCATCAATAATAAAAAAAGAGATGATGAAAAACAATTAATTGAAGAAGAACTAACATTTGATAGTGGATATAGTTGGGTTATATGTTTTGCATGTTTTTTAATTAATTTTTGTACTTGGGGGTTAAACGCTGGTTTTGCAATTTATTTTTCAGTTTATTTAAATAATGATACTTTCCATGGTGCCACAGCCGTTGATTATGCAGCAATTGGTGGTTTAGCTTTTGGGTCAACATTAATTTTTGCACCAATGATAAATCATTTACAAAATATAATTGGTATAAAGGGAGTATTAGCAATTGGTAATTGTTTCCAATTTACCGCTTTAATGTTAGCTAGTTGGTCAACTAAATTATGGCAAGTATATTTAACTCAAGGGTTGATGCAAAGTGTTGGATTAGCATTAGTTTCACTCCCTTCTTTTACTATCATCCCCCAATTTTTCAAGAAATATAGAGTATTGGCGGGTGGGATCGCAACTGGTGGATCTGGTGTTGGTGGGATTGTATTCAATTTAGGTATGCAAAAAATTGTACAAATCAATAGTGTAGGTTGGGCCTTACGAACGCAAAGTATAATTTCATTTGTGATGATTTGGATCTCAATAATCTTAATTAAATCACGATCAAAACAACATCAGTTAAATTTGAAAATTTTCGATATAACAATTTTAAAAAATTTTGGATTTTATTTAGTCTTAGGTTATTCAACTTTCTGTATATTTGGGTATGTGATTGTTTTATATACTTTAGCTAATTTCACCACCAGTTTGGGCTACAGTGAATATCAAGGTTCAATAGTTGCCGCAATGATACTGACTGGTAATTTCTTCGGTAGACCACTTACTGGATTTGCAGCTGATAAATTTGGAGTTTTCAGAGTGGCCACATTAAACTATATAGTATGTACCATATTGGTGTTGGCGATGTGGATCCCAGCCAGGAACTACGCTACCACTATAATTTTTGCCCTCTTAATTGGTGGATTAATGGGTACGATATATAGTAGTTTAGCCCCCATTTTAGCCAAACTAGTAGGGTTGAAAAAAATGTCGATGGCATTTGCCATGATTTGGTCCTTCATGGGGATGTCAGCAATCGTGTCCCCCATCATTGGATCATCGATAATAAAGAAACAAGTGGGGCCAAGTCAATACGTTTATTGTTCGTTATTTTCTGGTTTATCATTTTTCATTTGTACTGTTTTCCTTTGGTTGGTTTCCGGGTATATTCTGGCTAGAGATGAGTTGTTTAAATCAGATAAAGATCATGATTTGGAAGATTTGACATCGGAAAAAGTACCTTGGGGAGAAATGTTCAAGTATTGTTTTAAATTTAATAAAACTTTCCCCAAGACTTAGAAAAGTTCCCTAGTTTTCTCTCGGTAATGGGGGTATTGTAAATAGAACATAATTCATAATAAGCTTTAAATTTTCGCTCTAATAAACGACTACATCTACATCCCAACCCACACCCACTACCCCCAAAATCAAATCAATCTGTATTTTATCATGTTCAGAATTGATATACTTTTTATCGCATATAAACGTAACAATTACTGCGAAGTTTCCAACTTTCTCGCTGGAGCACCGGTTTGAAAACTAAAGTTCATCCATTAATGCACGTTGAACCACACAAAAACAAACAATCTTATCAAATAACTATATCACTCAACCGGTACTCCTGCGCTTTTTAAAATCATAAGCTTAATGAATATGTTTTAATCATGCCCTTTTCGTTATCTACCATAATCTCTCCTTTAAGCGGAACTACGCCGCACAAAAAACAAATATTATGTAGATCTTTCAAATAGTGGAAAATAAACACTAAAATTCTCCAATTACCAACATTCTAAATTTTAGTTATACATGTCTAGAGATCCCTCTCTCAAGATCCCTCTCTAGAAAGCTAGGATGTAGTAGGTTCTGGAAAACTTAGTTGCCATGCCTAATTGGATAATAATAAACTTTTTAAATATAGATCGCTTCAAACCTTCGTTCCGGTTTCCTGGTAAACTATTCCGTCACCACAGAAAACTAATTTTCTCTATACTTAAAATGGATCCTAACTAGTGATATTGATTTGATTAATCATGGCTATGCACTAATGATTGACAGTACATTGTCGGTACGTCGTCGGTACACTGTAATTTAGTATCATTGGATGGTGATTTGTTTGAGATTACTCTTTTAGGAGTAGCATTTAAACGGTTTTATTTGCGAGAGATGCGCTCTGCGATTTTGTATATAAACTTGACAGATTCCGTTAGTCATAAAAAGAATATTTTTTCTAATCCCCATCACAAGATTTACTCTGACCCAAGAATTGAAACGAAGAAGGTGTAAGAGAACAGACATAGAGAACAGAGAAAGAGAACACAATAAGAAAACAGTGACAGTGAACAGCATAAAGGATGTCGGATTTTGAGAAAGATAATAAAGAAAATTTTCAAATTGATGATCCCATAGATGAAGAAGTTGAAAGAGATGAAAATCATCAAGAATCTAATAAAAGTGGGAATGAAGGTTCAACTAGTGGTGGTAGTGATGAAATAGAAAGTGATAAGAATTCTCATGAAGAATTAGTTTTCGATAGAGGTTATTGTTGGGTAGTTTGTTTTGCTTGCTTTTTAATTAATTTTGGAACTTGGGGTATGAATTCAGGTTTTGCAATTTATTTTTCAGTTTATTTAAATAATGATACTTTCCATGGTGCCACTGCCGTTGATTATGCTGCCATTGGTGGATTGGCATTTGGTGCAACCTTAATTTTTACACCATTTATAAATTATTTACAAGGTTTAGTTGGTATTAGAACAACCATTATAATTGGTAATTTAATTCAATTTACATCATTGATGTTAGCTAGTTTTACTAAACATTTATGGCAATTATATTTAACTCAAGGGTTAATGCAAAGTGCAGGTTTAGCATTAATTTCATTACCTGGTATAACTATCTTACCACAGTTTTTCAAAAAAAGGAGAGTTTTAGCTAGTAGTATTGCCACTGCTGGGTCAGGTGCTGGTGGGATTGTTTTCAATTTAGGTATGCAAAAAGTCGTGGAATTTAGAGATGTATTTTGGGCATTAAGAACTCAAAGTATAATTTCATTTGGATTAATTTGGATTTCAATATTATTATTTAAATCAAGAGCAAAACAACATAATATTCAATTCACATTTTATGATAAACAAGTAGCATCATCATTTGGATTTTATTTAGCTATATTCTACGTTGTATTCTGTATGTTTGGTTATGTTGTCACTTTATACACATTGGCAAATTTTACCACAAGTTTAGGATACAGTGAATATCAAGGTTCAATTGCATCTGCTATGATTCAAGCTGGTTCAACTCTACTTAGACCATTTATTGGATTTTTAGCTGATAAATATGGTGCAACAACTTTAGCATTTGAAGCATATACAATCTCAGCAATATTAGCATTAGCAATGTGGATTCCGGCAAGAAATTATGCTACAGTAATTGCTTTAGGTTTCATGATTGGTGGTACTATGGGGACAGTTTGGGGGACAGCAGCACCATTATTAGCTAGATTGGTAGGGTTAAGAAAAATGAATGTTACATTTTCAATGGTTTGGTCACTTTTAGGTATTTCAGGATTAGTATCACCAATTATTGGAGTTTCATTAGTTAAAAATGAAGTTAGTGATACTCAATATATTTATTGTTCATTATTTGCTGGAGTTTCATTTAGTTTATGTGCATTTTCATTATTTTTATTAAGAGGTTATATTTTAGCTAGAGATGAAATTCTTAATAATGATGAAATTAAGGATCATGATTTAATTGAAAGTATAACTGTTAAAGTACCTTTTAAAAAAATGATTAAACATAGTTTTAGATTTTATAACGTTAAAGTGTAAGATAGCATATATATAAACAACATAAAAAAAATTCAAATCATTCAAATACAAAATACAAAAATAAAAGTACAAATTACAAATCATACAAGTACAAAATACAAAAATAAAAGTACAAATTACAAATCATACAAGTACAAAATACAAAAATAACAGTAAAAGTATAATATGGGGATATTAGGGATTGCATACTTATAATAATACATAACAAAAATGAGAGCTTCTCTTGAAACAATAACATTTATTAAGGTTGTTTCTACACTACAATAACTATACAATAATATACCCTCTTTTCTAATTTGTAAGTAAAAACTATAAAAACCAAAGATACTAAACTCTTCTGTTTAAATAAAAAAAAATTTTTTTGCCTCCCAAAACAAAAAAAAAACCACATAACTAATCATTTACCAGCTGTTTTCAAAAAAAAAAACATTTAAAAACTTATTCTGACATTATATTGGCAGCTGTGGTAGGGATGATGATTATTTATCAATCAAACTGTTAATATTGAGAACCACCAGTTTGCAGACGATGAGCTTCAATTACATCACCATCTTCCAAATCTAAATCTTCAGCAGTATTTTCAGCTTGAACTCTAGTACCATCAACGATAAATCTCATAGAACTCAGTGATTTACCAACTCTTTTACAAAATGCATCCATTAATCTTTTTAACGGAGTGGTTCTTTTGATTTTAAAGAAGATTTCGGCATTACCGTCACTGACTTTGATGTTGATATGAGATTCTCCTTCTTCCTTTGGTTGTTCTGACATGGTGGTTTATAGATTGTGGTTGAACTGAAAATAAAAAACTTCAGTGCGCGTTGACAAAAGGGGTGAGCGAAAGGTTGTGAGACTTTTTCCTGCGAGCTTCTCCAGTGAAACCTTCGATGGTTTTGTGTCACAACTTCAATGACCCAATTTTTGGAATTTAAAATTGCATTTGGGGATCAAATTGCATTTGGGGATAAAATTGTCAATTGCCAGAAACACCGGTGGTAAGTTGGCGATTTTCTCTTTTCGAGCACTTTTTTAAGATTTCCATCGTATTTACAATGAAGAATAGGTGATAGAGAGTGAGAACATGTGAGAATATGTGAGAGTAGGTGGTAAGGAGTGAATTAAATCATTGATAAAGATTGTCCTTAATGTATGGTATGTGTGTTTAATGTTTCAGTTTCTACCTCCGATTACTCTGAAATTTGATAATGGTGTGAAAATTTACTGTGATAGATATCAACAGATCTGGAGTCTACTAGTTTCCATATAAACTTTGGTTCAATATTGATGTATCTATAAATTACTATTGAAGTGATTCAAACTATTTCTCTATCATTTTCTAGTAGACTATTGATAAATTCACTTTCCCAGTTTAACTAATGTTCTGAGCGATAGATAGATACCACCAAACTAGAACTGGAAAAACAAACCATTTTTCAGCCATTATTCACCCGTTTTACCTAATTAAAACTTACCTTATTAAATATCTTCAAGGTCTATAAAAACATTAATTAAAATCCAGAATTAACGTATACAAATTTTAAGAAAAAGTAACCTTTCCTCATTTAGATTATTTTTTGATCTGCGATGTTTCAGATTGTGTTTCAGATTTTCTACTCACCAGTTTTTATAAAACCACCACATTTTGCCAAATCCCCTATTTTTTAAAAACCTACCTTAAATTGTTACCACACTTCAAGTGTTTAGACGATAGTTTATTCAAAACATTGAAATTAGGGAGTGAAACTTGAAATCGTCTGTACTTGTATAAAGCATAATAGTGTATAAAGTATAATAGTGTGTGAGTGGGTGTGGACTAAGGATGTATTCAAATTCAGTTCCAAATTATCTTAATTTCAAAGAACAACTAATCCAAATTTCAATTAATCAATACACCATCGTTTTAATTTTAATCTTATTGAAGTTATTCCTTTTCAAAAATTCACTTTTAAATTCATTACAAGATTTAAATGATTATGCTTTAGATTCAATTAATAAAATTAATCAATATAATGAAAGATTAATCAATTTACCAAATGAATATTCGGTATTTATTAATCAATTAATTCAAGATAATATCAAAACTTTGAAAACCCAATCCATTATTTTGGTAATTTTTTGTATAAATGTTATTATTGGTATTATAAAATTTATTATTCAATTAACTTTAGGTACATTTATTTGTTTATTTGATGGTCTAATTAATGGGTTTATTGATTTTGGTTTAGATTTAATTGAAGATATTTTATCAGCTACAAATTCTATTATTCAAGCTTCAACTAAAATTATAGCAACAAGTTTAAAAAGTATCAATTCTTTTATTAAAGATTTTACATCAGGTATTAATCTGATTTCAAATTTTTTTACAGATGAAAATGCAATTAATTCAACTAGTTTAATTAATGATATTAACGATTCTGTTAATAAATTAAATAATTTTTCTTTGCCCAATTCAATCTATCAATCATTAGATTCTTTAAAAGATAAAGTACCAAGCTTTGATGATATTGAAGATGATGCAATTAGTAAATTACAATCTCCATTAATTAACTTGATTGATAATATGAATCATCTGACCCTTCTTTTACCACTGTCTAATAATTATACTACTGATTCACTACCAGCTGGATCTTATTCTAAAATTAGTGATTCTGATATTAATGATTTTTTCAAAGAATCATCTAAAATAATTAATAAAGGATTTTTAATTATGATGATAATTTTAATAATTATTGGTGTTGTTGCAATTGTTTTCTTTGGTATTAAAGAATATTATTCATGGAATCGGAAATATGAATTTTATATTGATTTAAACAATGAAAAATTAAATGATTTTAAATTTTTAAATTTATTAAATATTTATTCTAATAGTATTCTTAGATTCTGTAAGAAAAGGGTAAATTTCAATGATAGAACAATTTGGATTATAAGTTTTATAACTTCAAAATATTCAATTGCTTTATTAAGTTTAATAATTGCTGGCTTTGCTACGGTATTATTACAATTTATATTATTTAAATCATTTGAAAATTGTTTAAATAATTTCCCAACTTCAAATTTATCAAATAATGTTTCAAAATCATTAACTAATAATACTGATTTATTCATTAAAAATACAAATAATTTTATAAGTTATCAAGAAGTTTCATTAAATAATGAATTGTTCGGTAATATTAAAAATATTTCATCAACTTTTAGTAATGCAATTAATGACATTGTGGTAAATTTAAATGAAACTTTAGTTGAACCTTTTACTGATACTCCATTTGCATCTCCTGTTAATACGGTAGTCTACTGTATCATTACTAAGAAATTAATTATGGTTGAAAAGGGATTTAATTGGATTGAAGATAATTTATATATTACCATTCCTCCATTACCATCAAATTTTAAACAAGATTTTAATAATTTGATATTAAAGCAGACCGTTTCTAGTTCTGGTTCTAATTCACTTTCAAATATTGATTTATCTCCATATATAAAAAAATCTGAAAATTTTTTCATGAAATCAATTATGACAGAATTCTGGATTTGTATAGGTTTATTAAGTATTTGGATACTACAATTTATAATTGGTTTAAGTTATTTTTTTTATAAAAATTCGAAAGTTGTAAGTATTAGTAAACCAAGATATTTAACTAATTTGGAGAAAAATGAATATGGTTATCCATTTGATAACCCATTAAGAAATTCCTAAATCAGCCGGTCTGACTAAATTGTAATTATAAGTTGTATAGTGTATATTATTGTGTATTGAAAATGTTATAGTATAGTGTGTGAATTAAGTGGGGTATATTTATCTAATCTACAAATTTCATGGCTTCTTTTGATTTGCTTTCTTAGCAGCTGGTTTTTTCCAATAATATTGCTTATGAGTTCTTCTACATGATCTAAGACCTCCATGACCTTTAATTGCACCAACTAATTGTGGTCTTTCTGGGTCATCATCATTTTCAGGTAAATAATAAAATTCTCTTTCTAATGGTTTACCAGCCGCATCTTTACCTTGTCTATCTATTGTACCAACTGATTTAATATTTTCTAATATAGTAATTAATTGATTATTACTGAATTCATTAATTGTTGAACTAATTGATCTTAAAATTGATAATGGTGTTGATGATAATCTTGAAAATGCTAAATGGTTAATTAAAACATTATTAATTTCTTCTAAATTATCGATTTCTTCAAGATTAATTGGTAATTCTTCAATTTCCGGTTCAACACTTTGTTGTCTTGAAGGTGGTTTAGGAGTTGATGATCTTGATTTATTAATGGAAGAAGTATTGTTAGTGATATTATTAGTGGTGGTGGTGGTAATGGTTGTATCTTCTTTCTTCCTTTTCACTGGAGGTTCTAGGTTTTGAACAATATTAGTTTTATCAAGTAATGGAATTCTTTTAACATTATTAATTGGAGTTGATTCTTCTGAAGTAACTTTAAAATTTCTTTTAATTGGAGTAATTGGTTTAAACTCCTTCTTCATTTTAATTGGAGTACTACTATTCTCTTTATCATTAACATTCTCAATATCTTTATTATATTTTAATACTGGTAATTCATCTTCAGTTATATCATCTTCATCTTTAGGATTTATAATAAGTAAATTATTATTAATTTCAATAATCATATTAAAATATTTTCTTACAATTATTTTTTCATTGAAAAATACTAAAAATTCAGTATGATTTGGGCTTATTTTAATTGATTTTGAAATAATTTTTGGTTCTTTAATACTTATTTGATTTAATTTATATTCGTTTTCTGAAATTTTAGAAACTTGACATGATTTTGGTATAGTTATACCAAATCCATTTTGTCCTAAACATTCAATTTTTAATAATTCTCCTATATTTTCAATCTTAATATGATTTCTTGAAATCCTTTTATCACGAGATTTAATACAAATATCGTTAGTTTTAGATGATCTACCTAATGTAATAATTGGTTTGTCTAATGGTACTTTAATAATTTTAATATGTGATGAAATTGGTAAATGTGGTTTATCAAAATCGAATGATACTTTCTTTGGTTCTTCTACTTCTTTCTCTTTTTGTTCCACTGGTTGTTCAATTTCAATTTCTTTCTCTAATTCATTTTCAATTTCTTTCTCTAATTCATCTTCTTCTTCACTACCATAATGAGGTGATGATGATCTACCAATTGTTGATGATGGATGTGGAGTTGGATAATCCATTGCTCTACCTCTACTTTTCATTGATTCTGATTCAATCATCATGGTCTTATCCATTGAATGACTTTGATGCCCCCCCTTACTTGAAAATGGGTCATAATTGGATGAATGCTTTTTAATATCATGTTCATTCTCTCTAGGAGGTGAAGATGGTGGGAATTGGGTATTAGACATCTTTTAATCTACTTTTCTCCTCCGACAACTCAACACAATTAGTTATTTATGATACTTATATATGATACTTGTTTATGATACTTATTTATCTTTCCAAGATAGCGTGATCTAGTAGTTTCTTTAAAAAAATGACAAAAAACGAAAAAAGCAAATGAAAACAAACACAAAATGACTTTAGGTCCACACTCTTTGTTTATTTACCTACACGATATTTCACATTTTGCAGCCAAATATTTTTAGTGAGTCGCGTTTTGAAAAATTTGGTTTTATTGGTCTTCACGTGCATTCCATGTGCCCTCTTGGGGTTCTCGCCCTTTTGGAAAATTGTGACTGTTTTGCTGTTTTATTTAGTCGTGTACTTTTGAACAAGTAAATTATTCACTTGAGCAGAAAATTGAGAAGAATTTTTTTTTCACAACTAGATAATAGACAATCATGGGTAGTATGTAAAGATGGAAATCTATAGTGATATAGATTTAAATTAATAATTAGAATTGATAGTTGATGTAACAAAGATGAACATGTTGTGAGTTTTAAGTTTATTGTGTGTTGGCAGTGAATAAGAGGAAACATTAAGATTGATTTTGAAAATATTGAAAGAGAAGAGGTAAATGAAATATTGCAAATTATTGCAAATTTTGAAAGCAAAGTTTGAAAGCAAATTTCGAAAGCAACTTTTTGAAAGAGTAAGATACATGGAAAGGAATAATGGATATCCCCAAATGAATCATGATGATTTTAAGAACTTTGTTTTTTGCAGAATATTTTTATGAATGGAATGTTTGTGAATGTGCAAAATTTCAATGATTGAAAAATTTCACAACAAACCTCATCTCCTCCAAACACATAACTAAAATGATCAATAGGGTTTTCCCATTACATTAATTCTGTCAATTTCTTTAACATTTGATTTTGGAATTAAAGGTCATATACTAACTACTATTATAGAAGGTACTCCATCTCAAGGTAAAAAACACAACAAATCCCACACTTTATGTAACAGATGTGGTAAAAGATCATACCATATTCAAAAGAAAACTTGTGCTTCATGTGGTTATCCAGCTGCTAAAATGAGATCTCACAACTGGGCTTTAAAAGCTAAAAGAAGAAGAACTACTGGTTCAGGTCGTATGTCTTACTTAAAACATGTTTCAAGAAGATTCAAAAATGGTTTCCAAACTCAATAAATTTAATGTAAACCTTTTTTAAAATAATATGTATAAAATATAATTGAGTTACGTAGTCATAAAAGAATAATATATAACTATATTACATTTTCTCTATTTACATTTCATTATCATTACTACTATACTCTATATAATTTTTGGTTATTATTATTGATTATTATTATTGTTATGAATTCCTTTACTCCATATCAAAATCTATATCCATTTCATCATACTTTATATCACCATTAATATTTATATATAGATTATCAGCCGTTTCAGTATTAATTACTTTACCTAATATTTCTCTTGATAATTCAATTGTTTCACTGTTATAAGGATATTCTAAACCATTGGGGAATTCAGTTTCTGCGTCAATTAATTCTTGAATTGTATTTTCATCAAAATTACCATTACTATTATTACTATTATTACTATTATTACTAAAATGATAAATTTCTCTAGCTCTTAATTCAATTTCTTTATTAAAAATCAGTTGATTAAAATTTTTCAATCTTAAATTTTTAATTAATTTATTACTTAATTCAATTAAATTTTCTGAACCAAATGCAATAATCAGTAAAATTATAATTAATTCAACTAAACTATCAGAATAAATAATTGATCCTAAATCATTTTCAAATTTAAATAAATAATTTAAAATTTTTATTACATTTGAAATAATTTTAATTCTAAAATAATTTAATTTTGATCTTGGTAAATTTTTAATTAAATTTTGTTGTAAAATTAAAATTTTAACTAAAATTTTTATAGTTTCTTTATTTTTTAAAAATTCTAAATTTAACGAATTAATTATATAATTATCAATTATTTTAATTATTTCTAATTTTAATTCCATTGAATGAATTTCATGGTTTAAATTAATTTTAAGATAATTTTTTTGAAAATCTTCTTTAAAATTAATAATTGGATTTGGTTTAAAAATTATTAAATTATTTAACTTGTCAATATCAATTGGTATAATTTTATCAAATTTTCTAAAATCTTGATTATTTCCAATTACTCTATTAAAACCATAAAATTTAAAATCATCTTTAATTGGTATATTAATTACACATAATTTAAATAATATTTGACTAAATTTTTTATTTAAAATCTTATCTCCTCCATTATTCTTTTCATGTAAAACATATTTAATTATATTAATTAAATTATATAATATATTAATTTGTAAACAATCTTGTGCTTTATCGATATTATTTGGTAAAAAAAATTCAAATAATTTTTTAATACCAAAATTTTCGAATAATTCTAATCCTAAATTTGAACTTTCTTTATTATAAAGTGTAAAACTCATTAAAATTTCAATTATATCCATTGAACATATTATAATCATTTTTTGTAATATTTGTTCTTGTAATGTTAAATTGATATTCATATTAATTATTTCTTCATTATTTAAATTATATGATAATTCATCAACAATTTTAACTAGTTTTTCAATTAATATTATAATTGTTTTATTTGTTGTTGCTAATGGTTTAAAAGTTAAAGTTCCATGAATTAATGACAATAAAAATGGTATTGATAATAATAATTTTAAATCCATTAATTTTTCAATTAATTTAATTAATAAATTAAGAAAATCTTCAAATAATATATCTAACCTTGAATCTTTTTGTAAAATTAAATATTCTAAAATTAATCCTGATAATGGTGATTTTGCTGTAAATTTAAATTCATTTATAATAATTTCTCTATCAATACAAATCTTACTTAAATAATTCATTGTTGTTCTTGAACTACCGTTAATTGTTAATTTTCTTAAACAATCAATTAATAATGATGATTCATTTTGAACTTTAATAACTCTATGAGTATTAGTTTCTGGTCTTAATGAAATTTTCAGTTCAGTTGTTGTTGAACCACCATTGAAATTCCCATTCCCATTGCCATTTGAATTGGTTGAACCTGAATTTGATCTATTTAATCCTGGTTTAGAATTAACAATTTTCCTTTTCTTATTTGATCTAACTTCATTTTCAAGGAAAACTTTTTGATCTTCTAAACTTTGAACAGCAGATCTTAAAGCTTTTATTTCATCTTCCATTGATAATTTCTTATAATTAAATTCGTTACGTAATTTTATAACTTCATCGTGATTTTGAGTCTTGGTTTGGTGTAATTGACTTTTCAAGATTGCAATTTCTCCATCTGCTTGATATAACTTATCTTTAACACCGTTTGGCATAGTAGAATAATCAAATTCATTCTGTGTCGTTACACTAGCATTACCAACTGTATCATTACCAATTATATCATTACCCATCCTAGTATTACCAACTGTATCATTACCTATATTATGATTACCATTTGGAACCGCTCTCGGTTTAGAACCATTTAAAAATTCATCATCATCGTCTGAAAATTCAAAATCAGATACCCCCATGACACTATCATTAACTACCAGCTAATTCAAACCCAAATCTGTCAATTCACCTAAAGTTTCAAATCTAAACCTATTTGGCGTTGTTTGATTTAATCTAATATCGCGACTCTGTCTAATCTAATCCCATCTCTTCACACGACAGTTTCTCATCCTGAAAAATTTGTTAGGACTTAATTAGGTGCTGTAAATTATATTGAATATGTCAGAAACTAATACTAAAGAAACTAATACTAAAGAAACTAATACTAAGGAAACCAATGGTAAAGAAACTAATGGTAAAGTTGTAGATTCTAAGAAATCAAATACTACTACTTCGACAGCTGCACCACCAGCATCATTAGTTCCAGTTCAACCAACAACTTTAAGTTCAAAAGATAAAAGTACTAAAAGATTAATTGTTGTATTATCTCAAGCATGTTTAGAAACACATAAAGTTAGTTCAGGAGGTTCAGGTGATAAATTTGCATTATTAAATTGTGATGATCATCAAGGATTATTAAAGAAAATGGGTAGAGATATTGCTGAAGCAAGACCAGATATTACTCATCAATGTTTATTAACATTATTAGATTCACCAATAAATAAAGCAGGTAAATTACAAGTATATATTCAAACTGCTAGAGGAGTACTAATCGAAGTTAATCCATCGGTTAGAATCCCAAGAACTTTCAAAAGATTTAGTGGATTAATGGTTCAATTATTACATAAATTAAGTATTAGATCAGTTAATTCAGAAGAAAAATTATTAAAAGTTATTAAAAATCCAATTACTGATCATTTACCAACCAAATGTAGAAAAATTACATTATCGTTTGATGCTGAAATTAGAAGAGTTCAAGATTATGTTGAAACTTTAGATAATGATGAAAGTATTTGTGTTTTCGTTGGTGCAATGGCAAGAGGTAAAGATAATTTTGCTGATGAATTTGTTGATGAAAAAATAGGTCTTTCAAATTATCCATTATCTGCTTCTGTTGCTTGTTCTAAATTTTGTCATGGTTGTGAAGATGTTTGGAGTATTTATTAGAGATTTTTTGATTATTTTAATGCCATCCCCCACCTTTCTTCAGTAGGCTTTTTTTTTGAAAAAAAAGCCTTATATATTTGTACAGTAAGACGTCTTTGTAAATGATTCATATGAATATATACTTTTCATAGAAATACTGCCTTTCCTATAACTCCTTAAATCTCTTGATGTTTGCAAATTTGGGAAGAATTGTGATTCTGTGTAACATTTCAATTTTTGGCAACGCACTTGTGGTTTTGGTTGCAAAAAACCTGTAGTGGGAATATTTCACACAAACCTATTTATACAAAGTTTTAACTTTTCACTTATCAATCTCCTTTAAATTATTATTTCAAGGATGTCAACTTTCGCTCAAGCTGTTGCTGTTTCAACTTTAACTACTTCATTAACTGTTTCAACTTTTGTTTTAGAACATTTAGGTTTAAAAAATTTATTAGATTTAAATTCTAATCCAGCTAATGTTGAACCATTAACTAATTATCCAAAAGCTTACTTTATTAGAGCTTTTTGGAAAGATCTTCAAAGAGTTATTAATGTTTTTGATTCTGAAGGTAATCAAGTTTATTCATTTGAAAGGTTATCACCATTTAATCCTGTTTGGTCATTATTAACTTTCCCTGAAAGAAAAGAAATTGCAACAATTAATACTAGATTTTTTGCTAGATCAGTTGATTTCCATTCAATTCAAAATTTAACTCATAGAAATATTACAACTGAATTTGGATTATCAGGTAATTATCAAAATTTTTACTTAAATGATGGTGCAAAATATTCATGGACTAGAGGTTCAAAATTTTTAGAAAAAATTATTAATCCAAATGGTTTAATCGAAGAAAGAAGATTTAGAATTGCCAAAGTTAAATTAATGAGACAATTTAAATTTGATTATGAAATGTTAATTGATGAAGATAAAATTAAACCTGAAATTGCTTTAGCTACTGGATTTATGTCAATGTTAACTCAATGGGGTTGTGGTGAAATTACTGATACTGTTGGTCCAACTTATATTGAATCAAAACCTGAAGTTACTGAACAATCCTCTTCTGCTGCTAATGATGAAAATAATGGTCAAAAGGTTGTTTTAGTTATTGAAAATGACAGTGGTGAAAATGACTATGAAATTGAGGAAATGTAAATTTCACAAAAAAAATTCACAAAAAAAATTCAGTGTAGATTTATTTCATTTTTAATTGTTAATAAATATTTGTATAATTGTAAATACTCTTATAATTTCTCTAAAAAAATCTATTTATCATTATAAGATATATAAAAAGATATTACTTAATTAACGTGTATTTAAAAATATAAAATTTTTTTAAAAAAATAATTGTACATAAAATTTGAATATAAAATATCTAAATATATAATAAAAAAAACGACTACTTAAAATCTTTTTTAAGCATCCATAACCCCTTCTTTACGTAAAACTTTTTCAATTTCTTTGAATAAAGTATTTGAAGTAACTTTTGAACCTTTAACTCTAGCACAAACAATTTCAGATTTTTGATTAAGCTCTCTTGAATTAATTTTAATTCTAAATTTACAACTTTTTAAATTAAATGCATTATGTTTTGAAATTCCTCCAGTAATAATATATGAATAATGATCATTCTTTAAATCTTTTAAACCGAAATTAGACCAAGAACTTAATAATGCAAATAAAGCTGTTGACATCTCTTGTTTTGGTAAAATAGTATTAAATTTTTTAATATCTGATTCAGTTGAATCTTCACCTTTTGACGAAGAAAACCATCTAAAGAATGAATTTTGTCTAGTTGGTTGTTTTTCTTCAAATGAATGTTCTCTTGAATTAGCTGGTGATGGTAATTGAGTATTACTAATTTCATCAAAAGTTTTCTTATTACCCCATGATAATTTTCTAAAGATTGATTTATTCTTTGGTTTATTAGTTGAATCTTCTAAAGGTTTTGGTTTATTAAATTCATTACCAGATTTAGGATAAGTATTTGATTTATTATTTGGTTTATTTAATGAATTTGAATTACCATTACCATTTGTACCAGCTTTAGTTTGTGAATATGGTTTTGGAGGTTTTGGTTTAACATCATTACTAAAGTTTTCAAGATTTGGTAGTAACATAGATTCAGCACTTGGTTGCATTGATTTAGTTTTCTTTCTATTATTATTACCATTGCCATTATTGCTACCTCTATTACCAGTAGTACTTTCTCTATTATATTTATCACCTTTTGATGGTGGTAATTTAATATTTTCAAATACTTTAGTTTCACCTTCTCCACCATCATCTTCAAGTTCAAGTTCATCTTCATCTTCTTCTTCACCATCTTCTTCATCACGATCTAATAATCCACCATAATAATCATCATCAGGTCTCTTTCTATCAACTTTAGAAGCAAAAGTTTCATCATAATTTTTACTCTTAGTTTTATTAGATTTTGAATTTGGTGGTAAAATAGGTAAATCTGAAATTGGTCTATTTTTACTACCACTATTACCGTTAGCTTTTGAATATCTTTTAACTGTATTAGTTCTAGTACCAGTATAATAGCTTGATCTTTTATTAGCTAAATGTTCATCAAAATCCATAATTGAACCTTCATCTAATGGTTCATCATCATCTTCTTCTAAAGCATCAGGTAAACCAGCTCTATTTAATCTATCGGCAAAACTTGTTCTCATAGTTGGCATTTTCTTTTCTTTACCATTACCATTACTATTACTTTCATCTTGAACAATTGAGCTTAAATCATGATAAGATTCTTTTGTTGAATACATTGATAGCACTGATAATCTTTTATTTGAATTTGTAAAATGTCTTGATTTTCTAGTAACATTTGGAATTTTAACATTACCAATTAAAGTTTGTCTTTGTTGTTTTTTAGGAACTTCAATTTCTTTTTCACCTTTAACAATTCCATGAATATTTAATTGAGAATTTAATAATCTTGATTTTCTAATTTCTGATAAATATTCTTCACTTAAGTCACTTCTTTCCATTTCAACTTCCGGTAATTTATAATTTTTACCTCCTTTTTTCTTTTGATGATGATGTTCAACAGTATCATTTTCAAAATCATTTTCATCATTACCAAAATCTTGATTCATATCAACAACTGAAATCATTGATTCTCTATTTTTCTTCTTTTTATCCTTTTTAGATTCTTTATATTCAGCTTCTAATGCATCTTTTGCTCTATTTAATTCTTGATTTTCATAAGCGGTCCATAATGGATCTAATCTTGATACTGGTCTTCTAGTTAATACTGGATGTTTTCTAGCTTTTGGAACTGGTTGAGTAACTGATCTCTTTTTGATTTTTGCCAAATCTTCAGGAGTCAAATCGTCATTTTCTTCTTGTTCTAATGCATCAGCAGCAGATTTACCGGTACCTTCAGAAATTGATCTCAAATTTTTATTTTGTCTTTTTGGTTGGTCAATTTCTGTACTGTTACCATTAACAGTAATTTCACTTTCACTATTATTAACATCATCTTTAATAAAAATTGATAATTTTCTAGAAGATAATAATGACTTTCTTTTTTGTCTTCTTCTTTGCTTTGCCAATTCTTTTCTTGCTTTTAATTCTGCTTCATGTTTTCTTCTTTCAATTTCCATTAATCTTTCGTATTCTCTTGCTTGTTTTTCTTCTTCATCAACTAAATTTTCTTCATCTTCATCATATTCTTCTTGATTAAAGATTTTATCACATAATGTTGCAAAAGTTGCTGACGTTCTTCTAGTTTGTTTATCCATATATTCCCAATCTGAATCACCAGCTAACTTAGCATAAGTTGATAACAATTTAACAGTAATTGAATTACGTTTTAACCCAGTTGTCATTGATGCTCTTAATGATTTTCTTCTAGATAATCTATTCTTTGACATTGATCTCATTAATGAATTTCTCTTTTTAGGTGATTTAGTTGGTGATGATGAAAAATTAGCTGATGCCATTAAATCTCCACCTAAATTAGCATTTCCATTATTCAATTCATTATGATTATCTGGATGACTAGCATTATAATTCAGAACTCTTTTATAATGATCCATACTATCTTTTGAAGGTAATGGTGGAGGCATAGTCATTGAACCATTTCTTTGAGCTGAAACAATTTCATTATAAATATTTCTAGGAATAGCTGGAGGTGTAGCATATGATGGATAATTATCACTATTATTATTACCATTGCCATGAACGTTATGACCATATCTTGGAGATTTACTTGGTGATTTACCAGGAGATCTTCTTGGAGAACCCTTATATGGAGAACCTCCATATTTTCTTGGTGAAGATCTTGGTGATTTATATGGAGATGATTTGTATGGAGAATTTTGAACACTTGAAGAAGCAGAAATTCTACCATTAATTATACTTGTCCTTGTACCATTTTTATATTGAAACAGAACAGGTCTATGACGAGCAGAAGAAACTGAAATTTGACTAACTCTTTTTCTTCTTGGGGTACCTTTAAATGAATTATTTCTATTAGGATAACCATTACCATTATTATTCATTGAATTGTAATTATCATTATTATTATTACCAACAATTCTACCATTTTGATTATTTAAAACACTATTATTATTATTATTATTAATATTACCACTAATACCATTACTATAATCATCTTGATTATGTCTATACCTTAATAATAAAGCATAAAATGTTTTCTCAGGGTTTGGACCATTAGTTAATAAACAATTTATAATTTCTTGTTGAGATCTATCATTCCATAAAATTGATAAATTTTGTAAAATTTGTTTATCAATATTTTTAATTGAACCTAAAGATTTATAAGCAGTTTGAGGATGTGGTAAAGATTTAACACTAATTAAATCTTCATTAGGTATTGGATATTTATTTAATAATGGATGTTTTAAAATTAAATTAGTTTTAATTCTTTGATCAGGATTAACAGTTAACATTTTACTAATTAAATCTTGAGCTTCAAAACTAATTTCTGATGGCATCTCAAATGAACCAGCTTGAACTTTTAATAATAAATCTCTAATATTTTCATCATCAAATGGTAATCTACCAGTTAATAAAGCAAATAATATAACACCACAAGACCAAACATCAGAAGCAAAACCATGATATTTTAAACCAGAAACAATTTCAGGAGCAGCATAATGAGGTGAACCACAACTTGTTTCTAACAATCTACCATTACTTTCTAAAGCTGCCATACCAAAATCAGCTAATTTAACATTTAAATTTGAATCTAATAATAAATTTTCAGGTTTTAAATCTCTATGACAAATACCTAAAGCATGACAATAAGCTGTACCTAAAATAATTTGTCTAAAATATTTAATTGCTTCAGATTCTTGTAATGGACCCCTTTCAACTAATAAATCAAATAATTCACCACCTTCAACATATTCTAAAACTAAATATAAATTTTTACTAGTTTCCCAAACATCATATAATCTTAAAACATTTGGATGAGTTAATAATTTCATAATAATAATTTCTCTTTCAATACCATAAGGTAAACTACCTTGATTATTATTTTGAGTATTATTTGATGAAGAAGAAGATTTATTACCTTCATCATCTAATTCAGATTTTGAAACAACTTTAACTGCAGCCTTTTGTCCATTGACTTTATGAGTAGCTAATAAAACTCTACCAGTGGCACCTCTACCTAAAGTTCTACCTAATTTCCAAGGACCAATGAATTGAGGATGATTGGCATTTGACATCATGGATGAAGCAATTGATGGTTGCCTCGAATGGAATGACATAACTTCTTTACCTTTTGTTTTATTCTAATGTACAAAAACTGAAATTGAAATTCAAATTGAAAATATAAACAACTATTAATAAACAAAAAAGATGAATTGAAATGTGTGTGTTTTTTTTTAAACGAATGTAATGGATTGAAATACTTTTATAATATAATCAATTCTTTGGTAAAACCTTCTTTCTATTCTCTATTCTTGGGTCTTTTATGTTCCAATGTTCTTAGTTGATTCTTGTTTGATTCTTGTTAAGATTCTTGTTAAGATTCTACTGTTTACTATCAAGTTGATAGGTTTTAATAATTTAGTAAGATCTTATGTTTTTGAAAAAAAGGTTTTAGAATTTGTCGAAAAGGAGAAATTATTTATTAAAAAGTAATTTTTTTCATCTACAATCGCGTAACGCGTTTGCATCGTTTTTATTTTTCACCCCTTCCAATTCTCATAATGGGGACTCATTTGGCGATGAGATTTTGGTATTTTGGTACCAAATGTTCCACACCTCGTCTAACATTACGTGTTGTTGTTATAACTTGTAATCTATAAGTTATAAGTCCCACTGGCTCTAGTGTACTGCCGTAATCTATTGCCCAGTGTTTATTTCTTTGCAGAATAGTGAGAAAGCTAGTAAGCACTGAGTTAGCACTGAGTAAGCTCTATGAGAGCCGCAGTGTTTCATGTTAGGATGAGACCGAAACACCAACGGCCATAATTAAAACCAAGGTAGTGGATGGATTAGGGAGCCATTTAGAGATGATGAATTAGGATAGAAATCGTTCATATTCATTAAAAAATAATTATTTTATCTATCCATGCACAAAGAATTAAAATATTAACCTTCAGGTACCAGGGAAAATCATTCTTTTAGGAAATTACAAACAAGCTATTGAAAAGTACTAAGCTATTGGAAAGTACTAAGCTATTGGAAAGTACTAAGCTATTGGAAAGTACTAAGCTATTGGAAAGTACTAAGCTATTGGAAAGTACTAAGCTATTGGAAAGTATTAAGCTATTGGAAAGTAATTAACTGATAGAAATGATGCCATTATAAAAACGTATAACTTATCAATGGCTCTCTGGCTGTATGGATTTGTAATACTCTTGACCGGGTAAGGCTTTCTATACAGTTGAAGGTTTGCAACGACTTGTCTGTCCAATTACATATGACTATATGTTAGTAAGAACCACCAAGACTTCTTAATTATAGTATCATATTACATAAAATCATTTAAAATCATATAAACTCATATAAAATCATTACAACCCCATACCAGTTAACATATCTAATTGTTTCAGTATATCATCTTCAACTTGTTTATTTTTTTGCTTATCCTCCTTCTGTTTAGACAATTCATTTTTCAAACTTTTAACATCGAAAACTTTCTTAGGAGTATCATTATTACTTGTATTATTATTCATTAAATTTTTAATCGATTCAAATTCTTTTATATTTGAATTTAATTTATCAATTTTAACTTTAGTTGATTTACTTTTACCTTTAGTTACTTTGTTCTTTATTATCTTCCCATTTTTCTTTTGTTTTGGTGCCATACTTGTGTCTTTATACTCGTCTTATACTTGTCTTTATACTTGTCTTTATACTTGCTGTATATGTGTCTGTCTATAGTTAATCTTCACTCTATGATTTTTTCTCAGATGAGCATTAGGTGAGAAGTGCGATGAGATAAAAAATTTATTAGACAAAAGATACTCAACCTCATTGTAGCTAATATCTTTCATATTAAAAACGGTTAAAGATGGTTTCAACTCATAATAAAGATAAACCATGGGATACACCCGACATAGATAAATGGAAAATCGAAGAATTTAAACCAGAAGATAATGTATCGGGTCAATCATTTGCTGAAGAATCATCATTTATGACCCTTTTCCCAAAATATAGAGAACAATATTTAAAATCAATTTGGAATGAACTTACTAAAATATTAGATAAACATCATATATCATGTGAATTAAATTTGGTTGAAGGTAGTATGACGGTTAAAACTACTAGAAAAACTTTTGATCCGGCAATTATATTAAAGGCAAGAGATTTAATTAAATTATTAGCTAGATCAGTCCCATTACCACAAGCTATTAAAATTTTACAAGATGATATTGCATGTGATGTTATAAAAATTGGTAATTTTGTAAGTAATAAAGAAAGATTTATTAAAAGAAGACAAAGATTAGTTGGACCAAATGGTAATACATTAAAAGCATTAGAATTATTAACAAAATGTTATATTTTAGTTCAAGGTAATACTGTTAGTGCAATGGGACCATATAAAGGATTAAAAGATGTTAGAAGAGTTGTTGAAGATTGTATGGTTAATGTTCATCCCATTTATCATATTAAAGAATTAATGATTAAACAAGAATTAAGTAAAAAACCCGAATTAGCAAATGAAGATTGGTCAAGATTTTTACCAAGTTTTAAGAAACGTAATGTTCAAAGAAAGAAATCTAAAATTGATCCTAAAAAGAAGAAAGTTTATACTCCATTCCCACCAACTCAACAACCTAGAAAGATTGATTTACAAATTGAAAGTGGTGAATATTTTTTGAAAAAAGGTGAAAAGAAACAAAAATTATTAGATGAAAAATTTGATAAACAAAGGGAAAAATTAGAAAATAATAGACAACAGAGATTAAAAGATTATATAGCTCCAGAGGAAGAAAAATATGAAAGGATGTAAGAACAAAAAACAAAAAGAACGAAAAGAACGAAAGAACAAAAAGAACAAAAAGAAGTATTAAGTAATAAATTAAGTAATATATAAATAACGGTATCTATTCCCATTTTAATTTAAACTACCTTTAATCTTTACTCTAGTTTAAGTCTTTAATACTGTACAAAAAAAACACAGAGTTTTAAAGATAACAAGAAGAATAACTGTTTGTAATTGGTTTAATAAAGTGTCAATACAACCTGACAATGAATGGAATTTTCGTCAATTTTACCCATTTAAAAAACCTGTTGATAAGGTGTCCCCCATACGACATCCACCATCAACATACCCTAACAACCTGGCAGCATACTATTGGTATATGACTATTGGTGTATGACTATTGGAATACTATGAATAATGGGTAATGGATATATGATTCAGGGTTAATGGGATAACTCCATGCATTCTCTGCCATGGATTCGAATTTCTCCATTAGGTCAAGTTTAGCCTCAATTAGGGAATTTAACAACTTCAACAAAAACAAACAGAGTGTATATAACTGCGCACTCTTTTTGTGATCTGAGATAGAGAGAAGAGACAAAAGTATTTGAAATTATTCTTACACCTTGCTGAAGGATTCCCATCGTTATTGCATCGTATCCCATCTGGTTGAAGGTTGAGTATCACCACTGATAGGTTTAGTGTTTGGTTTACAATTTGGTTTAGTGTTTGGTTTAGTGTTTTTGGTTTAGTTTTCTTTTCCAAACTGCCGCTCCCTTTTTCATCAAAACTAGTTTCATTTGACTTTAGGCTTTCTGATTAGTCCTTGAAGTATTAGAAATAGAATATTAGCATCTACAGCATATTCAGCATATTCAACATATTCAGCATTTTCGACATATCCAGCATTATCCCAGATTTTTTGCCAAGTGGTTTCACAAGTAGTTTAGATCTTATCAATGAGTGAATTAGAAAGTAAAATAGATAAGTTATTATCAATAGCTGAAACTTTAGAAGCAAGAAGTGATATTATATTATCGAGTTACCAAAATACTAATGATTTGATTACAAAAATTGATAATTTGAATGATAAATTATCAACTTATGATATTAAAATCAATGATTCTAATAATTTATTAATTAAAAATTTTGATTATTTAAATAATTTTAATAATTTATTAATGAAATCACAATATTTTGAATTAAATCTAAATAATCATGATTCAATTACAAATAATAGTATTTTAATGAATATTGAAAATGAATATAATTATTTAAAACAAAAATATTCAAACCATAGTTCGTTTAATATACCAAATTTAAATAATAACAACTTGAATAATTTCAATTTTAACAACAACAACAACAACAACAACAACAATGATTTATATAATTGGAATTTTAATAAATCACCTTCAAAATCAAAAAATTCTAGTACCAGAAATTCACCTAAGAAAATTCCAAGATCATCAAGCTTAAACAAACTTAAATCTTCAATTTCAATTTCAAATTTAGATTTAAAACCAATTAAATGTAAATCTAATAAAGTTTATAAGAAAAAGTCTCATTATAGAATTTCAAATTTTTTTAATAAACCTGTTGTAAGTCCAATAATTGAACAATCATCAAATTTTGAAAGTCCTGAACAATTACAAAACCAACAGGATATACAGCAACATCACCATGACATTGATTCCATTTTCCATGATGAAGTAGATCATGAATTATCAATTCAAAACCTTCATAAACACACTAAAAGTATAGATGAATTAATTTTAAGTGGTACTGATGATAGTAATCATGATTCAACTAATAGTTTAGAAACTAAAGTTGGTGTTGATTCAGATCAAATGCATAGAGATTCAGATACTCCAAATACTTTTGATAGTGATATAAATCCAATTGATGAAATTTTCGATATTAATTCCGAACCAATAATTAAATCCACAAACTTTAATAATCATAATGAAATTGAAAATATTGATATCAATATTGGTGTTGATGATGTATTTGACGATAATGAATCTACAATCCTGAGTGAATCAAATTTTGAAAATTTTGAAAACTACTTAAGAAAATCAAGAATTAATTTAAACCAAAATAGTTATCCTTATATTTTGAAGAAAACTATTAGTGATTCAAGTATAAATTTAAAAACGGATATCTTCGATGGTATAATAGTTAATAATGAACATGTAAATGGTAGTGGACCAGGATCATATGAAGTCTTTGAACCAAGCTCACCAACTCCAAGAAGAACTAAAAGTATTGATGAAATAATAAAAGATGACATTGAACGTAAACTGAGAAATAATCATAATAATACTCATATTAAGAGTAACAATATAGATTTGGATAAATTTCATAATCCAATTGATAATATTAAAACTATACCGAGAAAATCAATAACTCCAACAATTGAATCAATTTATTCAGCCAGAACTAATTTTGATGCAAATTCTAAAACTTTGTTGAATAAAGTAATTAATAATACACCCAAAAAGAAACAATCATCCAGTAATTTGTCATCATTATCATCAGATTCAGCCCCAAATTCTTCATCATCACCATTTTTTTCAACTTCGTTAGGTTCTGAATTTTCATTTTTAAATTTATTAAAGGAAGATACTAATCTCCATGGAACTGAACGAAGAAGATCAATTAGTAGTAGTTTAACTGATACGTTTTTATCATTAATGCATAATGAACAACCAAAAGTTATAGAAGGTACAAAAAAGCTGAATTTACAAGATAATAATTCAAATTCAAGTTCAAGTTCTAATTCAAATAATTCGAACATTTCAAATAATAATAGCCCTAAAACTCCAATTTCAAGGAGACTTAAAAAAATTTATAAATTGGATGAGTTAAAAAATGTACCAAAAAATAATCCAATAACAATAACTCATGATAGTCAAATTAAAAGATTACCGCCTAGCATAACAAATTTATCACCTAAAACCATTTCAACTAAAGCATTGTCTTCTTCATCAAATTTAATAATTAATAGTAATAAATCATTTATAATTCATGGACAATCATCAATTTTTAATACTCCAATAATATCAAATTTCAGTAATAGATCATTACAAGATGCACTACAAAATAGTTTGTCAACATATTAATGATTAAAGTTATTAATGACTAAACATTATGGTTCCTTTTAATAATCGTTTCAGTGTTTCGATTTACTGAAAAAAAGATATTGGAGATAGATAGAGATAGATAAATAATGGTTCTTTAATTCATTATTTTATATCATAAAAAATTATTAACTTAACTTGTAATATATTACACATTATAAACACCCCCGAGAAATTTTAGTTCATTTATATTAATATTCTTTCATATTTAATACATTCATTTTTAATACCCTTATTTTAAAATAATTTTAATTATAATTTTAGTAATTTTAATTAAAATTATTTTTGTTAACATTAATGGAATTACCAATATTTTTAACATTAATTTTTGTCCTCTTTTGTTTAGAAATATAAGTAATTGAAGCTTTTGAACCACTTGCAACTTTATATTGTTTACTAATTGTAACTCCTGAGAAACTTGGATTTGATGAAGAAGATTTAAATGATTTAATTATCGATGGTTTACGTGAAGGTAATAAATCATCGTCAAAATCATCATCGTCAAAATCATCATTCTTACTATTTGTACCATTTTGATCTTTATCATCATCAGTTTCAATTTCAATATCTTCTAATGGACGTTTTAAATTAGTTATTGATTTCATTCTTAATGATTGATAATTATCATTATCATTTTCATCACTTGATTCATCAAACATATTATTTAATTTATTTTGTTCTAATTCATATTGATTAATTGGATTCGATAAGAATGATAATTTTGATCGAATAAAATCTTCTTTAACAATTTTCTTATCCTTGAATGAATTTTTATTCTCTTTATTACTTTCATCATCCTCATCATTTTGATTTTGATCTTGTTGAGTTTCTTGGAAATCTTGTTCATCATCTTCAGAATTTGATTCATCAATAGCAATTGGTTTAGAAACATCTTCAAGACTTTCAAAAAAAGCTTTAGATTTTTCAGATTTTAATTTTTTCATTAATTTAAAATTTTCAGCTAATTTTTTCTGTTGTTCTTTTAATTTTTGTTTTCTATATGCAATTAATAATTCATCTTCTTCATCACTTAATTCAATTTCTAAACCTTTTGATTTTTTAATCAATTTATGATTCTTAATATCATCTAATAATTTCTCTAATTCTTTTTTATCTTTAATTTGATATTGATCCATAAATTTCCTACGAATTTCATCATCATTCAAATTAATATTAAAATTATTATCAATCATTTTTTCATCTTCTGAATTTTCAATTTCATCAAATTCTCTATCTTCTCCTCCAATTCCTGCCCATTCATCTTCACTTTCTTCTGCTTCTCCTTCAATTATATTTTTCATACCTTTACGTTCCATTTCTTTACGTTTTTTCAATCTTTGTAATTCTTGTCTTCTAATTTTATCTTCATAAATTTTAATTCTCTGTTGAATATCTTCTTCATTTTCTTCTTCTTCTTCTTCTTCTTCAGATTCATTAATCTTTTCAAGAATGTTGGAAATGGATTTTTTACCTTCACGTACTAATTCTGGTGTTACATCATCATTTAATTCGTCATTTAATTCGTCATTTTGGGTATCAGCAATAGTATCAACAATAGTATCAACAATAGTATCACTACCAATTTGGGTTTCAATGTCACTCTTATTTATAATTTGAGTGTCAGATTGTGTAATTGATTCAAGTTTTTGAGTTGTTCCAATTTGAGTTGATTCAATCTTTTGAGTTGAATTATTTAAAATTTGTGTATCCCCATCAACAACAGTATCATTAATAATTTGAGTTGAACCAATTTGAGTTGATTCAATATAAGTTGATTCAATTTTTTGAGTTGTTGCATTGAATTGAATTCCTTGTGATTGTGATTGTGATTGTGATGATTTAAGTTGACTTGGATTGTATTGTTTACCAAATAACATAGATTGACCAAGGTCAAAATCATCTTCATCGTCATATTTCTTTGATAAATCTTCTTTTACTTCTTTATCATCATCCTTCTCATCATCATTTTCCTTTTCTTCTTCATCACTATCTACTATTCTTGCCTTCCTACGAACTGCAAACCTTTCATCTTCTTCATCTTCATCTTCATCTTCAATTTCTTGCTCACTATTACTTCCACTTCCACTACCACTATACTCTACTTCATCACCGCTTAATTCTAAATCCATTTCATTACTACTTTCAGGAACTGATTCATAATCTCTATCTACTTCGTCACTGTCATCTGCATTTTCACCATCATTACTTTTACCTAATAATGCAAGTTTAGCCCTTTCCTTTAATTTTTCTTTTTTTCTAATCATTTTTGTTCTTTCAATTTCTCTCTCTAATAATGATCCTAAAATTTCGTCATTTTCTTCTTCTTCAATTTCTTGAATATCTTTAATTACAGTATTAGATAATTGATTAATGTTTAATTTAAATAATTTTGAAAATAATTTTTTATTTGGATTTTTAGTGTTTTTAATTTTACTTAATGCATTCCTAATATATTTTTTCTTAATTTGTAATTTATCCTCTTTCGATAAACTTGGTAAAATTTCATTATCTAATTCTATCGTAGTTGATAATTTTGATTTATATAATTCAATTGGATTTTGAATAGGTGAAGTATTTGGTGAATTATGGATATGATTTATATCATTATCCCTATCATCAAAATTCTTATCATTTTCATCATCACTGCCAAACTCAACGTCTTTCTTAGATGGATTAAAATCTTCAAAATCATCCAAAAATTTAGATGTAGTAAATTTATTATTTTTAACAATTCTTTTACTTTCAAATAATTTTTGTTTTTTCTGATAATCTATGAATTTTTGTGCTTCTTTTAAATCTTTAGAATTACTTTTCTTGTTCAGATTATTATTATTTGATTGTTTAATCTCCTCAAATTCTTCATTCTCTTCATCAGTTAATGTAGTATTGGAAATATCAGCTAATAATGATTCCTTTTCTTGTTCTTTCAATAATTGTCTTTGTTTTAATCTTTCAAGAATAATTTGTTTTTTACGTTCATCATTAGTGAGTTCTACTTCAGTATTAATCTTTTGAGTATCTTGAATCTTTTGAGTATCATCCATCCTTTGGGTATTAATTTTTTGAGTTTCATCAATATTTTGAGTATCTATTCTTTGAGTACTTTGAATAACTTGAGTATCATTCATAATTTCTCCAAGATCAATATTCAATTGTGGTAATCTGTGATCTTTAACATCATAAATATCTTCCCTAAAATCCCTTCCATTCTTTTCATCATTGTTATTAATATGTAATTCCTCATCATTAATTGTATCTTCTAACGTGTCATCTTGATTTTGTTTAATTTGTCTAAAAGCATTAATTCTATTCTTTAACTCACTTAATTTATCATTGCCATTACCATTACCTTCATCTTCATCATTATCCTCACTATCTTCAACATCTTCAACGTCCTCATTTTCACCAGGCAACATCTCATCTAATTCACTATCACCTTCTAATTGACTTTCAGGACCAAATGTAAAATCAAATGGTTTTGTTATTTTTTTAGGTTCGAAACCAAAAATATCATCACTACTAACATTACCAACATCACTTTCCATATCACTTTCCATATCACTTTCTTCGTTATTGTCATTGTCATTTTCATTTAAATCAGATTGATCATCACCATCATTATTACTTGAATTTTTTGATTCTTTAGGTTCAGATTCTTGGTAAATTGTTTTACCTGGTATATTTTCTATTTCATCAATTAAATCCATTATATCCAATATCAAATCTTCAATTTAAAAAGATCAAAGTTTTGGTAAATGATTGAAATCTTTTCCTCTATAAATTTAATACTTTCGTGGTTGCAAAAAAACGCGTTTCATGAAACGAGAAACAGATGCATAAACACCAGTACACCAGATACAAACACCGTTAACACCCGTACACCGTTACACCGGTACACCAAGAAGCGAATCGAAAATTGGCCATTGGCACGATTGGACACACCACCTATCATGTCGCACTTTGCCATTACGGGAACTTTCACATGCCAATCAGAGACATGCCATGTCGCGCACTAAGGTCAACAAAATTTCGTATAGCCTCACGTGCGATGACTTAAAAATGAGATCTGGCAAAAGACTCGTACACCCAGCCAGACAACTTTGGCAAGATTAAAAGAAACTTTACCTCATCAAACCTTTACAATGACAAGATACCTTACTGCCTTACCACCTTAAGATCCACCATTTAGAACAGACATAAAGGAACAGACATAAAGGAAAGCCATAAAGGAACAACAATTTAGAACAGCCACAAAGGAGCCTTTATGTTTAAGTCTAAGGTTATTGAAGTTGGAAATTGACGTGGTTATCAGTGAATCCAAAGAACACGTTAAACCCCATCGTGTGCAAAAACGTTGTGGATCTCAATGTTTGCAAAATCACTGTCGGAGCCACTCATTATTGGATACTACCTCTAAATCACTCTAGACTGTCTAATCGATGATAATCATCCAATTGAATCCACCATCACCACCATCTTCACCCCAAGCTACACCACCGTCTACACCACCATCTACAGCCCAACTGGTACAAACTGGGTAAGAAAAAATCTAAACGATGAAATTGACTCGATCTTTATTATGGCGGCTACTCGTCTCAAAAAAATTTATAAAAAGGCTCGATTCCCGACGAAAATTTTTTTTTTCCTTCTCTTCATACACAGTTTTTTTTTTTGACTTTAAACAAAACTAAAACTTAAAACCACCCCAATCCTTTTGTTATAATATGACTACATCTGAAGAAAAATTTTTATTCACTTCTGAATCAGTTGGTGAAGGTCACCCAGATAAAATTTGTGATCAAGTTTCTGATGCTATTTTAGATGCTTGTTTAGCTATTGATCCATTATCAAAAGTTGCTTGTGAAACTGCTGCTAAAACTGGTATGATTATGGTTTTCGGTGAAATTACTACCAAAGCTCAAGTTGATTATCAAAAAGTTATTAGAGATGCTATTAAACATATTGGTTATGATGATTCAGCTAAAGGTTTTGATTATAAAACTTGTAATGTTTTAGTTGCAATTGAACAACAATCACCAGATATTGCTCAAGGTTTACATTATGAAAAAGCTTTAGAAGAATTAGGTGCTGGTGATCAAGGTATTATGTTTGGTTATGCTACTGATGAAACTGATGAAAAATTACCTTTAACTATTTTATTAGCTCATAAATTAAATGCTGAATTAGCTTCAGCTAGAAGATCAGGTGCTTTACCATGGTTAAGACCAGATACCAAAACTCAAGTTACAATTGAATATAAAAAAGATGGTGGTGCTGTTATCCCATTAAGAGTTGATACTATTGTTATTTCAACTCAACATGCTGATGAAATTTCAACTGAAGATTTAAGAAGTGAAATTATTAAACATATTATTAAAAAAGTTATCCCATCAGAATTATTAGATGATAAAACCGTTTACCACATTCAACCATCAGGTAGATTTGTCATTGGTGGTCCTCAAGGTGATGCTGGTGTTACCGGTAGAAAAATTATCGTTGATACTTATGGTGGTTGGGGTGCTCACGGTGGTGGTGCTTTCTCAGGTAAAGATTATTCAAAAGTTGATAGATCTGCTGCTTATGCTGCCAGATGGGTTGCTAAATCTTTAGTTAATGCTAAATTAGCTCGTAGAGCATTAGTTCAATTTTCTTATGCTATTGGTGTTGCTGAACCATTAAGTATTTACGTTGATACTTATGGTACTTCAAAATATTCATCAGAAGAATTAGTTGAAATTATTAAAAATAATTTCGATTTAAGACCAGGTGTTTTAGTTAAAGAATTAGATTTAGCTAGACCAATTTATTTTAAAACTGCAAGTTATGGTCATTTTACTAATCAAGAAAATCCATGGGAACAACCAAAAGCTTTAAAATATTAAGCAGCCCCCATTAACATCTTTCCCTTGTTAGGCTGATCTAATATTATTTAGATTTTTATAGTTCTGGTATATTGATTGATTAGGCAAAATACTAAAATTAATGTTATGACTCACTCAATTAACGTTCAACAAGTTAATTGATCTAATGATATATAAAAAAGGTTTAAAAAAGAAAAAAAAAAGGAAGAAATAGTGCAAGAAGAAGAAGATTTAAAGAAGAAAATGATATAGAGATAATTAGATGTATTAATATTATTGTTTTAAAGGAAAAAGAAATGTTTGTTTTTGGTTTGGATAGAGTTTGCATTAATTTGGGGTCCTCAACGGACAAGTATTTAATATATAGCGAAAGCTTTTACCCTTCACGAGCGATAGCGAGTGATGTCTTTTCTCTATAACTCTCATACTCTTGCACTTCTTCTCTTTCATGTACAACTCTCATACTCTTACACTTTCAAAGTTTTTGTCGCACAAATTTTTCATATTTTCATCTTTAAATATGAACAAAACAGTAGATATAAACAGTACAGAATACGAAATATCCATAAACCACACCCCAACACCATCCCAATCCACCACCACCACAAACACTAAAGCAAAGGGCCCGCCACCAATCCAAGTATACATAAATAAAAAGGAAAATCCAATTTTTGGAGGGTATATATATTGTTTACCTAGAAATAAAGAAGTAATTCAATCAATTATTAAGAATGGTGAAGATATTGAAAAATGTAAAAGTTTAGGTAATTTAATTTGTAGGAAATTTGGAATTTGTTATGTTAGTATTAGTGGGCTAGAAGAATTGGATTACCCTGAAATACTATCAACTGTTATTAACCTTATTCAAGAGAGTAAATAGTGAGTAGTGAGTAGAATATATATAAAACTATCTAACGAATATCTTTCTTATGTGATATTGACAGTGGATTTCCTTTATACAGGCAATGTTTGAGATGGAGAAGTTAAGGGGAAGTATTTATGATACCAACAATAAGCACCCACACCACCAATTGAAAACCCGAAAAGAATATCAGTTAAATGATGACGATAATCAATTGATCTTGAAATTCCAATAATTAACCCAAGTAAATTATAACCTAAAGATAAAATCCACCAATGAGCAGAGGATGATTTAGATAATTTCCATTCATTAATTAACCAAATACTTAAAAAAACTGTACCAGCCATAGATAATGAAGAATGACCCAGAGGGCAAGATTTTAAACCATCAATTAATTTCCAATTAATTATTTCTGGATTAAAAGTTGAACAAACTTCAATACTAACATATTTGTCTAGTGGTGTACCATCTTTAGGCAAACATCTTGATAAGAAATCAGGTCTTGGTCTTGAAATCCAAATTTTTAATAAATCAGTTATTGAACCAGTTAAAACATAATTTAAAGTAAATGAAAGTAAAGTAATATGGAATTTATGAATTAAATCATATCTGTCGGCTTGTTTACCCTTATTTATAAAGATGATGGTTGTCATAATAATTAAAGGTATTATATAAGTAAGTATATAAAGATTAATATCATTAATAATTTGAATATTAGCGAAATCATGTTGAATTTCATTATTTGATAATTTGAATGGTCTAAAAAATGGTATGGCCCATTCTAAATAAAACGCAAATAAACATAAGATAACCAAAGTGGTGATCCAATCGGGCAAATAAGTTTGAAAATGGGATTTATAATATTGTTTAAACATTGTCAATCCAAGTCAATCCAAGTCAATCCAAGTCAATCCAAGTTAGTACCAGTTGTCAAAAGTCGCGTCAATAATGATTTTGAGATTTTATTTTTCACACTAGACAGTGAAGAACCAGTGTTACGTGTGCATTTTGACTACTCCATTAAAGAGTTATAAAGTTGTTGATAGTTAAAGATCGGTAACCTTAAGAAGATTCTTAGCTATCTAAGTGTTATATGCTTTATAGGGTTATGTAGGGGTTTATAGGGTTATATAGGGTTATATAGGGTTTATAGAGGTTTAGGATTTTTGTGTTAGAGATTATAGGGTTCTGGCCAGAAACTGAGATCAAATTGAATAATGTTATATCAATTGGAATTGACTGCTGTGAGATCAGAAGTCATAAATAGCAAAAGAAAAGTCGAGGCTGATAGTTGAAGGCTGGAAAGTTGAATAGGGCCAAATTGGAAAGTGGAAAGTTGAAAAAGAAAATTTTAAAGGTGTAAAATTAACTAAAAGAAATTTATAAGGGATGAAAATTAACAAGGCAATATTTCTTAAATTGTCAATTGTCATTGTCATTGTCTAATTCTTTGTCATAAGATTATTGAAAAGTGGAGATAAAGGGTAATCTTTAGGATTATTGAAAATAGAGATAATAGTTTAGTAGATAGCATATAGAACTTTTAGATAGATAGCGATAGTGTATAAGATTTAGTGTTCGAAAGTGACGAGAGAACAGTAGCGATAGTGTTAAAGGGATAGTGTACAAGATTTAGCGTTAGAAAACGAGTAAAGAACATAAGCGATAGTTTTAGAGGAAGAGGAAGAAGAGAGGAGACCAGAGGAGAGTAGAGTAGAGGGTGAGGTATTAAAATCCATATATTAACAATTAAATGCTTTTTAAACTTCCTTTTCCTTTGGATCAGTTGAATTACCATCAACTTGTTCTTCAACATATCTATCTCTACCTAATTTAGTTGAATCAATTTCATCATGATATTTTTCACAAATTTCTTCTAAAGTTTTTCTTTTAGTTTCAGGTAATAATAAAGTGGTAAAAATACCTAAAAACATAAATAATGCAAAAATTTCCATAACATGAGGTAAGAAACAATTTTTATTATCTGGGGCACATCCATGATTAATTAATGTACCAATACAAGTTTGAGCAATAATAGCACCAACTTTACCTGAAGCAGCTGATAATCCATGAGCTGTTGATCTATATCTAGTTGGGAAAACTTCACCAGGAATAATAAAAGTAGTAGTATTTGGACCAAAATTTTGGAAAAATTGTGCTAAAATATATAATGCTAATAATCCACCTTCATGTAATTTATGATAAGCAAAACCAATAACACAGAAAATGATAGTTAATAAAGTGAAAGCACCTAATTGAATAGTTTTTCTACCTAAAGTATCAATAGTAGCAACTGAAACCCAATAACCTGGTAATGAACCTGCACAAATTAAAATTAAATTACCGGCAGCAGTATCATATAATTTTTTATATAAATTTTCTGATGATGCATAACCAATAGTTTGTAAAATAACCGCAGTATTTAAACCTAAACCATAGAAAGCAACATCTAAAAAGAACCAACATGAAGCAGTACCTAATAAAATTTTACCATATTTCCATTTTGAGAAATGACCAACAAAATCATGGAATGAAGCTTTTGGAGGAGCTAAATCTTTCATTTGTTCATCAATTAAAGCTTCAGAATCAGCAACTTTTTCTAAATCATCATGTTGAGTAACATCTAATTGATATCTTGGTGATTGAGCAATAGTTAATCTATAATATAAAGCAATACAACCTGGAACACAACCCATACCAATAATAACTCTCCACATTTGATCTAAAGCTTTTTTACATTTGAAACCACATTCAGCAGCAGTTGAAGCTGGTTCTAAATCATCTTTATAACCTGCAACTAAAATCATAGCAATAATACCAGCTAATAATTGACCTAAACCTTGATTTGAGAAAACAGCAGCCATAATTGCACCTCTCCATTTAGTAGTTGAAAATTCAGCAGAGATAATTGATGATAAAGGATAATCACCACCAATACCAATACCCATAATAATTCTAAAAAAAACGAAAACTGCAGTAAAATTAATACCTGGTGATGAACCTAAAGCACATTGAATAATAGTAGCAGCAATCATAATAATTAATTCTAAACCATAAATTTGTTTTCTACCAACATAATCACCTAAAAATCCAAAACCAACTTGACCAATAACAGTACCAACTGAAGTAGAAACTTTAATTAAAGTATTAGTTGAAGTTGGAATAGTACCATTCCAAAAAACATAAGCCATCATAGCTGAACCTAAATTAATAGCGAAAATATCATAAGAATCAGTTAAAAATCCAACCCCAGCAATTAAAATCATTTTAACTTGAGTCCAACCAAATCCGGCTTTATCAATTTCTTCTAATGCTAATCTTCTTCTTTCAATTGGATCTTCAATATGGGCAAATTTTTCAGTATAATCTTTAAAAGCGGTTTTACCACCACGAGTATTATATTTAAATTCTGACATCTTTACTACTTGGTATAATAAGATTTTCTAACACTTCTTGTTGTTGTTAAAGATAAAACTTGTTAAGATTAAAAAATATAATAATGAAGAGAAAAAAAATTCCAATGGGAATAGAGATTGTTATATAGTAAAAAAAAACTTCTTAATTTATTGCCTTTAATTAAAGGAAAAAGGAAATGAAACTGAAAAACCACAGGTTGAGAAAAAATGCCAATTTTAATTTTACTGGGTTTTTTTACAGGTTTAATTCACGTTGCATCGTTACCCGGTTTCTCGTTAGTCTCACAGTATCTGTAGTTAATACTATAGTTAATACCACCCTAGTTAATACCATGATAATTTAATATTACTATAGTTTGATAGGTTATTATAGATTATTACAGAAGCAATTTAAGACGATCTTAAGTTGAGATACATTAATATTGTCAAGAAATCATTCCAAGAACTATAAATGTCAATGTCAATTTGACATATATAGTTTCTTAGTGTTTTCACTATTCTTCTTACTGTCAAATTACCTACATGAAAAACGTTTTAACATTCAATTCCATTAGATTATTTTTTATTATGGAAAATTAAACGATTCGTTAATGGATTATACCTATAATAACTTACTCATTATTACTATCATTACCAGATTATACATTCTATCCTCTATATCCTATACACTAGACTATACACTATACTATACACTATACTATACACTATACTACACTCTAGATTCTATAGTCTATATTCTATAGTCTATATTCTACACTGTATATTATAGTTTATACTCCATAGTTTATATTCTATACTCTAGATTCTATAGTTTATACTCTATAGTCTATAGTACGCACTAAGTAATCTGTTTGATAACCCACGTTTATCGCCCACACACGACCATCTCCAGTCTAATCTAAACTGTAACAACTCGCCGAACTGGTTACAAGCCACTGCCACAAATGGGAATTTTTAAAGTACCAGCTTAGATTGACAATGTGGTTAGAGACTAAGTAGACTAACAGGTAGATGAGAAATTAAGACCTTTAGGAAATTAAGACCTTTAGGAAATTAAAACCTTTAGGAAATTAAAGCCATTTAAGTTTAAAGCTAGTTAACACATTGGCTGAGCATGATATTAAGGGTCGCATTTCTATCTTCTATAGATTATAGATTATAGATTATAGATTATTATAGATTCTTATAGATTATTATAGATCATTATAGATTATTATAGATTATAGTAGTAGTAGTAGTAGTAATACTAGTATACTCATAGTATTGTCACACGATTATAATATTCACAGGTATAACGTCAATTTTAATTCCTACGGGCTAAACTGTAAAACCAAATTAATTTTTCTCATCTCAGGTCCCACGTTGTCTGGTGGGCACACCCCCAGTCCCACCCACCTAATTTTGTCCTGTATTTCTTAACCGAAATGGGGCAGGGTTCCATAACTTTTCAATTGATTCTTATGTTTATAACACCGTGTAATGAGTTAATATATTATTATAAAGTCAATGTGGTTATTTGTTATTATGTCAATGTGGTGTTTTTTTATTAAGTTAATGTGGTTATTAGTTATTAGGTTATTTGTTGTTAGGTGAATCAATGGCGTAACAACTAGTTAACAACGTTTTATTTGTCATATTTAAAGTATGTCAGTGAATGAGAGATAAACTTACCTTTAGAAACATTTCAGTCATATTATAAAATACCTATTTTTTTTTTAAATATATCCTTCCCGATTCATTGTCGTACAACTACTTCACTAATTGCTAGTTAAATATTATTTCCATCTACTTCAAAACCATCTATTTAATCTTTCCATAAGTATTGTTTTAAATCGTATTTTACGATTATTATTATTATCTATACTTTCAAAATTTCATTATTATTAAAATTTAACTAGTTATAAAAGTTTCTTTTTTTGGCTTACTTGTATTATTGCAATTTCTGTCCCCAAAATTACCCTTTCGCCTTACTTTAATTTATGGCTCTTTCCAATCTTAATTAAGTTAATGATCACACGAGATCTAAGTTTAATTGGAAGTTAATCTCAACGGTTTTATTGCGTCTCAAACTGGAAAATTCGAATTTCTCACTTACAAGAATGAGAGATGAGTTGATTTTAAAGAAAAGTTGGGTAAAATAACCTTGTTTAATTGCTCTATAATATCCTACACCAATAATATCTTACTATTGAATAGGTTCTAGAACTGTATTCATTTTAATCAATGTTAATTAATGTAATTGAATGTATGGTTACTGATAGTCTAATAGTTGCGAATAATTGTTATTGATAACAAAGATCACGTGATCATGATAGGTAATAAGATTAATATTTACCCTTTTAAAATTATGATTTTTAAAAATGTGAATGGTATGATTCAACCAAAGATAGTTGACTTTTCTTTTAACAGCAAATTAGATGAGGGAGTGTATGAGATTAAAGGAGATATTAGTTTACTCTGAGTGGAAAGGTTAAAGACAAATTGGATTCCCATTAGTATATATTTATAATCTTCCTTTTCACTGAAAATGGGAGTTTATTCTTACCTTATAGTTTGATTAGAACTCTCGCCCCAACATTTAGATGACAACGATTTCTGCATGGTTAACAACTAATACTAAATTGAAAATAGACTAATAAAATTATTCATTATTTAAATTTCGAATTTAATTTTCTATTTACCATATGTCAATTATTTTTACTATCATGGATAGTTAAAATCGAATACATTAGAATTAAGAATAAGAAGTTTATGTAATCTAATCATTTAAACAACGGGCTCTGGAGAGCAATACTAAATTTGAAGTCGATTTTAGAAAGCAATTTATTTACTATCGTATATTCCAACACACTGATTAGATATAACGTTAAATCAAATACTTAATCAATCAAGTGAAATGAACTAAGTAATACATTATCAGAACAATAATAATCAAAATTCATTTCAAAGAAAATTGAAGTGAACCAAACGTCACTGAGGCACCAAAGCTCATTGTCTGACGGATCAAGCAAGATTCATAGGTAACATCAATAATTGAAAGAACTCTGACTCTCATTATGCTATTAGCATGTTTCTAACCATTAACCCACATCAAATTAATCATTCTTTACTGAAATACTAAACTTTTATTACTTTTGCAAGTTTATGTCTTAACAAAATCATTTTATTGAATTCTAACTATGTTTTCTTTAAAACTAATTTATTAATTTTAATACATATAATAACGAATAATTGATACATTAGAAACTACAATACTTACTTTATAATTGATGAAATTACAAAATATTCAAAAGGGTATTTATCTAATTAATCACACCCAACATAAACAAACTGAATAAATCTAATTTAGGATTTGTGAATGTGATAAACTTATAGATGTTATTCTAAACTCAGATAAAAGGTGATAAACTCCGAATTAATTAGATTCTAAATTTATTTGTTTCACAAATGAGCCCAATAATCCTAATTTTCCAATAATTGACTCAGATTTCACTCAAATTTCATTCAAATTTCAACCAACTTTACATTATTACTTACAATAACAACATTCTTACACTCTCGATTACTTTCATGTTTCAATTAACAACTAGTACTCTAATTAACCGGTACTATTTTCCAGGTTATTGATGCTACGCAATTTTGTCAACTAAATTTTGGGTGCAAAAAGTCCGCTCATCCAGGGAACTTGGAGTTTAGACAATTTCAAAGATAAGGGAGGAGAGTAAGGTGTTTAGATAACCAATACCAAAGGAGGAGAGTCCGAACTTAAGAACTACCAGTGTATACCATATGGTATGAGATATGATAGGAGGGATACACTGAGTTAAGAATCTGAGTTAAGGTACATCAGTTGTTGTTTTAACTTTGGTGTCTCATGTTTTTGAGATATTTTTCTTTTTTGCAATGTCTCAAGGCGGATTCCTCATCGCCAAAAAAAACCACAAACGAGGAAATAAATTTCACAATAACATTATCGTTTTCCTTATTTCTACGATTAATTAGATTATGACTCAGTTCCATGTACCCAATGTATAGTGTATACTCTTTGTAAAATGTTCCTTGTTTTTTTCTTTTTTTTCCCGTTCCTTTTTACCTTTTTTTCAGTTTTTCCATATACTAGATAAAAAGTTCCATTTGTCCAGATTAATCCGATTCGAACATCAAAATTCTGTAGAAATGATTTTAAAATATGATAATATTAGTATCAAACGAAAGATAAGAATCACTAGTCATCCATATACTTAAAAACCTAAATGGACTAAAGGGTCGGTATGCCAGTATACTAGGTTATTGTTTTTATTTGGGTAAAATATGGTGATTGGTTGTGGAATAGTAGTACCGAAGAGGGGCAGAATTTGAGATTTTTTTTTCTTCTTCTGTGTTGGTCAGAAAGTCCGAAAATCCAAAAATAATATAAATAGATGGATGAAATCCCTTTGTCAAAATTATAATTCAATTTCAATTGGAATATAAATAACTAAATAACTTGATATTTTATATATTTAAATAACTTTAAGATGATGACTGCTCAAGAAAAAGAAGCTCAAATTATGAAAGAAGTTAGAGCTAATGCTGCTAAATATGATACTAAATTTGAAACTAGTTTTTTTGGTAACATTTTTGGTTTTTCAGTTAGAACTAATTAAATCGAATGATAAATAATGGGTATGGTAATATGTAATTAATAGATTAATATAAAAAATAATAATAAAATTCATCTTCTTACACTTTTTCTATAACTCTTACATTAACTCATACTGTTCTCACTCACACTGTTCTTACTCACACGGTTACTGTTTGTGAGTGTTGCTTCGATCTAACGGTTTAATTTCTTTTTCAATTAGTTACATTTGGTAGCTTGGTACAGGCACACGACTTCTGGATGGAAGGAAATAATTTTTTTTATGTGAGTGAGTCTTATGCGTGAGTCTTATGAGTCTTGTATGAGGAATATACTGTGCTGGTAGGTGCAAGGGAACTTCTGGGAAGTCTAATATCAATGGTCATTATAGATGGTTTACTTATCATTTCATGACTAATTTCTCATATGTTAACCATTAGTTCTAATAATTCGTTTTAACCATTAGTTCTAATAATTCGTTGTAACCATTAGTTCTAATAATTCGTTTTAACTATTAGTATTAGTATTAGTATTATTATTAGTACTATTTGTACTATCCACTACCCACTACTGCTTTTCTACTCCTATTATCACTACAATATTTATCATAATTAAACCTTCATCTATTAATGAAACGGCAAAGATGGTAAAGTCAGTTGCATCAACAGTAAAAAAAAAGTAAGGGGGTGGAAATTAAAGGGATGTTTTGTTACCCGTTATAAAATATTTACCGAATATAATTCGGTTGTTAGAACTAATTAGTACTCTAACTCCTGGCTGCCAAATGGGTAGTAATCTGGTAGTAATCACTAGTAATTTAGTACTAATGAGGTAGTAAAATTATAATTTTTTACTAAAGGGTCTCGCTACGGTACTATCGGGGGTACCAAAAAAGTCTAAAATTAGTCTTCGCGCGATAAGTAACATCTAGGCCGGATTGTTAATATATAGCTGATAATTTTACCCCAAAAAAGACGAATTAAGAATTAAGAATCAAGAAATAGTAATTATCAATTACAATTCAATTAAATTGATAATTTACCGTTTGTTTTAATTTATTGATTTATTCAAAACAAAAAAAACAAGGCACAAATCATTTAAAGATGGAGAGAACAGATACTGATTTTAATTTATCAATTATAACTGATAGAAATCAAGGTACTAGAAAATCATTATTTGAAGATAAAGGTTTCAATAGTGATGATTCAACACCAAGTACTCCCAAGCAAACAGTTTCTGAAGAATTGAATGATAAAGAAGTAATTAATTTAAAAGATTTTGGTAATGAAGAGATACCAGTAAAAGAAATTGAAAATAAGATTGAATTAATTCATAGTACTCATAATCATTCAAGATTGAAAAAACGTATTGATAAAAAGAAAGGACATAAAAAAGATAAGGAAATGGCAGAGAAGGGTGTAAAGGAAAAGGAAGAGGATGAAAAAGATGACAAGGACAAATACAGATCAAATTTTGGAGATATTAAATTTTTAGAAACTGCTACTACAATATTCGATTCCCCAGAATTTAAAAGTAGTCAATTTTTTGGTATTTATGTTTTATTTTGGCTTGGTACTGCATTTTTCATTACAAATAATATTGTTCATGCTTATTTAACTACTGGTAAATTTGTTTGGCAATTTGAAATTGTTAGAATTTTACGTAAAGATATTTTTAAAGTTGCAACAATTGATTTATTAATGTATTTATCAACATATTTTTCATTTTTCTTACAAAAAATTATTCAATTGGGTATAATTAATTGGGAAAAATCAGGTTGGTTAATTCAAGGTATTTATGATTTTATTTTCCTTTGTTATTGGTATTTTGCAGCTAGTGAATATTATTTAAATTTCCCTTGGATTGCAAGAGTTTTCTTATTATTACATTCATTAGTTTTCATGATGAAAATGCATAGTTATGCATTTTACAATGGATATTTATGGAAAATTTCAGAAGAATTAAAATTTTCTGAAAAATATCTTTTAAGGTGTGTACCTGAAAACCCCCATTTGAAAAAAATTTCCCCAATTGAAATTGAACAACGTAAAAAAATTTTACAAACTTCAATTGATTTTTGTAAATTTGAATTACAACATCAATCACAAACTCAATTCCATTCCGATCATCCAAATGTATTAAATGGATCTCAAGATACTATGGAATTCCCAAATAATTTAACCTTAAAAAATTGGTTTGAATTTACTATGTTCCCTACTTTAGTTTATACTTTGAATTTCCCCAGGACAAAAGCCATTAGATGGGATTACGTCTTCGAAAAAATTTTGGCGATTTTCGGTATATTCATGTTAATGATTATAATTGCAGAGAATGGGATGTTACCATTAGTTTTAAAAGCTTTAGAGACAAAAACTTTCAAACCATGGGATAAATTCCAAACTTATTTTTTAATTTTAAATGATATGATTCCATTCTTTTTATTACAATACCTTTTCACATTTTTCATAATTTGGGAATTTATTTTAAATACTATTGCAGAATTAAGTTTTTTCGCTGATAGAGATTTTTATGGTCCTTGGTGGTCTTGTACTGATTGGGGGGAATTTGCAAGAATCTGGAATAGACCAGTTCATAAATTCTTATTAAGGCATGTTTATCATTCTTCCATCCTGGCAATTAAATTAAATAAAATTCAAGCTTCATTATTTACTTTTATATTATCTAGTTTAGTTCATGAATTAGTTATGCTTTGTATTTTCAGAAGATTAAGAGGTTATTTATTAATTTTCCAAATGAGTCAACTCCCTTTAATGATGATTAGTAATACTAAATTTATGAGAGATAAAAAAGTATTGGGTAATGTTATTTGTTGGATTGGATTTATACTGGGTCCAAGTATTATTTGTACTCTTTATTTGTTTTTTTAGCTGAATGTATTAACTGTAATTACCCTGTTCGGATAATTATATTCTATTTAAAAGCTCCTTTAGACCCCACACTTAACAACAATATTGTAAGATTTAACACTATAAGTTTAACACTATTCTGTATTCTCATATCTCATTTAAGTACCAGCAGAAGCATAGTAGAAGAAATATTAGTGAGATTTAATGAGGACAAAAAATTGCGGAATCATCATCTCATCTCATGTCAAGACCAGAAGAATTAGCACCACCAGAAATCTTCTATAATGATTCTGAATCATTTAAATATACATCCTCAACAAGAGTTCAACATATTCAAGCAAAAATGACTCTTCGAGCATTAGATTTATTAAATTTAAATACTGATGAATCTCATTTAATTCTTGATTTAGGATGTGGTAGTGGATTAAGTGGTGAAATATTAACTGAAGAAGGATATAATTGGATTGGAATGGATATAAGTCCATCAATGTTGGCCACTGCTTTAGATCGTAATGTTGAAGGTGATTTAATATTATCTGATTTAGGTACTGGTGTACCATTTAGACCAGGCACCTTCGATGCAGCAATTTCAATTTCTGCAATTCAATGGTTATGTAATGCTGATACTTCAAATAATGATCCAAAGAAAAGATTAATGACATTTTTCAATAGTTTATATGCATCATTAAGAAGAGGTGGGAAATTTGTTGCACAATTTTATCCTAAAAATGATTCACAAATAAATGATATTTTAAATGCTGCTAAAGTATCAGGATTTGGTGGTGGTTTAATTATTGATGATCCAGAACTGAAAAAGAATAAAAAATATTATTTAGTTTTATCAGCTGGTATTTCAGATAGAGAAATTAATCTTGGAGATGCAACAATGGAAATTAATGAAAAAGTTGAAAGAAGAGAAAATAAAAAGAAAAAATTAAGAAAATTAGAATCAAGTAAAGAATATATTAATAGAAAGAAAGAAATCATGAGGAAAAGAGGTAGAATTGTTGCAAATGATTCTAAATTTACTGCTAGAAAGAGAAGACCAAGATTTTAGACAGAAGAAATATTGGGGTTTTGCATTTTAATGAATACGGAAAGAGATTTGACATCTCTGATACCCTCTGATCTCTAAAATATTCTCTACATCATAACTTTTGACATTTCATCATTATGATATCTCTATTTGCAACTTCAAATGGTACAGTTTAGAATTTCCAATTCTCTCATAGTTAAGACATGGTAGACATCAAAGCTGGAGGATAGAATTTTTTTTTTGAGTGAGAAAATTTTCAAACTTCAACAACGATGAATTTTATAAGAAACTTAAGTAAAATAACTAAACTAAATAATATTGGTAAAAAAGTATTTGAACCATTACCAACCAAAAGAAATGGAGAAAATGTAATGAATTTTTTACAAAGTAAATTATTAAATAAATATGATCCAACAGGTAAAAGAAGACAATTAGCAAATGATTTAAGATCAGGAGATATTATTAAAGTAACATATAATGATAAATCAACCGTCTTTGGACAAATCATAGCCATTAAAAGGGGTCATAACAACGTTGGACATAATTTATTAATTAGAAATAAAATTGGAGTATTGGGAGCAGAAATTAGAATACCATTATTTAATCCATTAGTTAGAAATATTGAAGTTATGCATAAACCAGAACAATATTTATCAAGGAGGAAACAATTCTATATTAGAAATACTAAACATGATGTTCGTAATATTGAAGAATTCTTAAAAAGGCACAAAGAAAATGAAAAGAAGTTAGAAAAGAAGAACTGAAGAAAATAAAATAAAATAAAATTTAAGAATAATTAGAAATTAGAGGTACATAGAGATGTAAATAGTTTAAATCATTTAATTTACTAATTAACTCATTACTAAATAATTCTCTAAATCCATCCCATTTATCATTCATTAAAGTTTCAAAAGTTTCATAATGTTTTTTGCTATCATCAATAACATACCATCCACTTAAATTAACTGAAATTTTCAAGGGGGGTTCAAGTTTATATAATATATAACTTTGATAATTTAGGAGATGGGAAGTCAAATTGGTATTTAAATGAAGCGATGATGGGATAAGTTGTTTATATTCATTATAAATTTTGGTTAATTCTTGATTTTTAACTTCAGTATCCATGCTCATTTTTCCTCTAAAGGCTCAAGTGGTTTTATAACATCATCATATCCAAGTACTAGTTAGACATACCAGACACACTAGACATACCGGACATACTAGAAATAATAGACATAATAGACATACCCGAATTCTAGTGTGAAAAACGCAAGACTGTGTTCAGATCAATCGAAGAATAAGAATAGAATAAGAATAGAATAAGAATAGAATAAGAATAGAATAGAATAAGATCAAGGTGACTAGGAGAAGTGATATAGTAACAACTGATTCCCAATATATCATGAAACAATCAATATCAGGCGCCCAGCAACGTACCTTTGTTCTACGCATACTACAGGTAACTCATCTAATTATAAAATTAATAATATAATTGACTGTTGAGTTTCATTTAGCGATTGATGTTAATTTTAAAAATTTTCCAATCCATCAGTTTTTATGGTGATGTGCGGGTAACCCGCTGTTTCGCAAAGCTGGTGTGGTGATGTGAGAATTTTGTAGACAGAGACAGAGACAGAGACAGAGACAGAGACAGAGACAGAGACAGAGACAGAGACAGAGACAGAGACAGAGACAGAGACAGAGAGACAGAGAGACAGAGAGACAGAAAGGTTAGAGAAATGATAAAACCTGAAAAATTCGTTGAAAAACTAGTTAAAGTGACATTAAAAGACGATAGAGAATTAGATGGAGTGTTGACTGCCATCGATCCATTCGGTAATTTGCTTCTTTCCGATACAAAATCTAAGCAATTAGGTAATGATAGATCTATTGGATTAGTTAGTATTCCAAGAGATAGTATAAATAAAATATTTATTAATGAACATCATTATAATTCAATCAAGAATTAATAACTATGATAATCAATAACTATGATAGTTATCATTAAATAATTACCATCAAACCTATAAAAGAAAACAAAGGAACTAACTACAGCAACATTGGTGAGTGGGTTAATTTTCAATTCAAGTAAGGTGAAACTGACGGTTGAGTTTTCAAATTTTTAAATTTATTCATCATTGAATTTTTCATCTTATTCATATTTAAATTTGGTTTAATTTTATTAAAATCCATTTCTGGCTTTAAATTTTTAAAATCTTCAATATTTGGTAATTTATTTTTTAAATCTTTGAATTTGGATGATTTGGATGATTTGGAAGTTGTTTTAAAATTATTTTTGGGTCTTTTAATAATTACCATTCTTCTTTTAGAATCCGTATATGGTGGCTGTCTATATTTTTCAGGAACATTGATTGGTTTACGAATAATAATAACAAACCCATCATCATCCGTATGTTCTTCTTCTTCCCATTCACATTCATCATATTCTTGATCTTGATCTGATTCTGATTCAGAATCTGGTTGTTCACCATAACTTGGATTTGATTCTTCATAATCAGTATCATCTTCGCATGGTTCAGTTTTAGTTGGTAAACAATCTTCAGTACTGGAAACATCATAACTCAAAGTAATTGTTTTGGTTTTATAAACTTTAGTTTTGGTTTCATTATCACAATCTTCTTCAGTATTTGGAGCATCAGCATTTGGACGATCATTATCAATTGAAATTGAAGTTGAAATTGGCATTGGCATTGGCATTGAAGTTTTGGTATCAATTTCAGTAGTACTAGATATTAAACTTGTTGGTTTCTTATGTTCAAGACAGGTACCTAAATAATGATCTCTTGCACTTTCAAAATTACCATAAGGGCAAATATCAACTAAACAATTAATAATTTCATCATTCTTTAAACATAAACAAGATAAATTGTTATGACCATTACAAATTCTTGCAACTTCATTAATACAACTTAAAAAACATGCGGGTGGAGTGGAAATAACTGAAATAATCAAATAGAAAATGAAGATCATTCTGATTCAAATTGAATGAAAGATTGGAAAAAAATTCAGTTTGTGGATTGGTATCTCAAAATTATTTCTGTATAGGTTTTGATAACACAAAAATCTGTCTCAACCACTCCATTAGTTTAACACTCTACCAATCACTCACTACAACCCACTCTCTACAACTCACTGGTATTAACCTTCTGTATGATCAGATCTTACAGTCAAGTCAATATTAAGAGATCAAACTAAAGTTAAATGACTAAAATAATATCAACCCGTACCTGAAATTGCATTGTCTAAATTATGGGGCTCAATAGAGTTTAAAAACAATACTTAAGAGTCTAATAGTTGCTATGGAACAAGAACCTTTTGTTCATACTTTTCCACCAGCACTTTTTTTCCTTTTGCCTTAAGAACCACTTTACACATAATTAAAATATCCCATCTTAACCTACATCCAGGCAACCCTTAGTTTAAGTCTGTTGTGGTGAAAAATACTTATTGTCGTAAACTGTCAGTGGAACAAATTGAGAGAACGAAAAAAAATTGAGAAAACAAAACTAAAAAACTTCCAACTTTAAAGGGTTTCTAACATCAAAAGTAAGGCTAGAGATCAACCGGATTATTATTATTCTTTTTAGAAAAGCTATAAATAGATAAACCATCAGAAAACAGTTGAAATAACTACTTACTAACCCCCAAAAATATTTTTGTTTTTTTTTATAGGAATAGAATTTAAAACATTCTGAAAGGCTGTAAGGTGAAAAGTATTTTCATTTTCTAAAGTTGAATCATGCAAGGTAGTTATAAAAGTAGTGGTTTACCAAGACCATATAATATGAAACCTATTAGACCTAAAAAGGGTTCTCCATATAATGATTTTCAAAGTAATTTCTTTAGTACACCAAAGAGAAAAATGGTTGGATATTTTATCATGTTATTTTTTTTCAGTTTAAGTTTTTATTGGTTAGGTCAACAATTACAATATAAACCAGAATCAACATTTGAATTAGAGGATGGTACTAATGATATTCTTAATTCTAATAATAAAGCTGCTGGTGGTAAAATAAATATTAATGATGATAATATTATTGCTAATACTAATAATGATAATATTAATAAAAAATTTAAAATTGCAAATAATATAGATATTAATAATAATGCTAATAAATTAACTGGTGAAATTAATGAAGAAAATGATGAATTAAAAAATATTGAATTAGCAGGTAATATGGTTAAAAATTCAAAAGGTGATATAGGAATTGGTGTTAATGAAGCTCCAAAAGGTGGTATTGCAAATGAAGCTCCAATTGTTGGTAATGATGAAGATTTAATTTTAAAAGGTAAAGCTTCCAAACCAAAAGCTGACAAAAAGTTAAATTCAAATAAAAATGATCAAGTTGATAGAATTATAAATGATATTAAATAAATAGGTTTAAACATGATTTATGAACATTATTTACTCTCTCCCAATTTCTTCTCTCTCAATCCCAATGAATACACTTGAATACCTGAGTATCAGATTAATAACTGAATATGTATAGACAAAAATAAAGAATTGACAAAAAAAACATACAAATAGAACAACTTTTAAAACTTAGTTTATTTTGAAAAATAAAGGTCCCGCCGGGAATCGAACCCGGGTTCCCAGAAACCTCTGAAAGTCAGAATCTGATGTGATAGCCTCTACACTACGGGACCAATTTTATCGTGGGAAACTCACTTTTTCGCTTTTCCTGAAAAACCAGCCTCGAAGTCCGGTACACCCATAGGTAAGACTCGAAGTTCTGGTGAAAATTGTATGACGTTTCTTAATTCTAAATTTCCAAGTTATTAAATTCATACTATTAGTTTACCGTTGTTGTGAGCTATATTATGGGTTAAATTAGGACAATTTTAACTTACAATTGTCCCCAAAGAATGGCCAGATCAAAATCTAGTGAAATTTTAATTAAAGATTACACGTATATAAGATGAGAATCATACTTTGTAACTGCCCTAATACAACCATCTAATTTCAAATCTTTAGCAAAATATCAGCATATAAACAAGCTCTATATAATCATTGGTGTTCACAATTAATTTGTTTTCAAACCTCAAGTAATCACCAGCACCTCCCCAGTTGACGTGAGTTAAATGATAAATCGTTATCTTTTAAACGGTTTTTCCCAATCAGTGGGACTGTTATTTACGCTTATAAATGAGATTTTACTTTGCAATGAAAAGAATATTTCACTATAGAATTGACCCTATTATTATTGACTTACCTTTGGGACCAATACCTTTGTAATTAACTTGTACCATAGTTAGTCTTATTAAACCTGAACCGTTCTGTTCTATTTTTAATAAGCTAGTAACAACACCAAAAAAAAGAAATAGGTGGAAAAAATTTCTTTTATATGCACGAATCCGGGTAACGGCCCACACATCTTGATTCTAATCTCATCCATTGAAAAAAAATTTTTTCTCTTTTTTTTCTTCACAGATATTTTAGTAATGTCAGCTGAATCCAAATATTCTACTGAAGTTCTTTCTGAATTATTAAGCAAATTACAAGTTGCTGATAATAAAGAAGAAGCTGCTGCCAATATTGCTTCATTTTTAAATTCTTCAATTGTTGAACATGATACTCCTGTTGAATTTTTTAATGATTTAAAAAATCAAATTAACAATAAAAAAGATGCTTCAATTTCTATTGCTGGTTTAATTGCTTATGCTCATATTGCTTCATCAAATGCTTTAAATCCAACTGTTGAACCATTAGTTGTTGATTTAGTTTCAGATGTTTCTGCTAAAGCTGGTGATAAAAATAAAGATATTCAAATTGCCGCTGAAGATGCTTTATTAGCTATTTCAAAAGCTATTACTCCAACTGCTATTAAAGTTATTTTACCAATCTTTTTAAAATCTTTAGTTGAAACTAATAAATGGACTGAAAAAGTTGCTATCTTAAAATCAATTTCTCAATTAGTTGATACTGCTAAAGCTCAAATTGCTTTAAGAATGCCTGAATTAATTCCTGTTTTATCAGAAGCTATGTGGGATACTAAAAAAGAAGTTAAAGAAGCTGCTACTGCCACCATGACTAAATCTACTGAAACTATTGATAATAAAGATATTGAAAAATTCATTCCAAAATTAATTGAATGTATTGCTAAACCAACTGAAGTTCCAGAAACTGTTCATGTTTTAGGTGCTACTACTTTCGTTTCTGAAGTTACCATGGCTACTTTATCTATTATGGCTCCTTTATTATCTAGAGGTTTAGCTGAAAGAGAAACTGCCATTAAAAGAAAAGCTGCTGTTATTGTTGATAACATGTGTAAATTAGTTGATGATCCTCAAGTTGTTGCTCCATTTATGGATAAATTATTACCAGCTTTAAAAGCTAATTTTGCTACTATTGCTGATCCAGAAGCTAGAGAAGTTACTAACAGAGCTTTAACCACTTTAAGAAGAGTTGGTGATGTCGGTGAAAATGATGTTATCCCAGAAGTTTCAACTGCTGGTGATATTCCAGTTACTTTAGAAATCTTTAAAAAATTAATTAAAGATCAAAAAGTTGATGAAAAAAGATTTTCAACTGTTTTAACTTATATTGCTGCTATTGGTGGTGATTTAGTTGATGAAAGAGATATTCATCCAGGTTCATGGACTACTAATGTTACTCCATTTGCTACTGTTTTCTTACACGAAAAGGAAGCTAAAGATATTATTGAAGAATTTAGAAAAACCGCTATTGATAATATCCCAGCTCCTCCAGCTTTCGAAGATGAAGAAGATGATGGTGAAGATTTATGTAATTGTGAATTCTCATTAGCTTATGGTGCTAAAATCTTATTAAACAAAACTCAATTTAGATTAAAAAGAAATAGAAGATATGGTTTATGTGGTCCAAATGGTGCTGGTAAATCTACTTTAATGAGAGCTATTGCTAATGGTCAAGTTGAAGGTTTCCCAACTCCAGAAGAATGTAAAACCGTTTATGTTGAACATGATATTGATGGTACTGAAGCTGAAACTTCAGTTGTTGAATTCGTTATTCAAGATGGTGAAGTTGGTTTAACTGTCGAAGCCGTTGAAGCTAAATTAACTGAATTCGGTTTCACTGATGAAATGATTAAAATGTCAATTCACTCATTATCAGGTGGTTGGAAAATGAAATTAGCTTTAGCTAGAGCTGTTTTAAAAAATGCTGATATTTTATTATTAGATGAACCAACTAATCATTTAGATACTGTTAATGTTGCTTGGTTAGTTAACTACTTAAAAACTTGTGGTATTACTTCTATTATTGTTTCCCATGATTCCGGTTTCTTAGATAATGTTGTTGAATATATTATCCATTATGAAGGTTTCAAATTAAGAAAATATAAAGGTAATTTATCAGAATTTGTTAAAAAATGTCCATCAGCTCAATCTTATTATGAATTAGGAGCTTCAGATTTAGAATTCAAATTCCCAGAACCAGGTTTCTTAGAAGGTGTTAAAACTAAACAAAAAGCTATTGTTAAAGTTTCAAATATGACTTTCCAATATCCAGGTACTACTAAACCTCAAATTAGAGATATCAATTTCCAATGTTCTTTATCATCAAGAATTGCTGTTATTGGTCCAAATGGTGCTGGTAAATCTACTTTAATTAATGTTTTAACTGGTGAATTATTACCAACTGAAGGTGAAGTTTACGTTCATGAAAATTGTAGAATTGCTTATATTAAACAACATGCTTTCGCTCATATTGATAACCATTTAGATAAAACTCCTTCAGAATATATTCAATGGAGATTCCAAACTGGTGAAGATAGAGAAACCATGGATAGAGCTTCAAGACAAATTAATGAAGATGATGAAAAGGGTATGGAAAAAATCTTCAAAGTTGAAGGTACTCCAAGAAGAATTGCTGGTATTCATGCTAGAAGAAAATTCAAAAATTCTTATGAATATGAAATTTCATGGATGTTAGGTGAAAACATTGGTATGAAATCAGAAAGATGGGTTGCCATGATGTCTGTTGATAACACTTGGTTACCAAGAGGTGAATTAATGGATACTCACTCCAAGATGGTTGCTGAAGTTGATATGAAAGAAGCTTTAGCATCAGGACAATTCAGACCATTAACCAGAAAAGAAATTGAAGAACATTGTGCTATGTTAGGTTTAGATGCTGAATTAGTTTCACATTCAAGAATTAGAGGTTTATCAGGTGGTCAAAAAGTTAAATTAGTTTTAGCTGCTTGTACTTGGCAAAGACCTCATTTAATCGTCTTAGATGAACCAACCAATTATTTAGATAGAGATTCATTAGGTGCTTTATCAAAAGCCTTAAAAGCTTTTGAAGGTGGTATTGTTATCATTACTCACTCAGCTGAATTTACTAAAGATTTAACTGAAGAAGTTTGGGCTGTCTTAGATGGTAGAATGACTCCATCTGGTCATAATTGGGTCCAAGGTCAAGGTGCTGGTCCAAGATTAGAAAAGAAAGATGATGAAGAAGATAAATTCGATGCTATGGGTAACAAAATTGCTGCTGCTAAAAAGAAGAAGAAGTTATCATCAGCTGAATTAAGAAAGAAAAAGAAGGAAAGAATGAAGAAAAAGAAGGAATTAGGTGATGCTTATGTTTCATCTGATGATGAAGATTTTTAAATTATTTAAAAGTAATAATTAATTATATTTATTTATTGTTTTTAATAATTTAGATTGAAACATTTCATCCTGGAATTCTTGAATTTTTTTTTATTTTAAAGGAAATTTATTTATTCGTCCTTATTGTTGTTTTGTTTATACATCTATAATATAGATTCTTTTAATTATAAATCTGTGCTCTAATTCTTTAATAATGCAAGTCATTGGCTAGAATCTCTCTTTGGCTAGAGTCTCTCTGGGCTTTTCTTTTTTTGCAACCAATGCAATTTATGCGCAATCACAGGACGGTTTCAAAAGCTGAAAAGGCTATCTCAAAAGGGTTTACACCATCACTGGGCCCTTGCTTAATACCTTTCACAACTGACTCTCTATATAACGTAAACCAGGAGTAACTTCGTTCCTTAGTTTAATGTTATATAATCGATTGCTAATTTTCATAAACTTTTAAGTTTGAGATCCACCAGATCTACTCGGCCCAATCCGCAGTGAAAAAAAATATTCTATCACACATCATCACAACTCATTAGGTTGCATAAACGAAGAAAGGCAAGCTACGGGGTGCATAGATATTATAAATTTCAAATTATAATTCGTTGTTGATTAAGAATTAGAGTTTATATAGAGAAGTACTTGGGACTTCTTCGATTTTTGACAAAATTTATTAATTATTCAAAAGTAAAGTAAAAAGTAAAACTAAAATAACAGATGGTTCAAATAGAAAATAATAATTTACCAACTGAATTAGCAGTTAATTCATTATATATGATTGTATGTACTGCATTGATATTCTTTGTGATCATTGGTATATCTATGTTTTATTCAGGTTTAACTCAAAGAAGATCATCATTTTTACAGTTATCATTACCTACATTATTAATACCTTTTATCTTTATTGAATGGTATATTTGGAGTTATTCATTATGTTATTCAAGTTCAAATAATAAATTTATTGGAGATTTGGATTTTGCAGTTTTAAGACATTTAAGAGAAGGTCCTACAGTTGTTTATTCAACTCCTAGAGGTGATATTTTATCAATTAATCATTTTTTATTTAATGGATTATTTAAGATTATTTGTGTTAGTTTTACATTTCCTGGTTGTTTAGGTGAAAGAGGTAGAGTTTTACCAATGTTATTATTTTTATTTATTTGGTGTACAATTATTTATAATCCTGTAACTTATTGGTTTTGGAATAGAAATGGTTGGTTACTGTCAGAATTAAATAAATTACCAGTACTTGATTTTGCTGGTGGTACATGTATTCATATTGTAAGTGGGTTTACAGCTTTAGCTTATAGTTATATTTTAGGACCAAGAAATAATAAAATTTTATATAATTATAAAAGTTCAAGTAATGGTCTAATTTTAATTGGATCATTTTTTGTTAATTTTGGTTGGATTGGATTTATAGCTGGTTGTGATTATAAATTTTCAACTTATTCAATTTTTATAATGGTTAATACTATATTATGTTCATGTGTTAGTGGTTTTGTTTGGGTATTAATTGATTTTTATTATTCTGCTATCCCATTAGATAATAGTCATAGCAATAACAATAGCAGCAATAATCATAATGGTGGTAATACAATTCAAGATCAATTAACTCATTCATTATCATTTAATACAAGAAAAATATCAATAGTATCATTATGTTCTGGTATGATGGTTGGTTTAGTAGTTATTACCCCAGCAGGTGGATATATTTCATCACCATCAGGATTTTGGAAAAGTATTGTATTTGGAATAGTTGGTGGAATAATAGGTAATTTATCGACAAGATTAAAATTCTTCTTTAATATTGATGATTCTTTTGATATTTTTGCAATTCATGGAGTTACTGGTTGGTGTGGTAGTTTATTAACTGGTATTTTCGCTGAAAATTCTTATGGATCAAAAGGTGGTTGGGTTTCAGGACATTTCATTCAAATTTGTTATCAATTATTAGGTTGTACTATCACATCTATTTATGTTGTTACTATGTCATTAATTTTCCTTTATTTAATTGATTTAATCCCTGGATTTCATTTAAGAATTGATAAAAATTTTAATAAACGTATAAGACAAGAAAGAATAAAGCAAAAACAACAACATCAAGATAATGATAATAATAGAAAATTAGATATTGAATCATCTTTATCACCAACAAATGTTAGAAATGGTTTACAGGATTTTAATCATGTTGGTGAAGGTGATAATGAACAAATGATTGATCCTTATGATAAAGAATTAGAAGAATTAGAAATTAATGGTGGGGATCAATATGAATTAAATGGAGAATATTTTATGGATTATATGGAATACATTAAATCTATTCAACCAGAAGATTTTATGGATGGAATTTCAGGTAAACCTCCACTTCTTACACCACCAAGTACAAGGGAAATGATAATGAATTTTTCAAGATATACAAGAAATTCACCAGAATCATTAGGTGATGAATTAAATGATAGAAATGAAAGAAAGCAAGATTAGGAAGGAAAAAGAAAGAGCACAAAAAAAGCACATTAACGAATTTTAATGAATAATTGTACATTAGTCTATAATAAATAACGAACGGTTTGAAAGAATGATCTCTGAACAATCTAACTAATCATTCTCATTGTGAATTCAAACATGGCAAAAGTTGCACCATTAGCTGGAGCAGCTCTTGCAATGGTTGGAATAAAACCTCTATAAAAACCTTTAATTCCATTTTTAAACCAAATATCTTTTATAACATCTCTAGAAGTTCTATAAATTGGATTAGTTAGAGAATCAGCTTGTAATTTAGATTTTATAATATCAATTGGATAAATACCAATCCATAAAGTATAACCTGATAATCCACCAAATAAACATAATTTCCAAGCAGGAATATCATTACGAATAACTTTTGATGATTCAATTTCTTTAGCAATTAATGCTTCATAAGTTGCAAAATAAATACCTAAACCAATAGATTCTCTTATTAAAGTTGGAGTTAAACCTTTGAAAATACCAGATGATGAAAAAATTCCATTAGTTGAAAGTTTACGGAAGCAATCTATTGGACCATTAAATGTTTTAACTGAACCAGTTTGAGTTTGTAATTTAATTCTAACATGTTCAATTGGACCAGCTAAAAACCCATTAGCAAAACCTGCAACAGCACCACAATTAAAAAATTGAAATAAACTTGGAGTTTTACCATCAAGTTTCTTATCATAATATCTTTTCATAAATTCATTGACTGAAAATTGTACCGAAACACATGCACCAACCCCAACCAATGGAGTTAAAGTACCTTTATAAAACCCAGCAACACCTTCATTAGAAATAAGTTTCTTAATAACATCCATTACACCATTATATGTACCTTCTGGAGATGATTGAAATCTCACTTTAACAGTATCAAATGGTTGACCGACTAAGACTTGGGCAATACCCCCAACGGTACCGGCAAACAAATCTTTAACTACTTGCGAATTGGATTCTAATGGTGGTTCTTCAAGCTCTATAGTCATTATGTGATAATCTTCTTATTATCCGAATTGAAAATACTAAAAGATTCAGCCCTTTAAGGTTTTTTTCACTTTTGACTCAGACTTTCTACTCTTCTCGCATTACAGATCCAAAAAAATATCTTCTACAGCGGTGCCGGCCGCCTGCGTTTTGTGCCTATCGGACGCAACCCCCGCCGTATCAGATTACCATTTTCTCGCTATCTCTACCGCCGTTGAAAAAAAAATATTGGTGAGAGATAGAGGGAGAGTGATGGAAGTCTAATTTATGGTGTATATACATAATTATCATTAATGGTCATCTCTATTGAATTCTCGACTGGTATCTCTACTAACATCTCTACTTACATCTCTACTTCCATCTCTACTAGCATCTCGACTTGCCATAATAAGTCCATCAAATGGATTTAATCCATTATTAACAAAAAATTGACCTGAAGTATCACTCATATTAGGACTAATTATTGGACTACTATTAGCTATACTACTATTTGTAGTATTAGCACTATTTAATATACCATTGTTATTATTGTTATTATTGATGGTATTGTTGGAGTTGATGGTGTTACTATTTCCACTAGTATTGGCGGAAGTATTATTAGATAATGAATTAAGACCAATTGCACTAGCACTATGATTATTATCAGACATTGGTAAAATAGCTTGAGCAGCAGGACCTAATGCAGCAACTAATGGAGTTCTAACTGGAGGTTGCATCAGTTGTAAATTAACCTGCAGACTATGATTATTATGTAAAGAATGAGAATTTAAATGAGTTGATGAAGTATGGTTTGGGAAATGTGATGATGGATGAGCAGTTAATGGTGTAAAAATATTTGAAACACTTGGAATCAGTGCAAGTTGAGGTTGATGAGGTTGTGATGAATCAATTGATTTATATGAAGAAGCTTCTAATAATATAGTTACATCTTTAGTTGATTTTGTAAGTTTTGCCATTGATGGTCTAATATCATTTAAAATTGGTAAATCTTTCATTAAATTTTTAACCAGTGAAAAAGTTTGAATAATAGTTTTCAAAAAATAATTAATATCATCCCAAAACAGTTTTTTAGTTGTAAAACTTGGATTATTTCTTATAGTTATTAATTTAGTTCTTAACCTTTTAATTATTTCCATTGATGAAACACAAACACTAGTCAAATCTTTAACTTTAGATGCTAATGTTGAACTAATTTCAGAATTTGCATTTTGTACACTATCAATAGCACTTTTACTTATACCTCTAGTTAATTCTCCAAAAACATCTTGAGCTGTAGTTGTTGCAATTTCAATCGATTCATATAATTTTTCATCAACATCTTCAACATTTTCTAAATTAACTAATGGTTCATTACCAGGTACTGCTGATAAACTTCCATCATTAAATCCATTCATAGTATTAGCGTTGATATTATTGTTAATGTTAGTTGATGCTGTTGTTGAACTACCATTAGCACTATTCCCACTACCAATTAAAACATTGTTGCCATTAGTATTAGCCATCGTTGTATTAACAGATAATCCTGGTCTTTTAGTATCTCTATTTAAAATTTTATAAGCATTATAAAGTTCATTAAATGATCCAAATATCGTAAGATATAACATTCTTATAAAACAAACATCAATTTTCATAGTAAATTGATTAAAATTATCACCTAATAAATTCATTATTGATTTAAATGATCCAATACAAGAATATAATGAATCAGTTATTTTTGTATGTTCATTATGAGAATCTTCAACTAATTCTAAAGTTTCAACTAAATTATCAATATTCGCCTTTGCAGTATATAAAAGTGAAACCATTTTAATCGTTATTTTTTTATCATTACAAAATCCACTAAATCTACGTACTGATGAATGTAATTCACTAAATGCAAATAATACTTTTCTACTAACATGAATTAAATCTTCCAGTCTCTTTTTAGGTGATTCAAATTGTGGTATATGTGAAGTATTTGGAGTTAAGGTATTAACTGTTGGAACAGCAGTAGTTGACATTGAAATTGTGGGGACACTAGTGGTTGACTGTGATTGTGATGATGATGTGTAAGTAGGTATAGCGGTAGTTGATTGAGTTGTAGCCGTATTAACTGTTGTAGCAGTGGTTGTTGGTACAGTATTTGGTAAATTTGGTAATGGTACAGTTGGAGGCATTGATTTAGGTTTAATTGAATTTTCAATAGTTTCATCAATTGGTACTTCAGCTAAAGTTGAAAGTCTACGGAAATAAGCTCCTGCTCCTGATTTATGATCTTCATCATCATCTAACATTTTATCAATTTCCACTAAAGTATTTGAACGAGATCTTGGTTTAACAGTTGGTGTTAATGGTGGTGAACCAGCTTGCAGATGAGGATTTGATGAATTATTTGAAACTACTGTAGAAGCTGTTGTTGTATCAACATTTGAAATTTGTGAAACTTGAGGACTTATAGCAAAACTTGAATCCATTGATGATGATGAATTAGGTACTGTTAATGGAGATGGGAAATCATTATTATGAGAATTAGAAGAATCTTCATCTTCCAGTTTTTTAATTATTAAGCCCATTCTTCTTGCTGCTTTGGAAGCTTTAGTTTTAGTTTCTGAAATTGATTTACTTCTATTTAATTGAGGAGTTGAACCTGAAGATTTTGATTGAGATTGTGAAGATGACTGTGATTGGGATTGTGATTGGGATTGTGATAATAAAGTTGAATTTTGTGATTGTGATGATAATGATTCATAAATTTTAGCTTCAATGACTTGACTATTTGAAGAAAGATAATTTTTTAATTCTTTAACCCAATCAACTGACGTTTGTTTTTGAAATTTTGCAATAAGTTCAATTGGAGGTAAAATTAAAGGATTATTAGCAACTTCAATTAAATTTAAATTTGGTAATTCACTTAATACTGGAGGTAAATATTTAAATTTATTATTTTTAAGATTAAGTAATTTTAAATTTGATAATTTTAATAATTTCAGTTTTGATAAATAATTTAGTTTATTATTTGATAAATCTAAAATTTCTAAATTAAAATCAATTAATTCAATTGGTAATTCAGTAAAATTATTATCATGTAAATCTAAATATCGTACAGTTTTTGATAATAATTTTAAATTTAATGGTAATTCATCTAATTGATTATGAGTTAATGATAATTGTTCAATTTCAAATGGTGGATTAAATGAATTAATAAATTGATAAATAAATTCAATTATTTCACTTAATGGTAAATTTAATTTTTGTGATATATGATTTAATTTTAATGTCTTTTGTGTTGATATTGAATCTACTTGATCATTTAAAAAGTCAAATACTCTAGATTTAGCAGTTGTAACTGCTTGTGGCATCTTTAATTAGCTAATTAACTATTAATCTTATTATTTACACTTCTTTATAAGTTTGGGTTTTAATATCTTTTGATTTAGTTTCTTTCTTTTTTTGCTTTTCGCTTTTCGCTTTTCTTGATTTCTATATGGCTCTTATGCAATGGGTATTATGATGATCTCTTTGAATAGTTTATAACAGTATTGGTGTGGTCTTAATATACGTCTAATTTCTTTGCCCTTTATCTTTCAGTGGTTCTTCACAGGTTTTCAAATTTTTTTCGCACTATCGTCGCTATGTGCTACTTCACATTCTCCTAATAGATGGGTCTACCAGCTATCTACCAGCTATCGAACTATCTATGTCAGTAGATCCATATGACCATATGACCATATCACCATATGACAATGTGTATACCCGGTAATGGTGCTGGATGGTGGCAGAGAGTTAACAAAGAATATATAATTTCATATATACAAATCAATTGTAAAGAACTAAAATCTAACAACCAAAATCTAACTAAAATCTAATGACTAAAACCTAATAACTAAAATCTAGCAGTGTCACAAAATAGTTAGTACTTCAAATATAACAAAACTGTACTAACATAAAACCAACAAACAGAAACAACAACAACAAAAATGAAATAAGTTCTATTTAAATTTAAATTCTTAAAGAACTCATTCTTCTTCTATCATCAACTTTGGTACAAACCCAAGTTGAAGCATACATATTAACTCTATCAATACTTTCACCACTTTCTCTAATACCTGCAGGTTCACATCTAAAACCATTTTGTTCGAAAACTTTAATATACCAAGGATATTGAGCAGCAGATCTTAACATAACTCTACCATTTTTAGTTAATGCATTTTTGACGGCTAAAATTTCATTAACTACATCAGTACCATTTGGATCAAACCAATCCATATGATCCATTATAATAGCAATAGTTAAAGAATTTTCTTTTAATCTATAGAAAACATCATTTAAAGTATCAGTATGAATTCTAATATGATCTAAAGCATTTTCACCAGTTTTTGGATTTTTCTTTGTAATATTATTATAACCTTTTGCAGTTAAATAATCTGGACAATTTTGTTTTGTATAATGACCCATTAAAGTTAAATAATAAAAATAATTATCAGTTGAAATTAAAGATCTTGTAATAACTGGATCTAAAGTTTCAATAACATATTTTAAAACTGATGGACCCATCATTTTTGCTTGATTTGGTGGGACCCCTAAAGCTTTCCATAAGAAAATTGGATTACCAACTAATAAAGTACCAACAATTGGATTAAATAATACTGGTTTAATTTTATTATTCCAAATATCAATTTGTTGTTTCATTGTTGTACATTCACATAATTGTTTAATATAATGATTTAATCCACAAATTGTGAAAATATATTTTGCAAATCTTAAAGCCCATCTTGTTGAACCAGTATCATATAAACCTGGACCTTTAGTATTAAAAGTTTTTTCACCTCTTTCAAACCAATATTGTAAATTATTTGAACTAATTGATTTTGCTAATTTAGTTAATAAAATTTCTTTAAAATTATCAATTTTACCATTACCAAACATTGACCAAATTTGATCTTTATTTAAATTTCTAAATGCTGATAATTTTAATTCTAATAAATGACCTTGACAAGGATTTAAATCAACTGCATGAATCTTTTTTGGTGGATTTGGTAAACAAGCATAATGTAAAATATTATCACCGGCAGAAGTAATTGCTAAAACTGTATCATTTTCATTAAATTTTAAAATTTTATGATCTTCTCTTGGATCTTCCCAAGTGAAAGCATAAATATATTGATTTTTAAATTGATTATATTGAGGATTTAAATCATCAAAATAAACTCTCCAAATTTCACTTTGATAATAAATTGATGGATATGGTAAATTTTTTGATAAATTATCAATTAAAGCTTCATGACCTTTTGAAATATATGGTTGTTCATCTTCAATTAATGATAATGATGAAATACTTTTATTTGAACTTGAAGTAATAGTTGAAACAGCTGGTGCTAAATATGGCAGTTCAGTTACATGAGAATTAATTCTATGAATTAAATTTTCATTTTTTGATTTATGACAACCAATCCAAATATAATAAGGAATTTTACCTAATCTTTTATTATAAGTATTAATTGATTTAACAGTACCAAATTTATATTCTAAATAATTTCTTCTTGAAGAATCTAAGAAAACTTTATCAGCTTCAAACCAAATTCTCCAAAAATTTCTATTAATCCAAGAAGAATTTCTATTAATTAAACCACCTAAAGTATTAATTCTACCAATTGAAGTATCATTTGATTGAATACCAAAATCAACAGAAGCAATAATACCTGATTGACTTAATAAATTAACAGCATTATCAATAGTATTATAATAAGTTGGAATCATTGATAAACTATAAGAAAAAGTAATTAAATCAACTTTTTCATAAGGAATTTTAAAATTTGAAGCATCAGCAATTAAAACTTCAACATTTGACCAACCATTATTTTTAAATCTATTAATTGCAATTTCACAAAGACTTGGTGAAAGATCAACTAAATAAATTTTTTTAAAATTTTTAATTGGTAAAATTGAATTCATATATTCAATATTTGAACCAGTACCACCACCAATATCAACCCAAATTAATTCATTATTTTTTTCTAAATGATTTGAAGCTAATTTTAAACATTCTTGTCTACCCTTTAATAAGAATTCTCTTGTTTTATCATAAATATGAGCTTGATTTTTATAAAATAATTCTAAATTTGATTGTTGTTCAATACCATTCTTCTTTTTATGTAAAAGTGGTGCAATAAAACAATTCCATGCAAATAATAATAATGATTGAAATGTTTTATTAATTGAAATAATTGAAATTAAAATAATTGTTAAGGTAGAATAAAAATAAATTGAATTATCTTCCATTAATTGAAATATCGTTTCCATTTGCATCTTTATCTCTTTTCCTTTATCTTTTTCTCTTTCAATTGTTCAAACGTCCAATTGTTCAATTGTTCAGTAGACTCTTTTTAGTACTTAAATTTGGACTTTTACAATACTAATGATATATCACTAAGCGGCTAATTCAAAAGTAGGAAAATCAATAGTAGTTTTATAATTCAGTTGAAGAATCCTAAACCTTGTACCAACTTGTTTATGTGTGTGGTCTTTCCTGTTGTTTCTTGACGCAGTCTCTTACCGTGGTCTCTTACCGTGGTCTCTAATCTTCCAATAATTGAAATTAAAATTCAAAAGTGGTTGTAAAAATGTATTTATATTGCAACCAAATTTTCTCACCCAAAATGTCTCGTTCAACGTGCTGTGCGCGACACCGAGATCGCGCGACACGAGCACCCGTGTTCTCATACTCTTCACTCTTAAGCCCATAACATTCAAACACGTTATTTAATCACATTTCCCCTAATTATTATTATTATTATTACTAGTATTGTTATTGTAATTATTCCCTTTACAGTGCAACTTTCACATGCTAATCTAAGATCTTTAGTCTTTGATTCCCAACAACTACATGTGTCAAAAGGGGTTTATCTAATTACATTACATTACTATTCTTACTATTCTTACTATTCTATACTTACTATACTTTCTATTCTTAGTATTCTTTCAGTTCTTTCAGTTCTTTCAGTTCTTTCAGTTCTTTCAGTTCTTTCAGTTCTTTCTATTCTTTCTATTCTTTCAATTCTTAATTCTTCAATATTCAGTCTTTTCTATTATCGTTAGACCAATTACTGATATGAGAATATCTGATAAATTGATCCACATGTTTAACCATAATAGACAAAAAATAGAGACAAAAATATGGAGTGGCTATAAAAAGGGGATACTAACGACACTACCTAAAACTTAACGATTTTTTATTCTTAATCCAACAATAGTAAACAGCTGGTATATTTCATTTTTAAGGTTATCATAAACGACTTCAATTAAGTTTTAAATTGAAATTTTCGTTTAAACTTGATTTTATTTAGCTATTTAGCTATTATCCATTTCACTATTTTACTATTTCACTATTATCTATTAGTTAGCTATTTGGTTAACTATTGGTGTTGGTGTTGATTGATTTTCAGATTTTTCAGATTGCAATTTGAATTCTGGGGTCCATGTCTGCAACTTGAAATTATTCAAATTTTTCAATCAGCACTAATCTATAAACCTGAGCTAAGTATCTAAACCTTTAATTTCAAGTCTACTCTAGTTCTAGTGTAGTTCTATTTCTAATCTTCATACTAAATCAATTGTAAGACTGTTTCATACTTTTAAGATTAGGATTTATTTTTCGAGTCTTTAGTATAGCAAATCTTGCAAGAATTGAAATGAAAAAGAAAATTGATTATTTTGTTATTCACTTTAACCTTTCTAGTTCATTATCTAAAAACTTCCTTGACTCTGATAAAGCATCTTACCTTCCTTTCTTGTTATTTTTTTTTGTCACTTGCAAAAATTCTAGTAACTGAAAGAAAAACAATTTTATATGCGGCTGACTTATTCTTTCTCCATCAACACTTTTAAAAATAATCTGTTTCACGTCATTATAATCTATTTATATCTTCTATCATATATTCCAAAAACTATAGAAACTGACTTACAGACCCCTTTGGAAAAAAAGTTTCAAATTAAAAGTCGCTAGCAGAACATGTCTTCAATTGTTAAAAAATTACCAACTGAAATTACTATTAAAATTATTGATGAATTAGATTTACATGTTCTTTATATCTTATCCAAATCATCAGATGCTTATGAAAAACTCATTAATGAGTCACTTTTAAGATCACCAATGAGAATTAATTGTCTTGGGAATTTAATTAATTTTAAAAATACTTCAAATATTTATTGTGTTAGTTTAATCTTACAACAATTTAATAAATTAACTCAAATGAATTTAAAATATGATTTACCTGAAGTTGGGGAAGTTAATATTAAACCAGATAGTGAAGAACAAATTAGAATCTTAACAGATTATTTAAGTAATTTAAATATCACATTACATGCAAATATTAAATTTGGTTTAAAACATCATCCATTCTTTTATTTTAAAAGATATATTCTTGATAAGCGTCCAATAATTAATAGAATTGCCGTTCTTGATAATCATTTTTTCCGTGAAACTATTAAATTATGTTTAACTGATGATAAACCATTCGGTATTAATTTAGATTATACTAGAAAATTAAGAAAACTTCATTTACCTTCAGTTTCAAGAGTTAATGAAATTAATAAACGTTTACAAAGTTTACAAGAGAGTATAATTGATGTTGAAAGAGCAAGAATTGATAATGAATTACCTACCCTTGTTGGTAATCATACTAATGATTCGCTTAGAAATTTATTAGATTTTCAATTAGGTAGTAGATTAGTTATGAAACAACAATGGATTTCAATGGATGATGTTTTTTTTGTTAATGATCATAGGATCAGGCATCAAATTAGTTATCATTGGTGAAACCCTTTCAACTAACCACTCCAGCCAACTCCCTGCAGCCAACTCCTTATGGTTTTGTAAATATAAATAACTTGTAGTTCATACTTAATGGTACATAATAATAAATTTCTCACTCTCAGTTGCATCGCCAGTTTTAGTGAGAGCCTCACGAGCAAAGTGAGAGCCTTTTGGTGAGAGAAGGGAAGGGGAAAAAAATCTCAAAAACTTATCAACATGGTTGCAACGATAAAATCTGGATCAATAAATTTGCTAAATACCATCATTGGAGCTGGGATCCTTGCCATGCCCTTTGGATTAAAATCTAATGGTATAGTATTTGGTAGTATTCTTATAGTTTGGTCAGCTTTAACATCATCATTTGGATTATATTTACAAACAAAAGTAAGTAAATATACTGATCAACAAGATGCTGTTTCATTTTTCAGTCTTAGTCAATTAACTTACCCTAGTTTATCAGTAGTTTTCGATGCCGCTATAGCAATCAAATGTTTTGGGGTAGGGGTAAGTTATTTAGTTATTATTGGAGATTTAATGCCACAAATTACCGAAAGTTTAGGATGTAAACCAGAAAGTTTTTTAACTAATAGAAATTTATGGATTACTATATTCATGGTTTTCATTGTACCATTATCTTATTTAAGAAAATTAGATTCATTAAAATATACTAGTATAATTGCTTTAGTCTCAGTTATTTATTTAATTATAATTGTTTTAATTCATTTTACCACTGAATCTCATCCAAATATTAATATTGATATTTGGGGTCCCGTTTCAATTCAATCAACTTTAAAATCTTTCCCAATTTTAGTTTTCGCTTATACATGTCACCAAAATATGTTTGCTATTATAAATGAATTATCACCAAATTCAACTGGTTCCAAAACTCGTCAATCAAATATAATTATTAGAACTGCAATTTCAATCGCTTGTATTTGTTATCTTACCGTTGGTATTGCGGGTTACTTAACTTTTGGAACTAGTGTAAATGGTAATATTATTTCAATGTATCCACAATCAATTTCTTCCACCATTGGTAGATTATGTATTGTTGTAATGGTTACATTTTCTTACCCACTTCAATGTCACCCTTGTAGGGGTTCATTAAATCATGTTATTTATTTCATCAAACAAACTATTAAGAATAATTATAACAATGGCAATGGCACTAACGGTGATAATGATGAATCAGAGAGTCTTATTGGGGATGATAGTTTTGTTTCAACAACTCCAATGGAAGGATCTCATGATACTGATGGTCATGATCCTATAGTTGTACCATTAACATCAAAAGATTTTTATATCATAACTACTGGGATCTTAATTGCAAGTTATTTATTGGCAATAACAGTTAAATCATTAGAACATGTATTAGCATTTGTTGGATCAACTGGATCAACATCAATTTCTTTTATATTACCAGGATTATTTGGTTATTTATTAATTAAACCAAAAGATCGAAAGCCTGATAATTTAGAAATATTTTGTCGTTATGGTGGGTTAGCATTAAGTATTTGGGGGGTTTGTGTTATGATTGTTTGTTTATCAGCTACTTTATTTTTAGGTGCTACTCATTAGAAAAGAACAGAAAATAGGATTAGAATTAGATTCATATGTATTTATAAATAAAATATAAATAAAATCAAACCAGTTAAACAATTTCTTAAACAGTGTTGATGTGATGTTTTTCTCTTTCGGTCATTTCTCTTTCAGTCATATCTTTTTCAGTCATTATAATATCATTTTTTTCCCAACCTTCTGGTTTATGAAATTTTAAATCATTTGATGGTTGAGGTTCAGAACCAATAGTTAAAGCATAAGGATTTCTATCAGATTTTTGATTTAAATTTGCAAAAGTATGATTAACTTCTCTATGTTTTGCTTCATCAGCTCTAATATTTAAAATTAAATCTTTAATGGTTGAATTTTCATTTAAATTATCATAATATTGAATTGCAACATCTGGTACTTTCATACCATCAAATTTTTTTAAATTACCTTGATCTAAATCTTTTAAAAAATGAGTATAAGTACTAACAGCTTCTTCTTCTAAATAACCAACAAATCTATGACAAAATTTAGGGAAAAATAAATAATTGAAAAAAAATAAATTACAAAAAATTCCTTGACCCATAAATATGAAAAATCTAGTAAACCAAGAAGGTTTACCTAAATTAATAAATGTTAATAAATGAATTCTTTCATTATAAGCTTCATCTAATAAAGTTTCAATCCAAGCTTTATCTCTTTTTAATAATCTAAGACTATGTAAATGTCTTAAAAATGCAGCAGTCATACCAGGAATTCCTGCAATACTTTCTAAAAAAATACATCTAGTTAACCATTTATTTTCACTCATTATACCAACATCACTATAACCAAATTTATTTGGATGTTTATAACCAGTTGCAATATCAAAACATGATCTAAAAAATTTAATACTACCACTAGCAATTTTATCACTTCTAGTAATTGGTTTCCTATGTTGATAATCAATAGTTAATAATTCAGCTGGTTTAAATGATGGATGTTTAAATAATGGATGAGTTATAAAACTTTGATCATATTGTGGTTTATTAACTAATTTGGTTGCAATACCTAATGGTGATTTCTTAATCATTCTCAGTCTCAAACTTAATCAATAGAATATATAATATATATAAAACAACAATAATGTAAAATATAAGATTGTAAAATATAAGATTGAAATATAATAATATAAATATAAGATTGAAATCAAGGTATATTTGGGTGTTTATATATGATTTGGCTGATGTAAGGTTCTTTACCACCAGGTGTCAAGTTACAGGTTATTATTTCCCGAGTGATTATGCTCAATTATACGGATAGTGAAAGTGAGGCTAAAACGGTCCAGTCTCAAGACAATCTGATGGGGAAAATGGGATTTACATCAACATAACATCATCCGATACATTAATATCTACTTTTAAACCCCATCAACAACACCATCTACCCCATCTACATCTGGTTTTGGTTAACGATATAAAACAGATAAATCCAATTTTTCCCAAACCAAAAGCACAATTTGGCACAGAGGGTTATTAAAGTCCATCGTGAGTTTTAGGAATGGCTGCAAATGGAATACTCATATGAATGCGGCATAATTTATAAGGTAATAACTCAAATACTATTGGATAATCCAGGGCCAAATTATTATTTTACCAAGCAAATTCAAATTAAGTAATTATCGTAAGATAATTTGAATATCATTACCCATGATTTGCAATATACCTTGACTGTAGTCAAGGTTTTTTGCAAATTATTGATTTTGAATTCAAAATTCAATTTTTAAGGGTTTTTGTTTGAACAAATGAGAATTACCTTTGAAGGGTCTTAATAAGTGAGAAAGGTAATTGGTTAACTAGAAGTACTTTGAGTTCAAATGATCATCAGTATTAAAAGGAAATATAAAGGTAGGGATAAAGATATGGATAAAGGTAGGAATAAAGGTAGGGATAACTAGGAAAGTATATTCAATGTGACAATTAATATAGTCATTTGAGTAAATTAAGTAAATTTGAGCAAATTGAGCAAATTTGGAAAGATTCGGAATAAACTTCCTAAGTCACACGCGCGGTCAGGTGCAACACAGTGCATTGGTGTGGTGTACTGGTGTGGTGTACCGATGTGTGATCAATTCCAGAACCGATTAAGTAATTCTATCAAAAGGAGGTTTTGCGGCAGTTTTTTCAGACACAAAAAAAAAACGCGAAAAAACTCAGAATGTCGGGCGACAAAACCAGAATGTCGTTATTTACCTCAAAAAAATTTTCTCAGTGGGAGCAGCGAAAAATCTCAAAACAATTCAGAACTTAAGACCAACCCCCCTTAAGACATAGGTTAAGGGATATACAACTATTTAATTGGAAAACACCAGCTAGTAAACACTACACCGCGAACAGTCACCGGCTCCAATCCACAAGCAGACTAGAATATATACCGTATTTGACACCATACCGTATTGACACTTTACCGTATTGATACCCACTTTGGATTTGTTGATAGTTTATAATTTTCAACAAAAGCTGATTTGATCCCAATCAAAAGACAATCAAAAGAAAAATTCAAATCTTCAACTCAAACTTCAACTCAAATCTTCAACTCAAATCTTCAGAGATCGTTTAAACAACTTAAACAGTCAGACATAAGTTCTAGATCATTAGATATAAGTTCTGATACAAGGTTATAAGTTCATTAATAGGCCGTCATTTGTATATAAAAGGTTTATTGTTTCATAGTTGATACCCGTAACTACATTTTCATACATTTTTTTATTCATTTCAAACGTTTATTTTTCTTTATTTTTTCATTTTTTAGTTAATTATGCCATTTAAATTATCAGGATTTTTATCCGATCCTTTTGCAATATCGACCATAAGTTTTGGTATTATAACTTGGATTATTGCCATTGCTGGTGCAGCATCATCAGATTCTTCAACTTTCCCAAGATTTACTTGGTGGGGGTTAGTTTATCAAATTTTATTAATTTTAATTATATTATTATTATATTTATATAATATAATTGAATTATATAAATTTACATTAGTTGGATTATTATCTATTGCTTTTGTTTATACTTCCAATTCCACTAATAATTTAATTTATAATTCAAGTAATTCAGGTAATTTATGTTGTGGTGCAGGTTGTATGTTATTATCAATGCTTAATTTAACTTTAATTATTTATTTTGGTGGTCATCCTGAAAGTCCAACAAATCAATTTATTGATTCTTTTTCAATAAGAAATAATAATCATAATCATATTAATGATAAAAATTTTAATAATCATAATTTAGATGATGATGATGATAATAATGAATTTAAACATTATAATAATAATAATAATAATACTTTTAATCAATCAATTCATCATCAAAATCAACCTCAATCTCAATCAAATTTAAGACAATCTCAATTAACCAATAATCCAAATCATTTAAAATCTGGTACTCCTTATATGTCTTCAAGTCAATTAAATGGTTTAGAAAATTTCTCATCCTCAGATATTAATAATAACAACAACACCAATAATAATAATTCAAACACTGGTACCAACACTGGTAGAGATTTAACAACTAATTTCAATAATGATGAACCTCCAGTAATGAATTTTAGATATAAAGCCAAAGCTTTATATAGTTATGATGCTAATCCTGAAGATATTAATGAAATTAGTTTTATTAAAGATGAAATTTTAGAAGTTGATGATATTGATGGTAAGTGGTGGCAAGCTAAAAGAGCAAATGGTCAAATTGGTATTTGTCCAAGTAATTATGTTAAATTATTAGATTAAATTGAATGTATAGTATAGGAACCCGTCATCCTTCTCCTCTTCTTCGGTACGCCCTCTGTACGCTCTGTACACTCTCTATAGATTCAATTTAAAGAAACTATCTTCACTTTTTGTTGTCTATATATCTAAAGTGATTTCTCTTACTATTGCCACTAAAAACAAGATACAGAGCTTCATAAATCCTATATTACATATAAAATATTTCAATCCTATATTACATCCATTAATCTCATTTTCAGCTCTATATAAAATAATCTATTGCAGGTTTTTTTGAAGGTATACTAGTTACATTCAGACTTGCTTCAAAAACTTTATACTCTCTTTCTAAATTATCATTAATTGATAAAACTGAAGCAACATTACCACATCTATAACAATAATTTGGTGCCAGCCAAACCGTAACTAATTGTTTATCAAACATTTCTTTATACCCTTCCATAACTAATTGATGAGCTCTAGAAATTAATGAAATTTTATTAATGTGACTAAATTTCTTAACTTCATTATATCCAAATAAGTAACCTGCTCCTCGTGGCAGTACTGACCATCCTGGTACATTATCAGGATCTGACCATAATAAATCACACATTGCACCTTCATGAGGTACTTCTTGTTTCCTATTAATTATTTTAATTTGGTTAATTTGTTCAATCATTGGACTTAACCCCCCATGAATACAGAAAACACCATTTGATCCACCAATTATTGCTCCTAATGATATATAATCAAATACTTCACAACAATATCTCCAAACATTAACACTACCATATTTTCTTAAACATTCATCATAAAATCCATAAACAGTAGTGATTTGTCTAGTTTCATGATTTCCTCTAATTAAAAAAATTCTATCAGGGTATCGTACTTTTAATGCCATTAATAATAAAAATGTTTCAACTGAATAAAATCCTCTATCAACAAAATCTCCTAAAAATAAGTATCTTGTATCAGGGCATTCACCTCCAGTTTTAAATAACGTTAAAACATCATGTAATTGTCCATGAATATCTCCACACATCGTAATGGGTGTATCTAACGTTTGAATATTACCTTCTTCAATAAGTATTTCAATTGCTTTAGTACATAATTCTTCAACATCTTTTTCAGGAATAAACTTACATTCCCTGATGTTCTTGATTGTTCTGATTGGTTAGTAAGGTAAATTATTTATCAATATCACCTAGGCGAATCATTCCCCAGGGCCATCACGAGGAGGAGAGTAAACATACTCATCTAAGTCAAGCATAACGCGTTGAGATTATTTTTGGTGAGATTAGATATGATAAGATGTGACTGAGAAAAGATTCAAATTTCAAAAATAATTAATTACTATACAAACAACCTAAATAAAACCAAATAAAACAACCCTAAATTGTAAGATCTAAGATGCAACAGCAGTGGTGGTACTACTTGAAGCACTAGACCTTTTAGGTAAAGTATATTTCATAAACAGTCTTTGTAATTGTTTACGAACGGTAACTTTTTGAGCACCAACAAAACTATCAATACTAACTTTTATAGCTCTATTTAAATCATTTTGACTAACAAAATCTGATAATCTCATTTTAGCAAACAGTTCAGCAATTCTTAAAATACTTTCTAAATGACGGACAGTAATTGGGAAAGATTGAGTTGCTAAACTTTCTCTTCTTAATTCTGCATAAACTTTTGAAACTTTATCCATATCCATTTGATGTAATTTTGGATGAATTTTTGATCTTGAATAAGCAATATATTTAGTTAATAATTCTTGATTAATTGGTGAAATTTCCAGTTCTTTAACTTTATTTATATCTCTTTTACTTGGAGTGTCCAATAAATTACCATCATCATCATCATAATCTTCACCATCTAAATTATTCTCAGGGTGTGATCTCATATGAGAATCAATAACAAAACTAGCTAATCTTTCATCCAGTTCTTCATTAACTAAATCTCTGACAACACATAAAATATCAAATCTAGATAAAATTGGTTCAGTTAAATCAACATTTTGAGTTAATGTTAATGTACTATTATATTTCCCACCATTTGGATTAGCTGCGGCAATGATAGCACAACGTGCTTGTAAAGTAGTAACAATACCAGCTTTAGAAACTGAAATACTTTGTTGTTCCATTGCTTCATGAATTGAGGTTCTATCTTGATCATTCATTTTATCAAATTCATCGATAAGACAAGTCCCCTTATCAGCTAAAACTAATGCCCCACCTTCTAATGTCCATTCACTAGTTAATGGGTCTCTTCTAACTGATGCCGTCAACCCAACGGCAGAAGCACCTTGACCAGTGGCGAAAACTGCTCTATTTGCAGTTTTTTCAACATATTTTAAAATTTGTGATTTAGCAGTACCTGGATCACCTAATAATAAAACATTAATATCACCTCTAATTGAATGTTTACCATTAACATCTTTTGGAACCCCACCGAAAAGTGAACAAGCAACTGCAGTTTTAATATCTTTATGACCATAAATTGAAGGAGCCATTGACAGAATGATTTTATCAATTATACCCTTTTCTTGACTTAATTTTCTAAATTCTCTCTCTTCTTCTTCGGTGAAGTTATTATTAATATTTGAATTTGATAATTCTTTCTTATTAATTGAATTAGCTTCAATAATTGTAGCGAAAACTGGAAATCCAGTTTTAATATTTAAATTACCATCATAATTATTTTTATAAATCCCAGTAACTTCAATCTCTTCACCTGGTTTAGCAACATCCACCAAATCACTTAATAAGATGATTTCTCTATGTCTTGGTAATCTACCAGCTGGTACAGAACCTGGCAGTTCTTGTAATGTAATTCTTTGATAATTTCTATATAAAGTTTTATCAGTATTAATTTTTAATGGACCCTTACTTTGACAATTTGTACAGAATGAAATTCTAACTTCAGTATGAGATTCTTGAATAAATGGTCCCAAGACGGCTCCACATTTAAGACAATCAAATTTAACATATTTTAATTGTGGGAAAACTCCAGTTCTTCTAGTTACCACACCTTTAATTTTAACTAAATTATTTAAATTAATTTCTCTTAAATCTCTTAAATTAATTAATTGAGGGAAATTTAAAATTCTAACATGAATTTCTTGATGAATTTGGGAATAATTTGGATAATGTAATTCAGTTGCTTCCATTGCCACAATATCAAAAATTCTTAAAATTTCCATTGGTGAAGTAGCTAAAAAAAGGGCAATTATAGCTTTCAGGTTAGTTAAATGATCATATGAGACTTCTAATGATTCACTATTAATTTCACCTAATGATCTAATTCTTTCACCATAAACAGATTTACCATTTTCATCAGTATATTCTAAAAGAAATGATCTTAATTCTCTTGCAATTGATCTTGAAACTGCTGGTTGTAAAATCCATTCAGTAATACTATTGGCTTTAATATCACTTAAACTTTCTAAACTTAATTCTTCATTGAATGGATCAATTTCTAAATCATCTAAATCCATCTCACCTTGTTGTCCGTCATCACCATCATACCTTCTTCTTCTTCTTTGAACTGGTAATCCCAATTCATTTAATCCATCTTCATCTCCTACTTCATCATCATCCAAAAAGATATCATCTCGATTACCTCTTAATAAGTCATCACGTTTATTTAATTGTTGATCAATTCTTCTTCTAGTGGCAGCATCCATTTCTTCATATTCTTCATCATCAATATTTGAAATATCATACCTATCTTGTTCTGGGTTAGCTTCATATTCTTGTTCCATGTTGGCCATTAAATCTTCTCCATCATCTTCATCACTTGGTAAATCTTCAATTTCATCATGAATTTCATTTTCTTCATCTTCAAATGGAGCCGCTGGTGATGATGCAATCATTGGACTTGATGGAATTGGTGATGATTGATCACTAATAATATCATCATCATCAGAATCATCTGCTTGTCTTTTCCTAGGGTTTCTCGTTGGACTGGACATCTTACAAAAAGTCTTTCAAACGTCTTTAAAAAGTCTTTAAAAGTTCTAGTAAGTTCTTCCAAAACTTCTTTAATCAAAGATAATCTAATTTTTTTTGTTCTGACGCGTCTCACAAGAAAATCTCATTAGATTTCTAAATTGGTTAAATTGCGTGGTAGGTACACATTGGGTGCAAAAAATCATAGTGTCTCAACGCAACAGTTGCCTGGAACACTATAAACACTATACCTAATTTAATATGGTGAAATTTAAGAATATGCTGGAATTTAGCACAATACTTATACTTGAACATATTTCTTATAGGTAAACATATCTCTTATACTTGAACATATTTCTTATACTTAAACATAATGTCTATCGTTTAACAATATGCTAGTTTAACTATATAACATGTTCAGTAACTTCAAATAAATTTTCAAATTTACTTTAACTGATGAAATTAACAAGGGTATTTCCATTAATCACATTAACAGCAGCTTCATTAATTAGTGATTTCCATCATATCAAGGATTATCCACTTTCCACCGCCCCTGAACCATCATGGCATAACCAAATTATCACTTCATCTTCCATGCCACTGGGGAATATAACAGAAATTAAAGAAATTACTGAAATTACAGATATTAATAAAGATTTACAACTCTTCAAGAAAGCTGATGATGTAATTTTCCGTAATCCAACACTTAATAATGGGCCAACATTTAAAACCTTGAACGAATTTTATAATTCAAATTGGTTCCTTTCCACTAAACCTCAACAAGGGGTATTGGCTTATGTTGAAGAAACTGTAAGTCATTATCAATGGGCAACAACTCAACCTGATAAAACCGGTATCGTATTAATTGAAATTAGTTATGGCCCTACTTCTAGATTATCAATGTTAAGTGTACCCATATCCCAAGTTATAAGTTCCATCAATGGTGGTACTGTCTCCATATCAAAATCAAATAGTTTTTCATCACAATTATTATCACAAACTAATTTAAGAATTGAAATTAATTATAATTTTAATCCTGCTAATATTATTTCAAATATTTTAACTCAAGTAAGTAGATTAGGGATGTTAGTTAGTGGGGTTAATATGGCTATTGGTGATGCCTTAGGTGGTGGAGTAACCCTGATATTAACTGGGATAGTTGATGGTATATCAACTATAGTTGATACTGGTAATCAATTATTACAAGGTGCACAATTTTTAAATACAACCATAGGTTATAAAGCACATGGAGAGTTTGATAATGCAGCATCAAATACAAGATTATTCCTGGGTTCAACAACTTGTAATTCACCAGTCAATGGATCAGTTCAAATGTTTGTCGATATAAATTTATTTTCAAATCCTCATGTTAGAGCCAGATACGTGGTTTTTGACACTAATGAAAATGAATTAATTTCAAATAGTGATTGGAGTAACGTTGTAACTTCAGATGAATTCCCAGAACTAGGTATGATGGCATTCGATAATTCCAATGGTATTGCTTATAGTTGTGTTACTGATCCAAAATTTTTTATTGTTGATGGTAAAAGGATATTGAATATTGATAGAAGGGATAATTTGATTGGATTTATCGGTGAAAATAGGGATTGGTTGCAATAGACGTTTGATCTTCTCTACCTCTCTCTTCTATCTCTCTCAATCTCTCTATCTCTCTCTCTATACTATTTTTCTATGCCATTTTTTCTATACCAACTACTCTATACTATTTCATCTATACTAATTCATCTATACTAATTTATATATACTAGTCTATACTATTTTATCTATGCTTGCTACTATCAATGGTATAAGAACACCAGCAATCATTGCATCTTCCAAGTCATCTACCAAACCATACACAAAACACACACCAGTACACCCACAATATCATGGTTCTCATAATTTTTTCTCACGCGTTTCACCACACCCACATAAATACACAATCACTACAACCATGAGTGAATTTGAAAAACATAGAGACTTATTAGTACAAGAAATTTCAAATACTATAAATTCAATAGTACTTAATCTAAACACGTTAAATCGATCATTAAATAATAGTATTCAAGTTGGTAAAGATTTTGAAAATGTAAGTAATTTATGGACAAATTTTTATCAAGGATTAAAAGAACAACCAGAACATCCAGAAGAACAACTAGAACAATCACAACAAGAAGAAGAACCATCTGAATCACAGTCACAGGAACCAGCAAATCAAGATTAAGCTGTGCAAATAGTTTGGTAAGGCATTAATAATAAGTTGGAACATAGTGATAGGAAATTAGTTATTTAATCATCTTGGAATATACTTATGTTATCAATAATACTTGTGTTATCAGTAATACTTATGTTATCAGTAATACTTATGTTATTGACTTAGAGACAAGATTGACTCAAAATAATAGTCCAGAATCAATGCTTATCAGGAGATATACATAATGATAAAGTATTTATCCATGAACGTATTACTGAATTAGATACAAAGGTCACAAACCCAAATTGGTAAACTAAATGGGTAAAATGGTGACCTGAACTAAAATGTTAATATGATGAATTTAGATTTAGATGGTAATTGAGATGAATATATATTATTTACGTCTAATATTATGAAGTGAATCTATTTTAAATTTTTTATTTAATCCAATTCTTAAGTTTGAACTATTTAATAAATCATTTAAATCTTTACCTCTCCTTTTAACTCTTAAAAAATTACCTTTATTATTATTACTTTTATCATTATCATTACCATTACTATCATTATTTCCATTACTATTAGTATTATTACTATTATGTACCTTATCATTACCACTATTCTCATCATTTTCATCATTATATACGTCATCCTCATCACCACTTTTACCTTTACCTTGTCCATTTTCTTGTCGTATTTGATCTTGTGATGGAGTAATTGGTGGTTCAGATGGTGGATATCCTTTCATACTTTCTCTTTCCTTTTCTATTTCCTCTTCCTCTTCTCTTCCCTCTTCTCTTTCCTCTTCATCATAATCACTTTCACTGTCACTTTCACTGTGACTATCAGTTAAAACAACAACTTCATCATACTTATCCTTACCCTTACCTTGACCCTTTCCAGTACTCGTACTCGTACTCTTACCAGAATTAATATCAATATCAATATCACTTTTTAATTTAATTTTATTTAACAATTCACTCCTTTTATCTTGAGTTAATTCACTTGATATCACTTCATCTTCCACTTCACTATCTTCAACACTATCAATATATTGTAAATTCAATTCATCCAACGGAGCATTAACTCTCATCACTAGCTATCACTATCTATCTATCACTATCTGTCTATCGCACTATGTCTCACTCTCAAAACTCTCACTCTCAAACCACTCAATCTCAAACCACTTTAATGAGTGGGACAACTTGACGCGTGAAAAATTATTCCTTTACCATATTTCAATATGAATTAAAATCTCCCCGACCCACCTAAATTGAAACTGTTTCTCCATTCTTTTAATTACCGATTCAACTCAACCAAGAAGTATAGATTTAAAGATCACCACACCAGTACACCCACAGATCACACTTAGTATAAATGTTTGTTTTTCTTTTTTCACTTTTCGTGGATTTAGAATAGTAAACCATCATTTATTTTAATTACCAATACTTTTACCATTTTATTCGTTTTGGAGTCCCACTTGATTATTCCACCCATTAGACTATGGGATTTCTTCTACGAAAGACCGGGAACGTCTTTTACGAAAGACTGGGAACGGTAGACTTACAAATAAGAATTTAATAGTCCAGCTCCATGGGGGAAGGGATTTCAAATTTTGAATATTGGTAACATTGGATTATACCAGGTTTTACTGGTTCCCTGAATTGATTGACCCCCACTAAGTCTTTAGTGGTGGGTTGGTTGAGGAGACAATTCATTTGTTAAATACCAGGTATACTTATGATGAATTATAGTGGGATAATCTACTATTATTAAAAGATTAAAAAATAGTAATTAGGTGGGGCTCCGGTGTAGATATTCAATTGATAATATTGGAATCAGGTATGTAAAATTTACAGTCAAAATGACTAAAATTACTGGACTAGTGTATTTTTACTAACTATTATTTTTAACACATTTTGACTTCCCCCAACTTCCCTAATATCACCCAGTTGACCTATAATTCTCAGCTAAAATCATCAGAAAATATAAAAGTCTGTATCACTAGAGTAACTAGGAGAATTAATTACTTTTATTAATTTTATACTTATTTTACATCTACAACTATTAAAACAGTTACCTTACATAACAATTACCTTACATAATTATACATTTTGAACAAAATGAATCATCTTCTTTAACAGCTGGAGTACTTTGATTATCTCTAGCAACTCTCTTTTCCGCAGTCTTAGCAGCAGCAACAGGTGTCTTTGAAGCAGCAACTTCCTTCTTAACTTCACTTTCAGAACCATTAGTGACAAATTTCTTAGCCAAGTTACCAAAAGATTTAACTTGAACATCTAAAATTTTTAATTCTAATTCAGTTGGTTGTCTTGACCCATCAGCACCAGCAAAACTACCTGCTCCCCAAGGTGAACCACCATGAACTTCATTTAAATCCGTTAATAATGGGAATGCTTCCCCATAACCTAATGGAATATAAACCATCCCGTGATGAATAAAACTAGATAATGATGATCTTATAGTTGATTCTTGGGCACCATAACCGGCAGTACTAACAAATATACCAAATGGTTTACCATATAATTCTCCTGAAGCCCATAATGAACCAGTTGAATCCCAAAAAGATTTCCATTGGCCTGGTAAATTACCGAATCTGGTGGGGATACCGAAAAGGAATGCATCGTAGTTTTTCAATTGATCAACTGAAATGTTGGGGATATCTGATTTTGGTGGAGCGTACATCTTAGATAACACTTCAGTTGGTAAAGTTTCTTTAATTTGAAATAAATCAACTTCAAATTCAGCAGTTGATTGAATTCTTTTAGCTAATGTTTCAATATGTCCATAAGTGGAATAATAAATAACGGCAACTTTCATTTTGAAATCGTTAAATGTATAAATGTTATGCTGAAACGGTCAATGACAATTGTTAAAGTTCCAAAATTATTGAAGTTCCACAATTGTTGAAGTTCCAAAATTGATGAAGTTGCAAATTATTGGGGGAAACGTAACTTATAAATAGTTTTTTTTACTAAGCTGATAAATTCGCAGTCGTTCTTTTAGTAATTGACAGATTCTTATTAATTTTACTATTACCAATCAGCCTTAATAATTACAGCCACACCAACTGATTTATTCCTACTTGTTATTAGCTTATATGTTAAACGGTTTATCAATAACAACGATTTAATAACCTATTCAAGGTTTAAAATTTTAACCATATTGAAATAATTAACAGAAATTAAGAGTGGAAAAAAGGCCAAGAACACCAGTGCACCAGTACACATGAGTTGAACACCGGTACACCCATAATAGATGAATTAGATTATATTTCCATTAACCAGCCCATCAGTCTTTAACATGTCAAAGAAAAAATTTCTTATTGGTAAACAGATATTCTTGTGGTGTTCTTATACAGTTATAATATCATTCCTTGATATTACTTTAATTATCTTAATAGTAATATGACTTTTGGAGAGTTGGAGTGTGATTGGAATTTAAGTAAATTAATCGGGTAATACCATCATACAACTGAGAAATAGAAGTTATAACTGCAATATAACCATATTCTAACACTATAAGCCTGTATAACCACACTATATTATAGTAATCTGTTATGTACTGTTAGACTTACTGTTAGATTTAATGTTAGACTTACTGTCAAAATTACTGTCAAGCTTACTGTCAAACTACTGTTTTATTATTGTTAGACTTACTATTAGACTTATACTTAAGTACTGATGATTTTCCGTAATGTTAAGACATAGATAATAATCCAACCAACGTTGAACCGACGCTTTAACTCACCACATTACCCCCACCATTAAAACATTAACCACCAAAAAATATAACATAAAGACATTTCTAAAACTCTAAAGTGTGATAAAATTACCTGACCTGGGGTTTCAATGTTATTCCCCGATTGACAGTAAAAGTAAAAATAAACAAAATAAAGATAAAGAAATTAAAAAGAAACGGAATTTATAATTAGCAAAATATAATTTTAGAAATTACGTAGTTTTGATAATCAAGTGCAATACAAGAACAAGAGGGTAAAGTAGTAAGAAGTAAATTACTTGCAAATTAAAGCCTCAATTTTAAAGGTTATTATGGTAGCTCCATAAATGTTAAAGCCAAAATAAGCCAGAGACATATTACAATATTACAGTCAATATTAAAGTCAATATTATAGTCAATGTTACGTATTAATTGTTAAAACAAAAGCAAATACCATGGTAACAGTAGACGAATAATAAAATATTGTTATATTACATACCAGTCACATTCTCTAACTCTCATTTACACTCATTTACAAACGCAATTATAACATACAATAATCACACAACTAGAGTCACTCTCCTTACAACTACAACTACAACTACAACTTACAATGACAACTTACATTGACAACTTACAATGACAATTTACAATGACAACTTATCTGTCAATTAACGTACGACTTATAACTACAAATAACAGATATAAGAAACCTATAATACATATATTACATTAAAAAAACATAATAATTCTTTTCTTTCCATTACCTTTTTATCATCTTTTATGTTTTAAAAATTTTTTTTTTTAACTCTTATATTTCATAAATCATTAGCCTGGAGAAGATAAAAAATAAGATTATTTACCTAAACAAAAACTTGTTGCAGCAGGACAACATTTTTTATTAATTTTTTTACAACGTTTAACATAATCTTTCTTTTCATCAAATTTGGCAAAATTATTCAGATGAGGTAATTCATTTGATGAAATTGAAGAATTTGATGATGTTGAACTAATTGATTTTTTCTTTTGAATAAACATTTCACTTTACTAATAAAACACTGTACTTAAACACTTAAACACTTATACTTAAACACTTGTAAAAATAACACTTGTAAAAATAACTTAAAAACCTTTAGGTCCTTAAAAACACTTAATTAAAGAATGGATAATTTTAAATTATGAGTTACTAATCTTTAATAACACATAATAACAATAAAATAAAAAGCAAAAAAATAAAAATTAAAAATTAAAATAAACCACTAACCTAAACCACTAACCAATACTAATAAAATATTTTTAGTTAAATTTGTTTTAGTTAAAGTTGTTTTGAAGTTTTGTGGTGGATGATGTTCTCAAAATTGTAATGTAAAAAAAAAATCCTTTCAAAGAGAATCTCTTTCCAAAGACTTTTTAAATAAAATTTAAAACCTTAGTTAAAATTTTAAATAAAATATTAAAATCTTATAATAATATTAAGTTAAAACACTTGAAGATTCTTTTAAGAAAAAAGTATTTAGAAAAATTTTCAATGAAAAATTCAACTGTTTTTAAATTAAAAAAAATCACTCAAATGCGACAAAACGACAAGTGGAAAGACACTGGAAAAACACTGCAACAGACATTGCAATAGACATTGTGACAGTGGGAATTACATGGGAGGATGTCGTGGCATAATAGTCATCACGACACCATTGAAATTGGTTTTTTCTTTTTAGGACAATTTAACTAAGAAAAAACAGAATGGAAGAGAAAAAGAAATGGAAACAGGAAAAAGGAAATTCCAATTCAAGTAATGTTTTAAATAGAATAACGTAAACATCACAGTGAGCTAGTCAAATACCTATCTTCTCACTCTCATTCTCATCTTACTCTCACTCTTATCTTACTCTCATTCTCATTCTCACTATTGAGCTCTTGAGCTAGAGTTATTGAGCATTTCCCCATAGTGAAAATTTTTCACCCATTTATTTTTTAACCTACTTTGCTAAGTCGTCTACCGATATTATATAATTAAAAGTCCCTAATAATACTAAATAATACTAAATAATACTAATAATAATATTAGTGATACTAATAATAATACTAATAATACTAATAATAGTAACAGTGAGAATAGTGAGAATAGTACTAATAATAGTGAGAATAGTGATAATAGTGATAATATAAGATTTGTTTACTTTAGTGTATTCATCCCCTCCCCTTACTTTTAAATCTTCATCTTAAAATGACGTAAGTCCCAACTAAGTTTATTTCCATGTCTCTGCCTTTGTCTGTTCTCAGTCGCTAAATTTCATTAGGTCCAATTCTCAATTCGTTCCATTATTGTCTTAATCCAGAAATTTTTGCAGAGACATTGTGCGATATTTTAGGTGAGATATTTTAAGAGACATTGGGAGTGGCCGACATGCCGACATTCTCCAGTCATCGTTTCAATATTTCCGATCCCAAGATGTCTCGGGCTGCCGCCAAATGTCGACCAATGTCTAGTCAGCACTACTCACTGAGACCACTCTTAACATAATTAATCATTAATCACTAGTATCTTATTATCATTACTCTAATTATTGCTATTATTGCGATACAATCATATACTTCTATACTTATATGCTTATAGAATTATATACTTATGTATGCTTATATACTTGTTGCTGTTATTGCTATTATTGCTGTTATAACTTAATGTCTACAACAAGCCAGCACAAAATTACATCATATTATCATTTATTTATTTTGCTTTATCTTTTTCTTTATCTTTAATATCTCTCACTTGTAAACAATCATCACCCTTATTGTTTCATCTGTTCTATTTACCTTTCTTAGTTAGTCAAATTTCACTTGAACTTAAACAATAGCCCTAGTTTTTCTCTCTGTTCTCATTCTCATTATCACCTACCATCTCATTTCAAGTTTATAATTCCCAGCAACAATTTCATATGGTTTTGCCAATTATAGCCAAGTAATTGTTATAATTTCTTATATAATAATAGCAATATCTCTCATCATCAATGTTCACCCACCTATCCTTCACCATCACTTATACATCATCGAAAATTTGGCAAAATAGTTAAGGGTTTTCTAGCTGTCAAATTGGGTCCCTTACATGTCCTGTATCTAACTCACATATAATCTTAACCCTAATCCTATTTCTAATTACAGTATCACAATAGTATCACAACAGTATTACTACGTATTAGAGTTATGGTAGAGTAAGAGAGTTAAGGAGACTATGTAAAATATGCTATGCAAATGCTAATCACTAACTAAATCTTCAAATTCAAAATTTCTTTTATTTTCCAACTCTTTACCTTGTTTAATTAATGAAAATAATTCAATTAAATTGAATAATCCTTTTAAGAATCCATAATCTTTTTTATTACCCAATTGCCCGTATGCTTTACTACCATTACCATTATCATTAATATTAATATAACTATTATTATTACTATAACTATTACCATTAATACCATTACTGTTACTGTTATTGTTACTGTTATTGTTACCATTACTGTTATTGTTGCCATTACTATTAATATAACTATTACCGGTAATATTGACTGGATTTGACAACCCATCTAAAATACATTTACTAAAATCAATTAATTTAATATTTAAATTAAAATTTAAATTATCATAAATAATTAATATCAGTGACCCATAAAATCTAAAAAAATTTAAATTATTTATAGTTTTATATAAATCTTTTAATTCATTTAAAATTATATCAACCCTATCCCCCTGCTTCTCACTACCACTATCTTGATGCAAGAACCTTTGAAGAATTTGGAAAAACTCCAATTCATTAAACTTTCTCCCCTGGTACTTATCAATTATTTTAACTTGATCATTCTCCCAAATTTGTAATCCACATAATCTAACACCAATAGTTTTACTGGTACTATTTAAACATTTTAATCTTTGACTGGCAATCTTTTTAGGTGAACTATTTATTCCGTATTGTCGAGTGCCTAATTTTAGGTCAATTATAAATGGTTGTTCAAACAGATGTCCTAAATCTTCCATAACTAAATATTCCTCTACCTCATCTACATCTACCCTTTTCTCATCATAATCATTTTTATCATTCTCATTACTCAAATTACTATCATTACTGTCATTATTATTACTATCATTACTGTCATTACTGTCATTATTATTGTTGTCATTAATTCTTTTGTTGAAATCTTTACCCTGTAGGCTAAGATTATGAATTTTCATAGTTATAACTCCATAATAGTTTGGTATAAATTTTTTTAATTGGGGGTAGACATTATCAATACAATCATAAATTAAACTCTCTTGATTTTTCTTAATTAAAAATTTTTTAAACTTGTAAATGATGGTATGTCCTCCAACCTTATTGAATTTATGTAATGTGATTATTGATGGTGGTAGATCTTTAATATTTGACGTTATTATGGTTGATTTAATTGATTCAATATATGGCATCATAAACGTGGAAAATTTTTATTTTTTCCTCAACCACTCTTCACCAAACGTCTCACCCAAAGGGCTCACCCAAAGGTCTCTCACGCAGAGGTCTCACGCAAATTCTGTCCCACCAAAGGTCCCCAGTCGATCACAAATATCTCTGGCCCCAAACCATCATGAAGTATACGATTTTGCTTTGCCTACTATGGACAACTACATTATTATCTCAAGATGTGTTTGAATACGACACTAATGGAACATCGGTAGATGAAACATCGACAGATGGAACATCGATAGAGAATGGTACTGATCAGTTAGGGTGTTTCTTAGTTCTCGTGAGAAACTACGAATTATACGAACTACTTGAAACGATTAAAAATGTTCAAGATAGATTCAATAATAAATTCAATTATCCATATGTATTCCTAAACGATAAACCATTCACCAAACAATTCACCAATGCCATTGAAAATTTCCTACCCAATTCAGTTACAAAATTTGGTACCATCCCCGAAAATCAATGGTCAGTACCAAACTTCATCGACCAAAATAAATTATCCAAATCAATCAATGATTTAGTTTCTAAAAATGTAGTATATGGTGATCTGATAAGTTATAGAAATATGTGTCGGTACTATTCTGGATTCTTCCAATCCCACCCCTTAGTTCAAAATTATGAATATTACTGGAGATTAGAACCAGGAGTAAAATTAACCTGTGATATCGATATTGATATTTTCCATGAAATGAAATTACAAAATAAAAAATATGCATTCACGATTCTGATGTTTGAATATGATGATACCATACCTAGTTTATGGTCACATTTCCAAACCTTCAAATCATTGTACCCAGAAGGTGAATTGATTGATTTGGTAAATAACGAAGGATCTTACAATTTGTGTCATTTTTGGTCAAATTTTGAAATTGCAAGATTCGATATTTTCACTTCACCAACGTACCAAAATTACTTCCAATATTTAGATTCCACTGGTGGATTTTTCTATGAAAGATGGGGGGATGCACCGATACATACCCTTTATATTGCAAATTTTTTAAATAAAAATGATTTATGGTATTTGGATTTTATTGGTTATTGTCATCCTCCTTATTGCCAGTGTCCTAAAAGCAACACCTGGTTTCAACGGAAATGTTTTTGTGATCCTGAATTTGATTTTACTGATAGTTTCCAAAGTTGTGCTAATCATTTTAACAAAGTTTTAAATAGTTGAGTAGATTGTAAATAGCTTAATGAATAACGAGAATAACTTGGTTTTAAATCTTATAGTTAATCACTATCACGTTAACAGTTCAAGTTAACAGTTCAAGTTAACAGATAGTTGTTTGTTTGAAATATCCATGCGATAGTCATAGAAATTAAATAGTTACTAAGCGCCAGAAAAACTATTTAAACTCGCTTTTTCCCACCCATTCAAAAAATTATAAATCTGAAAGATTGTCAAAGCGTTGAATAAAAATTTTAAGTCTAATTTTTGGAATAATCTAAACAATTTGACTTTTATGCAAATTGTAATTATGCAGCTTGTAATTATACAAATTGTAATTAATCTTAGTGTAATTAATCTTATTCTAATTAAGATCTGAAATGAATCATGTTTGATAGAGTGCGGCGGGTAATTATAGAAATTATTAAATTTTATTTTGATAATCTTGAATTCTTATTATCCGTCCAAAACTTATGAAATGATTTGGTATGTCATCAGTGACCATAGTCAGATAACTTTCAAACTTGTTATCAAATAAGAAGGAGAGGTAAATTAATTTATATTTTTGCAAAAATACATACTCTTACATTCTGTTACTGATGTTATAAACAGTAAAATGATTGGTCATTAGTTAATTCCACCGAACAGAATATGAATTAGTATTTTAAAGGAAAATTCAATATTTGATTTAAGACCCAGTTATAAATTAAAAAATTTCTATTATTCTTTCTTTACTCAGATTGCCACTTAAATGGTTCCAGAATAAAGGTAATATTGGGATTTGGATCCCATTGTTTGGAGTTTCTGACTATGAATTGTGCTTTCTTAATTTTAGAATAATCAATAGTAGGTGAACGTTGTCGATATGAAACTCCTTTTAAAAATTTACCTCGTTCTAAACTAGATGGTAATATGATTTTATTATCTTGAGAATAAAGGGTTATATCATTAAAAGCTATTTCCTTTATATTACTGTCACCTAAATCCAAATCTAATGATTCCTTAAATTTACATGAAATAAATTCAAGCGTAACCAAATTTTTTGAAATGTGATCTGTTGTGAATTTTTGCAAAACCGTATAACTGATTATTAAATGTTGTAAATTATCATTAACTTCAAAATATGGTAAAAGATCAATCATATCACAAAATGAAAGGAATCTTAAAGTCGAAGGTAATTTAAATTTTTCAAATGGTGTTTGTGATCTAATATACATTGAAGCCGAATTTAAACTTAATGCAACTAAGTTAGGTGGTAAATTTTTAAATACAAGATGGTTACTAACAAACATTAATCTTAAATATTTTAAACTTTTGGGATAAATCAATAATGAATATGGATTTCTACCTCCTGAATTTAATGTTAAATCAATTAACCCTTCGTGGAAACTATTATAATAATAATCCATACTGCTAATAGTTAATGATTTTATAGTATTAGGAAATTGAATATGTGAGAAATCAACCTTGTAATGAGGTACGTTGATTGATAAATAAGTTAAGTTTGGTAAATCAAAAATTCTGGGTGGGTAGGTATAAAATAAGTAAATAAATTTAATTGATTTGGGGAATTCTAAATAATAATCGTAGCGGGTTCTACAACAACTGAAATAAATATATTCTAGATTTGTGATGTATTTGAAATCATAATGAATATTGCAGTTAAATAATTTTAACCTCTCCAATGTTTTGGGTAATGTCAACTGATCAACATTTTCAAGTTTAACTAATGATAAATATTTCAATTTAGGAGGCATTTGGAAAATTTCCTTATCTTCAACTCCTTTTAATGTAAAACCCATTGCACCTCCAATTGGAGAACTTTCAATGTTGCTAATATGAAAAGTCTCTAAATTATCAGGTAACTTTAAATTTATATAATTATCAAGAAACCTGGGGCCCTGAACGATGAATGCTTTTAAATTGTATAAGCTGGACAAATCACATTTAAAGCTGGCTAATGGTGCAATACTAGAAATTACAAGGTACGTTAAAAACTCACCAAATTTAATCAATTCATTTGTTATCCTGGGTGAATTATAAAAATCAAGTTTCAAATCGGGGTTGTTATATGCTTCAAAATGTTTGTCAGGGTAGTAAGGTGGTGAACGATTACTACCACTGGACTCAATCATTGGTAGTCGATCATAATCATTATATAATCTGAAGTAATTATATCTTGGATCTCTTTCGTATGCAAGACTGATTTGAAATTCATCTACCAATTCATAAGTCTCTCTGCCAGTGAATACTCTATCTATGGTACCATATGGTAAGAAACCAAGAATTATTAAAATGACTTCTAATGGTAATTGAATCATTATAATGGGTTATAATTGGAAATTTTCATCCAAAATTTGAAATGTACAACTGAGGTTCAGATTATGTTTAGTGTATAGTTATGCCCCAAATTTCGGGAAAGACATAGATATAATTTGGTAATCAGATGAGATGAGATGTATAATGTAACTAAAACAAGTGCTAAGCATACGGAAATAGCATATAATTAATTGTGAAAAACTTTTTAATGATGAGAAACAGAATAAATACCTTAGGTAAAATTAATAAAATATTAATTTCAAAAGCAGCATAGAAAAGTTTTTTTTCTGGTTGATTAACTAGTGGTGATGTTTGCTTTGGATATAGTAGGAACAATGACTTGGGTAGATAAAGTGTTGTTTGTAAAATTCCCTAGGTGGCTAATTGGAAGTATTCATTAATTTTAGTTTATACTAAAGTTATAGTTGAATGAAAGAATTTACAATTAAAATAATAATCCGTCTTTTTTGATATCTGGCTTTTTCTTACTTGGTCTAAATTTAAAAACCAGATGAAAGAATTAGACTTGCTGGTAAATGAGACTCGAAACTTCTTGATTATTCTGAAGTACTGTCATTGAATATAAATACTGAATTAGATTGTTATATTGAAAAAATTATGTAGTTTATATCTATAATCCTACATACATTAATTGTCTGTGGTTAGTTTAGTGACTGGTCTTTTTTTATAATATTCATACTGGAAGAGAAATATAGATACAGTAACTGATTTGAATCTGTGAAGAGTAATTTAAGTTTAGTTTAGTTCCCATAACTAAATATTCAAAATTAGTGTTTATCGACAATTTAATGACAAAATTTGACCTAAGGTAAGAACATCCAATTCAATAAACTGCTCCTCAAACCAACTTTTAAGATAAAACTAATCCAATAATTTATATATTTACTAATTTACTTACTTTTCTTTGGCATTTAAACCAATACATCAGCTTCTTCTAAACCTTCTAATTCATCTTGTTGACTAACTCTTTTCATTACCTCCTTTTTACTGCTTTCTTGAATATGACCATCTAATACTAATTCATCCAATATATAATAAGCTTTTGAAAACCCAAAAATAATATCTAGTTCACAAACATTACCATACATTTTATCCATTTGTTCAACAAATCTATGAATTGTTTCTAAACCAATTAATTCATTGTCATCATTATCAATACCAATTATGAAAAACAACGATGCATATCTACGATAAATTATTTTTAAATCTTTATATTCTAATATATTACACATTTTTGCTCTACGTGATAAAATTAATGTTGTTAATTCTTTGGTTATTTTAGTTTTTTGCTTTTGTGAAATTGTTTCATACCATTTGGTAAGTCTAACTTTACCTTGACGTGAAAGTAATATTAAGAATTTTATTGACATCCTATTCACCCCTTTTTAATGTTCTGGATTGGCTATAACTGATCAAAGAAATATTCAGTTTTCGCACTGTCAACAAGAGAAAAATGCGTATCAAAAAATGCGTCTGGATTGATCTGACAAAATGGGTGCAAAAAACAGTGAAAAATGAAAGAGACTACGAGACGAGTATGAAAGACTATGAAAGACTATGAAAGACTATGAAAGACTATGAAAGAACTAAGAAAGACTATGAAAGACAATGAGAGACCATGAGAGACTAGGAAAGAATATGAAAGAACTATATATTTTGTGCTAAATTAACCTAATGACTAAAATGGGAGAGGGTTATGACAGGATCTCTAGAATGCATCCTTAGTTAAATGTGTTGTGCTAGTTAAATAATCTAATTGTTGTTGGATTTCTTGACATAATTCACTTTTATCAACATCAGCAAAACTACTAATTTTTAAACCTAAATCACATAAGAAATATTTCATATTTTGCCATTGAACTAATTCAAAATCAAATCCAATAACTGTTTTAATTGAATTACCATAAAGTCTTAATCTTTCACCATTATCAATTAATTTCCCCTTTAATTTTAATTGCCATGGATCTAATTTTGGGAAATTTGAATGAATAAATAATAATTGTTCATTTAATTTTGAATCAGCATCATTAATTGGATTATATTGACCCATACCAGTACCAACAAAATTTAAATTTGAATTAAAATATCCCATTGCTTTTAAAAATTTTTTAACTTGATAAAATTTACAATTTAATGCTATACAACTTGATAAGAAAGTTTCTTTATCACCTTCACCATCACTACCTTGAGAAAATAATGGATAATAATGTGATGGACCAAATAAATTATAATATAACGCTAAAATTAAAACATTTAAATGAGTTTTTTTATTTATCATAATTTGTCCTGATTCATTTGTTGGATCAGGTATTGCTCCTTTATATTGATGAAATGGTATATCTTTTGCATCAAATGATTTATAATCAATATCTTCATAATCGGAAATTAATTCATTATAACGTGGTAAGAAATTTTTTTTATCAATTTTAATATTTGCAATTTCATAATAAGTTGGTGATGTTGCTCTTTTCCAAAAATCTGGCCAAACAATTAAACCATGAGTTTTAAAAGGTTTTGATTCAAATAATTTATCAGGATTTGAAACTGGGGTATTATCACTATCTAAAAATAAGATTTTTTCAAAACTTGATAATAATAATGCTAAAACTTTATATTGATATCCTTTAAATTCAAATTTTTTAAAAATATTTTCAGTTTCTGAATATTTTTTAAGAATTTTTGGTAAAACTAAACATTTTGCATTATATTGTGGGAAAATTTTAAAACATAAATTTGATTCAAATTCATCCATTGTTGGTATTAAAACTTCAATTGGAGTATGAGATCCTAAATCTCTAATTTGTTTAATTGATAATAATGTAAGAAAATTAAATTTCCCACCTCCAACGAAAACAATACCATTACCTTTATAAAAATTTTTTGGAGCAGATTTAGGAATATTTTTAATTATATTACTATGAGATTTTTTCATTAATTTTAATTCTTGTTCATCTAATTGTAAAAAACTTGATAAATATTCTTCATTGAAAACTATTCTATTATCTTCACTATCATCATCTTTAGAATTATATCTTGCATGATAAATTCTTTCTTCACTATGATAACTGTTTAAATCAATTACTTCAGGTTTATTAATATAAAAATTTTCAAAAATTTTTTCAAAAAATTGTAATTTATCTTCATTATAATCTTCTATAAAATTATCAATAACTTTTAATTTTTTATCAATTGATAAATTTTCAAAATTATTAATACTTAAATTTATTTCTGTATCTTTAGCAGCGGTAGTTTCCAGAAATGGTTTAGTTTTTTTACTAAATACTTTTAATAATGAATCAGAATTAATTAAACTACTTTCAATTTCAACTTCAAATTCATTATATTTAAGAACATTATAAAGAATAAGAATACATCCACTAAGAATGATGGAAATTAGTAGAATCCTGGTCCTACGTTTACCGATCATTATATTATATCTTTACAAGTGGTTCTTTAATTCTACTTTATTTCTATCTTATTTTGGTGTCGATAATAACACCTTTGAATAGATTTTTCGCGTTATTATGTATCAAGAGTTGATCTCAAACAAAACCCTTTTGGCGATGGTACCCCGAGAGTTTTACCAAACAAAACTTTACAAACCAAACATCGCCACTAGACAGAGTGGTTTCCAAAGCCTTGGGTGTTACAGTGTATGGAAGACAGTTAAGTAATTTAAACCAACCAATTTCCAGTTGATATAAATATTGAGTACAATTCTCCATATAACGTACCTGGATTTGTCACGCGCGCACACACGTGACGTGTCTTGTGAGTTCATTTTGCTTTTGTGCGAAGAGATGGCATCTCAAGAAAAATTAATCAAATATGTCTGATGATGAATATGATATAACTAACTCCTTAGCAATTAATGCTGATGATTCAGACTATAGTGATAGTGAATCTGGTAGTGACTCTGAAATCAAAGATATAATATCGGAGAATGAAGAGGATGACGACGAAACAACATCATCGGCAAACGATAAATCAAAATCAAATGGCAAAGGGAAAGGTAAAGGTAAAGATAAAGGGAAAGAAATTGTTAATAAAGCATTCCCATCATTAGAACTTGATGATGATGAAAATGAAAATGAAGATAAAACCATTGCCAGTTATTTTGTTACCAATAACCCCCAAGTTAAAAAGGCTAAAGCAGGTACATTTGCAAGTTTTGGATTATCTAAAACGGTTTTACTGAATATTCATCGTAAAGGTTTTAAACAACCAACTCCAATTCAAAGAAAATCTATACCGTTAATCATGGATAATAGAGATGTTGTTGGTATGGCAAGAACTGGTTCAGGTAAAACTGCTGCATTTACATTACCAATGGTTGATAAACTTCGTTCTCATCTGGCTAAAAATGGGGTTAGAGCAATTATTCTTTCACCTTCAAGAGAATTAGCATTACAAACTTATAAACAAGTTAAAGAATTTAGTCATAAAACTGATTTACGTATAGTATTAGTTGTTGGTGGTGATTCATTAGATGATCAATTTCTGGGTATGATGAGTAATCCTGATATTGTTATTGCAACCCCAGGTAGATTTATGCATTTAAAAGTTGAAATGGAATTAAATTTAGGTAGTGTTGAATATATTGTTTTCGATGAAGCTGATAGATTATTTGAATTAGGTTTTGCTGAACAATTAAATGAATTAATTGCTTCATTATCAACTAATCGTCAAACATTATTATTTTCTGCAACTTTACCAAAAAGTTTAGTTGAATTTGCTAAAGCTGGTTTAACTAATCCAACATTAGTTAGATTAGATGCTGAAACTAAAGTTAGTGATCAATTAGAAATGTGTTTTATAACAACTAAAAGAAATGAAAGAGAAGCAAATTTATTATATCTTTTACAAGAAGTTATTAATATGCCATTACCAACTGAAGATGAATTAAAGAAATATAAAACTTTAAATGATCGTGATGATGATAGCGATGATGAAGATGATGATGATAAAGATAAAAAATCAAAGAAAATGTTTAAAAAGGAAAGACTCCCACCAGCTAATGTACTTCCTTCAAAACATTCAACTATTGTTTTTGTTCCAACTAAGCATCATGTTGAATATATATCAGTATTATTAAAAGATTTTGGATATTTAGTATCATATATTTATGGTTCCCTTGATCAAACTGCAAGAAAACAACAATTATATCAATTTAGATCTGGATTAACAAGTATTTTAGTCGTTACTGATGTTGCTGCTAGAGGTATTGATATCCCAGTTTTAGCAAATGTTATAAATTTCACTTTACCATCAAGTTCAAAAATTTTTATTCATAGAGTTGGTAGAACTGCAAGAGCAGGTAATAAAGGTTGGGCGTACTCAATTCTTAGTGACAAAGAATTACCATATTTATTAGATTTAGAATTATTTTTAGGTAAAAAAATATTAACTACATCAATTTATGAAACTCAAAAAGAATTATTAGAACAAAAGGGTCAAAATATATCAGATGTTAATTATACTAATAGATTGGTTATTGGGTCACTGCCAAGAGGTGATTTAGAAACTTATCAAGAAATTTATGATGGATTAATGAAACATAATTATGATTTGACAGTTAATAAAGAAGTTTCCTTAAAGGGTGAAAAATTATTTTATAGAACCAGACAACCTGCATCAAGTGAGTCAGTTAAAAGACTGAAAGAATTAATTGAAACTGGTAATTGGGATGAACAAAATTTAATTTTTGGTCCAAATATGGATAGAGAAAAGGAAAAATTTTTAGAAAAATTAAATAATAGATATGTAAAAGAAACTGTTTTTGAATTTAAGAAAAGGGGCAGAGAAAAAGCTGATGATAGTTTAGTTGAATTTATGCATAAAAGACGTAAACAATTAGCTCCAATTCAAAGAAAGGCTAAAGAAAGAAAGAATTTAATTGAAATGGAAAAATTAGCTGGTCTTAATCATTCTTTAGAGAATGAAATTTTTAATAATAATAATGACGATAATGATAATAATAATGGTAATGATTTTGAAGTTGATGAAGCTGATTTAGAAGGTTTTGAAGATGGTGATAAAGTATTAAAATCTAAATCTACTAAATCTTACAAAGATCCAAATTATTATATGAGTTATTATGCACCAGCTTCAGACATTCAAGATAAACAGTTATCAATTAATTCATCATTTGTTAATAGTGCTGCTAATGCTACTTTTGATTTAGATACTGATGATAAAATGCAAACTAATTCACAAGTTTATAAATGGGATTCTAAAAAGGGTAATTATATTAATTCTAGATCAACTGATAAAAAATATATTATTAGTGAATCCGGTCAACGTATTCCTGCAACTTTTAAATCGGGTAGATTTGATGAATGGAGAAAACAAAATCCAAATGCTGGTACTGAATCTTTTAATATTGGTTCAACAACAAGAATTAATGGTGCTGGTAAATTTAAACATAAACAAGATAAAGCTCCTAAATTACCAGATAAATTTAGAGATGATTATCACAAACAAAAGAAGAGAGTCGAAACTGCAGTTGATGGTGGTAAAAGAGTTAAAGGTTATAATAGACCAGGTCAACAGCAAGAGATTAGATCAACTGAACAAATCAGGAAACAAAGAAATCTTAAAGAAAAGAGAAAGGCTAAAAATGCTAGACCTTCTAAGAGACGTTAATTTAAATAGAGTAAGTAAGAAATTATTTTTCATTTTTATTTTTTTAGGAAAAAAATACATACAAATTTTTTGACAAAATTTCCTTCCTTTTTTTTTTGTTTTTTGTCATTTTCTTTTGTTAATATCTTGAAGTATATTCTTTAGAAGTTACAGTAATCTTACCTTTTAATCTCATCTTCTTCCGCCTCTACCATATGGATGATAACCTCCTCTACCACCTCTTCTAGGACCTGATGGAGCACCTGATGGCCCTGATGGAGCACCTCTTGGACCTCTTGGACCATCATCTCTGCCTCCTCTATATCCTCCACGATAATTTCCTCGTGATCCACGGTAACCTCCTCTACCACCTCTATAGTCACCTCTATAGCCACCTCTGGATCCTCTACCATAATCATCATATTCTCTTCTTGGTGGTGGTCCACTTGGTGGAGGTGGTGGGGCTCTTCTGGTACTATCTTCAGTACCAGCATTTAATTGTTGAGGATTTAATGGTTGGCCAGGTTGATCTTGTTCTTGATCTTGACTGGAAGAAGTGGTTGTAGCAGTGGCGCCTTGTTGATATTGTTGATAATATTGTTGCCAAGCAGCTATTTGTTCAGGAGTCATTTGCTGTTGCATTTGTTGCATTTGTTGCATATAAGCCATCATTTGTTGTTGTTGCTGTTGTTGTTGTTGTAATAATTGTTGATTTTGTTGATGTTGATTTCTTGGTTCAGCTCTTTTAACTTCCATTGGTTTACCGTTCATTGATAAATATTTATTAACACAAACTCTATCAACAGCATCAGGTGAATCGTAAGTGATAAAACCAAAACCTCTTGACCTACCGGTATCTTTATCAATCATTAATTGACAATCAACAATATGACCGAATTGTGAAAAAAATTCATTAAATTCTTTTTCATTAACTAATGGATCAATACCACCAACAAAAATTTTACCAATTTTATCTTGTTCATCTTTTGCAATAGCTCTTTTTGGATCAATTAATTTACCATCTAAAATATGATCTTGTTTAATAACTTCATCAACAGATCTTGGGTCAGCAAATGTGATAAATCCAAAACCTCTTGATCTACCACTTGCTGAATCTCTCATAATTGTATGATCAATAATTTCACCATATTTTTTAAAATAATCAGTTAAATTTTCTTCTGTAGTATCCCAATTAAGACCTCCAACAAACATCTTACCACTTGCTCTACCTAATTGTGATGGTGGTAATGCAGCTGGCATTGGAGGCATTGGTGGCATACCTGGTAATGATGGCATACCTGGCATACTTGGCATACCTGGTAAGGCTGACATTCCTGGTAATGCTGGAGCAGATGCTGGAGGGATATCTGGTGCGGAAGGAGCAGTACTAACACCAGAACCAAGGGTTGACGGGATTGAAGGTACTGAAGGTACACTATTTGGAGTAGTTTCAGTGGTGGTAGCACCGGCAGTTGAAGCAGAATTAGTGGCATCTGTGTTATTAGTATCAGTTACACCAGCACTAGCTGCAGGAGTTTCAGCATTTGATGAACCAGAGGTTTCTGATTCAATTTTTTTATCCTTTTCAGTCAGAGTTTGTTCCGGTTCGTCTCCATCACCATAAATATCTTCGAAAAGGGCTTCATCATCATCAATTGAAGACATCTTGTATATGAGCTTGAACTGTAATTGGGGGGAAACTAACTAAAATAATTAAAAATCAAGTAAAGGATAATATTATTTATTAGTTATGTAAACTTAAACACACCTATAAAAAAACTACCTGTCAAAAATAAACTAAAAAAAAAATCAAAAATGTTAAAAAAAAATAACCAGTATAATTAGGAAATCTCTTAAGTACTTGACTTGTAAGTCTTGGGAGTACTATTAACTTCTATACCAAAAAAAAACCAAGAAAGATCGATTGATTGATCACGGACAAATTTTTCACCAGATTATCGTCGAGTAAAGTTTCAGTGCGACAAGAGAGCTGCTGGTTATACAGTTGGAAGTTGTCACGGGATCAAGAGAGTTCACTAAACACCAACTTACTCTTTTAGGTGAAGAAGTATATCTGGCTCTTCCTTATTAGGAGCTAATTGGAGTTTATATCAGGTTCTCTATTCACTTTACATTCTACGGCTAGTTGGTCGATATCACCAAGTCCCTAGCTGATATCTACAGTTTTCTTTGCAACCTCATCGCAAATTTCGATTTCTCTCAATGAAAGACTACTTGATTTATTTTGCCCAAGCTTATCCTAACTTTAGGAGACCTGAACTTGAGTCACTTGCAGACTACTATAACATTCCCATAGATTTGCTGGGTCATGATGAAACTTCACCATTTTTAATCATTCAACTTGAAAATGATGATCAAGCACAAAAGATTATGGAAAGATCAATTTTAAGTAGAGGAATTTATGAATTATGGGGGCAAGGTAATAATTTACAAGAATTACATGAAGATGTTAAACGTAGAGATGAAGGAAAATTTGAAAAATTTAAGAATTCATCATTTAAATTTGATTTTATTGGGTATATGGGGAAAAGATCAAATAAACAAAAATTTGCAATGATTGAATCATTCCTGTTTTTAGCATTTGAAGGACCAATTAAAATGAAAGATCCTGAAGAAATATATACAATCATAGAAGAATACGAAGCTATTGGTAAAGATAAAGCTACTATACCAAACAGAATCTGGTTTGGTAGACAAATTGAAGTAAGTTCAAGAATTAATAATATTTTAGATAAATATGATTTGAAAAATAGAAAATATATTGGTACTACTTCGTTTGATGCTGAATTATCATTGGTATCATGTAATATAGCACAAGTTGGACCTAAAAAAATTGTTTATGATCCATTTACTGGTACTGGCTCATTTTTAGTTGCCGCATCTAATTATGGAGGTCTTACTATAGGATCAGATATTGATGTTAGAATACTAAGAGGTAAAGATGGTAATAATATTAAACTGAATTTTAAACAATATCAAACTGAATCTGAATTTTTAGATATTTTAACTATGGACTTTACAAATAATGCATTTAGATCGGATTTTTTAATTGATACTATTGTTTGTGATCCACCTTATGGAGTTAGAGAAGGTTTAAAAGTTTGTGGAGCTAAAAACGAAGAAAAAGCAGTAGGTAGAGAAAATATTGTAATTGAAGGTGAAAAAGCTCATTTAAGAAGAGATTTTATTCAGCCTAAAAAACCATATGAATTATCAAATTTATTAGATGATTTACTTAAATTTTCTGCATTTAGATTACCAGTTGGTGGTAGATTAGCATTTTGGATGCCAACTGCTAATGATGATTTCCAAGTAAATCAAATACCACAACATGAAAATTTAGAATTATTATATAATTTAGAACAAGAGTTTAATAGATGGTCAAGAAGATTATTAGTTTATGTTAAAAGAGGTTCTGATTATAATGGAGTTACCTCAAATGGGTTAAAAGACAATCATATTAAAAATTTTAGAGAAAGATATTTTGATGGATTTAGTGAAAAAAGTAGATAGATAATAGATATGGACATTTTTACATAATAAATAGCATAGTATATTTGGTATTATAATTCTCTATAATTTATATGAACCACCATTTGCCTTTTCAGCAGTTTCTTGATCAAGTTTAACATTAAATTCTTGAGCCATTGTTAAAAATGGTTTACCTTTCATATTATAAAAAGTATTAAGAAGTAATGCACGATCATTACTATAAGTTCTAATATTTAAATCACAGAAAAACCATTCATTTAAATCAAAATCATTATCATGAAACCAAAGTGAATGATCAGCACTAAGCATACTATGTAAGAAATGATTAACATCAAAAGGAATATTTAAATTAGTGAAAAAAAGGGGTGAACCATTAGTATCTGATAAAAATCCTAAATCAACATATTTATACATTCTTTTAAGTTCTGGATCACTTGCAGTTAATTTTGCAACTTTTTCATTTTGAAAATCATTAAATCTCATATAATAACCATGTCTTCTATCACCAGCATTACCATCTGGAAATACTTTATCAGCATTTTCTGGAGGCATAGCAAGTAAAAAATGACCTCTAACAACTGGGAAGTGGGGGAATGCTTCAACTTGTTCAGCAGTATATTGTTGAAAAATTGGTAACGGAGTTGGTTGAAATTGATATGGAACATATTCAGGTTTTGGATCATTATGCCATTTAACCAATTTTTCTTGATGATTATTATGGGGAGTAAATGAAATAATTGCAACACCAATAGTTTGACCCTTTGAATCAAAAGCTTCCACTAAAGTTTTTGAAAAATTTCTAGATTTAGCAGTTAATTTAACTTTATAAGTTAAAGGTGAATCAGTTGGAATTATTTTACAAAAATGTAAATGTAATGAATGACATTCCATTTGTTTACCAACTACTTGATAACCAGCATAAATACATTGTCCGATTAAATTACCACCATACGCAAATTTCATTCCATCAAAGAAGGTCAATAAATTGTTTTTACCAACGTAAGTTGATTCATCTTTTTTATCTAATTCAAAAAGTTGTAATCTATTCATAACTTAGTATCTGTTATAGTTGTATAAAAGTATAAAACCCTGTTAGGTGTTCTTTGGATTTTTTTTTTTGTTTCCAGCCTGTGATATTTAAGTCTACTTAAAACTCATATGATTGTCTTATGATGATTGTCTTGATGAGTGTCTTATTATGAGCGCGGATTGCGAATTTTTGCGGAGTGTCGCTTGTATGGTGTTCCTTACATCGAAAGATTAATATACTGAATCCTGTTGAATATATAGTTCCAACTTATTTATTACATTATTTATTATTTATTACATTATTTATTATTTATTACATTATTTATTATTTATTACATTATTTATTATTTATTACATTATTTATTATTTATTTACATTATCTATTTGTAATAAATTTCCTTTGAGCTGGATTTTCAACTGGTTCCACTGGTTCAACTGGTTCAACTGGTACAATGGTTTCACCTTCAAAAACTTTTTCAATTTCAGGATGATATTCTGCATAGATAATTACCAGACCATTAACATTCTCTATTTTAAAATTACTTATTATATCTGATTCGCTGATATTAAATTCATTCATATGTAAATTTTTAAAACTAGCTAAGAATTTATATTTTGCAGATATTGGTAATCCTTCAAATTTACAACTATAATTCTTTCTACCTGATCCTTCATCTCTAATTTTAACAAAATATTTAATAGTTTTACACATTACATTTGCATACCATTGGGATTGTTTAAGAAATTTATATCTAGCAGCTGTAACTTTTTTAACATCATAAATGAGTAAGTTAGCATTAATATAAATTATTGAATCATTATCTAATCCATAAACATATTGAAAATATCTTGGAATTCTTGATTTAATTTCAATATATTTGAAAACTCTAGTCACTGGTATAATAATACCTAAATTGGATACTGAAGCTTTACTAAACTCAATTGGTAAAATATCTCCACAATGAACTGGAAGAAAATCTGAAATTTTTGCATCAATAACGACCCTTGATCTGGTTGTTGGAATAAAATCAGAAATCTTAATACTTCGGTATTGAATGATATTTCTTAATTTAGGTACACCTAAAAGAGCTCTAACACCGTCATCAATACTATCATTAAATCTTCTCATGTGGATAACTTCATATTGAGTACTTCTATTATAAATATTAGTATCTTCAGGACAGTTAGTAGGTAAAAATCCAAGGTAATGATTAGAATCACACATGAAAAGATTACCGATGACTGAAATGATATTTTGTTTAAAAGCATCATTAATTGAAAATCCATATGATGAAGATTGTTCTCCTTCTTTTCCTTGTCTTGCATCTTTCCTCTCACGATAAGGACGACTTGGGGCACTAGGAGAAAATCTACTTAATAATTTAAGTAGTTTAACTTCTTCAGTTTGGGTTGACATTTAGCAAATAGTTTTTAAAAGATAATTAAAAATCAAATTAAAAGAGACAAGAAAGGGTTTATATATTATTTTTAATTTTTATATACTGATGGTTCTATATTTTTGCAGCATATCTTTGGGTGCAAAAAAAAATGATTCAAAATTGCACTTATAATTTCCGCAAATTTTAGAAATCAATATATTCCTATTTATACCAACGAGGATGAGAATGATGCCAATGAACATAGAATGGGAGGAACCCGTCAGTTGCGTTCTTGATTTTGATAGCCTTATAACAAACTGGACAAATACAACAAGAATATACGTATTTAGCATCATCACCTTCCATAATTTCTTTAGATGTTTTACCCTTTGATTTCCAATCTTCAACATCTTTTAAATCAAATTCATACTCTTGAATCAATTCACCCGCTTCTTCAAAATCTTTTGATTCATAAATCTTATAAGCTAATTCATTTGTATTTTCACCAGCTTTAGGAACTAAATAAGTACCTTGCAAAAACGGTGATGGAATATGAGGAATATCAACATATAATCCATGATGTAAAGCCATATGATTATGGAAATGATTACCAAGAAGTGGAAAAAATCTTAATTGAGGACAATATTGACAATAAAAGCAAGCAGTACGATTAACTATCACATCATTTTTTATTTCATATCTACACCAATCACCGAAAAAATCATTCATATAAAATGATAGATATGTAAATTTTGATGAATGATGCATAATTTTATAAATTGAATGTTGATATCTAAGTAATTGTCTAGTTGATGTTTCTTGTTTAATTCTTAAGTTACTGGCTTTTTCTAATTCTACTCCTCTTTCCATTTGTGGAATTGATAAGATACCAATAATGTTACCAATCAGTTGATAAATTACTTCATATGAAAGGAAACTAAATTTGGATTTATAAACCGAAATTACTCTAGGTTCATTTGTATTATCATATTTTTGTCTTTTAGAAGAAGCTGAACTATCTCTACCAATTTCATTATTACTAATTTCAATAGTTTGATCATTACTTCTAGGAACATAATTTTGATTATCTTCTAATTCATTTACTAAATTAATTCTTGGCGTAGTACTAGAAACTGGTTCAGGAACAGCTTTATTACCCTGATAAATAGTATCTTTAATTTCACCAATAGAATCTAAAGCATTCAAAAAACTTAAATCAATTTCAGTTTCAGATACTGCATTATTGGTGATATTCCCAATACTATTAAAATCAACTTGAGGGACGACTAAATTAGTAGGTGATTTTAATGAATTTAATTCTGGAGTTATAGAATTATCAACTAAATTAAAAATATCTTCAGTTGGTGGTGGCTCAACAGCACTAGGTCGTTCAATAGCTGATTCAGGATCTTGAGTTTCATGATTTGGAATACCCATAGGTAAATTAAATAAACTATCATCATTAACGTATTCTCGAATTTGTTCACCTGTTAATGGAAGAATTGGGTTTGATGTTGCACAATAATTGTAAATTCTTTCATTATTTGATTTATTAATAATAATATCAGTACCAACAGTAAGTTTACCTAATTCTGGTGCTCTATTTGGAAATTGACGAGAATAACCTAATTCGTCTGAGATAACTTGAAATAAAAATAATTCAAGTGGATCATCTTTATTACCCTTATGATTTAATTCGTCATTATCTTTTTCATCAGTGTTGGCTTGATTAGCAATTGATGCATGTGACATCTAGATTAGCTATTATCTTTTAAACTTTGTTTTGCAACTTTGTTTTGCAACTTCTTTTTGCAACTTCTTTTTGCAAGCTTTGTTTTTTGCAACTTTGAGTTTAGGGTCACAAACATAGATTTAGAGAAGTTTTTTAGCAACACCATAATAAACTTTGATCAATGATTTCTTAGTGATTTGATCTGCAATTGATACATCTAAGTATCTTCCCAATTTATTTTTAGTTATTTTCTTGTTTCCCCATTTTGATACAGGAGGCATTTAAGGCTTATTTTGAGAAACACTTGTAAAACTTTCTACCCACCGTGTAAGAATTGTAACATGATTTTAAATAATAAATAACCCCTATACCTTATTAATATTCACATTGGATGGGTGGTGTATACATGATAAACGGGCGTTAAGAGGAAAAGTTGGAGCCGTTCATTTCAAGTTTTATTGATCCATATTCAATCTACATAGTTAATTCTACGATTCTACGGGTGTAATTTCTGGAGTTAGGCAGAAGGATAGATTTCCGCAAAATTCTTGAGAGAAATCTGAGACAGAGACATTTAGACCTTTTCCATCAGCCGCTTCAATGAAAACTATAAAAAGCCTAAAGGGGCTTGACGATTAATGTTAAATTATTCAAAGTTCTATTGATTTGTTTAGATACAATTTTATTTGAATTTTTATCCCAAGTTTTTATCCCAAGTTTTTATCCCAAGTTTTTTTCCCAGTTTTTTTAAATAATGACTGCTAATTACGTTGAATTACAAGGTAGAGGTTATGGTACTTTATCATTAGCCATCAACATAGGTACTTTAGGTATGGAAGGTGCTGTTGAATTAATGAATTACGCTTATGAAAAGAAAGGTGTTAGAGTTTTCAATGGTGCTCAGTATTATAAAATTGGTGATACTGCAAATATTAATATTTTTAAAACTTTCTTAGAAAAATATAATTATGATGATGTTACTGTTACTTTCAAAGGTAATTTTAACTTTGTTAAAATGGCTCCAGATGGTTCAAAAGAAGCTTGTGATTCAGTTGTTAAAGAAGTTACTGAAGCTTTTAAAGATTTAAAAAATAAACCAAAAGTTGTTATTGTTGTTGGTAGAGTTGATCCTGAAATTCCAATTGAAAAAACTCTTAGTTATTATCAAGAATATTTAGATTCAGGTGTTATTAATGGTGTTGGTATTAGTGAATGTGGTGCTGAAACTTTAGCCAAAGCTGTTAAATTTTGTCCAATTTCTTGTATTGAAGTTGAATTTTCAATGTTATATCAACATATTATTAGATTAAATATTTTAAAAGTTGCTTCAGAAAATAATGTTGCTATTGTTGCCTATTCTCCATTAGCTAGAGGTTTATTAACTGATATTGCTGGTAGTCATGAAGATTTCCTTGGTTCATTATCAGATAATGATAGTAGAAAACGTATGGGTTTTGATAGATTTAAACCAGAACATTTTGAAAAGAATAAAGCTTTCTTAAAAGAATTATATAATTATGCTCAATCAAAAAATACTACTTTAGAAAACTTATCATTAGAATATTTTGCTAAACTTTCCGGTTTTAAAAATTTCCATGGTATTGAAAAAGTTTCAGCTATTATACCAATTCCATCATCAACTACTGAAGCAAAACTTGATGCTAATTATGCTGGTAATTTCAAATTTACTGATGAAGAATTCTTAGAACTTCAAAAGAAATTAGATGACTTTTCCCCAAGTGGTGGTAGATACTTTGGAGTTCTTGAAAGTCAATTAAATGCTTAGTTTAGTTAATATATCTTCAGTATTTTGTAAAATTAATATGTTTTCTCTAATATTTTTCTAAGTTACTGAAAAAAAGTCGTCAAAAGTTGAAAATTGAAAGTAACTATTTCTTCTTTAACATCACTTTTTCTTTCTTTAAATTATGATATAATTATTTAAGGTTCATGATTATTATTGTCAGAGAGTTAAAACCCATCAACTGAGTTATTCAATCATTTATTGATAAAACTTCAAACATAAATGTCGGACGACAAAAGGTTTTGTTTGTACCGGCTGCCAGATCAGATGACTTAGCAGATGCTCTAGTGGCGCAGAGGTTAGCGCTTCGTGCTTATAGCCGTTTGACTGACGAACAGGTTATACCTAAAGTCACGGTCGTGTGAGGAACGCGACGGTCGTGGGTTCAAACCCCTCCTAGAGCATTTGTCCTTTTTTTTAGAAAATTTGTCTTTTTTTTCAACTGATTTATTCTTTGTTGTCAAACTAATTCTACTTGACTTGGCATTGGCCATTGCTCATATCATTGTTAGTAAATCGATTTTAATGGTGGTATTATTTTTTTTAGCTTAGGGTAGTACTTTATTCTGTTGATCTCATCGCTTCGCAAAAAAATTAAAACCCATCTCAATCTAAAGTTAACTAACTATGGCAGAAAAGGTTAGATATTATTTGGAACAATCAGTTCCTGAACTAGAAGACTTACAAAACAAAGGTCTTTTCGATAAGAAGGAAATTACTATGATTATGAGAAGAAGAACAGATTTTGAACATAGAATTCAAGGTAGAGGATCAAGTACAAAAGATTTTATTAGATATGCAGAATTTGAAAATAATTTAGAAAAATTAAGAAAGAAAAGATATAATAGATTAAGTAAAGTTGGATTAGTTGATGTTAAACCAAGTCTTAGTGATTGGGCTGGTATACGTAGAATATTATTTATTTATCAAAGAGGGACATTTAAATATCCAAAACATTTACAATTATGGTCAAATTATTTAAATTTTGCTAAAGAGAATGGTGCAATTAAAGTAATTTATAAAATTTATTCAAAATTATTACAATTACAACCCAGAAATATTGATGCTTGGTTATCAGCAGCAAAATATGAATTTGAAGTTAATAATAATTCTAAAGGTTCAAGAGTTTTATTTCAAAGAAGTTTAAGATTAAATCCAGAATCAATTGAATTATGGTTAAATTATTTCCAATTTGAATTAACTTATATTTCAAAATTATTAACTAGAAGAAAAGTATTAGGATTAATTACTGAATCACAACAAATGAGTCAATTGGAAAAAGAAACAAAAGAATATAATGAAAAACTTTCCAAAGATCAAATTAGTAATGATCTTGATAATGATGAAATTGCATTACCAACAGAATCTTTAAGAGATGAATTAAATCATTTACCTGAGGTTGATATGAGTATGTTAGGTAATCCCGAAACAAATCCTGCATTAAAAGGTAATATAGCATTAACAATTTTTGATCAAAGTTTAATTGAATTAAAAAAATTTAAAGGAAATAATTTAACTTCTGATAAAATTATTAATATTATTGAAAATTTTTTAAATATAATAGATAAATTTAATGATTTAAATCAAGATTACTTATATTTACATATTTTAAATTATTTACAAAATAATGAATCGGAGAATTTAAGAACTAAAATTATTGATATTACTTTACCAATTAGAAATAATTCAGTTGATAATGAAAATTTCCCAAGTAATTTACAATTATCAGTTAAAAAATTTTTAGCTTATAAATTAAAAACTAAAGATAATGAATTAAATTCATTATATGTAAAATATTTAGAAAATTTTATTACTGAAGAATCAAGTAAAACAAATGATTTATTATCAGCAATTATTAAAAAATGTCAATCAGCATAATAGATATAGATATAAAAATATAGTATAAAATATAGATATTATATATTAGTATATAAATATAAAAATATTATACATGTGGTATTCTTATTGTTTCTTACTGTCTTTCTTTGTTCCTTGCATTTTGTTTAATCCCTTTTTGAGTATCCAGATTCTTGATCTAATGGACTATATTTTTTAGAAAATTTAAAATTTAAAATATTATAACTAAAAGCTAAAGTAATACATGAAGAAACACCAGCAATTATTATAAAATAAATAATCATCATAAAATAAGAAATTGGAATTGAATTTAATGGTAAATTATAAAATCCATCAATAAATGGTAATTTACCAGCTATATTATTATTTGAATTAGTGGGAGGATTATCAAACCATCTAACAGCCAAATTTAAAGTTAAATCATTACCAATTACAACTCTTGTAACATTTGAACTTGAACTATAACCAACTGCACTTATAACCGAAAACTGAGATTCATCTTTAAAATTTGGTTTATGAAATATAATATTCATTGATTGATCAATATCTAAATGACTATCATGTAATTCACCTCTAAAATTAAAAGTTAAAGGTATATAACCACCACCTTTTTCTAAATAATTTGGTTCAGTTGAAATTGGAATTCTACAACTAAATGGTACATCTTCATGAATATATAATTGAAATAAATGATATAATTCATCAGTAAAACTTATAGTACAATTTTTATCTTCATTAATACCATAATTAAAACCTAATGGTTTACTAGTTTCTTTACAAATTGGGAATGATGAATAAATAATTCTATCTTGATTATCAAATTTATGTTCACCAGTATCAATATTTCTTGCAATACAATCCATATAAACTTCTTGACCTAATTTATATGGTTGAATCTCTGGTATTTCACCATTCTTGGTTAATGGGAAGAATTGATTGGCTAATGTATAAGATAATAATGATAATATATTTAAATACTTCATTGAATTGGGTAAATATTTTGTGCGAGTGTTTGATCCAAACCAAAATGGAATTTTGTACGTGTTAGGTTTAGGTGCAACCAGGTTAGGTTTAGGTACAACTTGACAGATGACTATAGTCAGATGATGTAATGAAAGTAATGAAGGTAATGAAGGTGAAGGTGTAATAAACATACTGACTCTATTGTATTGTTGATACTACTTGCATCTTTACTGATTATTGCTATTGGAATTTTAGGATAAATGTAGTGGCTCACTAGTACCTTGTTTCCCACCTACCAGCTAACTCTTAACTCCTTGTCTACACTATTGGGATTCTGTTCCACCACCTACAGATTAATTAGCCAAGGTTATATATGTTTAGGAAATACTGGAAATTCAGTTATCCATCCATATTCAGCCGATCAATTTGATTTCTAAGCACTTTTGACTCTTGAAGGTATCACTATAAATCAATGGATCAAATTTTTCCCTGTCAATAGTTTATATCCGTTTCTATTAAGAATTTGTACATTTAGCTTTCATCCATAGTGAATTAGGGTTAAAATGGGTGGGTTAGTAATCGATCCCGGATTTGTCTTAAAACGGAAACTTGCGAGGGCCTCAAACTGTCAAATCCGTTATCTGAAATGTATAAATGTGCCATAGGTTTTCCACATTTTTGAATTAAGTTTGAAATTATAAGTCAGTTTGCTTTCCATCACTGAATTATTAAGATTTTAAAGATTATTTAATAGTAGTTTTAAAAGGTAATACAAAGTATTTTAAAAATTAGTTAAAAAGAAAGGATTTAATAGGAAATATGAAAGTTTTTGTATCAGGTGCAACAGGATTTATTGCTCAACACATTGTTAAACAATTAATTGAAAAAAATTATAAAGTTATTGGATCAGTTAGATCTGCTTCTAAAGGTAATCAATTAAAACAAGATTTAAATTCTCCAAATTTTGAATATGAAATTGTTGAAGATATTTCTATTACTGGTGCTTTTGATGAATCATTGAAAAAACATAAAGATATAACAGTTTTTTTACATACTGCTTCACCATTCCATTATAATACTAATGATATTGAAAAAGATTTATTAACTCCTGCTATTCAAGGTACTAAAAATGCATTAATTTCAATTAAAAATTTTGGTCCACAAATTAAAAAAGTTGTTATTACTTCATCTTATGCTTCAATTAATTTATTACCTGGTCAACCATTTAGTCCAGATACTTATTTAACTGAAAAAGATTGGAGTCCAGTTACTTTAGAAGATGCTTTAAAAAATCCAGGTTTTGGTTATAGAGCTTCAAAAAAATTTGCTGAATTAGCTGCATGGGATTTTGTTAAACAAGAAAAACCAAATTTTACATTAAATACAATTAATCCAACATTTGTTTTCGGTCCACAAGCTTTTAAATCAGGTACTAATAGAGAAGTTTTAAATACTTCATCTGAAGCATTAAATGAAATTTTAAAAGTTGGTGGTGATGATGAAAGTAAATTTCCTGCCAAAAGTGGTGGATTTGTTGATGTTAGAGATGTTGCAAAAGCTCATATTCATGCATTTGAATCTGATGTAACAAATTTTAGATATTTGTTATATGGAGGTCATTGGTGTACTCAAGATGCTTTAGATATTATAAATAAAGATATTCCTGAATTAAAGGGTAAAGTATTAGTAGGTAAACCAGGTACTGGAAAAGAAGAAACAAGTAAAATAATGAAGGTTGATGCTTCAGAAACAATCAAATTAATAGGAAATTTTATTCCTTTAGAAAAAGTAGTTGTTGATTCAATTTATCAACTTATTTCTTAAATATATTATCTGGTTTTTGGCTTTTTTTTGTATTCTCTGTTCTGCCTTTTTATTCTTTTGGTTCTTTTGGTTCTTTTTGCCTTCCTACTTAATTGACCATTTAGAAACACATATAAATTAGTATCGTAGCCTGAGAAATATTCCAACCCTATCTTTTTACTTTGTGGCTTCATCCATTCCATTGCCTTTTAGGTTATTGGTTAAAAGTATTTTTTCACTTATATATAGTAGAGATTCGAAGAAAAATTTCATAAAATACATTAAAACTATAATTACAGATACATATCAAAAGATTAAAACAGCAAAAGATTAAAAGATTATTAACCTTGAGAACACCAACCCATTTGAACGAAAAATTCATAAATTTTTGAAGCTTTATTAACATCAATTTTTAAAATTGTTCTTGCATCTTTTTTCTTTAAAATACCATTATTTTTAATTGATTCTTTCATTAATTGATTTTTAATTGCTAAATAAGGTTTTGGTAAAATTCTTAAAGTTGAACATAATTGTTTTTCTTCATTTGATAATAATTCAAAATCTGATGCATGACTTATATCTAATGGAGCTCTAATATTACCTAATTTTGGTTTATAATTATTTTCAGATGGTGGTGGTGAATAATTTCTATTATTTGAATAACCACCATTACCATTACTACCATTTAATAAAGTTGATGATCCATTAATTGATCCTCCATTACCATTTATTGAACTATTACCATTACTACCACCATTTAAATGTCTACTCATTTGTGATCCATTACCCATTCTTTGATAATGAGCTTGTTTAATTAATTTATCTTTTTCAAATTTATTACCATCTTCTAATAATGTTATACCATTTCTTCTCCAATGTTGTAATTGATTAATTCTAATTCTACATTTTAATTCAGTTAAAATATCTTTTGAAAAATCTTCAAAATCTTTTGGTGTTAATATTTTAATAAATGCATTAATTTTTTTTAATAATTCTTTTTCATCTTTTGTTTTACGTTTATCAATTGCAATATTTTTCCTATAATCTAATAAATTATTTAAAATTAAAATTCTTTTCCTTTCAGCTCTTGTTGTTAATCTTGAATTATAAATTGATAAAACTGTTAATTTTAATTCAATATCTTGAACTGAATCATCAGGATCAAATATCATATCTTTAACTGAATGTTCTGCTTCATTTTCAACTTCATGATCAAATTCTAATCTACCTGGCATATAACCTTGAATTTCATGACATAATGGTACTGATGAAACAGTTTTTGGTTTTGGTGGTGGTAATGGTAAATTTTTCCTATTTTCTAATCTTTTCTTTCTTTGTTTTAAAAATTCTAATGGTTCAATATCATTAAAATCTTTATCCATTTCCGGTAGTGGATATTCTTTAGAATTTAAATATATTGTTTCATAATGATTTGCAACTTCATCTTTAAATCTATTCCCTATATGATCACTAATATCTGCCCAATTACCTAATCCATAAGTTTCACAACCTTGAATTAATAATAATTCTTCATCTGCACCCCATTCTTTTTCAAATATTGGATATGTATTTTGTTCAATGATTTGATAATCATGCCATGGTTTATGATCATTGGTACTAGCACCAGATGCAAAACATGGTACACATAAATCATAATCTCTACAAATTGCACATTTAATTCTTATTCTATTGGTACAATCTGCTGAACAGGCATCACAATGATATAATCTATTTTTACTATCCATTGTTAAAACGGGGTTATCTTAAACGATGATAGGTTAAAATGCTAATTGATGATTGGATGTAATGCCAAAAAAAATGCCCCAAAAACACAATATGAAATTGAAAATGATTAATCTAATCTGACTGTTCGTTATTTACCCTTAGTTTCGCGAAGAATCAAGATCAAATGATGGTCATGTGAATGTCACGTGATGGTTTTTGTTTAAGAATAGAAATAGTAGGTATATTTTATAAGGAACTATAGTTGATAAATTGCTTTAAATGTCATAAAATGCCATTGTAATCCGGTAAATAATTTAAAAAGATTTCAAAATACTTAAAATTAGATGTTTAGATGATTATAAATTTACTACCATCTTCTACCATTTCTACTACCATTTCTACCACCAGCTCTACTGCCAGCTCTCACTAATTGGCACTAACTCGCACCAACTCGCACCAACTCGCACTAACTCCGATTAAATATAGTCCAGTTGAGAAACCAACAAATTTTGCCACAAAAAAACAGTCACAGTTGTCATGTGACGCCATGCTCAATTGAACTTTTGACTTTGGCACTACCTGAATTTTTCATTTCGAGAATTTTACCTTCAGAAAACTTTTTTCATATACAACTATTAATCAATATGGTATGTAATAGAGAATAATAAATTAAATTGTAAATGAAGATATCCAATAAGTTACAGAATATAAGGGAACGATCAGTGAATACATGAATGTTAAAAAACAAGGTATAATGAAGATTTTGAATGAAATGATTTGTCATAATTTGAAATGAAGAAATATCCCACCTATGATGGAAAATGAAAAAAAAGTGAAGAAGAGATGATTTATTGAATGATGAAACGTTATTATGTCCAAACGAACCAGTGAACCTATTTTAAGAAAGAAAAGGTAGAACTTCCATATTGAGTTTTCTTTAAGTTGTCCATATTACTTTTACAATTTTTCATAAGTATGATTTATGAATTATTTATACTAACAATTTTTTAGGCTCGTGTTAGAACTAAAACCGTTAAAAGAGCTTCAAAAGTTTTAATTGAAAGATTTTATCCAAAATTAACTTTAGATTTCGAAACTAATAAAAGATTAGCTGATGAAATTGCTGTTATTCAATCAAAAAGATTAAGAAATAAAATTGCCGGTTATACTACTCATTTAATGAAAAGAATTCAAAAAGGTCCAGTTAGAGGTATTTCTTTCAAATTACAAGAAGAAGAAAGAGAAAGAAAAGATCAATATGTTCCAGAAGTTTCAGCTTTAGATTTATCTCACACTGGTGGTCAATTAGAAGTTGATTCCGAAACTGCTGATTTAGTTAAAACTTTAGGTTTCAAATTACCAATTTCAACTGTTTCAATCTCATCACAAAGAGGTCCAAGAAGATTTGCTAAAAGAAATTAAGCAATTTTAGGTTACTAATGTAATTATAATATAAAATCATGTATTACTTTTACCCTCTATATATCTCTTTTCTTTTCTTTTTTTTTCTTTCCCTTTTCCTAGCTATTTAATGCAAATATGAACCATATCTTCTATGGAATTTCAGTTAAACTTTTAATTAAATCTTTAGCATTTTTTTGTAATAAATTAAACTTGTTAAAGACTTTATCATTTAAATTATCAATTGATAAACAATATAAATTAAGTAATTCAATTAATTTATTAAAATTTTTAATTAACCAATACCTTTTCAAAATTAATTTATTAGTTAAATCATTAATATTATTATTTAATTTATTACTAAATTCAATCCAATCAATGAAAGTTAAATTTTTAGGAATATCAAATTGATTCATCATTTCTAAATTTGAATTATCAATTTCAATTGATTTTAATCTTTTTTTAGGTCTAGTTAAATCTTCATTATCATCACCATAATCTCTTTGTTCAAAATCATAAATTTTTGGTGCAATCTTGTCAATTTTGTCAATTCCAATTTCAACTTCAGATTTATTGATTTCATTCTTTAATGGAGAACCAGATTTCTTAAATTTTAATTTAAATTCATTTGGTTTAGGTAAAATTTTTGGAATTTTCTTAAAACTTTCAACGTTACTAGATTTGTTAACTGGTGTTAAGTTAAACCTGGGAGTCAAGTTAAATCTGGGAGTTAAATTAAATGTGGGAGTTAATTTAATTATATCTAATTTATCATCTTCATTCTCCTTATCTTCAACTCTACCAGCACTAGTACTAACACGTTGATTATTCCCAGAATCATGATTTTTAACATTAAAATTACATTTAAATTTATTATCTTTACTAAATGGGATTGAAGTTGATGGGTTATCAGGTTTAATTTTAAAATCTCCAGTTTTTAAAATAGGTAAACTCTTGGTTGATGGTGTTGATGATTCAATGGTACTATCGAAATCTGGTAAGTATTTACCTAAAATCTTTTCAATTGGTTTAGGAGTTGATGTAATCATTAGGTATTTGTGGATTTCGCAGCCAATTAGTGAAATTTAGAAGAAATATCGAAATATCAAATTTTGATAAAATAAATTAAATACTAGAAAAATCAAAAATATCCCTAAGACTCTAAAACACTTTAAACACAAGTCAAAGATACTTTAATGACACTTTAAAGACACCACTTTAAAGACGATTTAAAGAAGATTTAAAGACAATTTAAAGACACTCTAAAGACATAACTAGAACTAACATAAATAAAGTATAATAGAGAGGCAGAGTTAAACTTTCATTATCATTATAAATTCTATTCATAATCACCAACCATTACACTAGCATCGAAATATAAACTAGGATTAAATGCACTAATTTTAGCAGATTTACATTTACCATCTAATAAAATTTCACTCATAATTTTACCAGAACCAGGAGCATTATTTATCCCCCAACAAGAATGACCTGAACATAAATATAAATTATCAACATTGGTTTCACCAATTAAAGGACCAGAAGAAGTTGGTACATCTAATACAGGTAAATAACAAGCTTGTTTTTTCAAAATATGACCTCTTCTTAAATTTGGAGAAAATTTTGAAACTTGATTAAATAATTCATCACATTTTGCGGTTACTACTTCAACATCATCAGTTGTTTCTGGTACATCAACCGTTGAATCACCTTCACCACAAACATAAACTTCATCTTGTCTGGCATAAATTTCTGGTGATATATAATTTGAATCATTTGTTTTAAATTCAGTAAAAATTGCATATGGACTAACTGATTGATCTTTAAATGGGGATATGGTAATTGAATGAGCTCTTAATCCACTAATTGGACAATCTGGTAAAATTTTAGAAGTCCATGGTCCAACTGTCATAACAATTTTATCACCTAATAATTCAATAAAATTTGAATCATCATCTTTATTAGAATTTCCAAAATATTTATTAGAATCTATTGATTTATCACCTGATGGTTGATATTTAATACCAATTGCACAATCATCATCTTCTGAATATATTACTTCTTTAACTTTACCTAAAATTAATTCTAATGAACCTTTACTTTGTTCAACAGCTTTTTTTAAAATAAAATTTGTAAATTTATATGGATGAACTTGAGCTGTTGTATCAGTTGAACCTAAAGTTGAACAATTATTAATTAATGAAGAATTAATCCAATTTAAATCTTTTGGTAATATAGTTGCTAATTTATTCATTTCCTTTTTATTTTCACTTCTTCTACTAAATTTTCTTGAACTTGAATTATTTGAATTTAAACTATCATTAGTTGAATTATTACTTAATTGAGATGAAGTTGAACTTATTGAATTTTTTGTATTATTAGAATTAATAGAATTTGAATTTTTAATTGACATTGATAAACTTTCTTCATAACTTGAATTTTGTTCTAATTTATTTTCTAAAGTTTGATTTATATCATCATCTTCATCATCACTAATAATTAAATCTTCATCATTAATACTACTTATATCACCTTCTAATGAAACTGTAGTTAATCTTCGATACCCCCATTCTTTTTCACCATTATATTTATCACTTAATTCTTGATGTAAATTAAAACTTAATGGAACAATTTGTGAAGGGAAAGCCCATAAAGCTAATAATCCACCAGCTTTACCACTAGCTCCACCAGCAATTCTTTTACTTTCAACAAGAGTAATATGATATTTTTCATTATCAAATTTTGGATGATTAACAATAAAATAAGCAGTACATGCTCCAATAATTCCTGCTCCAACTATAATAATATGTTGTTTACCTTCAGCTTTACCTGATGGTAATGAATTGAATCTTAAATATTCCATTGCTTACCTTTTACCTTTTAGTTCTTGTTAGTTCTTGTTAGTTCTTGTTAGTTCTTGTTAGTTCTTTTAGGTTTTAGTTCTTGTTAGTTGCTTTACCTTTTAGTTCTTCAATCACTGATCCCACTCCTGTTAACTGTTGTATAACTATGCCAAAGAAAACTTACAAATTCCTGGGACTTCTCACGGTTGGAAATCTCAAAAAAATCATACCATTTTTTAATGGTGTGTGTATACGCAATTTCGTTCACATAGATATGCCAGTAGTGCCAGTAGTACCAGAGTTAGTACTAGAGTTAGTACCAGTATCAGTACCAGTAGTGCCAGTGCAGTAGCACCAATAGTACTAGTAGTACTAGTACCAGTAGCACTAGTACTGGTAGCACTGGCTTCAGATAGAGCAGTATAGACAGTCAATAGCGTATAGATAAGGTATCTCAATACTGATAAACAATTTCAAATTGGCTGTACACGTGACATTCCTAACAAATGTTACGTCCTTCCTAGGAAATAGGAGGACTAAGATGTAAATAAAGAAGTTAAAGGGTTGTATTAACTAAATAATTTAACCCCTGTTTCATCTTTATTAAAATCACGGTTAAAATCATTATTACCATAGTCATTATAATTTTTTCATTTTTAATCCATAAATCATAATTTAAAAATTCAATTTTATCCTTTTGTTTATTTGATAAATATTTATCAATTGGATTAGGTTTTTCAATCCAATGAGGGGTTGGTAATTTAAATCTATCATTTAATTCTAATTCATTAGTCCTTTGAGGATCATTTATAATTTTATTAAAAATTTGAAAATTCGATGGATTTAATTCCATTATACTAATTGGTATTGGATGAATTTCAATTGGTTTGGTTGATGTTAATATAATTGTATAATGAGGGGATGGTAATTTTCTAATTATCCCTCTAATAAATTCATCAATTTTAAAAATTTGATCAGTTCTAATAAATTTATCTTGTTCATTTAATTCATTAAATTTTATATGAATAATTTTTTTCCTTGAATCAATATAATTAGCTTTAGAATCAATTAAATCTTTATTCCCATTAATATTAATAATTTCTCCCTCACAAGTATTAACAATATATTTTTTTAAAAATTCTAAATCAATTATATTATTCATAAATGGTATACCAAAATCGGTTGATGAAATTTTTAAATATTTAGTTAAATGAGGCCAATTATCAATTTTCCCATCATTTAAATCATCATATTTTATACCTGGTACATCTAATATTATATATTCATCTGATGAACATTCGGTTATTAATTGTTTTAAAATATTGGTAATTTTTCCATTATCTTGTCTTTCAAATGGTTTTTCAATGGTTTTAACTATTCCTTTAACAACTTTATGTGATGATACTAATAATGGCACTGAATGGAAACTTAATACAAGATTGGCCAAATATAATAATGGTAAAAATGCTAGTATTTGCATAATAACGTTCTTCTGTTCTACTGTTCTCTCTCCTACTGTTCTGCTCTTCTGATCTGAATCCGCAACCTTTAAATAGATTTTTGAAAAAATTCGGTGTACCTCTTCTACGCGATTCTCCAGGTGTAAATGTTTCAAAAATGTTTCAGATGTTGTTTCATATAAAATTATGTAAAGAAACAGTTATATAAGGTTAAAATCATATAAAGATGAACGATTTCGTCAATTGGGGGGCACAAAAAAAAGCAGGAACTTAACAAGGAAGGGATAATCAAAGGTAATAACAATGAATTTATTTATTTTAATTTCAGCTGTGTTTTCTGCTGTTATTGTTATTACTGAATTACAAATTGTAACAGTTTATTTACTGTATTTAATTCCTTCCCAAACTACAAATTCAATTGAAATTGAAACTCCAACTACCACTGAAATCCCCACTGATTTTCTCACTGGAACCACATCAACAACTGATATCAGTTACTTTGGTTCCTTCCCGTTTAATTTCACATTTAGTAAAATCATGCTTGATGGTCATAATTCTTTAAGGTTACTACATGGGAGTCAATTAATGTCATGGAATAACACATTATTTGAATATGCTGCCAAATATTCAGAAATTTATGATTGTTCAGGTACTTTAACTCATTCTGGTGGTCCATTTGGTGAAAATTTAGCTCTAGGTTATACTCCTGAAGGGTCAATGAAAGCATGGTATATTGAAGGTAAAAATTATAATTATCAAACTAATAATCAATATAATCATTTCACTCAATTAATTTGGAATAATTCAAATCAATTAGGTTGTGCAACCAAATATTGTAATTCTGTTTGGGGTCTGTATATTATTTGTTCTTATTATTTGCCTGGCAATGTTATTGGCCAAAATGATTTAAACGTCTTCCCACCCAAGTAACATAAAATTGTGAAAACTATTTAAAACGTAAAAACTGTATAGTGTATAAAGTGTATAAATATGTATTATATGTAAATTCTATTCTATACAAAGATATTTTCTTCTAATTCATGATATTGCTTAAAGAAATTTTTAAATAATTTAGTTAATTTAATAATATCAAAAGTACCACCAGTTTCTCTAATTGAATGCATTGATAATTGAGGATTACCTAAATCTAAGGTTCTAACTCCAATTCTTGAAGCTAATAATGGACCAATAGTAGAACCACATGGTGAATCATTTTTAACAACAAATAATTGAATTGGAATTTTACTAATATCACCAATTTTTTTAATTAATACAATACCAGGTGAATTAGTTGAATATCTTTGATTTGCATTAATTTTTATAACTGGACCTTTATTTAATTCTGGTTTATTCATTGATTCATGTTCAGCATTATAATTTGGATTAACCCCATGTGACATATCTGAAGATAATAAAAAAGATTTTGACATTGATTGAAAAAATTTTAAATTTGATAATCTATTTAAAATATCTGGTAAAAATGTTGAATCTGCACCTTGAGCTGATTTTGAACCAATTTCTTCATGATCAAATAATGAAATTAAATTAATACCTCTTGAGTTTTCTAAATTTTCTAAACTTTCAATAATTCCCTGAGTGGAACAATAACAAGTAACTAAATTATCTAATCTTGGTGAAAATATAAATTCATCATTAATTCCTCCAATAACTGATTTTTGGGTATCATATAATAATAATTCAAAATCTTCAATTTGTGAAACTTCAACTTCTAATTCTTTTGCAATTAAATCAATTAATGATTTATTATGTCTTGTTATAACTGATTTAATTGATTCAAATTCTTCTGGTTTAATATCTGGTTTACAACCACCTTCATGATCATGATCATGTTCTTCTGAATCATCATGTTCTTCTGAAGATTTATCTCCTTTTTTGGATTCTTCTCCTTCACTGATATGAATTTGGCCAGCAATTGGGACCATTTTATCTTCTTTATTAAATTCTAATTTACCACCTTGAGTTCTATCAAAATGAATGGCTAAAGTTGGAATTCTTAATAATGGTTTATCAATTTTAATTAATTTACTTAAATATTTATCATCTTTACAGATCATAACTCTACCAGCAATACTTAAATCTCTATCAAACCAAGTTGGTGCAAGTACTCCACCATAAGTTTCAACTCCAATTTGAATATATCCTTCTTTAGTTCGATTACTTATTGGTTTAATTCTAAAACATGGTGAATCAGTATGTCCTCCAACCATAGCAAACCCATCACCCGACTTATATTCACCTCCAATGGTGAAGGCAATAATGGAACTATTATTTCTAGTAACATAATATTTGCAATTTTCTGATAATGAGGAAATATCCCAATCTTCTCTTTCTTTTAATTCTTTAAATCCAACAGTTTCTAATTTATTTTTAACATTATCAACCGCATGATATGGTGTTGGTGAAGCATTAACGAATTCGATGAATTCGGTGGCATATTTTAAATCTTCGGACATCTTTAAACTAATTTCTTTTGACGGTTTCAAAGTTGATCTTTTGATTCTTTTCCAATTTTGGCACCAGTGCCTTTTAAAAGCGAGGGGCTGCAAAAAAAAGATGCAAAAAAAGATGCAAAAAACCAAAAATAACACAAACTGAAGGTGGGTGTAAAGAGAGGATGTAAAGAGAGGATGTAAAGAGAGGATGTAAAGAGAGATACACACCAGTTGATACAAAGCAATAATAGAGTAAAAAGGATATCATCCCCTGGTATATATACATAATCTACAAATATATCTGGATTTGTTCTTCTTCTTCTATATCAGTATCACCAACAGTACTATCTAAATGCAAATCTTCATCATCAAAATTAACTCTAACATTTTTATAATCTAAAGTTTTTTCATCAATGTTACAAACTTTTAAATAATATAATAATATTGTTCTTATTGATGTTGATTTATTAACTCTAACATCATATTTTTTACCATTTTTACCTTTGATACTTATAATAAAATATCCTGATCTTTTATTTGGATCTAAAATTTCTTCTTTACTTAAATCGATATATTCTGGACCTTTTAAATATTTTGAATCATCTGAAAATGCTCCTGGTACATTAATTGGTCCTCCTGATTCATCTATATCATATTCATCATACATTTCTAATTCATCATCCATTGGGTCAGCTACATTAATTTCAAGATCTTCAACTTTATATGTGGTTTTCTTTAATTCTTCATATAATTCAAATGCTTCGTCAGCACATCCTTTGGGAATTAATAAAATTTTAATCATTGTATAACTTACATTATCTACTTTAACTAATTCATTAGCTGGTGGTGGTGGAATTCTAAGTGAACTTGGTCTTAGTATAAATGATATTTCAGTTTTAGTTGCAATATTAAATAATGCAAAATCTTCATGGGTTAAATTAAATGGAATTTGTCCTTGTTTCTTATAATATTCAACAACGGATTTAACTATATCCCTAAACAATTTAGTGCCTTTAGTTCTAAAATGATTTGGTTTTGCATCGTATGATTTGGGTATAATTTGAAGTAAATATGGTCGATTTTTTTCATTTTCATCAGTAAATTCATATCCATTAGGTGTTGCTTCTCTTTGTTTAGCCTTAAGATCTCTCACGGAATTTAAAAAACTTTTATATATATCATCACCTTCTTCTTCTTCTCCTTCATTATCATCATCATTATTAAGTTTACCATCCAATTTAGGCTTTTCATCATCCATATCTTCTACATCTGTGAGTATCACTTCTTTATGAATTTCAGTTTTGGAATCTGGTATCTTCACTAAATCATCATTCATTCCATCTGATTGTGTTGAGATCTGATCTTGACTATCTTTACCATGACTATGACTATGACTATGACTATTACTTTGACTATGACTATGACTTTGACTATGACTATTACTAGATTTAATTTCTAAGTTTGTTGGTTCTTCACTCTTTTTCTTTTTCTTTTTCTTCTTTTTGGATGGTCTTTCTCTGGTATCGGCTAACGAAAAGAAATCATCTTCATCATCATCTATCACTCGTTTCTTGTTCTTTTTGGGACTTTCTGTACTGTCAATTGACTCAAAACTATCCATATAAAAAGTGAATTCTTGTAGTTTCGCGATTTCTTTATTTTGATTTTCTTCTAGCCCCAGTGTCAGATATCAATAATGCCAGAACAACTCAATTCAGTTAGAAGTATTAAAGATTTAACATTAAAGGGAAGATTTTTATCAAACTATGGACCCAATGAAGAATTGTTTGAAGATATTTCAAAGTATATGAAATATTGGCATGATAAAATGTTTTATATTGAAGAATCAAGTTTTAAAAAAGAACTAGATAATGATAATTTACATATTTTTAAATTAAAAGAAAATAATGGTAATATTTACCCAGATTTTGAAATTAATGATATTAATGAAAGTCAATTAATTAATAAATTAAAATTAAATAAAAATTCAATTAAAATTTTAACTGGTGATGGTAAAAATGATAATATTGGTAATATAAATTTTAATCAAAGTTTTAGTAAATTTCAAAGATCTGTTCATGTAATTAATTGTGGTGGATTGATCGCTGGATTAAAATGGTTACCTAATTCATTACTGAAATCTTATTTGGCAGTTTCTGTTATTACTTCAGATAATGAATTAGCTGGTTTAAAAGAATTAAGTATTTTTTATAAAAAAGGTGAAAGTGAAAATATTAAAAGTTGTATACAAATTTATGAAGTAAATAATGATAATAGTTCATTTACATTATTAAAATTATTAGATACTTCAAAATTTGGTAGTTGTATAGAAATTAATTGGGTACCTGCAAATCATTTAAATGTAATTGGTGTTGTATCAGGTATTTTCCAAGATGGGAAAATTCATTTCTTTAAAATTGATGATTCAAATCAATTTGGTACTATTACTGATTCTTCATTATCTTATGAATTAAAATTAAATAGAGAAAGGAAAATTGATAATATTGTATCATTTGATTTTTTACTGGATGATAGAATTATTGTTGGAACTACTTCAGGAGTTATAGCTGAATTTATTTTACCTAATCACCCAGCAGCTTCAAGTGATGATGATATTTCAATCCCTTCTTTCACTCATACAATTTGTGATGTACCAATTGCATTTATAACTGTTGCTAATCCTTCACCTAATAAATATCTTTTGAATGTTACAACCCATGGCCCATCAGGTTATACTATTGATTATGATAATATTATAACTAGAATGATTGAATGTGGTTCATCATTAGTCAGACCACAACTTTGTTCTTATTTAGATGTATTAATTTGTAATGATTCTTATGATACTACACTGTATTCATTGCTAAGACATTCAAATGAAAAACCTACACAATTTTTAAAAGTTGATGGGGTAGTGAATAGTGTATCAGCATCAAGATATTTATATCATCCATTAATACTTACTACTACTAGTTATGGTGAAGTTTATGTTAGTAATATTGCCCGTAGAATTTTAATCGCTGGTAAAGCATCTTCAAAAGTAATTGTACCACTAAGATTATGGAAAATTTCATATATTTCACCACTGGAATATTATTTAGATGAATCATTTCAAATAGCTAAATCTGAAAAGACAAGTGATATAAGTCCAAGTCCTTATGGTATAAATATCGGTACTATTGATTGGAACGAAAATATTGATAATTGTTCAATGTTTGCCTATGGAACTCATGGTGGACTTCTTGTAATTGAAAAATTAGATAAACAAGATAATTAGAGTAAAAAATAACGATGTGTATAATAATTAATGTAAATTAGTATTGTGGGAAAGTTGGATCTATAACTTCACTCCATTTATTTACACCTCCTATTATATCTTTAACATTCTTATAATTAAATTTACTCATTAGTGTATGAGCCGCAATTTGTGAATCAATTCCAAATCTACAAACAACAAAAATTTTATCATCCTTTTTAACATCATTTGGCAAATAAGCATCAATCAGATCTAATTTCTTAAATTCTGTCTCCCATGGAATATTTATAGAATTTGGTAATGATGCAATTTCAAATTGTTCTGGTGGTCTAACATCAATTAAACAATGTTTAGAATTAGAACCTTTAAATTCAGTATCATTATAATCTTTTACTGATATTCTATAATTTGAATCAATTAAATATGGCTCAACTCTTCCACAAAATACATGATAATCAAGTTCATTACTTTCAATAATTGATTTATTTATAGTGGGAGATTCTCCACAAACTTTACAATCTTTTTGTCTATTTCTCATTTTAAACATACGATATTGATTTTGAAATCCAAAATATGCTCCCATGAATGGTTTAAAGTCTTCATGATAATGATCTATAAGAACTTTAATTGTTTCCATAGCCATATTTAAACCAATTATACCAATAGCTGGCCCCATAACACCTGCATCTATACAAGAAGAAACTGAATCAGTTCCTGGAGGTTTTGGATGGAAACATCTATAACATGGACCTTTATTTTCAAAATTTAATATTGTCCATTGACCATCAGTTTTTAAACCTGATCCACTTATTACAGTTTTACCAAGTATTACTGAAACATCATTAATTAAATATCTAACTGCTGGAGCGTCAGTACAATCTAATATTAAATCATAATCTTGGAAAATTTTAAAAGCATTAGAATTTGATAATCTAACTGGATAAGTTTCAACTTGTACATTAGGATTTAATTTTGAAATATATTTTTTAGCTGATTCACATTTAAGCATACCTACGGTTTCAGTAGTATGAAGTACTTGACGATGTAAATTACTTACATCAACAATATCATTATCGACAATACCTATTTTACCAATACCGGAAGCTGAAAGATAAAGTAATACAGGACATCCAAGACCACCGGCTCCAATTACTAATATTTTTGAATTTTTAAGTTTTTTCTGTGATATTAATGATCCAAACCCAGGAACAATCATTTGTCTTCCATACCTTTTAAATTCATCAAGTGAAAGTTCTTCAGATATTTCATGTTGAGATGACTTAAGTTTATCATTCTCTAGTTGTAATGACTTAAGTCTATCATTCTCTAGTTGTAATGCCTTAATTTTATCAATAAGTTCTTCTTTAGTAAGATTGTCCATTCTGTTTCAAAGATTACAATTTACAATGAGGTGTGCGGATTTCTTGGTTATCCATTTGGTGATGTTTAAAATGGGTCCCAACTTCTAAAACAGTGAGAGTTTAATAAAGAGTTTCAATAACGGGAGGGATATCACAAATAACTAGTCATAATGAGGGTTATGTCATAATGAGGGATATGTCTTTGGTAGTATATAACCTATACAATCTTTTGTTTGACAAAGAAAGATTTCAAGTGATTTAATTGGTAATAACAGGTACCGAATAAAACAATTAATTGGAAAATAGTCCATTTAACAACTCTTGAATTAGTAGTTTCAGATTGATTTCTGAAAATAGCTTCTCTTTCTCTTATTTGTTCTTGTTCAAAATTAATTTGTTCCAATTTTTTATTTAAATTTCTAATTCTTGAAGTTAAAATATCTACTTGATTTGTTGATTTGGAATCAATATAATCATGAGCTGATCCAATAGCAATATCAAAAAATATTCTATGTTTTTTGTTAGATGTACCATCTAAATAAATTGGTTTAACACAAAATTTATGTTCACCTTGATCTAATGAAGTAAATGGAATTTCACCACTTGAAGTTGCCTTTTGATTAACAACTCTATGATCATTATCAAAAGTTTCCTATAAATTGTTAGTATACAAATTTTCAACCACTAATCATGATTGATTATAACAATATAATTGATATTATCATTGATAGAAACGGGATACATACATCAACAGTAAATTCTAATCTTAAATTCTGATTTTTGTAATAATCATTTGAATGTTCATTATGTTCAAGTGCTTCAATTTTAGCAACAACCAAAGTATCTTTTGGTAATTCTTCAAAGAAACATCTGGTTTCACCAGTGTTTAAATAGAAGTGCAACGCATTACATTGAAGAACTAACAACAATAAACTGATTAAATTCATAGTTTTCATGGTTCGTTGATTCTGATTTTTCTCAACGCGTGTAAACAGCTGAAAAGTCTGAAAATTTTTTGCATTTGCAGCATTTTCAGAGTACCTATTTTTAGAGAGAGAGAGAGAGAGCAATTTTTTTTGCATCCATTATTTTCTTTCAATTTTCTTTTCCAATTGTATTAGGTGTTTATTATATTACAAGTACTATTATTTATGTCTACGTTTAATCTTTTCAACTAATGAATTAGTATCTGAAAATTTTGAACTATTACCATCAGTTTTGTGTTTTTTATTTGGTTGCAGATGTTGTGATTTATTTTGTCTTTTCGATCTTTCATTTAAAATCTTTTTCATAGTTTTAGTCTTTTTAAAATCAGAACTGGTAGGATCAATATTATAAGCTCTATTTTCAAAAATTTCATTAAAACGATCATCATTTAAATCAACTTCAAAATTATCTTCAAATTCGACTTTTTTACCCTTTTTATTACCCTTTTTATTACCTTTCTTTTCTGCTTTAATAACATCTCTCATATCGAAATGATTTTCTTCAGTTTCATCATTTTCATTCATCATTAATAATTCTAATTCTGCTTGAGATTTTTCATCAACTGGTTGTTGTGGATGTTTGTTGTTTTTAGATTTTTTAGATTTTTTATCCTTTGATTGTGATTTTTCTGTGTTTTCAGTTGATTCTTTATCTTGTTTGAATTTTTCTAATCTAGCTTGACGACGTTCCTTTTGTTTACGTTTATAGGCTGAAAGTGTATCTTCTTCTTCTTCTTCTTCTCCATCACTATCTTTACCAGTTTCAACTTTTTCTTGATCTTTCAATCCTGGATCAAATGTAATTTCCATATCAACATCATCTTCATCACTGTCTTCTTTATCACCTTTATTTTTACCTCCTTTACCACCAAACAGAACTCCACCTAAAAGACTCTTATATTTATCTTTAGCAGATTCATCTTGTTCTTCATCTTCACTATCAGATGCTAAATATGCTTTGAAATCCATTTCATCAATTTCCTTTTGTGAGAATGATCTATTAGCAATTGCTAATCTATCCTTCGGGGTTTCATCCCAAGTTAATTTAACTTTAGAATGATTTAATGCATCAGTTACAAATAATAAATTTGGTTTATAATTTGTTGGAATTTTAGTACATGTATCTTTAGCTTCAGATACATCGAAGTCCATACCTTCTGGAACATATCTTAAATCAAAAATATTAGCAGTTGATTCATATTCTGTACCATCACAATTATTATAAATGGATTGTGCAGTGGTGATACTGTCACATTTAACAACTGCGTAGTAATATCTTAATCTTTGTAATTGATAACGACGTAATGCTTTACTATCATAATCTTCTTTACCATCATCTTCTTCATATAATTTTTTTGCTGCTCTTTCTAAATCAGCTGCATTAGTTGTGTCAATGTCATCGTCGTCATCTTCATCATCAGAATCATGTTTCTTAGGTTTCTTTTTAAATAATTCTCTTGATGGACCCTCAATTTCTTCTTTTTGCATTTGTTCTTTACCATATTCTGATGGGTAAATATTAATGGATTTAATTGAACCTCCCTTAGGCACAAATGAAATGAAAGTAGCCATTAAATCAACTGCTGTTAAATTATCCCAATCCATATTAACAACGGCAAAAGTATCTGATGGATCACCTTCTTCTGGTTTACCTTGTTCAATTTCAATATCAGATTCATCTTCCTCTACATCTTCAGAATTAGAATCCGATTCAGAATCCGAGTCCGAATCATCAGACGATAAATCACCACCATCACCTCTGGCACGGTCAATGACTTCTCCTTCTTCTTCATCTTCACTTTCTTCTACCTCTGGGTTTACTTCCTCATCATCATCATCATCTTCTTCACTAGCTTCTTCTTCACTACCACTTTCTTCACTATCTTCACTAGCATCACTATTTTCAATGTCTTCTTTATCTTCATTTTCATCATGTTCATAAAATTTATCTAAATTTGATTGTTCTTCCTTTAATTTTCTACCATATCTATCAACTGCAGTTTTTTTACCAGTATTTAATTTTTTCAATTCTTTTTTACTGAAACGTTCATCAACCTTAACTTTTAAATTATTTAAGTTTGGTAACTTGAATCTTGGATCATTATGAACCGACGAAAATCTGGAATCTTTAGTGATTGGCTTGTTATCACCTTTTTGTCCTTTAGATTTATCAACCATATTTGAAAAATTTGAGATGCGATGGGATTGAGAATCTTAATCTCCAAATTTGCAGCAAAAAAATATCTTTAGATTTGGTAAATTCTTCCCTTCACAAGGATCGAAGAAAAGCCAAAGGAATTATGGGATAATTTAAATACTAATGAATTTTTATCTATAAATGGTATTTTACCAACAGTCCAAAGGTCTTATAAAGCTGACAAAATTGAAGAATGTATTAGAATTTTTTTTGGAAAAGATGCTCATATCGATTGTAGAAAAGGTGCCTTAAACGAAGTTTGGTACTACTATAAAGTTAAAGGAAACTTACTTAATGGTAATTATAAACTAGCTGATACTATTTACGTTTCAGCAAGTCCAAAAAACGTTAACTATCTTCCAAAAGCTTAGAATAAAATAAATAAATATATATTAAACCGTGTAACCTAAAAACAACCTACAAAAAAGTACAAAAAAGAATATACTATACTGATCCACCTGATCCTCCATGATTTCCAACAAGTCCAACCATCTCTAACAATGCTCTGTCTTCAGCTAAATTTTTCACATTAACGCTTTGTCTAGCTTCAGCTTGTTTCTGTTCCCATTCCCATTGCTTCTTTTGTAATTCTAATTCTTTGGTTGAACCAACACCCCAAACTTCTAAATCAGTTATCATAAATCTATCTTCATAATTTTCATCTTTCAATTGAAATTGATTTGATTTGGAAAAGTAACTATTCAGTTTACCATCAGTAATATGACGGAAAATTGCAAATTCTAAATTGGACTCTATGGTGAGAGAAATATCACCTGGTAAATATTTTTTAATTCCATTTTTATTAATTGGTTGATCATTACCAAATCCTAACCCAAGACCTAAAGTATTGAAATAAATCAGTTCACCATTTAAAATTGGATTACTAGAACTTTTAAAATAATCAAAATGTGGTGATAAACTGAAAATCATAGTTTGAACAGTCCCAAAATTTTTCTTATTGGAAGTTCTCCAAGGTTGTGAAACTAAAACAGCATAGGTAATTCTATCATTATCAGTTTGCCAACTTTTAAGTGGGTTTTCAGATGATCGGAAATATCTTGGGTATTCACTATCAAATTGTAAATATCTTTTATTAGTGGTTGCTTTTTTAGATTTTAACCTTTTCCCAGAAACAATTAAAATGGTAGGAGCTTGCCATTTAAAAATTTTCAGTTCTAATGATCTAATTGAAAATCCAGCTTCTTTTCCTATATATAACTTAATTAAATTTTCTGTAGTTATTTGTGTTTCTGATCCAATTGCTTTAAGGGCAGCTGAAAGACTAGCAATAGTAGCATTATTTATTAATTTTGATCCAGCAAATTCTTTTTTACCTCCAGCTTCAGTTGAATTAGATGATTCATAATTTGAAGAAAGGAATCCATTTTTAAATAATCTTGTAAATCCTTCTTTAATAGTTTGGACAATAAGATTAGTTTCATTATTAAATAATTGACTATATTTAATATTAGTTGTTTTTAAATTATTTACATTAATATTTATATCCATAAACTTTAATAAGCATAATGAAGATTCTTCAAAATCTGACCAACTTTCATGTAACAATTTATATAAAGTTTGTTCCATTTTTAATTTTGTACTTTTAGGAATTGATGATAATAATAAAAATAATGTTAATAATTGATGTAAATCGTATGCAGTAATATATAAATCATCCACGTCAATATAATCAAAATTTTTAATATTAGGTAAACATTTCCATAATAATCTTTTCCCTAATTTTTCATCTTCATTAATTGGTTTCAAAGCTTTTAAGGTTATAGTATCAAATTCTTTTTTAGCATGGAATTTAACATATTCACCTAAACTTTTGGATGATAAAGATATAAACAACATTTTATAATAATCATAATCTGGTAATATTTTCTTGTATCTACCACTATGAAATATAGAACTAACAATTAAATCATTAATAGTAAGGGAATTCCCCAAATGATCTTCAAAATCATATAAGAAAGGATTTGAACCTATAATTTTAAATGATTCATAAATTAATTGAATTACATTACTATAATGACCATTCAAATTAGAAATATCTTCATCTTTTTTAACTATTTGTAATAAATATGCTAAATCACTAGGCACTAGAATATTCTTTTCATCTAAATTTGTAACATTTGTTTTACTTGTTATAGCTTTTATTTCTACACTTCTTAAGAGTGACCTGCATTTTTTTTGAAATAAGTCAATTACTTCATCTTTAGGTAATTCAACATCTATAAAAGCTGCACTATTAGCCACTCCACTCTCACTACTAGCTATTTGGCCCATTGCCACTGTTGTTTATCTTTATTTTTTATTGTTTCCAATGATTAACAAACAAATAAGAAATAACTGACTAAGATCATATATGTAATCTCAAATGTGAGACTTTTTATCATCAAATTATCACCAGTTGCAGTACTGAGGAAGAGATCGAGAAATAGCATCATATATATATGGAAAACATTAAACATGAAAAATTAAACATGAAAATTAAACATGAACATTAAGCTAGAGATTAAATTATTAATTACATTATTATTGTATTATGAACCCTTTTAAGTGAACCCTTTTTAAGTGAATTTTCAAGTGAAGAAATCTGTTACAATTTCTTTTGATCTCATTTCTAATTCAAAAATGTACTTTTTAACTCTTGATAAAAGGGATTTACTGGCATAAAGTTCTTGAACTTCCTCATCTATACCATTGACAGTTACGTTGTCTTGGGAATATTGTTTTATTAATGATCTGGTAAATGATACTAAAATTAAATTAAAGTAAAATCTTGCACCAGTACTTATTATTGTGGCACTTACAATGAGGAATAATTCTCTTGCTGGTGATGCTGATTGAGATAAATCTTTTGAAGTTGATGATGATGATCCATAGCCTGAACTACTATATTTATTGATTCCTACTGGAGGGGTAGTATCTACAACTGATCCAACTGAATAATCTCTTTTTTCATTACCTGTTGGATTTGTATCTTCACGACTAAACCAAAAATATAAGAAATAAAATGTGTACAACAATTCAATGGCAGTATCCAAAGAGTATAAAATACAAACTAATGATAATTTTCTTATATTTTTAAATCTAACGGTTAAATTTGTTAAACCTGAAATATAAAATGGTAAAATAAACAAACATGATAAATTATATGTCCATTGCCAAAAATTTAAAGGATGTCCAGTTAAAAGTGACAACACCCCAAAGGCACCACCTGCTTTATTTAAAATTGAAATACCGAATACCAATTCAACTCCAATGAAAAGTGGCATTATACCTAGAAATTTCTAATTAATTTAGTTAATATGTGTTCCCAGAAAACTCTTGCTTGCAATTGCTAACGTTTTTTTAGACGTTTTTTTTTTAAAACGGAGTTCTACAACTAGATTTGAAATCAAACATAGATACATAGATCTTATCTTATATATAGATATACATACTTGTGGTAATATGAGTACTAGGTTTGAAACATTCATATTTGATTCTTTATAAAATATTACTCGTCGTGGGATCAGTGGGAACTTTTTATACTTGATTCATTTTTAATGCGCATCTCATCGGACCAACCATGTCAGACTCAGATAGTGATTCAGATAGAGATTCAAATAGAGAAGGTAACTTACCTAAGACTTTGACCGACAAAGGAGATATAGTTACTAAGTATGCCGATAAGATTAAAACAGATTTCATCAAAAAGGGACCAAAAATCACCAAGGATAAAGCTAATAGAGCAACTGTTGAACAAGTTTTAGATCCAAGAACTTTAAGATTTTTAGCCAAATTAATTAATAAACGAATTATATCAAGAATTAATGGTTGTATAAGTACTGGTAAAGAAGCTAATGTTTATCATGGAGATCATGAAGATGAAGAAGGTAATATAACAAAAGAGTATGCAGTTAAAATTTACAAAACTTCAATTTTAGTTTTCAAAGATAGAGAAAGATACGTTGATGGAGAATTCAGATTTAGAAATACTAAAAATCAATCAAATCCAAGAAAAATGGTTAAAGTTTGGGCTGAAAAAGAATTTCGTAATTTAAAAAGACTTTATACTAATGGAATTCCATGTCCTGAACCAATAGATATACGATCTCATGTTTTAGTTATGGAATATTTAACTAAAGGTGAAGGACAACCATCACCAAAATTAAAAGATCATGATTTTAAAGATACTGAGGAAATTGTTCATTATTATCATCAAATGTTATTTTATATGAGAAGAATGTATAAAGAATGTAGATTAGTTCATGCTGATTTAAGTGAATATAATTCAATTGTTCACAAAGATAAATTATATATAATTGATGTATCACAATCAGTTGAACCTGAACATCCTATGTCATTAGATTTTTTAAGAATGGATATTAAAAATGTAAATGATTTTTTTAATAGAAAGAAAATAAATGTTTATCCTGAAAGATTAATATTTAGATATATTACTGAAGATAATGAATTATTAGGAATCAAAGATAATTCTGATGAAGAATTAAGTTCATATTTAGATAATTTACCATTAAAGGGAGAACATGATGATGAAGTTGAAGATGAAATTTTTAGATCTGTTCATTTGGTTAGATCATTACATAATATTGAAGATAGAGATTTTAATAAATTTTCAGAAGGGAAAATTGATACCTTAACTGATCTTTTAGGAAAACAAGAGTTAGAAAATGGTGGAGAAAAGGTGGGAGGTAAAGGTAAAGGTGAAGGTGAAGAAGAGGAGGATGAGGATGAGGACGAGGATACTGAGAGTGAGAGTGACAGTGACGAAGATGATAGCGATGAAAGTGACGGAGAATATGATGACGAAGATGATGATAAAAAACCAAGAGGTAAAAGGTTTGAAGATAAAGATGACAAAAAACAAAGGAAGGAAGCTGCAAAATTAGCTAAACAAGAGAAGAGAAAAACTAAAATGAAGAAACACTTGAAAAAGAAAATTATTAATAAGAGAAAGACTAAGTAGAGTATAAAATATAGGATTTAGTTTTCTTAGACTTCTTTAGCTCTATTTTTAATTTAAATATGAAATTTTCAAAGTAAATGGGTGCAAGTTTCGTAAGCTAGTAAAATTTTGCAACCTAAACTGGGAAGTAATTTCTTTACCCCTTTAATAAAATCAGTTGTAAAAATTGTTTGATAAACCAATTAAGTAAATCAAAGAACTTTTTGTTTGTAATTTCTATTCCTATTTCTAATGAACCCCTTAACTCTAATGTTTACTAAAACCTTAATCAAGTAGTTGCAAAAAGAATCGTCAATTCCATATACTAAATTTGACTGCGAAAAGCAATTCTGCGTTCCAGGCTGCAACAATCTGTATGCTGAAGCAGGCTCCCAAGAAGTATACAAAAAAATAATTATCCTTGTCTAAACTTTAAATTTTAAAAAGGTATATTAATATGTTAAGATTCTAATGTCTTTAATTAATATCTTGAACATGAGTGTTCAATCATTAATTTCAAGGTTTGAACAACCAAATAATGGTAATAGAGGTAATAATGGTAATAATAACACTGATAAGAAAATTGACAAGGGCAAGCTTAATTCAACCAAACCACCATCTGCTAATAAAGTATCAAGATTAGGAAAAAGTTCAATTTTTGATCCCAAACCAGATTTATCAAAATCAATTACCAAATCTGATTTAAACCAATTTGATAAACCATATAAAACAACTTCAGATATTTTGCAGCAACGTCTGAAAGAAGATTTAAATCAATTAGAATCCATTCTTCAACAAAGGCGTCAACTTCGAAAGATTACCAGTCTTGGTCAATCTTCAATTATTGATAATGATACAATTTCATATAATTCAAATGGTCGTGGTACTCATTTATATGGATTAGAATCAGATTTTGAAGAAAATTATTTTGCAACAAAAACAAATGATGGGCGGTTAACCGACAATCCCAACATGAAAGAATTTATTGGGGAATTAAAAGATGATAATGTTGAAACGTCTGATTTAGGAGTGGAAATAGACGCTGAAGGCGGTCTGATGCATAAATCAATTAGTGAGAATGAATCAAATAGAAATTTTGTTGATGCTGAAGAACCAACTAGTGTAATTGAAAAAAAGGAAGAGAAGGAAGGAGAAAAAGACGAAGAAGTACTTATTGACGAACAAGAGGACATCGATACTACACCAATTAATGAATCAGAATTCTTATTAGAAAATAATGAAAAATCTGGACCTGCAGCTGAAGTTGATTCACTTAAAAATGGTGCCGCAGATGGCGACCACCAGCATGATAAGAGTGTAAACAAAGATCAGGAGGAAGTGGAAGTTGTAAAGTCAACAAATAAACATATTGAAGAAACAACTCCAGAATTAGTTGAAGAGATGGGGATTAAACAAGTATCAATACCTCAAACAGTACCAGAATCATATTTTGAACAAGAGAGAGAAGAGAAACCATTACCAAAGTTACCAGGACTTCAAAAACATAATAGTATCAATAGTCTCAGTGGCTCTAGATTTAATACCACACCACCATTAGATTCAATTTTAGAAGATTATCAAATACAACCAATTACTGCTCCTAATAAATATCATAGTGGGAAAACAAATGGATCTAATTCTAGTAATGATGGTCTGGCAAGAAATTATATAGCTGATGAACCAGGTAATCGTGATAATATTAATAGTGATTTATTTGATAATGATATTTATCAAGAAGTTCCAACTCCTATGACTCCAGCAACCAATACTTTCCAACCAGGGGATCAAAAAGTTTTCTATTTTGATTCATTAGGTTCACCAGTTAAACTTGGCAATGATAATTTTCAACAACCAACTTATAATAATAATCCACCAACCGATTTAAGAATATATAGTAGTGATGTTTTTAGAAATTATAGATACGATAGAAATGATAGAAATTCAGGACTGACTGCAAGTTCTAAGTCAATTAAAACTCCTACTCATGATTCAGCACCAATGTTTGAAACAATCCCTGAAACTATTAATGTAGGTAAATCAAAATGGTATCATGTTTTTAATTTTAGAGTAAAGAAATCTAAATCAAGAGTTATTGAATCTAATGAATTTAGTCCTGTGGTCCTTTCACAAAATGAAATACTGGATGTTAAAAGAGATAGAAAAACTAAAAGTGTTTATGTTGCAAAACCTGAGAATAAAAGGGAAAAGGAAAAGGAAAATAAGACTAAGGGAAAGGAGTCAAATAATCATAGAAGAACTATTTCAGCTCCAATTGATAGACCATTAAAAAGGAAAGTTTCAGTTGATATGATTAGAACTCCACATTTAGAACATAAACCTCATGTACCTAGAAAAACCGAATTTAATGAAGAAATAATTCAACAACGTAATTATAATAACTACAATAATCAAAATTACAGTTATAGTTCTATTGGTAATCAGAATAATCATAACCATAATAATCCTCGTAAGCCTGGCACTAATAATATATACACTAGAGATAGTATAAATTTTAGTGATTCAAGAGTTGGTACCCCAGTTTACGGGAATGAAAATGAACAGACTGGCCCCAAAACCCATTCTTATAGATTATTAGTACCACATAATACGGTTGAAACTAATTTTTCACCTTCAACTAAAGATCAAAGAAGTTCAAGAGTAAGTATTGGAACTCAAACTGAATTGAATTATGATCAACAATTACTGCAAAATTTTAGTGAATTACAAGGATCTATTTTAGATAATTTTAGTGAGGATAGAAGAAAACAATTTTCAGTCTATTTAACTGATGTTTTTAAACTTTAAAACATCAAGATTTTTATATAATTCTTGGGTGTATAGTTTAAACGTTCTTATATAGTTATAATAAACAGGGTATAATAAAGAGTGTATAATTTGAAATTTATAATTATGCAAATTTCTTAGTTAACACACTTATTAACCTTTAAATTCTTTATACGCTATTTATAGCTGGATGGCTCCATACCTGCAAGGGCCGGGTAACGCGCGGACAAAATACGAAATTGCTCATAGGGAAATTTGAGAATAACGGTTGAACAAAAAACTATCCCCAAACGATAAATTTTAACAGAAGTAATGGAACAATATCTAAAAGATAGTCCCAGTAATTTTGAGTCAGATAAATATAATGACTCAACGAATGGGTATGATAATTTGAATGATGAAGGATTCAATGATAATGGTAACAATTTCAGTTTAAATATGGAACAACCTTTTAGTAATAATAACGGTAATAATAATAATAATAATAATAATAATTTTAGTAATAATTTTAATAATAATTTCAATAATAACAATAATATGAAAGATGAATTTGATAGTCAATTCCCAGCTATCCCAGGTCTGGAATTCTTAAGTCCTCAACCTAATGATGAATTTGGTAATAGTCAATATAATAATACTGAACCATTTTTAGATGAATTAGATACTTTAAATTTCCCAGTTCAAAATCAAAGTGAAAATGTTTCACCAAATTATGGTAGTAGTTTACCAACTTCACAAAATGGATTTAATAATAATGGTACACCAGCTAATTTAGATGAAATCATTTCACCAAATAATCAAACAAATTCTAATGCATTCCTTGATTCCCAATATTTTTCTCCACCAACTAAACAATCAATTAATATTAATACAATTAGTCCTCAAATTTCAGTTAATGCAAGAAGTATTCCATTTCAAGATCCTAATCAAGATCCTAATAATTTTGATTTAGGTGGTTCAAGTTATTTATCTCCATCAACTAATTTTATGTCTCCAACTTCAACAAATTTTGAAAATAGTTTAGATACTTTAAGATCACCAAATTTTGGTGGCTCTTATTTAAATTCACCCCCTCAATATAGTCACGGAAGAAGTATTTCATTGAATTTACAAAACGCAAGTATGCCAAATAATTTCTTATCACCAACTAATAATAACAATCACCTCAATAATAATAATATCAACAACAACAACAACATTAATATCAATAATAATAACAACAACAACAATAGTAGTAACAGCAATATTTATGATGGTAATAGAGATTTTGGGCCAAGTACTTACCATTCAAAAAATACATTTTCTGAACTTTCAATTGATTCTTCAAGTCAATTAGGCACATCAGCACCTAATGGTAATTCAGAAATGGGTAAACAATTAAGTAAAGAAGATAAATTAAAAAGGAGAAGAGAATTTCATAATGCTGTTGAAAGGAGGAGGAGAGATTTAATTAAAGTTAAAATAAAGGAATTAGGATTATTAGTACCACCATCATTATTAAATCCACAATTAGTTGCAGTTCAAGCTTTCCAAAAATCTGCACAATTAAATAATGAAGAAATTAGTGAATTATTAAGTACTGTTAAAGTTAAAGAATCAAAACCAAATAAATCAACAATTTTAAATAAATCAGTTGATTATATAATACATTTAAAATATGTTTTAGAACAACAAGAAAAGGCCAAAAAGAATTTAGAAGAAAGTTTAAGAAATTTTGGATCCAATATACCGACTTCAAATAATGATGATACAAATTTTATGGATGATTTCCAAAATCATCAAACTGAAGAATCTTTTAATCCTGATGAATTTTTCCTGGAGATTATTACTGGTAATGATCAATTATAGAATAATATGATTCCTGAAATAAGTCCTTAATACTGAAAGTCTCTTTTAATGAAAGTCTCTTATACTGGAAAGTCTCTTATACTAGGAGTCCCTTATACTGAATGTAGTCTCTGCTGTTATCTCTCTCTAGATCTGTTATCATACAAAAAAAGTCTCACCGAAGCCTCTCTGTGTTGTGTATACTTTTGTCGCGCAAATCTGATCACATTCACATAAACTCCAAAAGAGAAAAACAAAAATCACCACCACCCAAGGGGTTTTTTTATTAAGGATGGAATCAGAAAATGCATTTAGGGCACAATTTAATAACTGGACAAACAGGCAGAATCACCAGAATCATAATACCAATACTTCATTACCTGCATTTTCAGAATGGACAGATTATTTAAAAAATGGAGCAAATGATTTATATGCATCTTTACCTAGTTATAGAAATGAAAATCAAATTCAAGAACCATCATGGTTTCAACTTAGTAATTTTGAAAAAATTGTAGGTTTTATAATGTGTTTATCAGGATCTGCTTTATGTTTTGGTATTAGTTTTTTTTTATTCCCAGTTTTAGCTTTACAACCAAGAAAATTTGGTATGTTATGGTCATTAGGTTCACTTTTATTTGTTATATCATTTGGAATTTTGCAAGGACCCAAAAAATATTTTTATCATTTAATTTCAAGGGATAGAATTGTTTTCACTACAATATTTTTTGGATCAGTTTTATCAACTTTATATGCTTCAATTATATTGAAAAGTACTATATTAACTGTTATAACTGGTATTATTGAAATTTTTGCAGTATTATATTATACTGTTAGTTATTTCCCATTTGGAGCACAAACATTAACATTTTTCACAAGTTATATGATTGGATGGATGGGAGGATTCGTTGGAGGAATCTTATAGATGAATTTAATTACAAAGATAATTTCAAAAACAGAAGATTATTTGAAAAAGAGAAGATAAAAAGGGGATACACAGCAGTATCTTAATGATTTCAATAGTTTATATAGTTATTTTAAAAAGGTTTAATATAGAAAGGACGACGTACATTCATATCGATAGTTACTACATAAGAAACATCATTAACTAAAAAATCACTCATCAATGATTATAATTTTTCTAATTTTTCTTTTAAAGCAGCATGTAATTTACCTAATTTTTCAAAATCAGTTTCTTGTTGTGGCCAACCAACACCAAGACCAGTTTCAGAATCATTCTTTGGAATTAAATGGAAATGAACATGATCAACAACTTGATGAGCAATTTTCCCATTATTTTGTAAAATATTATAACCTTCACCTTCAAGAGTATTATTAACATCTAAACCCAAGGCAATTGATAATTTTTTAACAACTGGTAAAATATCTGAAAGGTAATCATCTGGAATGTTATGTAATCTCACCCCATGATATTTTGGGATAACTAAACAATGATAATCTGATAATGGATTAATATCTAAAAATGAATAACTATATTTAGTTTCAATTAATTTCATCGAAGGAATTTCCCCTTTAATGATTTTACAAAAAATACAAGAAGCTGAAGTTGCTGCTGACATAGTTATTGACTTAATTGACCTTAATTGACCTTAATTGACCTTAAAAAAAGAGTACTACCTGTAAAACTACCTATAGAACTACTTTTAAAACTGTCACAGTTAAAATTCGTGAGAAGTTGAGAAATTGAGATGGTGAGACTCTGACGTTTGATTTGAGATAAAGTGAGAATTCGCAGAATTTCTACGACTTTACGTTGGGTGGCGACTATTTTACATATTTCAATAGATCAATTCCCAATCGGTTTTTCCCAAATTTTATTGGTGTTACTTTAATTTCATACAAGTTAATCAATTGATTGTTAGAAACAGAAATTATAAATGACTGGTGAAGATAAGAAACCTTTAGTTGATGCTTCTGGTGTTAGAGCTGAAGAAGATAAAACTGCTACTGCAATTTTAAGAAGAAAGAAGAAAGATAATGCATTAATTGTTGATGATGCAACTAATGATGATAATTCAGTTATTACTATGTCATCAAATACAATGGAATTATTACAATTATTTAGAGGTGATACTGTTTTAGTTAAAGGTAAAAAAAGAAAAGATACTGTTTTAATTGTTTTAGCTGATGATGAAATGGAAGATGGAGTTGCAAGAATTAATAGATGTGTTCGTAATAATTTAAGAGTTAGATTAGGTGATATTGTTACTGTTCATCCTTGTCCTGATATTAAATATGCTAATAGAATTTCTGTTTTACCAATTGCTGATACAGTTGAAGGTATAACTGGTTCATTATTTGATGTTTATTTAAAACCTTATTTTGTTGAAGCTTATAGACCAGTTAGAAAAGGTGATTTATTTACTGTTAGAGGTGGTATGAGACAAGTTGAATTTAAAGTTGTTGAAGTTGATCCTGATGAAATTGCAATTGTTGCTCAAGATACAATTATTCATTGTGAAGGTGAACCAATTAATAGAGAAGATGAAGAAAATAATTTAAATGATGTTGGTTATGATGATATTGGAGGTTGTAAAAAACAAATGGCTCAAATTAGAGAATTAGTTGAATTACCTTTAAGACATCCTCAATTATTTAAAAGTATTGGTATTAAACCTCCAAAAGGTATTTTAATGTATGGTCCACCAGGTACTGGTAAAACTATAATGGCAAGAGCAGTCGCAAATGAAACTGGTGCATTTTTCTTTTTAATTAATGGTCCTGAAATTATGTCAAAAATGGCTGGTGAATCTGAATCAAATTTAAGAAAAGCTTTTGAAGAAGCTGAAAAAAATTCTCCTTCAATTATTTTTATTGATGAAATTGATTCAATTGCTCCAAAAAGAGATAAAACTAATGGTGAAGTTGAAAGAAGAGTTGTTTCTCAATTATTAACTTTAATGGATGGTATGAAAGCAAGATCAAATGTTGTTGTTATTGCTGCAACTAATAGACCAAATTCAATTGATCCAGCTTTAAGAAGATTTGGTAGATTTGATAGAGAAGTTGATATTGGTGTTCCAGATGCTGCTGGTAGATTAGAAATTTTGAAAATTCATACTAAAAATATGAAATTAGCTGATGATGTTGATTTAGAAGCTATTGCTTCAGAAACTCATGGTTTTGTTGGTGCTGATGTTGCATCATTATGTTCAGAAGCTGCAATGCAACAAATTAGAGAAAAAATGGATTTAATTGATTTAGAAGAAGAAACTATTGATGCAGAAATTTTAGATTCATTAGGTGTTACAATGGAAAATTTTAGATTTGCATTAGGTAATTCTAATCCTTCTGCTTTAAGAGAAACTGTTGTTGAAAATGTTAATGTTACTTGGGATGATATTGGTGGTTTAGATGGTATTAAAGCTGAATTAAAAGAAACTGTTGAATATCCTGTTTTACACCCAGAACAATATCAAAAATTTGGTTTATCACCATCAAAAGGTGTTTTATTTTTTGGTCCACCAGGTACTGGTAAAACTTTATTAGCCAAAGCTGTTGCAACTGAAGTTTCAGCAAATTTTATTTCTGTTAAAGGTCCAGAATTATTAAGTATGTGGTATGGTGAATCAGAATCAAATATTCGTGATATTTTTGATAAAGCAAGAGCAGCTGCTCCAACTGTTGTTTTCTTAGATGAATTAGATTCTATTGCAAAAGCTAGAGGTGGTTCAGGATCAGGTGGTGATGCTGGTGGTGCATCAGATAGAGTTGTTAATCAATTATTAACTGAAATGGATGGTATGAATGCTAAAAAAAATGTTTTCGTTATTGGTGCTACTAATAGACCTGATCAAATTGATCCAGCTTTATTAAGACCTGGTAGATTAGATCAATTAATTTATGTTCCATTACCTGATGAAGCTGCAAGATTATCAATTTTACAAGCTCAATTAAGAAATACTCCATTAGAACCAGGATTACAATTAACTGAAATAGCAAGAATTACCAATGGATTCTCTGGTGCTGATTTATCATATATTGTTCAAAGATCAGCTAAATTTGCAATTAAAGATTCAATTGAAGCTTCAATTAAATCAGCTAAATTAAAAGAAGCAAATAAAGCAGCTAATGGTGAAGAAGATGTTGAAATGAAGAAAGAAGATAATGCTGAAGGAGAAGAAGAAGAAGAAGATCCAGTTCCATATATAACTAGAGCTCATTTTGAAGAAGCTATGAAGACTGCTAAGAGGTCAGTTTCTGATGCTGAATTAAGAAGATATGAAGCTTATGCTTCACAAATTTTAGCATCAAGAGGTCAATTCACAAATTTCAGATTTAGTGAAGATGGTGAAACTGCTCCAACTCAAAGTACTAATAATGAATCTGGTGCTGCTTTTGGTAGTAATAATGCTGAAGAAGATGATTTATATAGTTGATTTCTTCCCCAATTTTTCCTGTTTTTGGTTGATCCATTAAATTTACACATATGTTATATGTTTTGAACTCTTTACTTCTCGTAACTAATATCTCTTTGCTTTTCCGTCTAGTTATTCATCTTGGATCTCCTGATTCAGATAAGTGGAATTATTTAGTGGGATCTCCAGAGAATGCGGCAAGTCGGATCAATGTTCGCATTGCTGTGAGAAAAATTTTCTTTAGAGCAATTACAAAGAAGGGTTATCCTTTTATTTATTTCATTGAAGTCACTGTTATTCATTTAACATATTCACAGTTACCACATTTGCATTTTAAAGACATTTAATACCCCTTGTTATTTAGCATACATCTTTTCATTTGAAAATAAAGGAAAAGAAAGGAAACGAATAGGAAAAACCAAAGTTATATACAAAATTAATAAACAAGATGAATAAATTTCAAACAAATGGTTTATTACTTATGTTAGCTCCAATTTTTGTCATATCAAGTGATTTATTAGTAACTAAATTCACTACCCATGCAGCAGTTGGACAAATTAATAAGAAAAATGTTCAAAGAGATCAATTAGCATTAACTAGAACTTATTTTAATACTGGATTTAAAAAATATCCAGTTGAAAAGGATAATTAAATTTATATTTAAATTTACATATTATTGTTTGCATTATTATTATCATTATTTTTGGGTTACTGCTGGTCAGTATTTATTATAAGGACAAATTGTTAACATTTTTAACGTATACATAGAAAGAATATATTATTATGGTTTGAATTATCTCTAATCTCTTGTTACAATTATCAAATGACAAGAATGATGATTTACAATGATGCTTTACAATGATGATTTGAACAGAGTAGAGAATAGAGAATAGAGAATAGGAGAAGTATTTTAATTAGTGGAATTTATTTATTTAAATTATAATTTATAAAATTCATCATTAACACCATCTAATTTAACTGGAGTTCTAATAGCAATTCCTGCAGGATAAGCAATAACTGAATCAATATCCCAAATACCAGCTTTATAATAAGGATCTTGTTTAAAAAATTCTATAATTTCTTCCTTATTCTTAGCCATTAAATGATAAGTACTACCAGCGAATTTAGTCTTTTCGGCATCATGATAAAAAGCTCCAGCAGCTTTAATAATTCCTTGATTAACTGCTGGTGCAATTCCTTTAAAATGTGTTGGTCTGATAGCAGTTCTATCAACACCCGGTTTATCAAAAATCAAAGCTACCCATTCAATTGAAGACATCTTGTAAGTTCTTTTGAAAATTAAGCTCATACAAATAAAGGGGAAATTGTCAATGATTTTCTTGCGGAATCTTATCAGGTATTTATACTATTAGTGAGAATTTTCACTGCAGTTAACCATGAAGTTACACCAACAAGACCAAGACCCACAAGACTAACAAGGCCTATAAAACCAAGACCAATAAGATAGAAGAGAATATATGGGGTTGGAAACAATTAGAGTGGAAATTCTTTGTACCGTTTATTTTCTATTTATGATTAATAAATAATGCAAAATGTAAACTGAATTTACTGGAAATAACAACTTAATACTTAAAAATAGTTTACCTAGTTTCTTTAATAAGTTATTGAATCATTAATGCTAAACAATCTTATTAAACTATCTTATTAATAATATTCTTGAAATATTATTGATTCTTGAAATATTCTTGATTCTTGAAATATTCTTGATTCTTGAAATATTCTTGAATGTTAACTTTATTGTTTTAATGGAGCAAAATATTGTGGTTGTTCTCTTCTTGGACCTAAATTATCTAATTTAATACCAGCACCAAATTGATTACCATTTGGTGAATGAGTTGGAATTAATGAAACTGGAACAATTTCTTTATTTAATCTTTTGTATTGTTTTTGACCTATACCACCTTTATCTCTAATAAATCCTTTAATAAAAGAAATTTGATATTTATTTTTATAATTTTCACTTCTAGCATTGATTCTATTTGCATCATCTAATTCATTATATAATTTTGTTTTAATAATTGGTTCATTACCATTTTTATGATTTTTATAAAACATAAAACTAATTCCACTTAATGCTGCAATACCAAATACCGTAAATAAATTGATTTCAGATTCTTTGGCTGGCGTGGAATGAACTTCATGATGATGACTATTAAATCTTTTTACTATTAAATTACTAGTCTTACTACTATTCTTTATACTACTTCTAAACATAATGGTTAATAGCTAAACACTTATTGGTAGAAATCTTTTTTTGTTGAGGTTTCGCATTTTGTCCAATTGACTTTTGAGATTTTGCCAAAATCGTTAACTATGGTAGTGTAACAACCGGAGAATCTGAAAGAAGTGCGGGACACCTGGTTGGTACACCACATCAGTACACCCACATTAATGTAACGTGGAATTTGGTTTACTCATATAGGCAGAGTTTAAGTTAGTTTAACAGGTTATTAATAACCAACAAAGTCTAAGTTAATAGTGAATAAGAGCGGATAAGAGTGGATCAATGAGAGAATAGAGTTATCGAGGTTCTTTTGGTTCTTTTTCGTCGGTGAAAAAGTGGTATCAACCAATCATTTGTGTGTTTGGTTGGAAGGGCTCATCAGTGGATCTGAGACAAGGGGTGGGTAGAATTATTGAAATTATTCATCAATTTCAAATTTTTTTACACTAAGAAAAGGCAAAGACTGTATCGAGGTATATATTGGTATATAGATCATTCCCAATTCAGTTGTTAAATTGGGTATACAATTGACAAAATCATCTGTCGTATAACTCAATTAACTGATTTCTCCATAAAAAAAATAACAAAAGGATAGGATAAATTTAATCAATTTTGACTTCTGACAGTATACCAAAGGTCACCAATTCATAAACAGATGATTAATCCAAACAATCAAATTGATAATAGATATATCTAATAACCAACACTAATTAAATAATCAGCTAATTTTTCAACAACAGTAGTAGCTTCACCAGCAACAATAGTTGGAGGATAATGAGCTAATAAGATAGCTTGTTTAGTTCTAACAATAACAACACCAGAAGCATCTTGTTTACCATAAAGAGATCTTTCATCAGCTCTTAAAACAAAATATTTGGTACCTAAAACATGTAAACCAGTTGATTGTAATTGTGAAGGATCATCAAAACCAGCAGCAATTTCAGCAATTTCTTTTGCATCTAATTGAAATCCATTGGATTGAGCCCATAATGAATCCCCAGCTCTTGAATATAAAGCGGCTTGATCAACTTTACCAGTTGCAATTAAATTATCAGTATAAGCTTGCCAGGACATAATTAATAGATTGTTGTTAAAATTATTTTTTGAGAGGGCAAAACTTAACAGTGCGAGTTCGTGTAACTATTGAAACGTAAATAATGATGGATAATATAGATTGGAGGGTTCTATTGAAATTATGGTGATAAACTAACAGTGCAGAGTTGGTTAGTGGAAACAGACATTTGCATGACACAATTGGATTTTTTAACCAGGTCTTACCCTGAGAAATTGACAATTTCATGATAATTTAAGAAAGTGTATCCAGTAGTGATCCAATAGTGTATCCAGTAGTGTATCCAGTAGGTATCATTACTACCCTCTAGAGACCTTGTAAATACCAACAATGGTAAAAATTGTCATGAGAGAAGTAATCAATAAACTCACTCAAGAGTTTGAGCAATTACAACAATTAAATCATGTACTTTAAATCTGTCGTGATAAGTCTTTTTGAGCCTTATTTGAAATAAATTCTGTTTATTCAATCAATTCTATTAATTCAATCAGTTCTTTTTGGTTGATCCCTAGTCACTATTAATATACATATTTATGTTAGTCTATTGAATAAGAAATTATAACTATTATACATATATATTACTCTAATTTGAAGTTTTTGCTTTCTTTGACTCAGGTTGAAATTCAATTAAATCATCATCAGCTAATTCTTCTACCCCATCTTCATCTTCACCATCATCTTCTTTAAATTGTTTCTTTGGTCGTAATTCCACTGATGGTAATTTAAATTCAGAACTTTCAACTATATATAATTCTAAATTTTCTAAATTATCATCTTCATCTTGTACGAAAACTGTTTCACCAGGTTTAAAACCTAATTCAACTAATGATTTAGTTAAATTATCTTCAAAATCAAAATCATAAATTAATTTATTTTTACCAACCACTAATGAAAATTCTTCATATGGATAAGTTTCTTTAATTAATTCAACAAATTTACTTAATTCATCATCCAAGATCTCTTTAGTAGTTTTTAAAATACCTCTTGATGATAATGAACAACTTGCACATTTAGGATTTGGTGATGCCAGTACAACACTACTTATATATCTATTTGGTTTAATTGATATAAAAACAGATTTACTTGTTTGAGCAGATTCATTTTCACTTAGATTAGTAAAATAATTTAATGATTGTAAATCAGAAAATCCTGAAATAATTGCATTTGTTGTAGCAATGGCAGGTATAATATTACCAGCAATTTGTTTAATATCAAATTTACTTTTAATTTCAATTTCAAAAATTGAACTTCGTATATTTGAAGCAGCAACAACAAAATTAAGTGTATCTTCATCATCTTTATCAAATGAAATAAATTTTTCACCTGAATGGAAACGAGAAACTAATGATTCACTTGATTTGATTAAAACGTATAAATTTTCTAAGATTGACCATACCTTAGTATCATTTACAAGTAAGTCTAAATTAGATTCATCTTTAATTAGTTTTTCAATATCTTTTTCATAATCTTTGGTAAAATTTAATGGAATTGGTGGTTTCCTATATTTCCATAATGATTCAATTCTTATTAATTTTTCAATATCACTTATAAAAACTTTATTAATCATAGTATTAATAAATTCTTTTGGATCAGAATTTGATTGAATTAATTTCCTTAAATTATATAATTCATTTGATTCATTAATTAAATTGTCAATTTCTTGTTTATCATTTGTTTCATTTTCTAATAATTTTCTTTGTTCTTGTAATTTTTCAGGCAGTAAAGTTGAAACTTCATCAAATAATTGAATAAACAAAAACTCTTTTGCCCAAGTAATATTATGAACAGGTTTTGATGGTGTTGATCTAATGGTACAAACTGGATAAACTGTTGGAGTTTCCTTTTCAATACAATCAAAACAATCAGTTTTGTAAGGATAAATTGGAGTAACTTGACCATTGAAACCTGTGGTACCACTTTCCATTAATGGTTTCTTCAAATATAAAGCAATCAGATTAACATAAGTTCTTGCTTCTAAATTATCTAATGCATTATAAATATAATCAAATTTTGACCACCAATCTATTGGGAATAATTCAGTATTCATAATATTACCATGATGAGGTATTAATTTACAATCAAAATAATTAAATTTTTGAACTGCATTAACCAAGACTAATGATTTAGATTTATCAATATCTTTTTGTCTAAATAAGAATTGTCTATTTAAATTACTTAATGTGATAGTATCTAAATCAACGATATGAATTGTTCCAAATCCAGTTAACATTAAATCTTTAATAAGCTCACATCCAATACCACCAGCACCAACCATCAACACCGTACTGGACCTTATCTTTTGGTATCGGGTTTCACCTAATACTTTCTTAAGATATGTGTCTTTAGCCATAGTTGAAAATCTTTTGAAATTTTACACCGCGATTCATCAATCAAGGTATAGTATAGAAACTAAAGACAGATTACTAGAGACACAGAGGTTGTTTGGGTTCCTTGTTACATATCGTCCAATGCTATAAACTATATAAAATTAAGGTACTGTAAAACTGATATCTAAACATCAGTAAATAAAGTCCAAACACCTTTTAAATATTGAACAATTTCGGAACCACCTAATTTTGAATCACCATATAATCTATCAACAAAACTAATTGGAACTTCAGCAATATTATAACCTAAATTTCTTGCTCTAACAATCATTTCCATTTGGAAAACATAACCTTTAGATTTAGTAACTTCAATAACTTTACTTAAAACATCTTTCTTATATAATCTGAAAGAACCAGTCAAATCAGAAATTTTTGGTCTTAAAAAGAAATCAGCTAAGAAATTAGCACCTCTTGAAACCAATTTTCTTTTTAAATCCCAACCATAAACTCCACCATCACCAGCATATCTTGTACCAGTAACAATATCATAATTACCTTCCTTTTGCTTTTTAATAAATTGTGGGATTGCTTCAGGATGATGTGAAAAATCTGCATCCATAATAATAACAAAGTTACCAGTTACAAATTGTAAACCATGAACATAAGCAGTACCTAAACCTAATTTCCCAGCTCTTGCTCTTAATTGAATATGTTTAGCACCAAATACATCAATTAATTTTTTAGCGATAATTTGAGTTCCATCTGGAGAATTGTCATCAACAATAATAACTTCCCAATCCAATTTGGCTTCGGTGAACGCTTTAGATAATAAATATATTAAAATTGGTAAATTTTTCTTTTCATTATAAGTTGGTAAAATAACTGAATATTTATCACCCATGGTCGATTTTGATGTTTTTTCCTTTACGTGTCTGATTTCGCATTTTTCATATTGAAAATGACAACACCGGTACACCCAGGGTAAACATTTTGATATAGAGTATAAGAGAATAACAGTTTTAAAGTTTAATAAATTAATGTATATTAGAAAAGAAATGCTTAACTTTTTAATTTGATAATTGTTAATGGTACAGATTAATTATTATTTAAATTTAATGAACTAAATTGATTAGTAATGTTGAAATTAATATTATCTAAATTTGAATTTGAATTAGTTGTTGATGATGAATTAGAATATTGATAATTACCAAATGCAATTGATTGACTACCAGATGGAGGTTGTTGTTGTGTTGATTGTTGTTTTTGTGATTGAGATGGTTGATTGGCAGATTGTGTAGGTTGAATGGTTTGAGGTGAAGGATTTGAACCAATTGAAGAATTTGAATGAACTTGAGAAATTTCTGATCCTAATGTGGCATTTATGGTAGGACTTGGATTCATATTATTTAATAAATATGATTGGTTAAATGAAGTTTGAATTGGGGTTGGATTATTTGATGATAAATTATTATTACTATAAATATTTAATGGTTTAAAATTTCTTTGATTTGAATTATTTGAATTACTTGAATTTGAATTGGTCATTAATGAACCACCATTATTATTATTATTAGTATTATTATTATTACCATTCCCATTATTGATATTTCCATTACTACCATTATTATTATTATTATTACCATTCATTTGATTTGAATAAATTGATGAATTATTTAAATTTAAATTTAATGGTTGACCACTAGCAGTGGCAGCAGCAATTGCAGCAGCAGCAGAATTAACTGAATGTTGATTAATTTTATTATTGTGTAAATTAATTGGTTTATTATTACCACATTTTAAACAAACTAAATTTTTAGCAAAATTATGGTATTGACATAATTCATTTGTACATTTCCAATCGCCTGCTCTAAATGGTACTGAAGTATTATTATTACCATTTGAATAATTTCTATATTCATAATATTGTCCGTAATTCCCATTCCCATTTTGATTATTATTTGTGTTCCCATTTGTATTGTTTGTGTTATTATTATTATTTGTTTGGTTAGTATTGTTATTATTTGTGTTACTATCATTATTCATATGTATGTTGTTACCTTTAGTGTTACCGTTACCATTACCGTTGTTGTTGTCATTATTATTACTGTTATTAATGTTTATATTATTGTTGTTAGTACCGTTAGATAATTTATCAGTACTTCCATTTGGACTAGTATTTGATCCACCCATTATTCCATTATTATTGTTATTATTACTATTATTGTTATTACCGTTATTATTATTATTACCATTTCTACGATTACCCATGATTTGATTACCATTAGGTTGTTGTTCTTGGAAAGTAACAGCAGAAGTAGCAGGGAAACTACAACGGAAACAAGCAGTACGTCTTTGAAAATTTGAAAATCCACAAGATGGACAAGTCCAATCACCTGGTCTTGGTCTATTTTTGGAAGGTGGGAAAGGAGTTAATAATTCATTTGCTTTATCTAAAACTCTTGTTGAAGAAGGTTGAATTTCAATAATTCTATCATTTAAACTACGACCGTTAAGATTTAATGAATCAATTGATTCTTCATGTGAACCAAAAATTGCAAATCCACTAATACCTTTAACTTTATTTCTTAAATTTGAAATTTCCATATTTTTTAATGTCCAAAATGCAATTGGTCTTGCACCAAATTGGGTAAACCAACTTTCTAATTCTGATTGAGTTGTATCAAATGGTAAATTGTTTAAGTAAATTGTTTTAGAACGTTCTGAAATAAAAATTTGAATATCTTGTGATAAATCATATGGTTGAGTTAAGACATTTGTATGAGTTTCAATTGGTGATTTTTTGATTAATTGAATTAAGATTTTTGTATAAATATCAGTCATTGAATCCTTGTCTTTAACTTTCCCAATTTCATTATCACCTTTAACTTCCTTATTTTGCTCCTTATTACTATCTTTAATATTGTCATTGTCATTGTCATGTTCACTTTCTGGAGGAGGAGTTGAGTTATTTGAACTATAATCAACTTCAACTTCTAATGCATTTAAAATATTTGTTAAACTTGAATTATTATAATTTAAAAATTCAGGATGATAATTTTTCCATTTATTAAATTCAATTTTCAAATCAAACATTCTAGGGTGTTTTAAATAATTTGGTAAAATAATTTTTTTATCATTTGATTCTCTTTGTAATTGAATTTTTAAAATATTTGAATCAATTGTAACGAATGAAAATTGTTTATCTTTAACAACATCTTTAATAACATTATCAAATTTCGTTAATACTTCATTTAAACTTTCACAATCTTTAATGTTTTCCCAATAAATCCCAGTAATTTGGGAACAATATGATGTTACAGGTGTATTTATTGGTCTAATAAAATTTTTTGATTCATTTAAAACATTTAATGTTAAACCATCTAATATACACCATGAAAATTCAATAATTTCAGTTGAATCTCGGGAAATATAAGTATTTGTATCATCACATGTAGTATTTATGTTAAGTACAATAAATACTTCACTCATAATCAAAAACAGGAGATTTTTTGGCCTTTCCTTTGCAACAGTTGGGTTGTTAAAGTTGAAATATTTGAACCTTTTTGAGATTTTTTTGGTACTTGATGTCTGAAAAATTTTTTCACACCCAAAATGAGATGGTCACGTGAGGCGGAAGCTCTGATAATTTTTTGGTCAGATTGGCTTCGTCTGTTCCTGAAGAATGTGAGACATAGGAAGGAAAACTACAGGAAGAGAAGGTTACGTTGAAACAAAGTGCCACAACAACAGCTACAGTGAATAATTCTGATTAAAAGTATCTAAGTAGTATTTATATATGTATAGGTGTAATTAAGATGTATAAATCTTCTATTGGGGGTAATAATGTGCAAATAATGGTAAATTTTGTAAAGTTCCAGATAATGGTATAATCTCCATTCCTTCTAAATTACCTTTACTCTTTTGTTCCAAAACCATATTTGATTCAAATGCTTTTATATCATCCAGGATGGTACCAATGGTAATATGAGGGAACTCATTGGTACATATAACATCAGTAGATAATTCAAGTTCAACTTCAATACAAATTAATTTTTCAGTAATTATTAAATTAACTAACTTAACTGAATTTAAAATATTGGTGATTTGGTAATCTTGTAGATAATCTTTTCTTGTCCCTACTAATGAATGCATAGATTCCCATTCTCTACTATATAATTTCATCGATGATGAATGGAATAATGTTACATGAAATTCAGATTTAATTCTATTGTTTTCAAAAAAATTATTTAAAATATTATTTACAGGTTGATTTTCTTGCTCTAGTTGTTGTTGTTGTTGTTGTTGTTGTTTTAAAATTTCATGGATTTTTGAAGCATCAATTTGGATACCAAAATAATCTACTTTACGCTTAATTTTTGCCTTGGATCCAAATGTCTTGGTATATGTTGGTGTATAAGATAATGCTTTATCTATTGCTAACTTGATCTGTTCATCATTTGGTTTAGTATTAATTAAATTCGGGTATTGATTCACTAATTGATCAAGAAATTGATGCACCACTTCTTGAGGCAGTAATTGGAAATCAAGATTTATCACTGAATCAAATTCATTATCTGGTTCATATCTAGTATTTAATGGTTGGAACCTTGAGACAAATCCCAGTAAAATTTTTCTTGCTAATAATGGATCTGATTTACTTTTAATTGATTGATGATTATCACCTCTTAAAGATATTCTATCGTATGTTATATCTAATAAATCATCTTTATTAAACCCCCAAGGAACAAAATTAACAGCGATAAATCTTAAATTATAATTAGTTGATAAATAATTAATTTTGAATTGATAAAATTGATCAAATAATTGTTTCCTTTCTCTTTTCATATGATTATTACGATCACAAATAACTACATCATTATTAGTTAATTCTTTTAGACAATCATTAACTAATTGAGTTTTCAGTTTAGTTGAAATATTATCATTTTGAATATGAGACCAATTAAATAAATTATGTAATGTCTGTGCAATAGTTGTTTTACCACAACCTACGGTAGCAATAGGTATAAGGATAAATTTATCCTTGGTGGTTTCTGGTGGAGCACTACTTTTCAAATCTTCATTAATACTTATTAAATTCATACCACTAATTTCATTTAATCCTAAATGATTTAAAAATTGTTTCCTTAATTTAATAACTCCATGTCCTTCAAGGTAAGCAGCTTTCAAATCATCACTATTGGTAGCATTAGTAAAATAATCAGCGATAAAATCGATATATTTTGAAATTATATATTTTTCATTACCGAATTTTTTCAAAATTTCATTCATTGGTTTACCATTAATCCATTGTTTAGTAACTTCTCTAAAATGTCTATAAATTAAATAAGGTTGGTCAAATTTAAATTTAAAGAAAAAATCTTGTGGATGTTGTGCTTGACTTTTAATTTGCTTACACCTTATTACAAAACCTTCAATCTCTTTATCTTCCCAAGTACCAGTTTTTTCAACTTTCAGCAAGAACTTTATAAGTGAATCAAAATCAGGAATTTCAAATGATTCAACTATTTTAAACCCCCAATTTGAAGCAAAAATTTCTATTTCATTCATAGGATAAGTTTTAAAATCTATAGTATTATAATTTATACCATGTAAATATAATCCAGCATCTTTATCTTTATAACTCAAAATATGTTCTTCAAAACTATCATCACAAAGTTCAAATACTAAAGTAATATTATAATAATTTAATTCTTTTGCTAACAGTTTAATATCTTTATTAATCAGTTGTAAATGTTTACGTAATTGATTTTCACCTTCCACAGCATGGTTTCTAGTTAAATCATCTCTTACGCCAGTTGAATGTTTAGAACAAACTAAGATTGTACCATCTTCTAACCCACTAATGAAAATGATACAACCATTTTCTTTAACTGATAAATTATATGGACCAATTGTTGCATTAGATAAATTTTCAAATTTTGTATCAAACACTTCATTAATATTGAAGAATTTGTTATATCCTCTAACGACAATTTTGTCATTTAAAGTAAATAAACCTCTAGCTTGACAAGGGACATTATTCTTATAATAATCCCATTCATTAAATTTCCATGATGTTATAATATGATTGGTTTGTGATACTGAGTTTTCTAGCTTTTTGGAACCTCCCTTCTTTAGCGTCAATGAGGTGGTCAACTTTTCAGCTAGACTTTGTAAATCCGTTGTAGAATCGATTATTGGATCTAACATGGTGTTCGTTTGACTTAGTTCTTTTGACTTAGTTATCGCGATGATTCACAAATCTTACCAGACAGCCAAAATCAAAATGAGACTGAGACTGAGACTGAGACTCAGAGTGAGAAATTAGGAAAACAGTGAGATATCAGATCAACTGGTAAATACAGAGGTAAAAGAAGAATCAACCAAAGATGGTAGATGTTGATGAAGCTGATATTGCGGTGTTAAATCAAAATCTTATAAAGTCCAAAGATTTATTCAACAATATATCCAAATCCTTAGCCAATATTTCCAATAAATCATCTAATGCCCTGACGAGAATTAAACCAATTTTAAAAGATGTTAATAAATTAACTAATGATAAACAACAAATTGAAAAGGGGATAGATAAGTTAAGAGAAGTAAGTGAATATGCATCCAAAGCCAGTGTCTATGAAAATATCTTGGGATCATCAATTGATACTATTGGATGTAAAAAATATATTGATAGTTTAAATAAACTGAAATTATTATTAATTGATATGAAAAGAGATATTAAAAAATTTTTAGGTATATTAATTAATTTTGAAAATTTAATTGAAAAACTGGAATTAAATTTAATTAATTTTTTTAAAAAACAATTAACTAATAATAAATTTAATGATATTTTAATTATAATTAAATATTTTAATAATTCTAATAATCCAAATAATAAACAAATTAATAAAATATTAATTGATTCAAGAAGTTCTAAAATGGTTGATAAAATGAATAATAAATGTCAAACATTAGATTTTAAACCTAAAAATATTGGTCCTAAAACTCCACCTTATGAAAAGGGTAGTAATGGTATAAATGAATATTGTAAAGAATTAATTGAATTAATTACTAAAGAAATTGAAATTTTAAATAAATTAGATTTAACTAAATTATTTGGATTAATTATTGATCATACAATGGATAATTTTAATGATATTTTAGAAAAAAATTATATAAATTTTTTCAATGAAGATAATTTAATTAATAATGATTTATTATTATTTGAAATAATTGAAATAATTTTTAATTTTAATGAAAAATTTAATAATTTTGAAAATATTAAAAATTATAAAATTAATTTAACTTTTAATAAATTAATTAATATCTTAAAGGGAATTTTTAAAGAATTTTTTAAATTTATTGAAAATAAAATTTTATCAATTGATAAAATGAATGAATTAAATTCTACTGGTATTGTTGTTGATTTAATTACAAAATTAAGAAAACAAACTGAATATCCTAAAGCTTTATTAATTCTTATTGATCATTATAAATTAGGTGAATGGTTAAATGTTAAACCAAATTTAAGATTTATTAGTATTTATACATCAGTTATTAAAAATGATTTAAATAATAATTTAGATAATATAAGTAATAAGGAAGAAATTAATAAAATAAATTTATCTAATTATTTAAGTGATTTAATTGATTGTATAATGATTAATATGGAAATTGGATTAAGAGAATTTAAAAAATCAACTCAAGGTTTTTATTTAGTTAAAGATATAATATTATTAGAAACAATGATTAATAGATCATCAAATTTATTTGAAATGTTAAGATCAACAGGATTGGAAAGAATTAATAAATTAAAGAAAAGATTTTTAAATTTATTTTTAGAAGATTGGAATCATGCAAGTTATTTAATTATTAAAGAGATGACAGAAATTAATGCAATTACTGCAATGAATGGGAATAATAAAGATAAAGAAAAAGATCTAATTAAAAAATTATTTGAAAAATTTAATGAATCATTTGATGAAGCAACGAAAAATTATGAAAAATTTAATATATCAGATCCAAATTTGAAGAATTATCTTAATAGTGAAATTAAGAAATTAATTTTAAATGCTTATTTTAAATTATATGATAAATATGGTTCAAATTTAAAAAATAAGAAATATGTTAGATATAATAATATTGAATTTGAAAATGTTGTTAATGAGAGATTGAAATGATTGAAGATCTAGAGTTTTTAAAAAAGATATTTTATATATTGTAGTTTTAGTGTAATGAACAGAATGCCTAAGAAAAAGATACTCAGTTAATGTTTTATTCTGTAATTTGGTTAGATATTCCAAATAATTTTTGGACTCATCAAAGTTAACAAATGTTAAGACTTCTCTTTTACTTTTTACTCGTGATTTACAGGGCAATTAAGCTATGTTTATGAATGTCTTGCAAAGAGATCGGTTAATAGTTGCTCAAGTTAGGAATGCTCTTGAATGACGTTTTTTTGTAACGCAATGACAGATTGGTTGTAAATAGAAGTAATGTGATGGTTCAAATAAGTTTTATTGTTCTTGGATTACTGTTCTTGGAGGACTGTTGGGTGACTGTTCATTGATGGCTGTTCATGGATGACTGTTCATGGATGACTGTTCACGGATGAATTTATAAGTTTGATAGAGTAGAAAAACGTCAGTCATCCCACAAATTGTGACATCAAGATTTCGATAATTCATTTTAAAAATGTGCCTTCATTTATATCCCAAAGGTTCGTTTGGAAGTAGTACTCAGCCTTATTACTAAGGTGTAAAAGAACAACTAATCAAATATTAGTTAATCCAAATTAGTTTAAAAGCAATATTTAAATGGCTTAAAATTTATTATTTGTTCATTCGAAACCGTCACTAACCCTTTTAACTCCATGACCCATGAGAACTAATCTTAGACATTAAGAAATGAAACTGAATTGTGTTGATTTATTAATAAGCTAGTTAATCTACTGTATTAACACTGTAAGATCATTAGATCCCATACTTTAATGAGTTCTTTAATTTCTAAAACAGTAATAAATTACGAGCGGATATTAAAGCACCCGTAATAAAACGGGAAAAGAGGATAGGTTTACTTTCAACGGAATCGTCATTCCCCAATTAGTTAATGTACATAAGGAAAGGCGGAAATAGGGGAGCGATTACATAAACATGCATATTTACCTATTTTTTAACTATCATAAACAAGTTTTGTCAAATATAAAGCAGTAGTTATAAATAAATAAGGACAAATATAACAATATGGTAGATGACTTAATTGTGAGTATAATAAAAATTGATGAAAAAACGGTATAATTGAAGTCATGAGAAATTGTTATTGAATGCTTTAAAGGAATTATGTCTAATTTGACTTTATCTTTCTCCTATAAACGAAAAAGGCCAAGTATACCAAGAAACTTGATTGTAATTGAAATTTATAATTTCAGATTTCAGATGTTTATTTAGTTATGAAATTTGGTTGGAGTTCAGTCAAGATAACCTGTGGTAACGCTAAACTTCAAACAGTGGAAAAGAGTATATAGAGGTAGATTTACAAATTATGAATAGTATACACCTTCGGTGTATACTGAATATTCATCATAATATGAAATATATAAGTCTACTGGAAATTAAGAGTTCAAAAGTTCAAGAATAAAACGTTTTGTTCCAAGAAATAAATTTGCCGTAAACTATAAAGAAAACAGAATGCTTATCAATTTAATCTTATTCCTTATTTACTTTATTACTTTATTACTTTATTACTTTATTACTTTATTACTTTATTACTTTATCTTTATTACTTTATTACTTTATTACTTATTTACTATTCCTTGTTCACTATTCCTTGTTCACTATTCCTTGTTCACTATTCTTTATTCACTATTGCTTATTCTATTTCTTTTTCTTTGTGTTATATAATTCTTAATCTCGTAAGTATCTGAGAGTACTGTCACTAAAGTCTTAAATCTGACCTAAACAGTCTCAATAATGCTCTCAAAATTTTTAGTGCTGTCAAAAACTGGAATAACACTAAGCCATGTTTTATTATCTTAGAAAAGGAGAAATTTCCAACCAGGAAGGGAAATAAAAATAAGCCATTTTAAATCTTGGCAGATAATGTCGTGATATTCTGCAAAAATAAACTTTTTTAAAATAGAATCGATTTTTGTATCAGCTTTTTGACACTGTCTTCCCTGTACTACTCACTGTGAGTGAAAAAAAAAAAAAATGATGAACAGTGAAACAAAATGTTACATTACACAACATCCATTATTACGCTACTCTGTATTGCTCTAGTATACTGCTGTTACCTCCTGTGTGGTGGGAATATATGGAATGGCAGGTTGGAATTTTTCTTAGGCGTTCTAGTGTTAATTTTTATTTCTTGGTAAAATGACCCACTCGTAAAATATGTCAAGAAATTGTGTCAAGAAATTGTGTCAAGAAAAATGTCAATTCGAAATTTAACTATATAGTTTTATCTATTTCCATTTATTTATTTCCATTTATTTATTTCGATTTATTTATTTCAATTTTAAAAGGTTTTCAAGAAGAAATTTAGTAAGAACAAGAAGAACAGAAGAGGTAAAGATGATCAATAATAAAATTAGTTTACCACCAATTAGTGATATCTTAAGTAAAAATAGTTTCAATAATAATAACAGTTTCCAAAATTATAAAAATTTACCATTACCAAATATTGCTTATACTGGTTATACTGGTATAAATTATAATACCAATTTACCCAATAATAATTTACCAAATAATAATTTACCAAGTAATGGCGTACAAAATAACAATTTACCAAGTAATGGCGTACAAAATTCATTAGCATCACCATCTCAGTTAGCAGTGCATTACGGTCAAGGAATTAAAACTTACGATTCTGATAAATCACCATCCATCTCACCAATTTCTCCATACCCCAACTATACAATTTCAAATTCAAATAATTCAATACCACATCAAAATTCTATTTCACAACCAAATTCACAACCAAATTCACATCAAAATTCTATTTCACAATCAAGTTCTATTTCACAATCAACTAGTTCAAATAGTCTTGATAATAGCTTAAATAACAGTAGGAAAAATAGTTTAGAATTTAAAAAAATAGAATTACCACTTAACATAACAGCTAATAAAATTTCAAGTAATGAAAAAAGGAAAACAAGAAATAATTTACCAAAGGAAACAACCTACATTTTATTAAAATGGTTAAATGATCATCTTAATCATCCATATCCAAATAATTTTGAAAAAAATCAATTAATGTTAACAACTGGTTTGAATCAACAACAATTATCCAACTGGTTTATTAATGCTAGAAGAAGAAAAATTAAAATGTTAAAAGAACAAAAAGTTTTAAATATATAAGAACAAAAGAGATATTATAAAGATATGGGATTTATAAAATAGACAGGTATATTGGGAAGATAGAATGAGAGGTATATTGGGATGAGAGAATGAGTATTATTGGGATGAGGTATATAGGAAATAGGAAAATTTGACGATTCATGATTTCGCAGCCGCTCTTTTTGTCTCTTATCAAGACATCACCTTAACATGTTAATCTACTAGTAATTCAAAGTAATATTACTAATGAATTGATGATAAAAGTTGAAGTCCCGTTGACTAAATCCATGTAAACCCACTAAATCTGCCCTTCAAATAAAACCTAGAACAAGTTAACTGTAAAAACAGATTTGTTATTTTTACCTTTGCCCTCCTATTAAGCCATTTTAAATCTTGGCATTTGTCCTTTCGCTTGTTTCCATTATTTCCTTGTGCGACATTAAGCGATATATTTACGCGACATATTTGACACATGTGACATTTTGCGATATTTGCGACATGAGACGACATGAGACGACAGGTGACATTTACGGTGACATTATCTGACGTGTAAGTGAGACATGTGCGATATGTGCGACATTATTTGTGCGGTTTTATGATGGCACCCGTACACCCACGTATTATCGCGAAATAGACGAGACTGTTTTGATTTTACATCATAAACAGCTGTTAGATTACATTCCTTTTAAGATATATATTGAAGGGGAGACTTTGATTTTGGAAAAATGAACAGTTCTAATGCATTGATAGCTATATCTGATCAAATCCTCAACTCCATCAACTCATTAAATAAACTTGAATATAATAAAAATGGTAGAAAATATAAATTTATTGATAATAGTTTCCAAAGAATTAAACAAGAAGATAAACATTTAATTATAAATCCTGATGATATTTCAATGAAAATTTCAATTATTTCAAGCTATAATATCTTGAATTCTATTAATCCTTCGATATTTGTCAATTATCCTGATTTTTGTCTTTCCATTATTTCAATTGCAAGAGAATTAGAAATTAATAATTGGTTTGAAATTTCAAATATAATTAATTATTCTCCTATCAATAATAATTTCTCACCAGATTTAATTAAAAATGCAATAAATTTCAGTAAAAAAATCAATTCAAACCATTTAACTATGGGTTTCAATTTATTAATTGCTTCCAAGATAAATTTTTTCCATACTGATCATCATTTAGGTACAAAAATTTATGGTTATTATTTAATTAAATATATGGTTGAATATTTTGGTGAAGATTCTATTAATGATAATGATATTTTGATTGCTTTGAAAAGTTTTGTTCATTGGGGGAATATTAAAATGATTTTATTTAAATTAGATTTAAAAGTTGATTTAAATGATGATGAATTTTTGATTTTCAAGAAATTCCCTGATCCTCCACAAGAATTAAAATTTGAAATATTAACTAAGTATCCTAGTGGTACTTCTAAATATAATTTAATTAAAAAATCATTGATTACAATTTCAAATCAAGAAATTTGTAAAATTATTCCTTGCCCTAAATCACAATCGGATACAGATTCAGGTAATTATTTCAAAGAACAATTAAATTCAATTTTTAAGTTATGTAAAGATATTGAAACCAATCCAATTAAATATCATCTTAGATCCCAATCTAAAAATTTAGTTTCAAATCCTATTAATCTCAATGATTTATCATCAACATTCAATAATTGTATAAATTATTTACTTAATTTAATCAGTATAATAACAAACTTATTTAAAATCGATTTAGAATTTTTAAATAAAAATTCAAAAGTACCTAAATTTGAAAATATTGATGATGAATATTTAATTAATCAATTTTTAAACATAAGTGAAAAATTTAATGATTATTTAGTTAAAAATTGGTCCTTGGATGATATTACATTAAGATTAAAAATTGATAATTCTTTAAAAGATGTGGTTGATCAGTACCAAGAGATTTATAAATTGAATGATAGTTAAAAAAATGTTTATAGAATTAATGAAATGCATGGCATCTTATGTATATTACTCTATAAAACTCTATTACTTGAAGAAATAAACTGGCTACTTTTTAAAACCAAGGCAATTTATTATTATTCTCCCAAATTGCAGGTTCATCTCTAAATCTAATTGCACTAAGTGAAGAATTTTCAACTTCTTTACCACCAAATTCTTCGTTACTTATATCACTTGACCAAACTTTAACTTTACCAACTTTCCATGGCATTAATTTCATATATTGCCTTGTCCAATCAATCAATTGCTTTTTAAACCCATTACGACTATAAATATGAAGAATATTACATGTTAATTTAACTTCTTTCCTTTGTTCAGTCTGTCCAACATCAAAGTCAAATGTCCAAACGATATAACCATCCATTACACCATTTTTGGAAATTTTGATTCCAAATTTTTTTGGTTCTAAATCTTTAAAATTTGAAACTAATAGTTCATGATTTTCATCATTTACTTCCATCTTATTTGGATCTTCATTTAAATTATGTGAAAAATATTTAACTCTTAAATGAAACCAATTTAAAACATCTCCAGTTGGGGTAAATGTAACTCTATCATTACCATCATTTGAAACTAATTCAGTGATTCTTTTATCGTCATCTTTATTATATTCGTTCATTAATTCATCAAATCCATGATAATCAACTAAATCAACTGTGTAACCGTTCCAAATCATACCATCCTTGAATTCACAACTTTCATCAACTTTATCATCACTAATTTCTAAATCTCTTACATATAATGGTACAGGTTTAGATTCATAACCACATCTAGAATAATAATTACCAACTTCAGAATATAAAATTACAAAATCTAAATCTAGATCATCTGAAATTTTATTTAATTCATCAATCATAATTTTTGCATAACCTTTACCACGATATTCAAAATCTGTGAAAACTCCACCAATACATCCCATTTTAACTATTTTTTTAGAAACTTTATCTTCACTATTCTTTTCATATCTTAATCCATCTCTAATGATTATTTCAAGTGAACAAACTCTTTTACCATTTTCTTCTAATTGATAAACTTTCATTCCTTTTGACATTGGTGAATTAGCTAATATACGATCTCTAAGAACATATTCATCAACTGATAAATGACTTGCCCAAATTGAACTATTTTTAACTCTAGTGTTGTCGATTGATAAAGGATCAGTTAATTCAACTAATTTAATCGACATGTCTGATAATTATTTATATTCTCTGATGCGTGAGTTTTGTCTGCAGTTGCAGTTAGAGATGAGAAACCGTTGATTTGAAATTTTGGACAGGTAGATTAGAGTCAGTTAAGAACTAGCAAGAACTAGCATTGAATATATATTTCACCAAAGTGATTTTAAAATAAATAAATTTAGGGATTACTTGCCTATAATGAGTTGATTTCGATTTTTTGATTAGGTTACTTCGTCTTACTTCGTCTTACTTCATAAGCTGGTTAGTACCAGGTCATTTTATTATTATTAACCCAAATTAATTCACCATTTTCTAAATCTTTACTATCTTCATCATTGATCATTTTAATTGCACCTAAACTAGAATTAACAATTTCTTCACCACCAAAATCATCATTTGAAATATCACTAGACCAAATTTTTAAAGTATCAAATTTCTCTAAATTATTTAATTTACTATTAACCATCGAACAATAATCTTCAATATACTTAATCATTTCAATTTTCAAAGATTCATAATTTGGAATAGTGAATAAATTAATGATTGTAATATAATTACTTTTTGGAGTCCAATCATAAGTCCAAATTGCATAACTTAAAATGTTCCCCAGTTGATCATTAATTGTAAAACCAAAATATTGTGGTTTAGTAGTTTTAAAAATTTTATTAGTTTCTTCAATATCATTAAAATTTATTTCTGGCGAATTTTGATCAAAAGTTTTATGATGAATATATTTTGATCTAAGATGAAACCAATCAATCATATGTTCATTGATATCTATAGTTACTAAATTCTTATCCATTTTATTGAAATTTTTATGTGTATGATAATTATATAAATCAATTAATGGTTTAAATTGATGATATTCAATAAGTTTCAATGATCTATTATTAGTAATTTCATAAGCCAGTTTACCAATTTCAAAAATATTTGAATTTGAATTTAAAGGTAAATTATTTAATTTTTTTTGTAATAATGGTACATGGAAAGATTTAAAACCAAATTGGGAATAAAATTCACCAATTTCCAGGTACAAAATTACAAAATTAACCTTCATTAAATTTAAATAATTTTTAATTAATAAATTAATCATAATTTTTGCATAACCATTACCTCTATGTTCAGGATAAGTGAAAACTGCACCAATTGAAGCTGATTTAACTTTCCTATCAACAAGTTGTTTACTATCAGTTTGTTTATCGAATCTTATACCATCTCTAAACATAATTTCACAAGAACATAATTTTTCATTAGTTTCATTATTAATTAACATAAATGCCATATATTTTTTGGCCATTTCACTTAAACTTAAAAGTTTTTCACGTAATACATAATCTTTATCATTCAATATACCTTTCCAACTTAATGATGATTTCCATCTTGTAAAATCAATTGATTCTTGATCTTGTAATGCAATTAATTTAAATTTTTCTGATTCTGGCATTCTATATTTTTCTCTAAATTAATTAACTCTATCTAGCGTGTTATAACTTGAAACTTATCAGTAAATTGGTGTAAAAGCTTTCTTTGAGTGTTTTGTACTTTTAGTGTTTTGTACTTTTAGTGTTTTGTACTTTTGGGGGATTGATTTATTTATATGGTTGCAATCATTTTGTTCATCTGAGCCTATTTAGGATAAATAAGCGATTTTTCGCGATAACAGAAAGTTAGCCAGAGAAGGTTTAGACTCTTCTAGGAGAGGAAATGGAAGACTTTAGATTCTAATTTGGAGTAAAACAAAAAGAAAAACAAAAAGAAAAGTGAATGGCGTTGATGGGACAGGAAATTAATGGCATTATCAGGATCATTAACACACTTTGAATCTCATTATACTCTCATTATCTCATTACTCATTACTCATTACTCTTTAAACTTCTCATTAAACTGCTCTTCGGAGTTCTTGGTCTAGAAATATAACAAATATTTCAATTAATTTAAAATTACCAACCAATGAAATCCACTATTATTAGCAATTGGATAATATCCACTTATCAATAAAGAGTCAAAAAATTGCAGAAAAAGCAAAAATATAGAACATGGTTGAAATAACAGTTAACGGCAGTTAATAACGATTCTCAACCCAAGGGACAATACTAAAAATAATTAGTATTAGTTAACACTACCTCTAACTTCTAACATCGAGAAGATAGGATGTGATTTTATTACTTATCATACTTGATTGTACTAATGTATCTTTGATGTTATACTTGATACTTGATCGTATACTAATGTATCTTTGAGTTATACTAGATGTATAGTTGTCAGATATTTCATTTACTAAAATGGGGTTATTTGAAAACTAGTTAGAGAATGGCATCTGTGTGTTATAACGTGGCCTGTCAATCTGTTCAGTAATAATCTATAAATCTTACTAAATCAGCGAACGACGACAGTGTTGTGAAGCTCTACTAAATCTACTGTGAGAAATCTACTGTGAGAAATCTACTGTGAGAAATCTAGTGAGAAATCTAGTGAGAAATCTAGTGAGAAATCTAGTGAGAAACTCTAGATGGCTAGTGAGAAAAAATGGAAAATCATTAACGATGGAATTGTTACCAGAGGGACAGAAAAATTCTGTTCAAGTGTTATGGGAAGATCAACAAAAAATCAATAAATTTAGTTCGTTGATCAATGCTAAAGATGAATTAACTATAACATTAAGTAAATTAAAAACTGAAAAAGATTATATTGATGATTTATCATTAGAATTAGAATTAATCGATGATAATGAAAAAATTAAATACAGATTTGGTGATGGGTTTATATTATTAAAACCTTCAAAAGCCATTAAAAAAATCGAACAGGAGAATGACAATTTATCTTCAAAGATTGATGAAATTGAATTAAAAATTGAAAATTTAGATGAAAATTTAAGTAATTTAAAGACTGATTTATATTCAAAATTTGGTAAAAATATTAATCTTGAACGTTAAAACAAGAAATTGAATATTTGTGTTCTTGAGACTAAAAGGTCATAGATTGGCTTTTTAAGGTACTTAGAGTATATAGTAATATATGTATATTAAAAGGCTCTAAAATAAAAGGCTCTAAATTAACAGTCTAAGTCTTAAAAACCAGTCTTTAAACCTCTGAGTCTTTTGAATTAAGGTTGAAAAAGGACAATGAATGAAGTGGTATGTTAATGGCCTATACCAAAGTCCTATAGTAAAGTATAGTAAATACGTGGTACCATAGTTACTGAATCTACCGTGTCAAGAGTGTTGTCTCTAGTTGTTGATGTAGAAAACGCGAGTTTTGCAACTTCTACTGATTGATCTGAATTCAATTTGAACTTGAAAGGTACAAGCAGTAGGAATATTCACATAGTACCACCTATCCCTTGTACAACCACTTCAATTGATTCTATTGAATCTAATGATTGAAAGTAACGATTGAATCTAACAGTTGAATCTAGCAATTCTAAATGATTTCAAAATTACTTTCAACTAAACATACTGAACCATTTTTTGCAATAGCGGCTAGGTTTCAAAAAATTGAAATTTCAATCAATTTAATTAGTGATCCCATTTATTGTGTTGATAATAAACCTTCAATCATCTTAGGATCAATTAACATCAAGCTGAATAAAAATCTTACTGTTAGATCCTTAACTTTAAGTATTAAAGGTAAACTAAATTATCTTAGAATTGCAAATAGAGGTGAGTCTTGCTTAAATTGCAAAACAAATATTGACATAAATCATTTAGATTATGGAATTAATCAATTGCCATTTGAATTTTTACAATTTTTCCAATATGAAAGTTTAGTGACTGATAAAATTAAGATTAATTATGAAATTGAAGTTAATCTAGAAACAGCAGATTTTAAAATTATTAAGTTAATTAAACCAATTACAATTATTAAATGTAAGAAAAATGATAATGAAATTAGACAATGTCTATATAATTTTGTAGATTGGAATTATCATTTAAATATTCCAAATGTTTTCTTCTTAAATTCAAAAGATTTAATTAATTTGATCTTTAGTTTACCGTCTAATGATGATGATCCTTCTACTGTTACTAATAGCATAAATAACAATGAACTCACTGATAAAGATATATTGAAAATTGAACTTTTTATCTTAGAAAATACTCGTCATGGGAACGGTATTAATCTGTTATATATTTTAAAATACTTTAAGATTATTGAATTATTTAAAATTTCAGGTTTATTTAATTTAAATTTATTTATTAATTCAGTTCAAAAAGATCTTAAAACTGGGGAATCATTTATAATCCATCCAACTTTTAGTTCAATTAAGTTAGAAGTTTTACACCAATTAAAAATCTTAATTCATTTAAATCCACAACAACAACCACACCAACCAAATTGTTTTAAAATTATTCAGAATATTAGTATTCTGGGTCATCGTGATTTAAAAGGTAGTGAAATCCCTCCTAGATATGGAATTAATAACATTAGTGATAAATTAATTGAATGGGATTCAAATTATTTACCTCCTCATTATGATGAAAAATTAAGATCCATAAAATTTAAGGGGTAGGAAATCTGTGAAGCAAAAGAGATGAAACAAGGGAAAAAGGAAAGAAGAGATATGAAAGAGAGAAAGAAGAGATAAAATAAGTGATTTAATAAGTTAGCATATGTTTAGATAAGGAAAAGAATAGAGATTACAGTTTATGATTATAAGACTATGGCAACCATTAAACTTTCTATTCGGGTTCGGATGAAAGATCAGTTGACTGTTGCACTGGAAGTGTTCCCAGATTTTCAGTCCAAGATAATAAGTAATGCTTTGGCTGACTCATACTATAGTGAGTCATAATCATTTGTATATAAACAGGTGGAATCCTCAATTTCAAAGTATCTACAAAAAAAATAGAACAGAACAAAATTTCAATTTTAGTTCAATTTTAATTAAATCTAGCATTATATAGAAATATACAGCATTTTTTTTAATGTCTTTCCCTAATACTTATTATTATAACAACCATATTTTAGTTTATGGTACCATTCCTGGTAATTTTGAGTATTTGAAAATTTCAATTACTCAAAATATTAATGATTATTATTATATCAAATATCAACCAGTTTTAAAACGGTATGAGAATAATGAATATAATATAATCAGTACTAACACTTATAGGCAAACTAAAAATCACTTTTTTGAAATTGAAGTTTCACCAAATTTCCCATCTTCACAAAATGTTCATTATAATTTAGAGATTGAATGGTTGCAAAAAATAGGTAACCAACTCGGAAAACTGGAAAAAGCCATGAAAACTTACCCACTAAATTTCATTAAAATTCATAAATTATCTTATGTGGATATCAACGGGACCAAAATCCCAAAAGTGATTCAAAAGAGTAATAAAAATTTTAAAATTTTAGAGTTTAGAAATGAAAAAGTTTTAAATTCTAAAAATTTAATTAATATTACATATAAAAATTCAATTACTTTTAATTCTCCAAATTTATCAGTTTATCATAAAGTTGAAATCAAAATTAATAATCAAACTTATCACGTCCCCGTTATTGTTACTGATGATATGGAATGTACTAAAAATCCACCACCTTATATTACACCACCTAATTACACCACCTAATTACACTACCCAGTCCTATTATTTAATTTACACCATGTTTTTATTTTTCAGACCACTTTTAATAATACTTTTTGTTCTTTATTCATCATCACTATCTTCATATGCCGGTATTTCATCAAAGGCTTCTTCCTCAACTTTCATTCTTTTAGGTGTTGGTTCATCAAAACGACTACCATTCATTTGTGCAGGAGCATGAGATGATGGGTAGGCATTGTTATGACTAGTTGTTGGGGGAGGACCATTTGATCTTTTAGCATGTCTTACCTTCCATGATTTTGAAATTTCACTACAACTCTTAATAACTTCTTCCTCACTAACTCCATCTTGTATACTTAATAAGACTTTTTCAACAGTTGATATATGATTACCATTATTTTTATCATTTCTAAATCTAAGCATTTCCCAATAACCTGGTTTATCTAATTTTTTTCTACATTCAATAATTCTACCTTGTAATGGTTCATTTAAATTTTTTAATTGTTCCCATTCATTATCTTCTAAATATAATTTAGTGAAAACTTCATAATCTTTATTACCTTTCCAAACATTTAAATTTATTATATCTGGTTTTGAATCATAATCAATATAAGTTGAATCAGGATCTCTTGGATCCATATCAGGATCTTGATATTTATTAAAAATTAATTCCATTTTATAATCAATTGAATTTTCATTTGCTGGTTTCCATTTTAATAATGTTGAATCAGTACCGAAAACGTAAGGAGTTTCAGCACAAGTAAAAATTAAACCATCAGATTCATGAAATAATTGATCTTTTTTAAATAATACATCATCTGCATGATATGATGAAGTCATTAATTTAAAACTTACTTTAAATGGGAAATTTGGTGAATTAATAATTTCAGGATTTTTTAATTTAAAATTATCAAATGGTTTCATTATATTTTCAGTAATATAACCTAATCTAGTTGATAAAAATCTTTTAGTAATATCTTTACCATTAATTGCTAATGCATCAAAGATACAATATCTTAAATATGGTTCACTAACATTTTTAGTTTCTAATACTAATTCTCCATCAAGTAAAGTTCCATGATGATAAGTTTTTTTAACATTTGTTTCATCTTTAGTTAATGGGAAATGAATATTTGGTATATAAAAATAATCATTTTCTCTAGTAATTAAAAATACTCCTTCACCTCTTTCAGGATGATTAATAATGAATAAAAGACAACGTAATCCATCTGATTTTTCACAAACAAAATAATCTTTCTTCATTAAATTTTCTCTAACATGATATCTTTCAAATGATACTGGTTGAGAACCAGGAAAATTAGAATTCTTACGATTCAATAAATCAGCAACCATTAATCTTAATTCTTGAGCTTCTGAGTCAGGTAGTTGTTCACCAGGTATCACTGGCATGTCTCTTTCTTCTAAAAGCATCCTATTATTGTATCCTTTTTCTCTATAACCTTTTATTTTAGATTCCTCACTATATTTAAAAAAATTTGAGGTGTTTGAGAGTTTTGAAGTTTTCCACCAAGAAGCCCAGTGCGAAGATTTCCTGCAGATACGTATTGTATATCTAGCTCTATAAAAAGTATATAAATTTATAAGGTGGTGCAGTTTTGTGTTGTGTTATAGTTTTCATATTTCCAATAGTGGTAACTTGACTTTGTCAGTGTAGTCTACTATTCCATATTGCTCACCACTAATTGGTTCATTAATGACATTTAAAAATTGTTTACCTTCATTACCTTCTTCAATTTCTCCTACAATATAACAATTATAACATAATTTATCATTATTACTAACCTTTTCAATTGAATCTTCATTATCAGTACCAGTACCAGTACCAGTACCAGTACCACTTCCATTATCATTACTAGTTGAGGCATCTTTATCATACCATATTGGTGAAACGTCAACATTACATTTACTACATTTATTGTCTGGTGGGATGTAAGATGGAACAGGATGATTTTGAAGATAATTTTTAACTTGTGTCATATAATTTAATGATGGATCAAATTGTTTTGGTTGAATATCTTCAATAAACAATTTAATTAATGGGAATGAATCTCTTGATGATGTATTTTTCTTACCAATTGTACGTAATGGGAATTCTTTAATTGACTCAGCAGAATTATTTGAATCAATTTCCATTTTTGATTCTTCAATTTTAATTTCTTTATTTGATTCAGTGGTTGATTCAATCTTTGGTTCCGTAATTGATTCAGCAACAATAGATTCGGGTACTGTTTCAATTTTAGGTTCAGTTTTCTTATCATTACAACATTTAACAACTAATTCTAATTTACCTGAAACATTACCAATTTTAACTCCTGAATGTTCATCACTTAGAATAAATGACAATTCACCACAATTTCCATGACATAATTCATCACAATTAATACATTTAATTAATTTACCATGTTGACCACATTTATTACATTTATCAGAAATATTTTCATCATTAATAATTGTATCAATAAATAAGATTTCAAAAGAAATATTCATTAAAGTTGGGGAATTATTTTTAATTAATTTAATTATTATTGAGTTTTCAAATAATGCACAAGTTAAATGACACCAAGCACCTGATGTTGTTATTGGTTTTAAATAACCCTTTTCACCATTACATAAAATACATTTATAATTGGTTGAATGAATTGGATTAATTTCATTAATACAAACATCACAATACCAAGTTGATAATTTATGAGTTGATCCAATACATGATGAATGAGCTGATATACCACATAAATCACAATTGTGTAAATCACGAAGTTTATCTTTTGAAGTATGACAGATTGAACATAATGGATCGGAAGGTGTTGGTGATTTTGATTTTAATTTTTTAGTTTGTGATTCCTTTTGTAATGCTGGTGGAGTAAATTTAGGTAAGTAATTTGAAAAATCTAATTTTGAACTTAATTCACTGTTGAATGTTTTATTAGTATTTGAATCATTTGGTTCTAAAGTTAAATTCATTTCAGTAGGTGGTAAATAATCTTTATTAATCGGACTAATAATAGTTTCAATTTTTTGTTTTTTCACTGGTTTCGTTTCTTCAATTTTACGTTTTTCAACTTTCTTAGGTTCCTTCTTTTTATCCTTCTTTTTACCATCACTATTACCATTACTATTACCATTACTATTATTATTAAGATTATTCTTATTTTTATTAGCCCAATCAACAATTTTTTCAAAATCTTCAATAACTTCAAATTCCAACTTTTTCTTTCCTAATTTTAAAATTTTCCTTTCAGTTTCACTTGGATCTTCCCAAATAATTGCATATCTTCTCCATAATCTTGCACAACGGAAACAAAGGGCAACTAATGAGGATTGATCTTCATCAACATTTGATTCATGACCAGTTAATCTAAACCATTGAATTGATTTATCAGTCTCACAATATTTACAACCAATTTCTCTAGTCAGTAATTTCTTATCATCATAACCAGAATCATCATCATCTTTAAATAAATTTGTTGTATTTGAAATAACTACCTTTTTCTTTAATCTACCTTCAAAATTACCCCAAATTTGTCTACCACTATCAGATTTTTTCCACAAATAATAAAATCTTACAATCATCCACATCGGTACAGTTTTAACTAATTTTTGAACAAAATATAATTCACTACCAAATTTTTTAACTCCTTGTTCAAATTTAATTATTTCTTCAGCTTTTAATATTGGTTCTCTTAAAGATTTCAATGATAATTTTGATGATAATTCATAAGCTTTATTAATATCTCCATTACATCTAAAATAATTATTTGTAATTGAATCCATAAAATTTGGTGAATTATGTGATAATCCCAATTTTTTAGCAATATTGCTACATTTATCAATATATGAATCTAAAGTTTCAAAATTTTCTAATTTATCCTTTTCCAGTGATTTCCATAGTATTTTAGCAGTTGAATCATCTAAACCTCTTTCAATAAAACCTTTTGGTCTAGGTTTAAGCCAATTTGGATATTCTTTTGGATCTAAATCACTATATTTTTCAGGAACAATTAATTTCTTTTCATGTAAACTATCAATACCACTATTTTTCTTGGAATTATTATTTGATGATGATGATTGTGACTTCTTTTTAGGTGTTGATATTGGATCATAATAAATTATTGGATGGTCAATGAATTCAGGTATATAATGAGCTTGATATTTAGCACCTAATCTAGTAGCAGATCTAGGATATGGTGATCTATCATCAATATCTAAAGCATCTTCTAATTTTGCATTCATTCCAAGATATCTCATACACCATTCTTCACCTAATCTTCTTTGATCAAAAGTTAATTTATCATTACGTAAAAATTCTATGGCTTGTAATTCATATTTTGGTAATGCCAGTTTAGTATCTGGAGAATTCGTTGACGGAGAAGAACTTGAAGATGGTGATGACAGCCTTTGGGAATTTTGATTCTGTTCAGGCACTGGTGATTCAGAAGCATTGGCAGCAGCTTCAAATTGAGCATTTTCAATTTCATCAATATTTGAACTTTTATTATCAGCACCTAACATCACTATTTTTTTCAATTTTAATTCTTGAATATGTTTTTGAGTACATTTTTCACAATGCCAACTAAAACCTCTACTAGGTTTTTTCAAGAGTGGAGGATCAAGACAATACATATGATAAAAATTATTACATTCAGCACAATTTACACTATCTTGATTACTACACCATTGACCACAAATTTCACAAGTACATGAATCTGACAAGAAGCCATTAATTAAAAACTTTGTTAATGTTGGTTCAACGGTAATATATTCAAACCTTTTATTTAAAACCGTTAAAAAATTTCTACTTTTACATTCAATCAGTGATAATTTTAGTAAATTTTGTGTACTTAAAACATCATAAAATTTCATCATATATCTATCGTATAATTTATCAAAATAAAAATTATTTATTTGTAATTTATAATTATCTAAATTATCAATATCATCTTTATGTTTAACTTGAATTTTACCTCTAAAACTTGTTATTGGACAAGTATCAGTATGCATTGAGGCAAATAATAATCTTGAATCATTCAGAAATTTCAGTATATCTCTTGGTCTATAAAACCATTGGATTTGAAATTGCCAATTTTTTAATTCTTCTCCCACAATTTCTGTATTAATTTCTTCTACATAACTGTCATTTCCATAATTATTACCATTACTATTACCTTTACCGTCATTTTTATGCTCATTATCATTATTTTCATCATTATTTTTCATTTTAAATCCCATGATTTTACCAATATAATATGGTTCACCAGGTGGTTCACTAATCATATAAATGAAATCTCCTTTACTTAAAGTTAATTTAATATTTGAAACATATAATTTTTTATTAATTAAATTTATTGAAGATTTATTTAAATCAAGTTTTTGACTAAAATATGAATTTTTATTCGGTATTGGTTGATAATTTATACCTGATAAATTACTTTCTTTAATTATTTCTTTTACTGGTGATTCTTTTATTTCTTCCTTTTTCACCTTTTTAGTTTTAACTTCTTCAAATGATGAATAATCAGTTGAATCATTATATGATTTATTTATCGTTGCTTGTCTCTTGGGTCTCATGCGGTGAAAATTTTTGAGATCTCACCCTGTGATAGTGTTTTCACCTTATTTTTCTCTCCCGTTTATTACCCAGGTAATCTCTCTTTAACCTTATAGTCTCGGGAAAGGTAGTCAGATAGAGAGTATTCAAGAGATTAAAGAAAGTCAATATCTGATCATTCTATTATACAATGTTATACAAAGAGTGGGAACCTCTAAAAAATTAGCGGAAATATACCTTGGATGTACAATGTTAGTGGTAAGATTAGTATTACCAGTAGATGTGGAAAGTGAATAAGTTTATGATAACAATCTTTCAATTCTTTCAATTTCATCCAAATCCGTAGTAGTTTTCAATTTTTCAATCAATTGTTTTTTAACCTCATCATCAATTTTATTATCATCATCATCATCAGCATTATCATTATTATTATGCAAGTTTTTGCATTGTTCCCTCTCAGATTGTTTAACTCTTTCAAAATCTAGTACTTCTAGTGATGGGAATTGTTTTATTATTTTCAATCTATAATTTTTAATACTGGAAACAGGAGTATTTTTAACCACTAAAAATTTTAAATTTGGGAATTTCCAAGTTTTCAAATCTTGGTACCTTACATTCGTATCCATTACTGACAATGAGTTTAATAATGGGAAATTTCCAAATGATAATTGATGAAATTCAGGATTTTGGGAAATAATTAACGTTGATAATTTAATTTTTCTAGGTGTTAGTATTGAAATTTCAACTAAATTATTGAATGATAAATCTATTGCATCAAAATTATAAGGGGTGGGGAAATCATCAATAATTGTAAGATTTAAGTTCCGTAGTTGTAAAGTGGATTGATTTTGGGGGTTTGTATAGATCGGTGCTGATTCAATTATTGATGATGTTAACTTCATCTCCTATAAATACAAAAATTATTGAGAGTGAGAGTGAGAGTGAGATACAATGAGAGTGAGAGATGAGATTGAGATGAGAGAGTGGATGAGAGAGTGGATGAGACTCAATAAATTGTTATACAACTTATACAATTACCAACGACTTCCCAAATAATATGATCACCACAATAAATCTTCAGTTTCCCCCAATTAAATTCAGATAAACTTTCAACTTTTAAATCACCTAATTCAGATTCTAATCTATTTAATAAAATTGGTAAATTTTTACCAATAAATTGATTTGGAATTTCATTAAAATAATGATTATTATTAATTTTAAAAGAATATGGATCAAAAGGATTTAATTTTGATAATTCATCTATAACTATTGAAGAATTATCATGGTTACCATTATTATTAGGATTTGATTTATCGTATTCATTGAAAAATATTTCATAATTACATTTATCCCATTTACCAAATCCATCACTTTCAATTAAATTTGAATGAATTATAATTTTCCGTAAAACATTACAATTTAAATCATATAATAAATCAAGACCTAAATTAAAATAATTATGAAATTTATAAATTTGTAAATCTTGTTGTGAATGAATAAGTAATCTTGAATCAAATTTATTAAAATAATCATTTGGTGGACCTAAAAAATTTAAAATATCTTGTTGATTTGTTTTACCAACTTCAGCAATAAATTCATTAGAATTATTTGAAAATTTAATTAAACCTAATTTAACATTAATTTGTACTTTAATTTTATTAATATTATTTCTAATACTTGTTTTAACCATAATATTAGAATTAATATTATTATCAATTTTTAATGAAGGTTTATCACTTTCAGTTGAAACTGATGATGATGATGGATTAAAAATTTCATTATAATTCAGATTATAAATTAATATCAGTTGACAATAATAATCTTTGGAATCATCATTTAACATAAAATTTAAATCATTAGTTGAATTAAATTTAAAACTTATACCAGGATAATTTAAAATATATTTATGATTATCAATAATTTCACCAGGATAAGTTGGACCAAATATTTTATTATAAATATTTTTTAAATTCAAATTACTTAAATTATTACCATTATAATTTAAATCCCCACCCATATCAGGTATTTTAATTAATTCAATTATTTTTAATTTATTATTGATAAAGATTAATTCTATATTTAAATCTTTTAAAATTATTTTAATTGGTGATTTTAAATAATTCTTTTCACTATAACTAATGGAAATGTTATAAGCCTTGAAATCATTGATAATTGATTGAATTGTACTACCTAATTTAATTATATCCAATCCTTCATTTGGTAAAATTGTAATCATCCTTGTCATCCTTTGTGTTTCTATTTCTCCCTATCGCGATTTTATTGAGATAACTGATTATCGTCACGTGAACAAGATAAAATAAACGTATGTCAAAGTTTCCCCTAGAGTTATAGTGATTATTACAATCAACAACCAATTACCAACTCTCACTAGTATAAATGAAGTAATCCAATTAGCTGAACAGGATTCCACCAATAATCAACAGTGTACAATCGTCAGTATACTGTCCACGTAAACACAATTTATTCATTGTAAATACACTTATCACTAAAGAACCAGCTACAGATCAACCAAAGAGCAACACAGTATAGCACAGTTATAATATCGTAAGTTATAATATCGTAGAACACAGTATAACATAGTTATAATATTACACGATAACTGGGTTATAATAACTGCTATCACATGACATTTGCATGACATTCACATGACCATCTCTAATGGGAAAATGCGCTAAAGCGCAAATACCGGTCGTGTCCCGACACAAAGGATCTCAAAGATTGTTTTCTCTCCTACCGATTTATCTCCTGAAACCAGATTGCTTTAGATGCTTCATAACCACTACATTCATTGTTTGCCAATAGCTAAAATTTATGAACCACCCAATTAGGCAAATTCCACTGTTCACTTTGAATTCCACATATTGTTTTAATTAAGGGAGGGTTAGAGTTGAACTAGTGGGTGGTCAATAGTTATGTAGTTGAGAAGCTGAGAATAAGTTGTAAAGTACGAGATTTTCATTAGGGAGTTGCACAACAACAGAAAATTTCTACAGTTACTTTACTACTAAAATTTCAAATTCATCTCTTATCCCATTAATATTCTTAAATTCTTAATCTACCATCATCATCATCATCATCTCCTTTATTTTTTTTTTTTAAACTTTTGCACTTATGTAATTTAGATTAATTTTAGATTAATATTTATGATTTACAGGGGTAGGGGGGCACAATTCATACACGGAGTAATTTATTATTTTCTATTATTTTTAACAATTTTCCCAAATAATCTTTTTGAATTAGGATGTGGTTGGTGAGTTACCAACCCACCCGTTTGGGAATAAACCCAGTTAACTAAAACACCAGAAAAACCCAGCCCAACCCAAAATAAAAAATTAACAAAAAAATAAAATCCATGTGTGGTTGAGTGTGTGGGTAAAACATTCTTTTTTTGTACCCTTTAAAACTGTTTTATCGGGAATTAACTAGGAATAAGCGATTAGATGATTTTAACTATTAACAGATAAAATTGTGTAAGTAATACTAAACTTAATAATAGATTCTGTCATTATCCTTTTCCATTATCATTTGTTATTTTTATTTGTTATTTTCATTTGTTATTTGTTATTTGTTATTATTGGTGTATTCAGTTTTTACGGTTTCATAAATAAATAAATATGAGAATACGTGTTTCAAATTGACATGTTTCATATTTGATGAATTTATGAAACTATCAAAGTGTTTGGAATAGGAGTCAAGGAGTTATAAGATATAAAATACCAGTTATAAGTTATAAGGAGTTATAAGAATACCAAGAGTTATAAGAATACAAAGAGTTATAAGAATATAAGGAGTTATAAGAACTTATAGGGAAGATAAGGATAATCTCTATAGTACATATTATACACATTAATCATTTCATCATGAAATTTCTATTCTAATATTACTGGTGTATACTCTGGTGTTTCGGTTTAACTTCTAAATAATCCTTTCTTGGGAGTATCTAATTTTGTAGAAAAAATTGAATCAACATCTGAATAAACTCTAGTTAATTTATTTTCATCATTTTCAATATCATCTTCATCATCATAATCTTTATCAAAATCTTTATCATCATAGTTAATATCATCACTATCACCAACAGTATTTGTGGTATCAGTTGGACTCATTTCGGGTGGGATTGAATATTGACTTAAATTATCAAATTTATTATTATCGTATTTTAATTGGTAAGTTGGAATATTAAATTCTAAAGTTTTATCCATATGGGAAATATTTTCATAATTTTGATTATGAATTATAGAAGGTGAATTGAAATGTGAAGTGAAATGTGAAGGTGTGTGTGAAGTTGAGTGTAAAGTTGATGGTAAAGTTGAATTTGAATTTGAATGTGACTGGGAATGGGAATGAGAATGAGAATTATTACGAGTTGTTCTTGAATTATTTGAATTACCTGAATAAATTGATGAATTACCTGATTTAATTGATGGTCTATGTTTGGATTGATATTTTATTATTTCATTAATTTCACTACCACAATTATAATTATAAGTACGATTTTTTTCTTTACGGGTTTTCCTTTCTTCCTTTGATTCTTTATGATTGTTTTCAATTAAACTTTCCTTTTCATTAACACTATTGGTATCTTTAAAATCTGATGTTATACTTAAACTATCTAAATTACTTAATTCATCAATAGATCTATTATTATCTTTAAAATTCTTAATGGGGAAATAAGATGTGGTGGGACTTTTAGAACTTATTGATGGTGTTCTAATGGAATAACTATAATTATTATAATTATTATGATTATTATGATTATTATGATTTGTATTATGAGTATTTACCGTAGAAACTGAATGAATTGATTGATTACTTGAATTATTAGATATTGAATTTATTGATTGCTGTCTTTTCTCCTTTTTGCGTTTCTTATCTTTCTCCATTTTAGCTTTCATCTTTTGTTGCGTTTGATATGAAACTGGTGGTAGTAAATAGAAACTCATTTGGCAAAACTTTTAAAATAATATATATATTGTTACACCGATACTATAGATACGTTGATAGATAAAGTAGAAATTTTTTTTGAAATAGATGGAATTTATAAAATTTATATAACAATTAGAAATATAACAAGTGGTTAAAACCCGTTTAAAATGAATTTTAAAATGAATTTTAAAATGAATTTTACCTAAAATAATCAAGAATAGAGAATTTCATACTAAAGAGAGGTGCAAGATTATTTTTAACCAAAATGAACAACTTTTGGGTTTACATGAAGGACAATAGAGATTTTAAATTTTTTATGTATTAGATATTAAAATTGGTTAATCTTACTTTAAAATCATTATACTTTTACCCATTTTTTTTCACTTTATTTTGTTTCACCATATTTTGTTTCACTATATTTTGTTTCACTATATTTTGTTATATTTTGTTTCACCGTCACCGTGGATGAGATATTGGGATTGGTTGAGATTGATTGAGACTTGATGAAATCGCACATATTTCACTAGTTCTAGTTAGTGAGTGGAAGTTAACCACCTTATCTATTTCTGTCTTTCTGTTTTTACTGTTTTTTCCATAAGATGGTATTACAGTTCAAGATTACTTGATATCCACTTACCACAGGTCTGTTCCTGTTCTTTCTTTTTTTTTTTTTTTTGCAAACATTCTTAACAAAATCCCTTAAAATAAATTCCCATTTTCCCTTTATTGTCCAGTTTCTTTTTAATTTCCATTTTCCATCTTAGGGTTTAACCACAAAATTCCAACCACAAAAATCCTGATCTTTAGAATTCTCTTATACTTGATTTAAAACTCTTATAGATACCATTAATGATTTTCCATCCCTTATTACCCTGTTTTTTAAATTATGCTTATAATGAACAAGACCCTAATTAATACACTAATTAATACACTAATTAATACACTAATTAATACTCTAATTAATATCGAACCCTAGTTTATTGGCCATTTTTCTTTTGAAATTGAAAAGTAATGGATGGTTTATGGTTAAGAGGGTTGAAAAATACTTAATCTAATTTAGATTAAGAGTGTATTGCTTTTCCCTTTTTTTATCACAAAATGGTGGGTTATGAATTATTTTCATTTTTCCCCTTGTGAAAAGTTAATTTTACCACAAGTTCCTTTCCATTTTGATTTAACTTAATTAAGTGAATTTGATTTAATTTAAATTAGGAAATTTATTGTCAAGTAATTGTCAATTTATTGTCAAGTAATTGTGACTATTGTCAATAATTAAATACAGTTTTCTTTTTGAATCTTTCAAAAATCAAATTGGTATTGTTGGCAAATGTATTAAAAATTCGCTTAATTTTTGTTAATTATTCCTAAATTATATAAAATTATAAAAATTCAATGGATAATTATTGATTAATAGAATTTGAAACAATTTATTACAATAACAAAATTAAGGAGGCGAGTTTATGAATGAATATTATGAAATTTTTTTTTCTTTCATCACAATGTAATACTTATTTCCAATACATACATTGTGTTACCTATGATTTCTCATCTCGTTTAGTTGGTTGACATTGAGATTTGGAATTTTACTTAATTCAGTTAAACCAAACTTCAACCTCTTTAGTTTTGTAATGACTAAGGTGTCAATAAGGGTGGAGGAAAGTTTAAATTGAAGATCTAAAATACAAAGAGATTTTAAACTTTGAATTAGTCTTGTATTGTTTTAATATCTAATTCGTATGTGTTTCATTTTCGCTTAATTCTTTTAAGTTAATCAATGGATTGATTATTATTACTATTATTATTACTCTTATTTTTACTATTATTATTACTATTATTATTACTGTTATTTTTACTATTATTATTAATATTATTTTTACTATTATGGTTATTAAATATTATTTTAATTGAATTGACGAGGTTATTGTAATTAGACGATCAATTATCATTATTTAATAAGGTACCACATATTCAAAAAATTCAAGGAATGTGTTTTCTTGATTCTTTATGGTTGACAATTCGTCAATAACCCTTCTTTAATTCTTTTCAATTCATCTTAGTTTAATATTTTATAAGGATAACTCTGTTAAAAATATTAATTTTTGGGCGACTTTATACTTCATAGTTATTCTAGAACTATAAATATCTTAAATTACTTTTAAAATTATTTTATCACTCCAAGGGCAAAAGAAATAAAATTAAAATATAAGGCTAAATCCACCAGATTATTTTTTCAGTGATTTACTATTGGTTTTAGAGAAATTTCATGATTTTTAACTTTAACCTTTTCTTCTGCAGAGTGAAAACCCAATGAGTGTAAAAACGAGTGAGTGAAAAAAAAATATAGTAGAGTACAGTAGAGTGTAATTATTATATAATGATGGTAAAAGAAAAGTTATGCAATTAATAGAATCATAATGACTGTGAAAATAAGAATCTTCATAAACCATTTCCAAATTATTTTGACTGGCATGCTACTTTTCTAAATTTTTAAAAAAATTTATAAAACTCAGACTTAATTGTTATTTGGGCAAATTCTTACACTTTATCGAGGTTTCTAAGAAACTATTTCCAATCTCATATTCTACTTCACTAGTTTCGTAATCCCCTAACTTAATTATCTATTAAATACTCTATGTATGCCATTTTTGGGACTTGTGATAAAATATTGAATAAATAATTTTTAATTATTATTATATGTTACTTGAGCATATTTAAATCAAAGCTATAAGGAATATAAAACATTGATTGTTTTGAATTTCTAGAAAAAGAGAATATAAAGTGGATTAAAGCAACCTCAAATTATTCTTATTTCGTCTCATAGAATTCATTGAAGATGCAACGTTCCATTGAGATGAATACTTTGGAAAGGATGATAAATAATTGGTTAAGAGAGAAAACTCCTGAATTAAATCGAATATTAACTATCAACGGTGAAAACATGATAAATAAAACAATTCGTGTTGAAATTCATATACAGATGAGCGATTATGATCTGTTGTATAATATCACCAATACCATCATAGGTACCACCAAGTTATTATTTAGACCTGAACCAGAATTCGAGAGGCGTTACCCAGCGGGAACAGACAATGAAACTTTTAATGCCCATGACAGAGAAATTAATAGTAATATGAGAATTATAAATAATATGGAGAGAGAAATTGGAGAATTATTAATATCTTACAAGGATGGAGATAAGCATCAAGTGTTTGGTAAACTAAATAGCTATAAAATTGAAATATTGAAGAGTAAATTTAATCTTGGAAAGATTAGGTTGCTTGTAAGTAGGGAAATAAGTTCCATGTTCTATAATACAGATTGGTTCGAAACTAAAATGAACCGATGGGAAAACTGTATTAATTTATTGAATTTTATTATTGATAATTTTAAATTAGCCATAAAGGATAAAATTCTTTGTGAAGATAGTTTACAAAATTGAAGACTTCCTAGGGACGCCTAATAAATGCTTATAAATGAATATGCCAATGTATGAACCCAATTCTTGAATGATAATCTAAACATTGTACTAAATTGAATTCTTTGTTAAAGGTGCAATATCCATAATAAAGATATATTTATACTCAATATTGGGAATAATAATAATAACAAAATTCCAGTTAAAATTCACATATTGTTGACTACTTCCGATTTTCATTTGAAGTTACAATTACAATGACGCAAATTACCCAGAAATTGCTACAGAATCCATCAATTCACAACCATTCAGGTTATAACACAACTTATATATGGGTAATAACAAAGGGCCAAGTATATTCAGATAAGATTTCCGAATATGTAGACATCTAGATAATATTAAAATAAACAATTTACTATCAATGGATCACAGTGGGGGAAATCTCAAGTATTTAAATAACTAACTTGTGATATAGTTGAGTTAATGGAATGTGAAATCAAGATTAAGATTTTACATATCAAGTTGACTGTAATAGAAAAATAGTTATTTACCCTAAGAAACATTTATATATAAAATTATTATTATATGTTATGTAAACATATAATAATAAAAGTTAATACTGTTTTTTAAGACATGTTTTCACATTAGATTAATTGCTTACTTCATTAAGAAAGTAAGAAATGTTTAGTTAGCTGGTGTTTAGTTTTAAATTTATGTAGTTGTGAATACTTTCCTTCCTACTCTTTTTTTCATTGGGTGCATTAATTTTTAAATATGCCCAGAAAGGGTGAATATAAAGTGGATTAAAGAAACCTCAAATTCTGTTTGCCTTATAGAACTAAAGAAAGATGCAACTTTCCGCTGACGAGAATACTTTGGATAGGATGATAAATAATTGGTTAAGAGAGAAAACTCCTGAATTAAATCGAATATTAACTATCAACGGTGAAAACATGATAAATAAAACAATTCAAATTGAAATTCATATACAGATGAGCGATTATGATCTGTTGTATAATATCACTAATACAATCATAGGTACTACCAAGTTAGTACTTAGTGAACCTGGTTTCCTGACGCGTTTACCATCAGGAGGTTATTCAATAGAAGGTAAAACTTTCGATGCCCATAGGAGAGAAATTAATAGTTATAGGAGAATTATAAATAATATTGGAATAGAAATTGGAGAATTATTACTATCTTACAAGGATGGAGATAAGCATCAAGTGTTTGGTAAACTAAATAGCTATAAAATTGAAATATTGAAGAGTAAATTTAATCTTGGAAAGATTAGGTTGCTTGTAAGTAGGGAAATAAGTTCCATGTGCTATGATAAAGATTTACTTGAAACTAACATGAAGCATTGGGAAAACAGTATAAATTTATTGAATTTTATTATTGATAATTTAAAACTAACCATAAAGGATGAAATTCTTTGTGAAGATACTTTACAAAATTGAAGATTCCCTAAAGACCCACTACTAATCAATATTTGGCATGCCAAAGAATTAAATGGTCATATACTTTAGTTAATAGAATATGAAATCAAAACTCAAAATTTGAGGCATCAAGTTGATTGTAATAGAAAAACAGATATTTACCCTAAGAAATATTTGTATAGACTATTGAATCTATTATTATAAGATATGTGTATATAATCAAATCAAAGCTATAAGTAAAATAAAATATTCATTGTTTTGAATTTATTATCTACTTCGGGTAAATACTGCTTCGAAAATAGTTAAACACTACATGTCCTCAGATTAGTCTCTACACTACATTAATACCTCGCAACAACTTTTTTTAGCTACAGTAAATGGCTGCAAAAAATAATGCGGCAATTGTTGGAAATTCTTACATTTATTATATTTTGAAAAGTCATTGATAACTAAAAAAACCAGTGAGATTTGCATTAGCAGTAAGTTCAAAGTGTATCAAAATGGTTGATTATATTTATTCACAACCATTTAAGAAACTGAAAAGCTATAATAAAAAAATCAATTAGCGTTTGAAAGTGAAATTTTATCTGTGAGGACTTGCAACATTTAATTCAGGGAGAATAAGGATGTGACAGAAATTCATTTGTCAGGTTTGGTCAGGTTATTGGTTTCAGATATCTTTATCTACCCTAAGGATACTGTCCTAGTACGCAATCTCGTCTAAGACTTGATGATTTGAGATATTTATGAATTGAGTAATGTAATACTACCTCTTGGAAAAGGATCTTTGGATATCAGAATCTATTACAAACTGATTAGTACCTGACACAGGATAATAATTCAGTACAAATAATTAACGATTAATTCGATTGGTTAACAAATTTGATTCAAATCATGTTGGTAAAGAGATAGCAGATTGTTCAAATATTGTTTTATTGGTGGTGAACGTGGTAAGACCAAACTTGAAAGAATTAGTAAGACATTGACCTTTGACAGTTTATTATACTTCTGTTTTGCAAGTAAAAGCTCTTGAAATATTGATATCAGCACATTAAGCTTATAGTAGTAGTAATTAGTAAAAACCTTGATATTTGTAAATACATTCCTTGTCGTAATTGTGTTTATACTAAACCTAAGAAATATATATATATAATACCCTTTTAATACACCAAGGTGATAAGATTCAATGTTGAAATGGATTTTGATTTTTATATGTGGAAAATTTTAAAAGTAATTAGTCTAATGTCACAAAATCAAGTTTGTGGATTTTAGTGCTTCATTTGAAATATTAAAAAAAAAATAGTTTACACAACAACAGTCGCTAGTCAAAATCTTTATTTAAGATGGCAGAACCAAGCCACCCATCTCCACCAATCAATTTATCAATAGAGGGTATGAAGTACTTAAAATACATCAAAGATGAAACCTCAAAAGTCACCAATTACAAAGACATCTCCATTTTTTTGGAAAAAGCAGATTTAATTTCAATCTTAAATATTAGAGAGATGAATATCACTTATAGAAAGCGTAGAATGAATCAGTTTTATGGCAATGATGGTTCTAGTGAAGAAGCTAATGAAGAGACTAATGATGAGTATTCCTTCATTCGCCAAAGTTTTGAAGGTTTATCTAGGTTTATTTCACAGACAAAGTTACAAGTCAACAATAATGTTATTATTACTAAACCACCAAATCAGGTTACTGAATCCATTACAGCATCAATTAGAACTGAAAATGTATTAGTCACAAATAGTGAAGCACCAACAACTTTTAGCAGAGTATACCATCGGTCATTAGTTGAATTTGGATTGTTCCTGCAATTCATTTACCATCTATTTAAATTGTTTATGTGTATAGTATTAACAGTATTGTTTTTCAGACATATGGTCACATTAGATCAATTACTTACTTTATTAAGAAAGTAAGAAATGTTTACTTAGTTAATGTTTAGCTTTAAATTTATGTAGTTGTGAATACTTTCCTTCCTTCTCTTTTTTTCATTGCGTGCATTAACTCTTAAATATTCCCAGAAAGGGAGAATATAAAGTGGATTAAAGAAACCTCAAATTCTGTTTGCCTTATAGAACTCAATAAAGATGCAACGTTCCTTTGACGAGAATACTTTGGATATGCTGATAAATACTTGGTTAAGAGAGAAAACTCCTGAATTAAATAGAATATTAACTGTCAACGGTGAAAACATGATAAATAATGCAATTCATGTTGAAATTCATATACTGATGATGAGTGATTATCTGTCTTATAATGTCACTAATACAATCATAGGTACTACCAAGTTAGTACTTAGAAGTGAACCTGGTTTCCAGAGGCGTTTACCATCAGGAGGTTATTCAATAGAAGGTAAAACTTTCGATGCCCATAACAGAGAAATCAATAGTAGTATGAGAATTATAAATAATATTGGAATAGAAATTGGAGAATTATTAATATCTTACAAGGATGGAGATAAGCATCAAGTGTTTGGTAAACTAAATAGCTATAAGATAGAAATATTGAAGAGTAAATTTAATCTTGGAAAGATTAGGTTGCTTGTAAGTAGGGAAATAAGTTGCAACTTCTATAATAAAGATTTTTTCGAAACTAAAATGAAGCATTGGGAAAACAGTATAAATTTATTGAATTTTATTATTGATAATTTAAAACTAACCATAAAGGATGAAATTCTTTGTGAAGATATTTTACAAAATTGAATATCTCCTAAAGACCCACTACTAATCAATGCTTGGAAAGAATGGACCAACGTATATGCTACTTTATAATCACGTAAAGAAAAATATTGGGACTAGTTTAGTAGTGCTAAGTACTGTAATAACACTTAAATAAATGCTCTGATTCCGCGCGCAACAATTAATAAAAAAAAATATCTCTTGCTTCCCTTTCTTTCTCTGAGTCTTTCTTCTAGAATTGCCATATATTATATTTATGAGTGATATTAGTAATTCCCTTATAACACTTCAACAAGTCTTTCACAAAAAAATAGCAAATTGTTCCCCGTTTTGGTAATTCTGATTAAAAATTGATGATTTTTTTTCTCATATTGTATACTTCCTTGTTTGTTTAACGAACGAATAAGGTATTATATGCATGCAACTCATCGCAGCTTACACAAAAATAATATTAGTGCATCAAGAAGCATATATTTGACATTTCTTACAATAAATACATTCTCGTACTCTTTAAAGAAAATCTTTTCTTATTTATCTTTGACAGAACCTTTAAATATGACTGGTAACAACATAAATCAAATTCAAGAGAATACAAATAATGCATTATCTGAATGGTTAAAACGGAACTTACCAAATTTACAGAATTATGTTTGGGATACTTACAGAAATTATACTTCTATGCTCGAATTTGATATTAATATTAATAAAGATAATGGAAGAATTGATCGTACTGATCAAACTATTGTGGGTGTTAGGGCAATTGATACAAATAGTCGTAGTTTACAAGATTTGGACGACAGTGATTTAGAACCAGACGATGGATTATCTATGGAAGTATCATTAATTAATCCACGTCCTGAACCAGAGATTGATCAGGGTGAATTTTTCGTAAATAATTTTAATCATAAATTTAAGAATCAGTATTCAATTGAATTGAATGAAATTCAAATGTTAATTAAAAATCAATTAGACGAAGTTCCAGAAACTCCAGTATCTGAAGTTTTAAAGAAAATGTCAGATTATCAAATTAAAATATTGAAAATTAAACTTGAATTATTTGATGATAAAAAGTGGATTGATGGTAATAATATAATTAATAGTTCTCAAAAAACTGAATTATTGAAAACCGTTGGTGATTTAAATGATGAAATTGATTTAATTACTAGTAATATTAGTGATTTGAGAACAGCTGTACTGTAGAATAATTTAAGAAATTTTGCACTGAAATTGTGGAGTGAAATACAGGAATAGTTAGAATTAATATAAAAGTATTTCTGATGCGGCAACTTCAATGACATACTGCTTAAAACTCTACTTGTGATAGAATGAACACGATGACTTAGAGAATAAAGGAAGGGGCATAAAAATACAAAACCTATTATTATCTACATTAAAACTATTGATCTTTTGATTTAGTGTCACTATCACTTGCTTCTTTTGGAGCACTTCCTTCTAATTCTTCAGCATCATTATTTTGATTACTTTGTTGTTGTTTTAATTTAGCCAATCTAGCATCGGTTGATCTAATTGGTTCAATTAAGTATGGTTGATGATCATTCAGTTCTTCATCATCATCTTCATGATAAGCAAATTCACCAATTTGTGCCATATCAGTACCCATTAATTCTTCATCTTCATGTAATCTAATTCTTAATTGTGGAATTTTATCTAAGGCGAATAAAATTATTGCTGTAACAGTAAAAGAATAAGCACCAATGGTAACTGCACCAGCTAATTGGTAACCTAATTGTTTGTAATGATGATTAATCCAACCACCAGCAATTCTAGTAGAAGGATCTTCAGCAACTGAACCGTCAGCAGCAGTAACATAATCTGCAGCAAATAAACCAGTCATACAAGAACCTATAAATCCACCAACACCGTGAATTGCAAAAACATCCATACCATCATCAATATGTAAAATATCTTTTAAGTCAACAGCAAAGTTACAAATTATAGCTGGGAAGACACCAAAGGCAACAGCGAAATAGACTGGAACAAAACCAGCAGCTGGAGTAATTGCAACTAAACCAGTAATTGCACCTAAACAAAGACCAATAGTTGACCATTTACCACCGGTTCTGAAGTAATCTACAATCATCCAAGTTAAACCACCAGTTGCTGCAGCTAAATTAGTATTAACGTTAGCATACCATGATCTAATTGATGCATTACCAGTTGAACCACCGTTAAATCCAAACCAACCAAACCATAAAAGAACAGTACCTAAAACAATGTTGGAAACTGAATGTGGTTTATATTTTGGAACTTTACCAGTTGCAACAGGATCATGTCTTTTACCTAATAATAAAGAATAAGCTAAAGCAGCAAAACCTGAATTTTCATGAACTGGACCACCACCAGCATAATCTAAAGCACCTAAATTAAATAACCAACCATTAGTACCCCAAGTCCAATAAGCAATTGGACAATAAACTACAGTAAGCCAAATGAAAAGAAAAATCATCATTGGCAAAAGTCTAGCTCTTTCACAACCAGCACCTACCATTAAAATAGCAGTAGTACAAGCAAACATACCTTGATAAAAACAAAATAAAATATCAGGAACTGAAGCTACAACCGCTGGAGCACCGAAAACACCTTTTAAACAAAAATTATCTAAAGTACCTAAAAATACAGATTCTTTACCACCATGACTGAAAACTAATGAATAACCCCAAAAAAACCAATGAAATGAAGTAAGACAAACTGCCATAATGGAAGCCCATAAAAGTGATAAAGCATGTTTTTTTCTAGAAATACCCGAATATAATAATCCAACCCCTGGAATCATAATCCACACCAAAGCTGCTGCAGTACCAATCCAAGTCATATCAGCTTTATCGAATTGATCATTTAAATTAAGAGTGAAAATATCACCACCAGTACCAGTACCTGGGAAATCAGTAGCAGAAGGAGCGTCACTCATACTATTGTTCTTTTTTTAAAAACCCGTTTTTTTCTCTTTTACACTTGTTTGAAAAACCTTTTAAAAAAACCTTTTAAAACCTTTTAAAACACCTGAAGTTAATATCAAATTGTCTTCAATTGACTTACAAACAAAAAAAATTTTTAGAATTCCAAAACCAGAGATATTTTTACGATTTTATACAAATTTAAGGTGTAAACCCAAGGTGTAAAAACCACTGGTACTAACATCTAACCTGCAAAAACCTCAATTGAGATTGTCTCATTATCTCAGAAAATAACCAATTAAATTGCAGTACGACACTTGACATCTTGATAAGATTCCCAGATAAACCCAAGAAATTCTTTATCTACCCTAAAGTTTAAAAATATCCCATGGAGCCATCAATCACACCCATAAATACCTATATGTATATATGTATATATGTATATATGTATATATATATACGTAGATATGTATTTATATATGTATACTTCTATGTATCGAACGTATATGACCTACATATTGTTGACATTTCTGTAACCTGGAATTAAGCTATAAACTAAGTAGAACAATGTACAAGAAACGAAAAACTCAAGATACCGATAAGTATTAATGTTACGGCTTTTTTAAAACACTAACGGTTTTTAGTTTTAGTTTTGACTCATGAATCATATGAATAGTTGATTATATAATTCTCACCAGTTTAAGTCTCATGGTTGTTGTGACTTTGAACGCATGCGGTAATCTTTCAACCAAAGAGATATTGAGATATACTGCTTGAGATGTCTTGCTTGAGAGATACTGCTAGAAAGATATACTGAGAGATATATTTTGATATATTGAGTTGGTGATAATAAAGAATTAGGTATTGGGATTATTGGCATTAATCTGTGATAATTGGTTGTAACTTTGAAACATATCGGTATCCAATTGTTTAATTTGTAAACACCGTTTAGTTGCGTGTTATTAAAATCTCCGTTAACGGGTAAAATCCAAAAGTTATTCTTCAATTCAACGGTTAAACTTTTTATTATGATAGTTTTCATTATATATAGTTTTTCACTCTAGTTTTTCACTATAGTTTTTCATTGTGCTTTTCATTGTGTTTTTCATTTTGTATTGGTGTTTCAAAGCAGAGTGGAATTATAAATTTTAGTTTTCATTCTCTGTGTCTCTGTCTCTGTCTGGTGCACAGATTGGAAAAAATTGATATCGCAATTGAATGAGTTATGATAAGACCATGCTTCATATAATTGGTAGTAGATTCTAAAACTAATAGGTGTAAATAAACAACTTTGATAATAATATTCTCTTATCGAATTAATTTAAAGGCATTTCAATAACTCTAATCTCAATATTTACGAACTTTTTCAAATTTATACATTTTATATAGTTTATTTTACTTTTAATTCTAACATCCTGATATTCCAGTTAGTTTTCTTTTTATTTCCATCGTTTCTTATCTTCTTTAGTAACCATTATTAATTTTTATTATTTAACTCTTTTACCCTGTTTGGCGTAATTTTAAAATTGTAAATTATAATTTTAAGATTATCAACTAATATCTCGTGATTTACTATGGTTAATACCAAATCATTTTTGTCGTTAATCTTTCATTACTTAATCTTTTATTACTTACCAGCCGCAAATGAGGAGTATAATTTATTATTGGCTTAAAAAAATCACTTTATTCATAATCTGTAAATTCTCTTATCTATTCAATAGAAAATTCATTGTTTTTGCTTTTAACTTAGTTTGTTAACACACCTTTCGTTTTCCCAAATTTTCAAATTTTATTCCCTTTGATCCCTTTTTTAACTTCATTTTTATCCTTTCGTTCTTTTTTTTCTAGAATCATTGGAAAGTTATTGTTTTATTAGTTTATCTGATTTTACATTTTATTCCTGATCATTCGACTTTACTTGCATGCAATTGGACAACTTTTGATCTTCCCAATTTCTTAATCGATAGATATTTTTTTCCATCTGTGAAATATACTTTTACAGAGATTTTTCAATATTTTTCGATTTTGTCTTCCACATTTTGTCTTACAGTTTTTTGTCTTGCATTTCTTCAAATTCTAACTGCACCACTTTTTATTTAGATATTTCCATTTTTTTCTTATTTTGCTCTTGATTATTCTTGATTTATCTTGAACCTATTACATATCTCACCGTCAGTCAATCTAATGTCTTGTTATAACTCTCGTTCCAAACCTTTTTCAACTTAATTTATAATGGAAAAGACGTGAAGTGTATCACATACTAAAACTTTAAAAATGTTGGGGTTAAAATTACATACGTTGCATTAATCAAGTGTTTTTTTTTTCTCTAATGTTTCAAAAGTTATTATGATTACTTAATCATTGACATTACTAGATTCACAATTTGATATTTTGGTTTAGTTTGATATGATTGTGAATTATAGTTAAGGGTATATCCTTGTATTGTTTCTACATTATCAAAGTACGGATAACGTTAAATGGAAACGTTACTTCTAGACTGATTATTATGCTCTTAGTAACTTTACAATCTTAAATTCATGGTGCATTCTCCTGGTATATCGATATAATAGAAAAGTATCAAGCTGATTATATCACTTATTATCACTTATCATCAAGTATTCATGGGAACTTAGTGAACTTAATAAGCCTTCACTTGTTGAGGTGTTATTTCTTGATTCTTATCAGAGCAATTGACCTCTACAATTCTACCGTTTTGTTTCCATTCCCAAGTACGTTGTTTGATAAATCAGTTGTTACTATGAACTTTCACTTATTACAAATATGCATTACAATTGTATGATTGTTTAGCACTCAATATCATTGTATAAACGATTATAATGATATTATATGTCTTTCTATATCCTTAACACTTTACAGTATACTGGTATTGCATTAAATGATATTATGTTAAGTAATTGTAATTATAGTTAGAATATGTCTGATTAAGAAGATATTAGAGTTGTACGTGTCAGTGGCTTATATAATATAAGTACCAATTGGATGTTTCCATAATAACTGAAACAGCTTAAAATGTTAAATCCCCTATTTCTTTAAACATCTTGTGTCACTAGTTAGAGGTAATTATCAGTTCAAAATTCAACTAAAATACTTGAGAGTACTTCAATTGATCCTTCTGCCATCCCCTTACTAGAATCAAACATCACCAAACATCATCAAACATCATACATCTCCTGTCAAGGTCATCTCCAGCCAAGATCATCTTTATGGCTGGTTGTTTGTTAACTGTTGATCATCTCTACTGCGATTCTCAAAATAATTTGTGGGTCTCGTTTTTTAATGATAATTCGCGAGTAGGCAATAACGGGTTGGAAGAAAACGAACAAACTAAAATCAATTACAATTATGTCAGAATTTGAAGATTTTAGTACAACGATTTTAACAACTAAAACCCCAAATCAAAGTTCATCGATTGTTAATGAAGGAATTAAAACATCAAGTGAATTAATTAATAATGGATTAATTAATTTTTTTGAAAATTATTCATCATTAATTCAAAAACAAAATCATGAATTAAATAAATTAATTAATGATCAAGGTATTAAAATTTCATCAATTTTAAATCAAAATGTTGAAGAAAATCAACATGAATATGGTACATTTGTTAAAGTTTGGGAAACTTATTTAAATTCAATTAATTTTCAAATTCAAACTAATGATCAATTAATTAAATTTATAAAATTAGAAGTTTTAACACCTTTTATTAATTTAATTAATAATGATATTAAATTTAGTGAATTATTAATTAATAATCAAGAATTAATTGAATTAGCTTCAATGAAAAATTTAGATGAATATTCATGGAGTTCAAAATCTTTACCTTATTTAAATAATTTTTCAAATTTTAAAAAATTAGAAAGACAATTAATTATTAAATCAATTGTTGGATTATTTAATTTTAATGCTTCTCAACATAATAAGGGAGTTAGAGGTAATGAAGAAGCTGTTAAATATTCTTTAAATGGATTTAATATTGAAACTGAAATGGAAAATTATTTAAATTATTTAATTAATTTAAATCCTCCACCAATTGAAATTAAAAATCAAGCAACTGTAGGATCTACAGTACCTAATTCAACTTCTGGTTCTCATTCTGGTTCTCATCCACGTTCAGTTGGTTCCCATTCATCATCAAAGGATAATAAAGAAAAGGATAAAAAAAATAAAAGACAATCAAGATTATTTGGAAATCCAAAAGATTCAAAAGATTTATCAAAAGATGATAAAAAGAAATTAAGATCAAGAGTTGGTTCAATTTTTGGCAGAAAGAAAAAATCAAAAAATGGTGATTTAGAATCGATTTATTCAAATCAAACTGCTGGTACTAATTTAACTAATTTAAGAGAGGATGATGATAATTATTCTCATCATCAAAATACCCCCTCTCATCCACCTCCTGCTATCCCAACCAGTAATAATATTAGTCAAAATAACACTACTAACTCAAATTCAAACTCAATGAATAATTCTACTGCTAAAAATAACACTACTGTTGGTGTTGCTGCTGGTGCGGCTGTTGGGGCTGCTGTTATGGGAGCAGGGGCTGCTATTGAATCAAATATTCATTCAAATGATAAATCAGTTGATCAAAATAATTCAAGAAGTTTTAGTGGATTATCAGCTAATTCTGAACCATTAAGACCAAATGGAATAAATAAAAATGGTAGTAATCATAATCCTAATCGTGATTTACCAATTTTACCTGATACTCCAAATATTGAAAAATTAGACGTCAATGATGTTAATGAAGATAATGAATTACCTGAACCTGAACCACAAGCACCTGAAAATTTCGAACCATTAGATGAATTACAAGAACCTCCATCAATTGGATCAGCTTCAGTTCCAAGTTCTGGTCCTGGATCTAGACAAGTTTCAGGTATTGATAAAACTAAAGAGACTTATAGTTTTGAAAGTGGTGATGATGATAATAATAAATTTGTTACTTCTCCTAAAATTAATAGACATGAATTACCTGAACCAACGGTTAGTTCAAGTGAACCAGGATTTGAACAACATTCACCAGTTCAAAATTCAAATTCAATTCCAGTTTCGAATTCAATTCCAATTTCAGAATCCAGGACTATGGAATCAATGAATTATGAGAAATCTGCACCTGCACCACCACCAGCTAGAAGAGCGCATCCAGATCGTTCCGAAGTTAAATCACAAATTTTCCATTCACTTCCAAATGCTCGTGATTCAGTTATGCCAGGACAATTTGTGCCACCAGCACTTACAACTCAAACTACTGGTACTTCCATAATTAATAAAACTGATATTTTTAATCATTCGGAATTATTAAATGATTTATCACCAGGATTAAATGTTTCAAATTCTCAAGTTATTAATGTCAACTTTAAACAAGATAATTTAGTTAAAGCAAGTATTATTGGAGAAATTGCATTCCATTATTTTAATGAATCATTAAACCCATCATCATCAATTATTCCAGATTCATTAACTGTTACCATTCCTGAAACTACTAAAACTATATTAAATCCATTATTTTTAACAAAAAATTCTGAAACTCAATTAACTGTTAATCCTTCACATATTTTAAATAAAACTTTAGGAGGGGTTAAATATATGAATCAAAATTTAAAATTAACCCAAATTCCAATATTAATTCATTCAATTTGGAAATTTGAAAATCATCAAGCAAGTTTAATGATTAATTTGAAATTAAATCCAAATTTTGGTTCAAGCTTAATAATTAAAAATTTAATGGTTTCTGTTGCATTAAATACTAATATTGAGTCAACTTCTGTTTCTTCACGTCCAACTGGTACTTTTAATAAAGAAAAAAATAGAATTACTTGGAGATATAATGATTCATTAGAATTAAATGATTCTAAACCGGATGAAAAATTAATTGCTAGATTTATGACTAATGGTTTAGCTTCTGAAGATGATCAAGGTATTCAAGTTAAATTTTCAATTTCTGATAATCTAAATAATGGTATTGCTTGTAATGAAGGTGTTAAAGTTGTAAGTAATTTAATTGCTGGTAATTATAGTTGTCAATCTTAAATGTAGTTTTATTTATTTCTGCTTCCCAATAGTTTTTCGTTTTCAATAGTTATAGTTATCAAAAGAAGATAAAAGGAAATACTTCATGCCCCCTTAAAAAAAATGTAAAAGAAAATAGTATAAAGATAAAATCAAAAAAAAGTTGTCAAAAATAGACGTTAATATATGTTTTTCAGTTCTCTCTACTGAGATTTCTTTGTATGAGGTTTTTGTATGAGGTTTTTTGGGGTATTATTTGGTTGCGAAAACATTTATTTGCAACCATCCACAAAACTCAAATGATATATGATTTATTCCTAGTCTGTTACAACCACTTACCTACGGACCCTTTTCTTCACTGTCTTCTGTTGTTTGCTACATTTGTATTTAGTCTTGGTGCTACTGTTATTGTATATGATCATTTTAAAAGTCCACCGATTAATCGAACAATTTTTCAAATACCAGGGTATCCTATAGTAGGTAATTATCTTCAAGTACTTCATAATCCTTCGTTAATTTATAGTAAATGGAAAGTTAAATATAATAAATCAATATTCCAAATCAGATTAGGTAATAGTCGAGTGGTGGTAGTTAATGATTTTAATGATGTTGAACAAATTTGGAGTAGATCAGTTATAAATTCTAGACCATTTCAATTTAGATTTCATAATATAGTTAGTTCAACAAAAGGTTTTACCATTGGTACAACCCCATTTGGAGAAAGTTTTAAAAACCTGAAACAATTTTTATCACAACGATTAAATGAAAAAAATTTATCAAATATAATTAAAATTATTGATGAAGAAACAAATTTTACATTTAAAAATATTTTACAATTAAATGAATTTAATTTTCAACCAAGTTCAAACCCCTTTTTGCATTATACTAAAACTTTACCATCAATTGATTTATTCCCATTTTTCCAAAAATTTACGTTAAGAACTTCAATTTTATTAACTTATGGTATTAAACTTGATTGTTTTGGTAAAGATAAAAAATTATGTGAAAAAATAATTAATATTGAAAATGAAATAATTCATTTAAGATCACCAATTCTGAATAAAACTGATTATTTCCCAATATTAAGATTTTTAAAAAATGATTCAAAATCTGAAAATGTTAGAATTGAAAGAGATAACTATATTGAAGTTTTAAATAAAAGATATGAAAAACATTTTAAAAATTGTGATCTTGATTCTGATTATAATTTAATGAATGAATACCATTATATGAATTCAAAATTGATTAATGATATTGAAATGCAAAGAGTTTGTCTTACTATGATTAGTGCAGGTTTAGATAATACACCATTAAATTTAAATCATTTAGTTGGACAATTATCCTTGAATCAAAATTTTCAAACTAGAGCATTTGAAGAATTAATTAAAAGCTATGAATCAAATAATTTAATTGAAGTTTGGGAAAAAATTAATTATTCAATGTCAAGTCAATTTATAATTTCATTAATTAAAGAAACTTTAAGATTTTTCACAGTTTTACCATTAAGTTTACCAAGAGTGGCAACTAAAGATTTCCAATATAAAGATTTTAAAATTAATGAAGGAACAATATTAATTATGAATGCTTATGAAGCGAATCATGATTCTAAAAAGTTTATTGATCCATATAAATTTAATCCTGATAGATGGTTAAATCCAGAAGGTGAATTAAAAAATAAAAAAATAATTAATCATTTTTCATTTGGTAAAGGAGTTAGAATGTGTTCAGGTAATTTAATGGCTTTTAAAGAAATGTATATTATAATTTGTAAACTATTATTATTATTTAAAATTAAACCACCAAATGAAGAATCTTTAATAATGAAATCAGATCCTTTTGAGATGAATAGTAATTCGACTGGTACTACTTTTGAACCAAAATTATTTAAAGTTAAGTTAGTTCCTAGAGTAGTTGTTGGTAGTGATGATTTATTTAATTATTTAATGAGTCAATAAGAAATATTAGAAATATTAGAAATATAAATATATGAATATATATATATATATATATTATTATAAATTATTTATTAAATACCTATTTTACATCTCCATTTTTTTTGTATTTTATGTTTTATATTTTATATTTTACTCATGAATCTCTCTTATCTTAAATTTATCTAAACTACCAGGATCAATATATGCAGTTTTGGTAACCACCACACTTTTAACATTATTAGTAATTGGTAAATTATATTTTAAAATACCACGAATAATTAAATCAAATGGATTTTTTGAAATAATTTGCCATTTTTCATAATTATCATGTTTAGTTGAATTATCAATACTTGTTAAATTATTACCTGGTGAAACCAATTTAATTTCTCCGATTTGATTGATTGGATTTTTATTGAAAAACCCACCTTGAAAATAAATTGGTGATTCAAAATTATAAATTGACCCAAGCAAAACTGTTTCAACTGAATTCTCATTAATTATTACTTCTGATAATTCTTCATCATCTTCATTGTTATCACCATCTTTTCCATGTTTACCCTTTTTAGGTTTATTAGGATCAGGGGTTGGGGTATCAATTGGTGGTTCATGTTCATCAGGTGGTAAATAACCAGATTTAGCAAAAATATCAAGTTCAACTTGTTCAATTTCAATAGTAAACCAACCAGGATTTAATGCTTCAATTATAGCATTAAAAATTAATTCATCTTCACTAACAACACTATTTTGAATATCAGTAATATTAACATTTGTTAAATCTTTGGTTGTGGCAATTACAAATCCCATTACAAATCCAATTGTTAAAATTCCAAATATACTAATTAATGTATAAATAGTTCTTTTAATATAATTATAATTATAATCATTAAAATTTGAATCAATAACAAACAGTTTCTTTCTTGGTAAGAAAAAATTATTTTGACTATTTAAATTATTATTTGGAGTTAATTGAAATCTAGTTGATCCTTTATTTGATAATTTATCAAATTGATGTTCATTAATTGATCCAGTTTCTTCATCATATTCATCAAACCCATAATAATATTGACTTTGATGTGGTTGTTCAGGGTATGGAAATGGGAAAATATCACTATTTAAACCTTGTTGATTCATAAGTGGTTGTCCTCCTTGCCCCTGTCCATGTTGTTGTGGATGTTGCTGATTAAGTTGTTGTTGACTAAGTTGTTGTTGGGGGTGAAGTTGATGTTGTTGATGAGGTGGTGTACCTAGTGGTTGACCAGTTGATAAATATCTTTTACTTTTATTATTTAACCTTTTTTGAGGATTTAAATTTAATGATCTATGATGTGGAATTCTAGGTTGGCCCATTAATGGTGAATTTTCATTAAAATTAAATGAATTCCCGGTATTATTATTTGTACCAGGACCACTTAACCCATTAATTGGATTATTATTATATGGGAATCTAATATTATTATCATAATAAATTAATTCATCATCAAAATCTTCAATATCAATATCATCTGGTATAATACTATATCTTCTTGGCTGTGAACCATTTTTATCAAATAATTTTGAGGTTGTTGATCTTAATTTTGATGAATTTGATGTCGTAGACTTTTTCTTAGTACCTTTATAAGTAATTGAATTAGTTGAATCTAATAATTTCGAGTCAATTAAATTTAAATTGTTGTTACCAGAGGTAGCTGTTGTGGCGGTGGTATTGGCTGCTGCAGTTGCTGCTGCATTACTATTGGTAGTATTATTGTTGTTACTATTATTATTGCCAACTTCTTGTTGTTTATTCTTTCTACGTTGAGCTGGTAAAGTCGAATTTGATGTATGTTTCGTTGAATTATATGAATCATGAGACAGTACATCATCAACATCAATTATTTCACCATCACTATTATCATCAACATCACCAGCTTCATCATCAGACTTATCTAAATGATCTTCAGTAGTGGAAGTGAAATTATCTTTACGATCATTATCATTATCATCGTAATCATCATCCGTTGAGTTAAATTCTGAATCACTAATATTTGTTACTTTAACAGTATTATAACCACCTCTTAAAGATCTATTAGTTGAATATGGACTACCATTTCTTTTGAAATTTAAATTATCTTTTAATTCTTTACTTTCTTTTAAACTTTGAATCATACCAGGAGTAATTGTAATATCGTCATTTGATTGGAACTGAGTTTGCATTTGATCATTTATTGGTGTTGGTGTTGGAGTCATTAAAATTTTTTCTTCTGGTGGTTCAAATGAATGAGTTGATAATGTACGTTGACTAATTGGTCTCAAATTCTTATTAAGTAAACCATCTAAAAGTTGATTGCTATTACTAAACGAACTATTAAGATTTGAATTATTCATTGGCTTTGATGAATTAATTGGGAATGGATTTTGATTTTTACCTTTATCCTTTTCTTTACCATCATGTTTTAATAAATCAATTTTAGGTGGAGTGTTAATTTTTTCTCTTTCTTTCTCCTTTTCTTTCTCCTTTTCCTTCTCCTTTTCCTTCTCTTTTTCTTTCTCCTTTTCCTTTTGCTTTTCAATTTCTTTATCTTTATCTTTATCTTCAATTACATTTGATGGGTGAATAGCAGCAGGTGTTGACGCATTATTAGAATTATTATTTGATGCAGGTAGTATTTGTTCAGTTAAAGTAGTGTTATTTTCATCTTCGTCGTCAATTTCATCATCTTCAGTATCTTCTTGACTTGCCACTGCATCTGGTTTATCAATCAGTTTAATTTTTTCAATTTTTGCACTATCTTTAATATCTTTTTCAGTTTCAAAAGAAGTAGTTTTAGTTAATTCGTTTTCTTTATTTACAGGTTCATTACATTCATTTTCATTAACTGATTTTACATCATCACTACCAATATCATTTTGAATTGATTGATCATCATGAGATTCATCATTAGTGGTAACATTAGTGGTAGTATTAGTATTAGTAGTTGGAATCGAAGGATTACTTGGTTCAAGGGTATCATTTTCATTGTCTTCAGCAAAATCATTATCATTATTAATATTATTTTCATAAACAAAAGTTTCATCACTATCAGAAGAATCAACATCATCAACGGCACTAGCTAATTTAGCAGCGAAAAAATCAGTTCTAGTTGAATTTTGTTTAGAATTATTTTGTTTAGAAGTCTTTTTCAATTTCTTTTTATCATCATTTAATGTTAAATTTGGAATATTATCTAACTCATTATGAGGTGTTGTAATTTGATTATTTGATAATGATGATGAAGGTGGTAAAACATGTGAAGTTGATTGTGGAGATCTATTAATTATTTCAGAAATACTTTTAGGTAATGGTTCTTTCGAATTAATAATTTTTTGTTTAGCTTTAATGGTTTTATTTAAATTTGATAGTATTGTTTTATCTAATTTATTTCCTTCACTTATTGAATCTGTATTAATATCAGGATTTGAATTTAAATTTGAACTTGAAGATTGATTTAAATTTGATATTGATGGTTGATTCAAACTTAACGTTGAATTTGAATTTAAATTTATATTAGTATTACTTAAAGGGTTATTATTTTGATTACCAGATGAATTTGCAGTACTTTCATTATTTGATAAACTAACAGGTCTCAAATCTTTTGCAATTTTTGAATCTTTTGAATCTTTTGCATTTTTTGGATCTTTAGCAATTTTTGGATCGTTCGGTTTACCAGCCTTAAACTCATCACCTACTTCGATCTTATCGTCCATGTTATAACAATAATTATCTATATGTATCTAAAGACTTATAACAGCGCCAGACTTATAACAGCACCTAACTTAACTTCTATTTTTAACCAAATCTCGCAAAAACTCCCCTAACGAAACACGATGTGTATATATAAACCAATATATATATGTATGAATAAATAATAATATAAAAAAATCCAGGTACTTTTAACAAGTTAAATAAAAGTTTACAATACTACGTGGTATCATACAACTGTTTATTGTGGAAAAAACCAGAAAACCCAGTGAGACCTCACAAAACTCTCACTCTTTGACGACGTTTGTGACGCGCGGTTTCTGCATAACCCCAGAGAGTTTTTGGGCGAGTTTTTTTGTTAGTGATCCATGGTCTCACTAAACGACGGGGCTAAATTTGTTCATTTAAGGCGGGAATGGTGATGAGAATGGCTCGGGAATTCAGGGCGAGGGTTCATAAAATTTATCAGAGGTACGGGTGGGATGGATAACTCCAAAGCAAATAGACTTACACAGTCAGTGGCTTGAAGACTTAAGAGCCTAAAAGAAGAGACTAAAAGAAGAGACTAAAGAGACATTCTAATACTTAATTAGTACATTATTTCGTAATCATTACATAGAAGCAATATCTATGGGTGTTGTCTATCGGAGGTTCTGCTTCTTTTTATCTTTTTTTTTTTCTTTACATTTTTACATTTTTCTTTTCTTTTGAATATTACTTTTCACAATGGATGAATTTCTCTCTCTCTATGGTGGAATAGTTGGTGGAGTTTGTGAAGATTGTGGAATTGGTGGTTGTGATGATTGATTTTGAGGTTTCCTTAATTTATTTAAATCATTAAGTTTCTGTTGAGAAATACTATCTTCTTCAAAATTTTGACTCAAGCTTCTTCTAAGATTATGTCTGATTGATCTTGAATTTGAATTGGAATTGGTGGTGTTATTACTGATTGAATTATGATGATGATGAGAACTTGGTGGAGCAGTTGGAATAACTGAATATTTTCTTTGTTTAAAAACTACTCCAACTTCTTTCATATTCTTTTGATGATCTGGTTCAACTTTTACAAACCAATCTAATGATTCATCGTATTCATACATTCTATAATCTGTACCATAAGGCTTTGATTCTAAACAATATAAAGTATGTAACGGAACATCTAATTCACCAATTGATGATCTATCTAAATTTAAAAAATAAGCTAATAAAATTCTTAAAACAACTCTATGACTAATAATTAATAAATGATCAGTTGTTCTTTCAATTTCAGTAATTAATGGTCTTAATCTAGTTAATACATCTAAATAACTTTCACCTCCAACCCCAGGATATCTATAAGTTAATTTATTAATTATTCTGGATTCATATTCTTTTGGATATTTATTTTGAATTTCTTCATAAGTCATACCTTCAAATTTCCCACCTCCAAGTTCATTTAACATTCTCATTTGTTTAACTGAATAAATAGAATCATCAAAATATTTACCAGTTTCAACTGCTCTTGATAACATTGATGTCCAAACATAAAAATTTGGTTCAGTTGGAATTTGATTAACTGGATCATCTTCAATATCACCAATAGTTTGATCATCATCATCATCTTGTTCAGGATCATAGTCAGTTTTATCAACATCATAAACTGATTCATTTTTACGATCATGTACTTCTTTTCTTTTCAAATATCTTAATTCTAATCTATTGGAAAAAGCGTTTAATTGATTTTTCCTAAATTCTTGTCTTTGGAAATTCATAAATTTACTTAAAGTTTTTGAAAATTTAATACCTCTTTTAGTTAACATTGCATCACCACCAATTCTACCACTTAAATTATCAATACTTTCACCATGACGAGTAATCCAAATTTGTCTTTCACATAAATTAAAATTAAGTAAAAAATAAATTGTTTGAGATGCTAAAAATCCTTGAACATTAAAACTAACAACTTTTTTACCAACATCAATCATTTTAACATATTGGAATCCTGGAATTTTTTCTTCCATTTCATCAATTTCTTCGTATGCCTTTTCATAATTATGTAATCTACCAACAAAATCTTTTAATGCTAAATCAGGATCCATTTCTTTATAATCTGGACCTGATAATTTTAATCTAATATTGTTTTCAATAATTAATGGATCTCTGCAAATACTTTCTAAAAATAATACTTTTAATTCTCCATTGGATCTTTGTTGGATTCTTTTAAGTACTCTTAATCTTCTATTTTTAGTAGAATTAGTTGCATCAAATATACCAACTGATCCATTGCCATCTAAGACATAGTCTAATAATTGATCTAATGTATCCATTGCCCATTTTTCTCTTAATGCTGTATAAGTGGTATTATCAGGACTGAAAAAATCAGCATTATGACTTGGAGATTTTGGTGATCCCACTTGTTCACCACCATTAGGTGATTTCTCTAGTTCATTGTTTGGAGTATTTTGGTCCGGTAATGGTCTATCTTCAGGACCATTATTATTTTCTTTATCTAATCTTCTGGTATTCCCGACGTTGAAAACTCTACAATCATGTTGTAACCAATTTAAATATCTTGTTAATTTATTAGTAATATAAGATTTACCTCTAGCTGGTAATCCAACCATAACAATAACTAATTTTGAACCAACATCAACATTAGCAATTCTTCCATCGGGAGAAATTTTTGAAGATGTTTGACCTGGGATATTTAAAGTATAAGCTTTCTTTTGAGGTGGTTTAGTATTTAATAATGATTTAATTTTTTCAAGTGATGATGTTTTTTTAAACTTTTCTTGTAAATGTAATGGAATTTGAAAATCATCATTATGTTCGAAATGGTTAATGTCAGATACTGTTTTCCTTAAAGGTTCTGAATCCAATTTATCATCTTTCTTTCCATCTTTATCGACAATATTGTCGATATTCTCATTATTATTATCATTATCAGTCAGTATTTTAATTTCTGGTTGATTTATTTCTGCGAGTGGATCAATTTTACTATCAATTTGAGTTGGAGAAACTGATCTTGACTCATTTGATAACTCTGATAAATTAAGATGACTTATATTTTTCAATCTTGAAATCTTAGAATTATCTAAATCATTTAAATTATCAAATGTTTTATCCCTTTTATCATTTAAATTATCGTTTGAATGATCAAAATCTTCACTAAAATCTGGTGATGCAAAACTTGAAACTACTGGAGTATCAGTTAATGGACGTTTATTAAATTCTGGTAAATTTGAAATTGAATCATTTGAATCAGTTGATTTTGTTTTGGAAATAGGGTAACTTGGTAATTTTTTTAAATTTTTCTTTAAACTTGAAATTGAAGTTTTCCTATGAATTCCTGGATGATTAGAATTATTATTAAAATTATTTACACCAGTACTTGAATTATTCCCACTATTAGGAGAATAATTATTTATTCTTAATTCATTAAATTTCAAATCATTAGTTGAAATTGAATGAATTGGAGTTATTTGATGACCAAAATTTGAAGGTAAATTCGAATTTGAATTTGAATTTAAATGAGATTGTGATTGTGATTGTAAATTTGAATGAGATTGTAACTGATCATCATCTTCTAAATCACTTGATTCATTTGAAGTTGGCAAACTATTTAAATTACTAAATGAAACCTTTTTATTGGTTTGTTCATAATGCTTTAAATCACCTGGTGAATTGGTTGAAGAATTCAGGGATTCAGACATATCGAAAAGACCTTGAAATGAATTGGCTATATGAAGATAAAAGTACTTGTAAATTCTCTGATATCTAATCTTTCTCTTTCTTTTTCTCTTTCTTTAGCTCTATCTACCTGTCTCTCTTTCTCTTTCTTTCTCTCTGTCTGTCTATCTTCTATGTTTGTCGCTAATTTCTCACTGTGTGGGTTTTTGCTGTTAAAATTTGAGAATTTTCTTTTCTCACTCTGCGAGATCTTTTCGGAGTTCTACTGACCCTTTTTGAAAACGGTTACCAATTTTAGTATGGGGATAGGTGACACTTTAGGGTGGTATTACGTTAAAATGTCAATATAACTAAAAGTATAGTAGCAATAAGATGAAAACCCTGAACTAGTTTATGAATATCGTAATTACCGTGACTAGGAATGTAATTGGCAATAATATTCGTATTATACTGGGAAAAAGTGACTAATACTTAATTGCTAGGACCTACGGATTATCGTTTGTGCGTTACACTAATGGATTTATGGAACAGGGAAAATTAATCAGTTTTATACTATACCTTATACTATGAAGATATTCACTGCTGAGTATTTTCAGTGTGAACTGTTACGGTAGAGATCTGTTGTCTGTGTGATGTTTATATATTAAAATAACGGGGTCATTCTTAAATGTAGAAATTATTATCATCCACCTTGGTGATAATTAACTATCTCCAAAGGGCTCAGTATTAATTTTTTTTTATGCGATTAAATCGGGGTACCACCAGAGTCTAGGGCTTTTTGGTGCGGATATGGTGGTAATCACTGGCAATTGGTGCGATGGTGGTGCTAAACGCGGTGCGAATGAGAAATATCTTTGAGAAACTCTGAAGAGATAGTGCGATCTCAAAAGAGCAGAGCAGAGCAGAGCAGAGCAGAGCAGACAACAGAAGACAAGATAAAAGAAGACAAGAGAAGAGAAAAGGATGTTCTCGTTTGGATTTAGTGAAGAACAATTAGACAATGATAATATAATAATCAACAACAATATAACAACCACTCAACATGGTAATGAAATAGTTTTACCCAAGTTTTATAATTTAAAAGATATTTTAATAACGTTAAAAGATGTTAGAATTTCTTATAATATTGATAAAAATGGTATTTATAAAAGAGAATTATTTGATATTAAACATCAAGTGATGACGGAAGATAATGATGAATTAAATAATATTTTAGAATCGGGTAGTGATTTAAATAAAAATTCTTATGAAGGTGGTTTTAAAAGTTGGGAATGTTCTTATGATTTAATTGATTTTTTGAATGATAATTCTTTATTAAATGATAATTCTTTATCAAATAATGAAGAAGAAATAAGTATTATTGAAATAGGTTCAGGTACCTCGTTACCATCATGTTCAATTATTCAAAATAAATTCAAATCAGGAAATAAAACTAAATTAAATTTAATTTTGTCCGATTTTAATTTTGATGTTTTACGATTAGTTACATTACCAAATTTAATTATAAATTGGTATAAAATTAAATATAATGATGAAATTATAATTATCGATGATATTATTGATGAATTCATTAATGATTTAAATGAATTTCATATTAATTTATTTTTCATAAGTGGTAGTTGGGGTGAAAAGTTTTTAAAATTAATTAATAATTTTAAATTTGATTTAATTTTAACTTCTGAAACTATTTATTCACTTGATTCAATGCCAATTTTATCAAATATGTTAATTGAACTCATAAATTCTAGTAATAATTCAAATTCAAAAGTGTTGGTTGCTGCAAAAGATTATTATTTTGGTGTTGGTGGTTCAGTAAATGATTTTGTTAATTATATCAAAACTAATAGTGATTTAGTTCTTGATGTTGTACCGGTGTCTTCCCAATTGAAACGTTCAATAATTACATTATCCAAATCATCGTAATCCTTTATTAAAATTCATCCTCACGCCTACACTTACATTTATTTAAGATTATATCATTCTATAATACTATAATACTATAATACTATAATACTATAAATATAAATATATATAAATATAAATATAAATATAATTCTTGTTTTCTCTGGGTGTACCGCACTTCAGTGGCCAGGCAAAAGTCGAGTGTCTTCTGAGAAAAACCTCCAATGAAAAATCGCACATTTTCTGAAAGGACGATATTAAATTAAAGGTATGTTTGAATTTATAACCAATTAATATATTGAATTCAAAGTATTATAGAATAAGATAATCTTAAATAAAGGTAGGTGTAGGTGTGAGTATGATGATGCTTAGCGTGATAGTTAATATGGAGGAATTTCATGCATTTTTTCTAGAGTGAAAAAGGATTTGTTTCAACAGGGTTGAATGAGAAGAGAAATAAACAAGTCAATTACCCATTTGAAAAAAAAAAATTATTAAGGGTAAACAATTCATAAAATTGGATGGAGTATAATGAATATAGAATAAGTCAAGATCTCAATCAACCAGGATAAAGATGAGATCGATAAACAGGTGAATTGTAAATCTAATACGATGAGATGAAATAGTTGATAGATATATCACATATAAGAATATTCTCATACAGAGAAAAGAGATTTGAAAACAAAAGAAAAGAAAATACAAATGTACCCCAAATATTAAAGCCCAATTATAGACGAGATGATTGGACACAATCAGATGTGGTTACAGGTGTCTTGGAAAAACAAAGTTTTGCACTTTTTGTTTTCCTGCCAGTGCAATAAAATCAGTCCACTCTCACTTCACCAATGAGAGCGAAATTTTTTTTTCTCAGCTCACACTCCATAAAATCCCATAAAATCCATTGAATCTCATACAATCCATAGAAAGTTCATTCAAATTGATTTAGTTAAAGGATCTTTGTGTAATCAGCATTCAACATCATTTATTTAAGATTATTTAACATTATTTAACATTATTTAACATTATTTGAGATTTAAGATTATTTGAGATTATTTAAGATTATTTATTCACCTGGTTTAAATTATTCAATTTCTTTGTATACTAACTTTTTTTTGTAGCATGTTAAGATCAATTGTTAAAAATTCAATTCGTTATCAATCTACCGTTTCTAAAACTACTCCAAGAGTTTTATCAAATGCTTATGTTGGACAATTAGAAAAAAGATGGGAAAATTTACCAAAGGAAGATCAAACTGCTTTAATAAATGAATTAAAATCAAGAATGGAATTACCATGGAAAGATTTAAGTTCAGAAGAAAAAAAGGCAGCTTATTATATTTCATTTGGTGAATGGGGTCCAAGAAAACCTTTAAAATCTGAAACTCAAAAAAAACAAGTCTTTTGGGGTACTATTGGTGGTTTAGTTGCTGGTGTAAGTTTATTCGCTTTAGTTAGATCTTTTGGTCAACCTGGTCCAGAAACTTTAGATAGATCATGGCAAGAAAAATCTGATGAATATTTGAAATCTAAAAATGCTAATCCTTTCTCTGGTTATTCACAAATTCAATAGATGTATTCAAAGTTTAATAAATGCATGGCTTACCTCGTCTTCTTCTTCTTCTCCTTCTTCTCCTTCTTCTTGTCGTTCCTCTTCTATCTCTTAATCCTCTTAATCCTCTTGGTCTAATCTCTAATCTCTAATCTCTACGTATATATATCTCCTTCTACATCTACGCCTACTTCAACATCTACTTCCTTCTATTCTCTATGCTATTCTCTTACCCCTATATCATCTTTGAAAGTAAACGGTTTTATTTCTCCAGATCACGGATTAGAAAGCCCATAACAAAAGATAAACGAGAGAATTCAGTCACAGAGCACAAGGTAATAGGGTGGTAGAGAATAGTAACAAAAATCTAAGACATATTCTATCATTATTCATCTACATTATCCATTGGACCAAATTCTCCTTCATAAATGGTTGCACCAGCTTTCCTTACATTTTCAATTACAATACATTCTTCCATTTCTAAAATTTTAGTAGCAGTTGGTCTATCAAATGGATTTGGTTGAAGCATTTTACCAACTAATCTATCTAAATTCTTTGTATTTTCAATCAAAAATGTCGGAACTTTTGGAGGTATAAAATCTTTAACTGAATCAATATTTGCTGTTATAAGATTATTATTATGAGTATGGTTGTTATTATTTTGATTAGTCTGATTAGTTTGTTGATGATGGTTTAACTGTGATTGTAATTGTGACTGTACATTTGATTGTGCACTTGGGTATTGGTTATTAATATTATTAGTTTGAGGTAAATTTGGGAATGACGTTAGCGTTTGCAGTTCATTTGAAGTAATTGAATTATATGAAGTTAATGAACTAAAATTTCTATTATTTAAAAAATCTGAAATATTATCCAGTGATAATCTACCAGCATCACTTAAATCACCACTTCTTAATTTCCTCCAGGGAGTACCATTGTCCGGCAATACAATATTAGTAGCAATTTCTAAAATTATTAAACCAACTGAAAAGATATCAGCAAATGGGGTATAAATTTTATCGTTAATTAATTCTGGTGCAATATAATTTCTATCACCTTCTAAATCAAAATCTTTTTCAAGAATTGGTAATTTTGTTGATAATCCAAAATCACCAATTTTTAATGATCCTTCAAAAGTAATAAAAATATTTGCTGGTTTTAAATCTAAATGAAGATAATTTTTACTATGAATAAAACTTAATCCTCCTAAAATTTCAATAATCATTTTCCATATTCTAAATTCATCTACTTTATAATTTTTATTATCTTGTAAAAAATTGTATAATGTTCCTCCTTCACATAATTCACTCATTATATAATAATAATTATTAAATTCCCATGCTTCAATAAAATAAACTAAATATTCTTTTCCCTCATTTTGTTCTTTTAAGTTAATTTTTTCATTATCTTTAACACTTGTTAATACTCTTAACGCTTCAATTTCTCTTTTAATATTTTTAATTTCTAATTTACCAATAACTGGTTTTTTGGATCTTTTAATTGCAAACTTTTGATTGTCAAAATTACATTCAAATGCAATTGAAAATTCTCCTTTACTTAAATATTTAATATTATTATTACCAAATTTTTCATTTAAATGATAATCAGTAAATTCATTAACTATTAATTCATTAGTTTTACCACCTTGTTTTTTAATAATTGGGGTAGCTGGAGCTCCTTCTCTTCTAATATTATTTTTAGTTGGGGTCAGATCAATCATATAATTAAATTCTTCTTCTTCTTCTATTTCTTCTTCTTCCTCATCATTTTCACGGCCATATTCATCTTCAATATCTGCTATTTCACCATTATTATCATTTGAATTATCAGGACTTACAGTTTTATCATCAATTTTAAATAATGATATGGTACTATCATCATAACTATTACTATTATTTCTACCAATTTCAATGGAAATTTCAGAATTATTTTCATTATTATATAATGATGAACCACCAACTTTATTATGATTATTAATTTTCTCAGGGGTAGTTAAAGAATTTGAAGTTAATAATTTAGTTTTAGTTTTTAATTTATCAAATAACATTATCGGATGTTTCTTTATTGGAGTTTCAGGTGGTAATTTCGAATGAATTACATTATTTGAATTTTTCTTAATTAATCCACTTGATTTAAAGGCAACTTGATATGGTTTAACAAAATTAAAAGATTTTGAGTCTTTACTAAGATCTTTACCTATATCAAGATCTTTATTTAAATCTTTTATTTGTAATATTTTTGATGTTGAACTATTTCTTGTTGATAATGAAGGTCTTTCAATTCTATCAGATCTATCACCACGATAATAATCATTATTTTCTTTATCATCATAACTTGTTGTTGAATTACTATTTTTCCTATTTTTACTTGGACTATCACTATCATCAATAATTAAATCTTCAAAATTATAATAATCAAATTTAATTGGTGAACTATCCATTTTCCTTAATTTAAATCTATCATCATCTTTATTTTCATTTGGTGATAATTTTAAATTTGATGATCTTTTCTTTGATAAAATATGTAGTGATGGACTTTCACTAATTAATTGATGTGGTCTTTTGAAATTCTTAATTGGAGTTGAAGTTAATGTTAAATTTGGTTGTTTATAATTAATATTATTATTCTTCCTCTTCATATGATTAACACTTTGTTTATGATTAAGATTATTTTTAATACTATTAATTTTTAAATCACTATGTCTTGGAGATTTACGTGGTGACTTACGTGGAGATCTAAGTGGTGATCTACGTGGTGATTGATTTTGTGATATTGATTGTGATTGATTATTTAATTTATAAGGTGAATTAAAAGATTTATATGGTGATTCAATTCCAATTTCATTTAAATCTAATGGATCAACATCTTTTTTTAAATCAATTGATAAATTTAAAAACTTAGATGATCGTTTAATCAGTCCTTCTTTAGGTGAATTTTTCTTCTTCTTTTCATCATCTAAAATCAATGAATTAAACAGTTTAGAAAATTCATTATTATAATATGTCTCTTTAATTGGAGTAAATCCTGTTCCTACACCTTCTTCTATCATGGTGGTTGTTGATCCTGGTAAATTTGCCGTTGAATTGGATCCGGTGGATGATGCTAATACTTTTCTGCTATTCATTGGGTTGGTATTAGCACCCGCTATTGGCGGGCGCTGACTGTTCATGGTATCTTTAAATGTAAACAAAAATCTCTAAAAACTTTGTTTTTTTTTTTTGGACCCAAGAATGCGCGTTTTGAGTTGTTTATAAAAAAAATGGTTGATGCTATTTTCATCTCAGGTCATCCAAGACAACTGGTTAACTTTTAAACGAGTCAACTTGAAATTGTAGATTACGTCTCTAAAGTTCAAGCTGAAAAGCGCTCTCAATACCGTATAGATTCTGTGTTTATAGATTATTATAGGTGGTACTGCTTTTTATATTTTTGCTGGGATAAATGTAGGGTGATGATACCATTTTAGATCGGTGGTAGTAACACTACTTCGTTATGCAAATTGTTGGGTTTTCCACTAGCTTTCACCAAAAAAAAAGTGGATCATCCTAACTCTCTTGAGGTTGCTTCTCTGGGTATGTATCATCAGGGCAGGGTTATCACTCTTCAGGTATGGCTGGTCTATACTTCTTATATTTGTTTATTTTTGGTTTTTTGCAACCACCACCCTGAAACGCGAATTCCACAGATTATCTAAAAGATCAAAAGTTCTATAGGAAGTACGTTCTTAAAAAGTTGTAACATTAAGAGATCTGCACATATATAGATATAGATATAGATATTGATATAGATATAGACAGACAGATATATATATATATCTAAGTATATCATCGTCATCCCCTTTTAGCCAATTTAAAATGGTGGACAATGAAGTATTTTTGGTGACTTTTTTCCTGGCAGTAATTACTGCCAGATGGTACTGGAGTCTTCGCAGTACATATTAAAAATCTGGTACCAATAATAAACCAGTTTAAATAAGTTAATTTTATCACTTAAAATCACTTTTTTTAACAACTAAATCTGAAGTAATTAGTTTGTTAAGTTCAAATAATTAGTTTATGAATAACTTTATTAATTAAAAAATTTAAATTATGAATAAATTTGAATGTATTTAACTGTGATTGGTAATATACGCACGCTAATTGGCCAATGGCCCTCCATTCAACTCTCAGAGAAAAAGAAACTTAACCAATTAGATGGAAAAGATAAAGATTCGCATTCGTATTTGATCACTCTAATGGAAATATCGCGTTTAAAGTAACAGTAGACAGAAAAGTTTTTCAAATTCTATACCACAGTTTTAATAAGAAAATCCTATAAAAACCCACAAAAAAAAAAAAATCATACAAACATAGATACACAACAAGACATCATCATATATACATAAAGACATACAAACAATACATAGTTTAGTATTAGAAAAACTTACAAAGTCATAGCCTTTTTTTTTATTATTTTTTGCATTTATAATTCATTTCATTTCATACTACCATTTTTCATCATTATTTAGTCATTTTTTCTTTTTTTTTTTCAGCATTTAGTATTTAGTATATTTAGTATATTTGACGGTATCACCATGTCAGATAAGGAAAATCTAGAAATTAAAGTAAAAGAAGAACTGGTTTCGCCGAAACGCAAAGCTGAAGCTCAGGAAGTGAGTGATGTATCTGAGGCGACCCCAAATACATCAGTTGAAATGGTAAAGGATGAAAATAAAATTAAAATAGAAAGTAAAGAAGAAGACATTAATGTAGATAATACGGAAGTAGATAAAGAAGATCATAAGGAAGAAAGTGATAAAGAATCAAATAATCAAATTGCTGAACCAGTTAAATTTGTACCATTTGGACAATTTTGTTCAAATTGTGGTACTAATAAAACTCCACTTTGGAGAAGATCACCCGATGGTACATTGATTTGTAATGCTTGTGGATTATATCTTAGATCAAATAATACTCATAGACCAGTTAATTTAAAGAAAACTCCAAATTTAATTACTAATCATGATAAATTAGGTAGTTGTTCTGGTGATGGTAGATGTAATGGTACTGGTGGTTCAGCTGCTTGTAAAGGTTGTCCAGCTTTTAATAATCGATTATCAGTTAAACGTAAAGAAGAAGCAACTAAAGATAATAAAGATTCTACTAAAGATAGTGATAATAAGAATGGTAATAAAGAAGATAATAAATTAAGAGATGGAGAAATTGAAATTTTAAAAGATGGTAGTCAAAATCCATCAACTCTTAAAATAGTTCAACAACCACCAAAACCACAAACTGGAGGAGATTTAGCAATTGCTTGTTTTAATTGTAGTACTACCATAACACCACTTTGGAGAAGAGATGATTCAGGTAATACGATTTGTAATGCTTGTGGATTATATTATAAATTACATGGTGAACATAGACCAATTAAATTAAAAAAGGCAACTATTAAAAGAAGGAAAAGAACAGTTGATGATAAGAAATCTTCATTTCAAATATCTTCTTCTTCTCCAAATCAATTATCACCTTCACCAATTCCTAATTCTCAATCATCACCTTCAAATCAAAGAGGTCAATCTCAACAATTACCTCCGCCTCCACAGCAACAACAGTTGCAACAATTACAACCATTACAGCAACAACAACAAATACAGCATCAACATCAACAGCATCAGCAACAAATACAACAACCGATGGTTAATGGATATGCTCAATATTATCAACAAATTCAACAATTACCACAACAATTACCTCAGGTATATTATTATGGTCTTCAACCCCATCATTTCCCACCATATAATTCAAATGGTAGAATACCAAATGGTCCTGGTCCTTTACCTGGTCCTGTACCAATTTTAGCTCCTTTATCTAATAAACCAAGTCCTTCACCTCAACCATCACAACATCAACAATCTTCACAAGTTTCACAATCATCTCCACCAATTCAATCTCAACCACATCGACCTGTTACTATACAACAACCAGTTGTAAATGGAGTTAGTAATTCCAATGGAGGAACAATATCACCATTTAATAGATTAAGTCCAAATCAAAGTCCAGGAATTAAATTACCATCAATTAAAGTACCTGAAAATGGTCAAATTACTAAAAATTTAAATTCAAATGGTTCAAATGGTAATCTGTCAGATGATTATTTTAAAAATAAATTATCAATTGGTGGATTATTAAATCTGTAATATGTAACATAGTGTGAATATAAAAATATAAATAAAAATATTTTAAATGTGTAAGAATCTTCTCTCAGTCTAAAATTTTTTTTTTTTGCAGCAATAGTTATACATCTCAGAAACTCGCGGGTTTGTCAAATATGAAGGTGTGGATTATATTATTTATATTTTTCAATATTAGTTTAAGTTTTGATCCTCAATCAAAAGATTTAAGGATATTCAAGTTGCTTGATAATGTGACACCATCAATTGATATGAACTTAATTGAAATAAGTAATAGATTTAACAAAGATCGAGAAACATTTGATTATATTTTAAAAAATCAACTTTCAGATCAAGACCAAACTCAAGATCAAAGGGAAAGATTACCATCATCCAATACAATTGAATTTAAAAATGATCTCAGTATCGAATCAATTTATCAATATTATCAATCTTTTAAAATTAAGATTATTAATCAAATTGAATTAATTAAAAGTATCTTAAAAAGGGAAGAAAATCTATCAATTTATTTATTAGAAACTACAACTAATGATAATTATTTAATGATTTTACCAATTCAAGATGAATTTGAATTGTTAGATATAATTAATTGGATTAATAAATATGAATTAAGAAAATTTGGTCAAGATAAATGGTGTAGTTGGTTTAGTGGTATTCATAAAGTGAAATTTGTTAAAGTTGGAATTGATCCATGGTTTGATTGTTAGAATCACACAATACCTTTTTGTATCTTTAAAGTAGTTTCAATAAATAGTTAAGTAAGATAGTTTTATTTTTTTCAAATTTACTTTTAGATGTTTCTTATCTCACGTGACATTACCTGATCTCGATTTACATTTACTAACCTTTAGCATGAAGACTATTTTTTTTTTTTGAAAAGATATTCAAAGAAATCATAAGAGGGTGTATATATAATGACAGACAATTCAATATCTAGGAAAGTCAAAGATATAACAGCAGGTTTTGTTGGGGGAGCAACACAAGTTCTTATTGGACAACCGTTTGATTTAGTTAAAATAAGATTACAAACTTCAAATAATAATATTTTACAAGTTTTCAATTCAATTATTAAAAATGAAGGATTATCAGCATTTTATAAAGGTACCATGCCACCATTATTTGGAGTTGGAGTATGTGTATCACTTCAATTTTATGGATTTCATGAAACTAAAAGATTTTTTGAAAGTAAATCAAATAATAAAAAATTAACACCTAGTCAAATTTATATTAGTGGTGCCATGGCAGGGATAGTAAATACTCCAGTTGCATCACCAGTTGAACAATTAAGAATTCTTTCACAATCATCAACTAAAAAAATTCATATGAGTGAATTAGTTAAAACTATTTATAAAGATTATGGGATGAGGAAGGGGATTTTTAGAGGTAGTGGTATAACATTAATTAGAGAAATTCAAAGTTATGGGATTTGGTTTCTTAGTTATGAAACAATAATTAATAAAGTTATAAAATTTAGAGGTTATAAAGATAGAAATGATTTGAAAACTTTTGAATTATTAGGTAGTGGTGCAGCTGCAGGTAATTTACTTTGGTTAAGTGCATACCCTTTAGATGTTATAAAATCAAATATTCAAAGTGATAGTTTTAAGAATTCAAAATTTAATGGTAGTATATCAAATGTTATAAAAAGTATTTATAGTAGTTATGGAATTTTAGGTTTTTGGAGAGGTTTAGGTCCTTGTTTAATTAGAGCAACTCCTTGTTCTGCTGGAACTTTTGCAAGTGTAGAATTAGCAATGAGAGTTTTGGGTTAAAAATACATATACATATACATACATATATATATAGATATATAGACCCAATTCTCTAAACTTTACCAAAGGTTTAAACCTCTAAGATATAAGATGGAAATTTATTATACAATATATCCACAGCAGTCTTTCTATAATATTTATGCCTATATCTGTAAATCAGTATAATCTTGCATCGATATTTAGAGGGACGTGTCCTACTCATAAAACAAGTAGTTATCCCAAATTAAAATGAGAAAAAAAAATGAGAAAAGTAGCCAATTAACGAAAGGATTTTTCTTGTTACCCTCAATCAAAGGAAAAAAAATTCTCAATCAACAACTATAATGATTTCAATTTTTAGATCACAAATTAGAAATTTTTCTAATACTTCCAAAAGTTTAAAACCAGCAGTAACTGAATATTTAACAACTGGAGGATCAACTCAATCAAATTGGCCAACAAATTTTAGATTACCACAACCAAAAACATGGGAAGAAAGTAGTGAAAGTGCATTAAGTAAAGCAACAAAATTTTTCTTTCTTAATGAAATAGCTAGAGGAATGTATATTTGTATGGAAATGTATTTTAGACCCCCATATACTATTTATTATCCATTTGAAAAGGGACCAATTTCACCAAGATTTAGAGGTGAACATGCTTTAAGAAGATATCCAAGTGGTGAAGAAAGATGTATTGCATGTAAATTATGTGAAGCTATATGTCCAGCTCAAGCAATTACTATTGAAGCTGAAGAAAGATTAGATGGATCAAGAAGAACTTTTAAATATGATATTGATATGACCAAATGTATTTATTGTGGTTATTGTCAAGAAAGTTGTCCAGTTGATGCAATTGTTGAAAGTCCAAATGTTGAATATAGTACTGAAACAAGAGAAGAATTATTATATAATAAAGAAAAATTATTAGAAAATGGTGATAAATGGGAACAAGAATTACAATATTGTATTGATGCTGATGCCCCTTATAGATAATATTATAAATACCAATTTACCAATTTACCAATTTACTATTTAAATTATCAATTAAATTATTAAATTGCTAATTAAATTATCAATCACTGTATGTTAAATCACTGTTTAAAGAACAAGACTCAATGCCACCAAATAATTTTTCAATATAGATTATAAAAAATTAATGATATTAATATCTCATAATTTGATTTTAAAATCAGATAATATAATTTTTAAATATTATAAATATTTATTAAAATGCATAATTACGTTTACATCTCTTTTTACATCTAGGTTTCACGGGTATTTCACTATCTAGGCTTTCTCAAGTGACTTTCTAGACTTGGGGTAATGCTAACACCTGCGAATGCGAAGGTCTCACTGTGGAATTTTAAATGTTCTTTTCCCCTGAAGTGTCTTTGTTCTAATTCACTAGCCTTCTAGTGCTTTGCCATTAGTGCTTTGCCACTTGTGCCTTCTAGTTCCTTGCCATTAGTTCCTTGTAGTTCCTTACCTTTGCCAGTAGTGCTTCTCAAAGTGATTCATAAAATGGTTGTTCCTCACTCAAATGTACGCTTTTGCAGTACAAAGACTAACCAACTGTAACAATGTATTACTACATCAAACTCTAATATAATTCCTATCTTCACCTCTGTTCTACACTGTGCTACACCATTCTACACCGTTCTACACTGTTCTACACTGTTCAATACTGTTCTACATTGTTCTACATTGTTCAATACTGTTGTTCAATACTGTTCAATGTTGTTCAACACCGTCTCCGGTGGTTATGGTAATATGGTAGGGGATCATTTAAGGTACAAGTTTCATAAGGTACGCTCGCAAAAAAATTTTCAAATTTAACAGAACTTAATTAATAATACGATAATTTCCCACCAATTTTCAATCTAAAGGATCTTGAAAACCCACAAAGTATTCAGTTATAGTACGTTATTGATAGTTCAAAATTATTCAAGAGTTTATTAATCTAATCTTAATCTAATCACCCAAAATAAGCAAATTGAGATTTTAAATTTCGATACGAGAAAATGAATCAAGAGTCAGGGGTGGTACCTCAAATTGATTCAAATCAATCACCAAGAATGAATTATTCACCTAAACATTCACGGAAATCAAGTTCATTAAGTTCTAATAGAAAAATTAATATGAAGAATTTATCATTAAATTTGGATAATAATTCAAACGGTGGTCCACTAACAACATCAACAAATGCCACATTCAATAATAATAACAACAACAACAACAACCACAATAATAGTAATAGTAATAGTTCAAGTGCAGTCAACAGTGTGAGTAATAGTACAACCAATAGTGAGAAAAGATCAAAATCATTATCAATAGCAATACCCAATGAAATTTCAAGTCCAATTAAAATGAATGGTAATACGATAATACAAACTATGTCACCAATTAAATTACTGGCTCCCAAAACTTCAAAAAATTATAAGTTTCCTCCACTAATACAGATGAATGGAAGTCTAGATAGTAATGATAGTTTTAATGATTTAAATGGTAATAATAATAATAGTAATAGTAATAATAATAGTAATAATAATAGTAGTAGTAATAACAATAATAGTAATAACAATACTAGTAATAATAATAGTAATAATAGTAATAGTAATAATAGTAATAATAACAGTGATGGTGATGGTGTTAGTAATTCATTTTTAAATAATTTTAAAAACTTATCATTACCTGAAGAATTACAAGAACTTAGTCAACTTGATGCCTATCCAAATGGTCCAAGAAATGTTTTAAATGATTCAATTTATTTATATTCAAAACCAACTATTGAACAAATTAATGAATTTGATTTAGTTATTAATGTTGCAAAAGAATGTCCAAATTTAGAAACAAACTTTAATAAATTAAATGGAGAATATTTATATATACCGTGGAATCATACAAGTTCAATACTGAAAGAATTACCTCGTTTAACAAAATTAATTGAAAAATTTGATGATAGTGATTTAGACATAGAATCAAAAGGTTCAGATAATAATAATAATAAGAAGAAGAGGAAAATTTTAATACATTGTCATTGTGGAGTTTCAAGAAGTGCATGTGTTGTAGTTGCTTATTTTATGTATAAATTTAAAATTTCAACTAATGAAGCTTATGATTTATTAAAAAATGGCAGTGAATCCTCCAATAATAACGAATTAAAAAACTATAGTATTGAAAGCTGTAGTAGAATTTGTCCAAATATGAGTTTAATTTTTGAATTAATTGATTTTAATGAATTTCTTGAAAATGATGTATAGTATGTATATTAGGGTTTTTAGAGACAGCCCACCTAAGTCTTCTTCTTTTCTTCTCTTCTTTTCTTCTTCTTTACGTTTCTTCTCTCTTCTCACTCGTTTTATATCAATGCAATTGCTCCTTTATACACTTCACTATGGTCTGATAAACTGTCGATAATCACTGATACAATTTCTTGAATACTATCTTTAAGATTGCTGGTATCACCAACTTTTTTAAAGAGAGCGCTGGTGCGAAAAGTTTTCTTCATCATGTCATATCCTTATAAGAATAACAAATATTTTGATCATGATCAGAATAGGTCAAAGAAAAAAAGATATTATGATCGATATGACCCTCGAAGGCAATACAGCAACACTAACAATTCATCATACCTGTCATATAATAGTTTAAATCATGGGAATAATAATAATCAATCGCAAAATTATAATTCAAATTCATATAGTTCTCGAAATGGCTCATCAACTAATTTACACAGGGATACTTATTATGGTGGAACCAATAATAATAACAATAATAGTAATACTAGTAATACTAGTAATACTAGTGGTTCTGGTAATAAGGATAAAAATGAAAGATATATTGATGAAAGACGTCATTCTTATGATTCATACGCTAATGAAAGAAGAATCAAACCAGCATTTGATTTAAAATTAAAGGCAAGACTGATAAGTCCTGAAAAGAGAGATAAAAAGGATAGATATGTACCGAAAATTGATGTTGATGAAGATGAAGATGATACTTTAATTAATCAGAAGGAGGAAAATATTAATAATGATGATAATAAAGTTGATGAAGTAAAGGAAGATGATAAAGAAGAATCAAATATAGAAGATGAAAAGCAAGAAGAATCAAATCTAGAAGATGAAAAGAAAGAAGATGAAAAGAAAGAAGATGAAAAGAAGGACAATGAAAAGAAAGAAGAGATAGATGATGAAATACCCGAGAAGCAAGAGACTAAAGAAGAATCAAATATAGAAGATCAAAAGAAAGAAGAGATAGATAATGAAATACCCGAGAAGGAAGAGACTAAAGAAGAATCAAATATACAAGATCAAAAGAAAGAAGAGAAAGATGAACCAAAGAAAGTAGAAAAGGAAGAAGAGAGGAAAGTAGAGAAAGTAGAGAAGAAAGTAGAGAAGAAAGTAGAGAAGAAAGTAGAGAAGAAAGAAGAAAAGAAGGAAGAAAAGAAAGAAGAAAAGAAAGAAGAAAAAGAAGTTAAATTTAATATTCCAACATCTCCAATTTATGATGAGCAAAGTGAAGATAGTGAAGATAGTGAAGCTGAAACAATTATATCAACTCGTGAACCTACAACTCGTACTGCAACTAAGCTTTTAAAAGATCTTAATCCTGAAAAAATTAAAAAACCATATGTTCTTAAAAGAGATTCAAGTGGATCATCAATTTTACAAAGAGCTTGTAAAAAAGGTAATTTAGAAGAAGTTAAAGATTTAATTGAGAGAGGTGGTAATCCAAATGAATCAGATTTTTGTGGGTTTACTTGTTTACATGAAGCAGCATTAAATGGTAATATTGAAATTGTTAAATATTTAATTAAAATGGGAGCTGAAGTAAATAAACAAGCTTTACCAGATGGTGATCTAGAAACTCCATTAATTGATGCAGCTGATAATAAACATTTAGAAATTGTTAAAATATTATTAGATAATGGTGCCGATCCAAGAATTTATAATAATGATGGGTTTACAGCATTAACTAAAATTCATAATTTACATCAAGATGAAGAAGGATATGAAGAAATTATAAAATTATTAGAAGAAGCAAATAATAAATTTATTAATTATGAAGAAGATAAATTTAAAAATAGTTACAGCAATGATGATAATAATAATAGTAACGGTAATAATAATAATGGGAATGATAATTATAATAATTATAATAATGATTTATCAAATAGACTTGAAAAATCACCGTCTCCAAATACAATTATTGAAGATCCAAATGATAATTATTTTAGTGATTTATTGAAAAAGAAAAATCAAAGTTCATTAATTTATAAATATGCTGCTGAAGGTATTAAAGATTTAACTGTACAATATATTGTTGAAGGTGGTAGATTAGATTATAAACCTGATATATTAATATTAGCTTCAAGAAATGGTCATTTAGAATTAGTTGATATAATATTAGGGTTAGTTGAAAATTATGATATTAATTTAACTAATAATGTTGGGCTTTCAGCATTATTAGCATCAGTTGGTAGAGGACATTTTGAAGTTGTTAAACTATTATTAGAAAGAGGATCAAATCCATTTCTTAGAAGGAAACAGGATAATTTAAATGCATTAGAAATTAGTCAAAGATCACCAAATTTTTCAATTGAAGAAGTTAAATTAATTGATAAAAATATGAAAAATAATCCAAATTATTCAATATTAATTAATAATAATTTAAATAATTTAAAAAATTCAAGCAATAATAATTTAAATTCAATTGATAAATTTGATACTGATGATAAAAAGGAAGAAAAGAAAGATTTGAAACGTAAAGCATCAGGAGATTTTGAAAAAAAATTGAAAAAAATTAAATCGAGTGATGAAATAAAGAAAGATTTTAAAAAAATTAAATCAAATGATGAAAATAAAAAGGATTTGAAAAAAACTAAATCAAGAGATGAACCATCAGGTATTAAACATACTACTTCAACTTTATTTAAACGTGAAAAAACTCCTGAAGTTGAAAATTCAAATCATAAAGAAAAACTTAATTCACCATCACCTCCACCACCACATTCATCATCAACATCAACAATGGCCATAGGCGAAGCTTCAACTTCAACTTCACAAATTCCAACAAATAATCCAAATTCTCATAATGAATTGACTAAAACTATTTCAAATACTTCAAATAATACTGAAACTCCTGAGCCTGATACTAAAGAACAACAAGAATTGAAAGAAAAAACTGCTAGAGAATTAAAAATTTATCAAGAAAAACTTGAAGCTAAAAAGAGAGCTAAAAAGGATATGTTTTTAAAAAGTGAAAGGGAGAAAGAACGTAAACGTAAAGAACAAGAAATTTTAAAAATTGAACAAGAAAAGGAAATGAAAGAATTAGCAAAATTAGAAGAAAAAAATAAACTAGATGAAATTAAAAATGAAGCTAAAAAATTTGAAGATGCAAAAAGTAAATTATTTAAAAAATTAATTTTAGATAGTTATCCAATTGGATTAAAAGATTTTAAATTTGGAAATAAATCTGATGAAGAAATATTAAAATATTCACCAATGTATATATTAAAAATTGATGGTGAAAAATATTTAATTGATTTACAACTTTTATTAGTTACGGGAACTCCAATTAATGAATTTTTAAATAAAATTCCAAAATCTGAAATAAGAAGTGATAATGAAATTATTGATACTAATCAAGATGAAAAATCAAAATTATGGAATTTATTTGCACCATTAATTGGTAGTAATAATGATTTACTTTTAACTTCACAATTATTAATTGAAGGTTTTGAAAAATTTAAATATTTATCAATCAAATTAATTAAATTTAATATTATTGAAAATTTAATTAGATTAAATTATCCTCAAGTTTTTAAATTAATTTTTGAATCAAATAATTTCATTAATGTTGATTTTAATTACCTTAACAAATTTAATCTGGTAATTAATCAACCTGAAGAAATTCCAGAACCTATTAAATCATCAACTTTTACTCCTCCAAGTCTTAAAAATAGACCTCATTTAGTTAAATTAATTAGAGAAGCTAAAACTCCTTTATGGGATTAATAAGTTCCAAAAGAACTGTGTATTTTAATGTATATTATTAGTTTTTATAGACTTCTTACTCTTTTGCTTGTCGTCTCCAAAACGATAACTTTAGCATCTTCTATCATACATGAATTAATTGTTAAAATTTGGCTACAAATTATCTCTTTTAAGAGCCTACTGCTTTTCTATATAAATTTAATTTAATCATTTTAAATTTGAGAAATAATAAGCTAACTAAAGCTGTCATGATAACATTAGCAGATATATCAATCAACCAAAGTCAAGTCATCACAAAATCATCACCATTCCATTCTATAACTTCTAAGACGGTGCGATATTTTTTCGTTTCTTATATCTGATGTCTTTTACAAAGTATGTTACAATTTCAATGTCCAAGACGAGAACCCTTTTTTTTAACAAAACCACTTGATTTGATCTAAGAATCAACTGGTTTCATTTTGATAATTATTATGTTCGAACTGGGGTTGTTGGTTTATAGCTTTGAATAAGTTACTAATAATTTTAGAGTATCGAGGTCATCGCTTTATGATGATGAAGATGAACAAGATAATAGTGAATTTGATTATGTACCCATTGACATGGATATAATAGAAGTGAATAAACAAGATGGTGTAGATGAAGATATACAACGAGGTGGAAAAGATCAAGAGCAAAAGGATGAAGAAAAAGAGGAAGAATTTGATTTCCCATTATTTTCAATGGCTCCTGAACCTAAAAACAGTCAACTGGAAAAAAGTTCAAATACTAAAGATGAAACAGGAGACAATGAAGAAAGGGGTAGAAGTAAAACTATTAAAACTATGAAAGTGTCTTTACGTGAAGAATCAGTAGAAAAAATCGATCAATCAAGACCTGAAAGTTATTATTTCTCACATTATACTGATATTGAAATTTCACAATTTTCACAAAGTGCTATAACTTCAGAGCAATTAATAATTATGTCTAAAGAACCATTTGTGGACAGGTACCCATTAAGAGTAATTAATTTATCTGAACATAATAAAAAAATAGATGAGTTAAAGTTACAACAGAGGAAGAAAAGACCAGGTAAGAAGAAAAGATTAGCTATGATTGAAAGTACGAAAAGGAAAGTTGAAAGGCAGAAAATAGTGAAGGCTGTAGAGAAACAGAATGATAGGTACTTGAAAAAGAAGATGTTTCATAAAAGAGGAGGAAAGAAACATAAAAAGAAAGCTGGAAGTGAAGCTACAAATGGTGGACCTACAAATGGTGGAATAACAAAAGGACTCTCAAAAACAAAAGGATTTTCAAAAACAAAAGGACTTTCAAAACCAAAAGGACCATCAAAACCTGTTTATAGAACTGAATAGTGTAATATATCACGAATCTGGTATTTATCCAGTACCTTCAAAGGTTAGCTAACAATTCTCTGATTTAATTTTTGTTGATGCAGATCTGAGACCAAATTTGGTTAGAGATTTTGGAAAACCGCGAAAAGGTTACGTTTTAGACATATTATGAACGAGTTGGAAGATTTTGAAAGTTTCCTTGATTCAGATTTTAATAGTATAAAGTTCACCAATGATTTGTTGCTTGGGACCAATGATCATGAAGCTGAAACCTTGGATATAGAAACATCAATTAAAAAATTAACATTTGATTTAAATGAAATTGATAAAAGAATGAAAAAGATATCATCAAATAATTATCAAGATCTTATCAATAATTTTCTGAATATTGAAAGTACTAATGATTTAATGAAAAAAAAGATTTCACCTAATTTAGATAGAGTTAATAATTCATTTAATAAAATTAATGAAGAAATTATTAAACCATATGAAGAATCATTTAAAATGAATCAAGCATTAAAGAAAATTCATACAACATTAGATTTGTTAAGAATGTCAAATTTTTTCTTTTTAATAATTTCACAAATTGAAGAATTAGAGAAGAATAAAGAGAAAGAGAACAACAATAATAATAGCAGTAGTAATAATAATAATAGTAATAGTAATATTATTAAATTATGTAGATTATATAAACAAGTTAATGAATTATTTAATGAAGCTAATGAAGAATTATTATCGATTCAAATTATTAGAGAGTATCAACCAATTCATCAAACTAAATATCAACAATTATTAGAAGAATTAAATAATGTTATAAATAATGAAATCAATCATAGTATTAAATTTGATTCAAATAATAATAATTTAAAAAATCATTTAATTGGATATTATTTATTAGAGAATAAAATTTTTGAAATGATTGAAAAGACATCAATTTCTAAAAAAATTCAAATTAATTTAAATTCATTAACTAGATCATTACAAAGTCCAAGAAATTTTAATCAAATAATAAAAGAAGTTTATGAAGATTCACAAATTTATTTAAGAAAATTATCAAAATTACTTAATAATTGTGAAATTTTTGAAATTGAAATAAATAATAGTGAAACTAAGAGTAAGAGTAATAATAATAATAACAATAATAAGAACCAACTTTTAATTTCAAATTTAAATTCTAATTTTAGCAAGGTTACAAAAAATTTACCTGATCATTATTGGCTGGGTATATTTAGTAAATTTAAAACAAATGTTGTTACAACAATGCAAAGAGGTGGACCAATTGCTAAAAATTTAAAAGTCTATTACCAAGGTATTAGGAAATCTGTTGAAGAAACATTTGAAGGAAATGAAAAGAAATTATTTTTAGAATCACTTGATCTTATTAAACCTCATGATAAATAATAGATCAGATATAAATATATAAATGTATATTATAATCCTGTAATTTTTTATTTTCTAATTAATTTTATGTTTTTCATAGATAATGTAACAATGATAAGTATAGTAAGACAACATAGGTAGTATAAAAATCTATAGAGGAAATTATTTATAATGCGGCAGCTACAAAATAATTAATGTATATATTAAACACTATTCATCTTATTTTAAAAATGTCACATATTTATTTCAAGGATTATTGACTAACTTTTGATTTTAAAGTAGTTAAGAAATCTCTGTAACTACTTTCTGTACCAGTTTTATCTTCAACTAAACAAGAGAATACCCACATTCTTAAAGCCATTAAATCTCTTTGAGAAGAAATTTCAATTGGTTCATTTGAAGAAGGACCAATTACGATATATAAAGATTTATAAGTTATTTGATCTTTTTGTTCCCTTAATTTACCAATAATTTGTCTAACTCTATAATTAAATTCACTTTCTTCAAAAGAAAATTCAGGTAATTGAGTTTTACCAGTTGGAATTGAATATAAATTATCAGTACCAAATAAATCATAAACCAAACCGGGAACAACATCACCACAAACGTATAAAAATAATTCAGAAGAATTATCAATTAAATATAAACCGAAATTCTCAAATGATGCTTTAGAAGAATTAATTGGTTCAGGCATTAAAATTTCAGTTGAATTGAATTCTTCTTCTTCACCAGTTTCCTCATTAACTTTAATTAATTTTTCTGGTAAACCACAACCATCATCCATATTATGTAATGAATAAACTGATGGATAAATATATTTAATTAAATTTGGAATTGGTAATGTAGTTAAATTATTTAAAGCAATTGATCTATGATCAGCTGGAACTTTTTCACCTCTTAAACCAATATGTTTTGTTAATGAAAATAATAAAAGTGGTAACATTCTTAAATTTGTTGATAATTGTAATGGCGAAGAACCTGAAATATTACCACCAACTAATTCTTTTTTGTAAACATTAACTAAATCAATTATTGATTTAATTAAATAATCTCTTGCATCAGGTAATGAAGAACTTAAACCTTTTTCGATTGCACGATGAGTTAAATAATTTGCAATTGCTAATTGATCAGCTGAAGCATAAATATCATCTAATTTTGATGAAGTTGGCAAAGCTAAATTCATAACTCTAATTCTTCTTTCACCAAAACAAGTTGAATGTAAAACCGCAGCTTGGAAATAAACAATCGGTTTGGTAATAGTTTCTTCAATTGAAATTTCAATACAATAATTTTGATCTCTTGGGAAAGTTGGGAATGAACATAAATCACTTGATCTATTAAAAAAATTACCAAAAAATGCTGTACCTCTAATACCTGCTGAACATCTAACTCTTAAAACAGCTTCTAAAGCAATTTCCATAGATAAATGTTCACTAACTTCTTTTGATAATTTAATTACATCTTCAGTATTTGAAGCTAACCAAGCAGGATAAAAATGAGTTTGACCAGCAGTATATCTTGGTAAATTTGATAAAGTTGCAATATCTTGATATTTTGTTGATGTACAAAACAAATCAACAGTAATTTGACTTGAATTACATTCAACTGCAAAAGATTTATAAAATTTATCAGCAGCATTTAATAATATTTGACTTTCCTTTTGTTTACCAGAATTATTATCTTCATCTCTAATCATTAACTTACCTTCACCAATATTTGGTAAAGTTGAAGCAAAACAAATTAATTTACCACCAATTGAACTAATCATTTTATGACCAGATTTTAATGCTGGACCTAAAGCAAAATTATGATTTGCAGTATTTTCAAAATATGTCGGGAAATCAATTAATAATTTTTCAATTGCTTTTCTATTTTCAACTAAATTAATTAATAAACCTTCTGGTGATGGTAAAAATGGTTCATCAATATCTGAAACAATTAATAATTCAGTATTAAAACTATCTTCACTAGAAGTACCACCATTAGCATCAGCATTTTCATTTTCATCTTCATCTTCATCTTTAGTTTCACCAGCAATAACTCTATTAGATTCATGAAATTTAAAATAATGTAAATTTGAATCAACACCAATAAATGCAACTTTTGCTAATTTATTAGCATTTGGAATTCTATCTAAACTTTCTAAAATAGTTCTGGTAATTGTACTAGTTAAACCTGAAGAAATTGCATCAGATGAAACATCAATTATAAAACAATAAACAATTGGTGGAGGAACTCTTGCTAAATATTCTTTTGGAGCAATAAATTCAGTTACTGAATAATTTAATTCTGGTCTATCAAATTTATTTTTTGGTACACTTGATAATTCATCATAATCAAAAGCCATTGGAATATCATTTAATAAATTACATAAATTACATCTCCATCTTTTACCTTGATCAGATAATTGAATAAAAGGATTTATATAAGCTCTACAACGTCTACATCTTGATATAGTAGTATCAATAGAAATAGCAACATCTTGATCTTCATCATGTAAAGTTGTATAAGGTCTAACAATTAATGATAATGGTAATTTGGATTTTTTTATAAGAGAATTTGATGTTGGAATAACATTTAATGTTGATCTAAAATATTCTGGTGATGCATTAGCTTTATCATTACCGGAAATAACAGTAGCTTCATTAGGGATAATAATTGGTGGAGGTGGTAAATTTAAATCAGAAATTGATGGTGGTAATTCTCTTAATAAATCAGTTGGATATAATTGATTTAATGGTAAACTTTGATTACCAACCCCAGTTGGTGCACCATAATTAAATTGATTGGCTGGTGGCATACCATAACTACTTTGACTAGCTGGAACTCCATAATTAGTTGATATTGGTTGTTGTTGAGATTGTGATTGTGATGGAACTTGAGGTTGTTGAGGTTGATTATATTGAAATTGATTAACATTCATATTTTGGAATTGATTATTCATTTGATCCATTCCATATTGACCATTAGCAGCACCACCCATTGGTTGAATTGGTGGTTGACCTGGTTGTTGACCTGATTGTTGACCCATAGGTTGAATTGGTTGTTGACCTGGTTGTTGACCCATTGGTTGAATTGGATTTAAACCAGGTTGAATGCCTGGTTGTATACTTGGTTGACCAGGCTGGCCAGTATTGGCTTGACCATAGAATGATTGTTGAGTGGCGTATTGAGGTTGTGGATAAGCTCTTCTCTTTGACATTATGATCTAGTTTCGAAAAATCGTCGACGCACTTAAATTTTCTTACGTGTTCTAGCACGAGCGAAATCGAGAGATTACATGAAATATTATAGAACCCATACTACAACGCAGATAATATATACTAGATATACTATATATCATATAGATATCATATAGAGATCATATAGAGATCATATAGATATAGTATAGATATGGTATATATGGTATATATAGTTTATGGTTAGTATTCGGTCTTAAGTTATCTAGAAGAATTTCGAAACATCAATAAGATCATAAAGGTAATAATCTCTAAAATCGTTTTATAAACTGAATAAAGTGTATAAAGCTACACATCATTAACTACCACCTTTATAATCATCATACCTGACTTAATTAGTGACTTCAAGTGGATTGAAATGTGATTATCGAACTTTGAATTTAAATGAACTAAATCAATAAGTGAGATCCAAGATCCAAGATCCAAGACTTTGGATCTTGGATCACTCAGAATCAACTACATGTAATTGATTGATTTCATTTTCTAAGTAACTAAATAATCAATAACTAAAAATCATCGGTTAAGCTTAAATAAGATCTGTATTTGGTTCCAAATTTGACAGCTTAGACGGGTAATTCAATTGGGAAATAAACAACGAAATATGGAGTTCAAAGAAAAAACAGTAAATAGAGATTTACCAAACAAATAAGTAAATATTTACAAATCAATAGTTTGAAATAAAGATTTGAAATAAAGACTATCAGAAATAAATATTATTTAAAATAAAGTTTAATTGTTAATTAATTGTTATACAGCTTGTGATTTACTTTAGTCAGAACTTTTGATAGTAGCTCTGATTAACAATAACCCTCAAGGAAATAATGAATGAAATTAGCAATTTTAAACAACTTAAAAGTAGGCAAAACCTAGATTTAGATTGAATAATTATAATTCATAATAGAAAGCATTAAGAAAAAAAGGTAATTGATAATTGACAATTAGTAATTGGTAATTGATCCCATTTCATTAGTTTATTTACCTTATGGTTAACTCTCACTTCTCACAACTCTCACGCAACCTTCACCAGGGTTAAGATTTGGCGACCATTTGGCTCATTTGGCAGTGTTTAGTCGAGTGGAAAAACTGGCAAGGCAGATTTAACGAGAAAAGTTTAATCCCAACTGCCACTTCAGCTAAAAGCTTTTTTTCAGCGTGCCATGGTACCACACCGCCCTATTTTTACTACGCCTAAAAAGGCGAAATCATTTTAACAAACAAGGCTAGATTAACATTTAATTTAAGGAGAGATTTAACCTAAGGGGAAATATTTAACCTAAGGAACCTAAGGAACCTAAAGAACCTAAGGAGGTTGTATTAATATTAGATGATAGTTAAATTAACAAATCATACTAATCAAATTTAATCCCAAAAATTAATAGCTTAGTAACTTTTTTTGGAATCTCCTTACCATAAAAATTCACCTGGTCAGTGCCTCAGCTATTTATACATTTTCTCCACCAACCCAGAGCCCTTGCCATAAAACTTATTTTTATAAACTAAACCTTATAAAAAAATAAACCGAACACAAGCATATACGTATAGAGTGTTAGAGGTGATGGTGGTGGTGGTGATTGTGGTGGTGGTATATAGTGTAATCAACTTAAGCATAGTGTAGTAAAGCAATACAAACTAGAACTGATCTACTAATAAAATCAAAGGGTGTACCCTGTTAAAAACAAAACGCGAAATCAATTGTTGTTTTATATAGAGTAACACCCAGTCAGCAGGAAACATAAGGGCTAAACAAAAGTTAAACTATGATTTTAGAAAGGGCTTTTTTACTTTATTTTTTTACTTTTTTATTTTTTTACTTTTTTAATTAGATGTTTACTTTTAATTTTAATCATTCCTTTTGGTTTAACCGATAATTTAGTTATTTATAACTAAGATTATATATCATTATATATTCATGCACCATTTAGATTATTTAAATTGGTAAAGCAATACTTCACTGTTAACTAAACTATGATATATAAGCTATGAACTATATCTAAGTCTCCTATTTCAAACTGGTTATATTCTAGAATTATAAAAGTATAAAAGCGACACAAAACAGGTGAAAAAATAGGAGACACGGGTTCCCAACCAAATGCGAAATATCTTAAAATGGAATAGTTGAATCTGTATTGAGAAAATTATAAATTAGAGTTAAAGTCACTCAAAAAATAGTTTTTATATATTGTCCCATTTGTAAATAAACACACCCAATATTAATATTCAATATCAAAATATTCAATATCCAATATCATCATATAAATATCATATAAACTTAAAGCAGGAAAGATTACCTTCTCTGAAATCATATGAATTAGAATCTTACGAGAAAAGCATTGCATTAAATTTAAACATTTAGAAATTTAGAAATTTAAACATTTAGAAGTTTAGAATTTAGAAATTTACATTATAAAGATAAAAAGAATCAACTATGGGCAAAGATCTTCATAAAAGAAGCATTTCATCATTAAATGATATCGAAAAAGATAAATTACAAAAAGATTTCAACAAAGATTTTGAAAAGGGAGAAATGAATGAAGAATATGAAGATGATGAAAATCCTAAAAAATCCAAAAAAATAGATTATTTTCTTATACTTGTTATCTTTTTTCTTGTTGGAACATTAATTAATTTCATAGTAATTACTAAAAAATCAAATTCAAATAATTTAAAATTAAAAAATTTAAATAATAAAGAAATTAATAAATTATTAAACATTGATAATATTAATTTAGAAGATGTTGAAAATAATGAAATTAAAATTTTAAAAGATAGTAATAATAAAAATTTAGAAACTATTGAAGAATTAGATAAACAAATTGCTAAAATTGAATATGAAATTGAAGGTGAGCAACAACAACAACATATTCCTATTCATAGTGATTCTGTTAGTACAGAAATCGAATCAACAATTCAACAACCAGTTAAACTTGATGTTGTTAAATCAATTAATGTTGAATCATTTTCTGATGCTCAAAAAGATTTAGCAGAAATCTTATCAATTAATCCAATTATTATAATTGAAAATGAGGAAAATACAAAATTACAATTAAAAGTTGAAAACATTTTACAAAATTTAAAAATTACACCAGAAGTTAAAATAATTAAATTAAATAAACATCCAAATTACAAAAGAATTTTAGAATATTTAAAAAATTTTAGTTTAATTAATAGTGGTAATGAATATCATACTTATGATGATGAAGAAATTGATATACCAAGATTATTTATTGGTGGTTCACCAAAATGTAATTATAATGATATATTAATAAAATATAAGAATAATGAATTGAATGATTATTTAAAGGAACATGGTAAAGGGTTAATTAATTTAGTACTTTGAAAGTAGAAATTAATAAAATATAACGATAAAATAAAATATAAGGACAACACATATTTTTTAAAGTCTCTGCACTCTATCTAAAACTATGTAAAATTATAAACAATTGAGTTAATTACAGATTATCATTTGCTTCAATTGTTTAAACCCGATCAAAAGATCTTATAAAACAATAAATTTAATTGACACTCTGTTTAATTACAGTATAACAACTAAAACTTATTGATGTACTAAATAGCCCATATGCCTAATTAAGCAATTGTACCCGCAAGGCGTACAACAAGAGAAAAAAACTCACACCTACCTACACACGCCAGTACACCACTGCTTGCACACCAGTACACCACAGGGGTGGTTCAACACCGGTACACCGAAATAAATGATTATAAAACTGATAATAATTCCTTCTTATCGTTCCGGTAACGGTAAATTGGTAGATCTTTAAAATTTCTTAAATTATTCAATTACCACTTATCACCTGATGTTGTGACTGTTGAAATAACGGTTTAGTAATCAATGGGAATACTGCAAATGGGGAATACTGTAAATGTAATTAAAATAATATTGATATTTAACATATTGTAGTATTGTTTTACTTCTCCTATATTAACATCAATCTCATATCTCTAGCTTATCACAAACCCCCCTTTCTTAATGAGTCATAGACCGCAAAAAAAGAGTCTAGCCTTAAAACAGCTATTTTTTTTTTGGTTGTCTAACCCTCAAATCACCATTTCTAATCTCCTACCGCCATCTGCTACCACAGGTCGCTAGCCGCGCGCACCGAGCACATCGGAGCCTGGTAGTAATTAATAGTCTGAATAGACGCACTTTTGATCACCCACCGAATAAAACGCTTATTTTTACCTCGTAAAATGGGTGTGGTTGCTGCACGACTTAAAATTTTTTTTTTTCAATTCCAGTGGAAATATTTAAACAATCAGATTTCCCTCGTCTGATTTTTTTTTTTTCTTTCTTCAACTAAAACTTATTTAACACAAATTTCCAATAGTAAAAAGATTCAAATTAATATTATCCTTTTACTAAACAAGCTATAAAACAAACTGCCAAGTTAATTTATTTTTAAATTTTTTATTATTTTTTCCTGCCCATACATTGATATCTAAAAGTTATTTTAAGATGTCATTTTAAATTTTTTTTTGTGAGAGATTATAATCCACCCCCAAAAGAGTTAGATCAAGTTTATTAATTACAATTGTAATCGATAAAAGTTTTTTTTTTAAGTTAAATAAGTTGTTAAATATGATACTAGATATTCGTTAAAGATGCCCGTTAAAGGTTTTAATAAGTTTTACACTACCCCCAAATAATTATAATTATATATTAAGTTTTTTTTGTTAAGAAGATAAATAAATCCATATCAAAGAACGCATTGTGCTAAAGTTTTAAATAAATAAAGAGATAAATAAACAGACAAATATCAAGATGTCAAACCCAGTTATTTTAAATGATTCATTCGTTGGAGAATTTTTAGAATCCAATGATAAAGATGTTAAAATTAAGATTGAAAATGAAACCATTGGTAAATCAAATTTTACTGTTAGTAATTCCAATAGTAACGGTAAAAATGTTGGTTCAAATTCATCTAATTTTGATTCTTTAAATTTTCATTCAGATGTATTGAATTCAGTATTTCTGAATGATGAAAATACTAATTTAAACGATACTCCTATGTTTGACGAATTAGATTTTGTTTTAGAAAGTCATGGTAAAGATGATTGGATTTCATTATTTGATGCAGATAATGAAATTGATTCTAATCAAGTTGTAACTGATTCTGATCTTTTAATTGATATTGAAAAATCAATTGAACCTTCAACTTTAAATTCTATTGATGAAGGTGATAATGATTCTGATGATTCATCAACTAAATTATCATCATCAAAAGAAATCACTAGTGGTGGTAATACTTCTGGTAATGGTAAAAAAAGATCAGTTCATCAATTATTAACTCCAAATTCATCATCAACTTTAACTACTCCAATTTTAGATGAGGAAAAAATTGATCATTTAGGTTTAATTAAATATAATAAAAAACAAAGATCAATCCCATTGGAACCAATTAAGTTAAATTCAAATGATCCAATTTTAATGAAACGTGCTAAAAATACTGAAGCCGCTAGAAGGTCAAGAGCAAGAAAAATGGAAAGAATGTCTCAATTGGAAGATAAAGTTGAAAATTTAATTAATTTAAATGAAAATTTAAGTAATGAATTATTAAGATTAAAAGAAATTTTAAATGAAAATAATATTCCTTACTAAGTTTTGTTTAGTTGATTAATTGTGAAATAATCCGTGTGTTTTTAAAATGTATAAAAAGATTAATTTTTTACTCTAATCTTTACTCTAATCGTTACTCTTTATACTGTTCAGAGTACCCCTTTCACCTAATTTTTCTTGTGGGACTTGATATTTATCGACTCGCACAAGATCGCACAAGATCACACAATTTTTTCTTTATCCTTTATCATGTCAATTTTAACAATCAAATCTTCAATTCATTTACTTACTTTTTCAATTGGTTTTGGTGGTTCCGTCTTCTATTCATATATCGCATCGCCAATTGCTTTTAGAACTTTAGAAAGACCACAATTTGGTATTTTACAACATAAAGTATTACCAATTCATTTCGCTTTTGGTTCAATAATCCCAATATTATTAGCTATTTCTTCACCAATTTCATTAACTAATACTACTATTTCATTATTATCGGTATCATCAGTCGCATCAGCGATCAATTGGTTTTATTTATATGGGAAATGTGGTGAAATTAAATCGGAAATGACTAAATTAATCGATAATGGTGTTGGTATAATTGATGGTGTTGAAACTGATGAATATACAAAAACTAAAAAACAATTTGGTAAGTACCATGGTATTTCTTTGTTATGTAATTTAATTGCAGTTGTTAGTTTAGGTGTTTATGGAGTTGTAGGTTTTTAGGCTTTTAAAGCTTATTGTAAACTCTTTTAATTTAAGTTTATTACGTTGTTTTGTAAATAGTTTTATATGAATGAATATGTTGTTTTAATAGTCTCTAACCCATCTCAAACATCATAAGTTAATTTAGAGTTATTAAATTATATACGTTTATTATATCCCTACACAGAGGCAGGAAAATATCCCTAAACCTAAATAACTATCTCCAGTCAAGTGATCCCCAAAAGGTTCTATGAATCTTATACTCCTATTTACTGGAGTCAATTACTCCTGTTTACTCTCGCCATTGGCTCAAGTAAACCTATTTGGCATAAGTAACCTTACCTAAATTCTTCAAATCATCAATAGTTAAATTTTCAAAACATTTTTTACTAAAATCAATTGATTCAAATTCAATAAATACAATTTTTTTAACACCTATAATTCTAAAATTTATAAATCCATCCAAATCAGCAAAAACATCATTTAATTTATCTTCTAAATCTTCAATATCATTAGGATCATTAATTAATGATAAAATCAAAATATTATTTGGTTTACCATTTTTTTTAAATTTTCGTATACCTCTTAATTTATCAGATTGTTCCATAGACATTAAATTATAACTTTTGTTTTTAGCAATACTTAATTTCATTGGTTTCTGTAATAATTTATAATGTTGGAATCTTTTAATTATTTCATTAATTATTTCATTGTTTTTAAATGATATATATGCTTGACCTTTAGTTGATAAAGTTTTACGTAAATGAATTGATATTGGATTATATTGTTGAAATAATTGGGTAAGTTCTCTACGTAGGGTGTTTATTGACACTTTTTCATTTAAATTCTGTATATATATTGTTGACATCCTTTTCTTGTACCTCTATCTTTTACCTTCTATCTTTTTCCTTCTATCTTTTTCCTTCTATCTTTTACTTTCTATCTTTTACCTTCTATCTTTTACCTTCTGTCCTGCTCTTTCTATTCTGCTCTTCTGCTAACAGTTTCAAAAATGAGACTGAGACTGGACTGAGTGCGGTAATACGAGATTGAGACTGGGAAAGGGAAAAAATCAAATTATGAGTGAAATCCCCAGTATAAACATTAAAGAAGAATTAGGTACATCTGATATTAGACGTCAATTATCACAATCCATGGGTAGTGGTAGTAACAGTCAAGGTGGCAATCAAAGTGCAGGAGGAATTTCCAAACCAACTAGTAGAAGAGGATCATTTGCACCAAATGATGATAATGATGAAGATGATGATGGTAATGAACGTAAACGTAGAGATAATATTAATGATAAAATTCAAGAATTATTAACTTTAGTACCACCGGAATTCTTTTCAGATAAATCCCCTAATGGTGATGGCAATGGTAATGGGAATGGTAATCAAGAAGAAATTGAATTACAAATTAAAAGTTCTGGTACTAAAGATGGTAAACCAAATAAGGGACAAATATTAACAAAATCAGTTGAATATATTCAATTTTTACAAAATAAAATTGATGAAAATAATAGGAAAGAAGTAGAAATGTTAATGAAATTAAAATATTTAAATAATGGTGGTTCATTAATTGATAAAAATGTTGAACATACAAGTGCTGAAAAAGCTTTAGGTGGGATTGGCGTTGGTCCTTTAAGTCAAGATTATTTTAAAAGTGTTTTGGTTAATAGTGCTAACGCTAGTAAAAGTAGAAAGGGGTCGATATAAAGATATTTAGCGTGGTTTGATTTTGGTAGAACAACTGTAGATCAGTAATATAAATTGTAATTTTATTTAAGTTCTGTCTAAATGGTTTCTTTGCAGCTTCAGCTTGATTATCTCTGTCCTTTCATAATCTAAGAGGATAACTTCTAGTAGAATTCTAAGAGTAGTTTTAAGAGCATAACTGGGTAGAACTGTGGAACCAGTTAAACCGACTAAACCTTTAAGGAGAACTCTTAAGGATCTTCAAATCTATTTAAATCTATTTAAATCTAATCTAACTATATATTATGTACTTTTATCTTTAGTCAAGTTTATCTTCATCTTTATTTCTAACTTCATCTTTATTTTTATCTTCATCTTTATTTTTATTTTTATTTCTACCTAATCTTTCAAATTCATCAGCATTTTCAGTTAATTTATAAGCTGGTAAATAATTATTATCATTTAATTTTAATTTTGGATTTGGAATAGTATTATTTATACCACCTAAACTAGTATAACCTTTATCGTATAAATCACAATAATTTAATTTACAATTAATTATAAAATCCCAAATTTCAATATAATTCCAATTTAAAATTGGATGAATTCTAATAAATTTTGGCCAATTATGATCCGTATCTTGTATGGGTAATAATTCACCACCATAAGGATCACTATGTCTTATACCAACTATAATTTTTTTAATATTTGGATTAATTGAAAGGTATTGTTTAAAACCTGATTTCATATCATTTTTAATTGTTATTGAATTTAAAAAATAAAAATTTGTTGAATTTTCAATAAATTTTGTAACTTCATTAAATGGGATTTCACTATTAATATAAACTGAAGGAAATTTAAATTTTGAATCAAGTTTTATTGATAATTCATAAATTGTTGATAACATAAGAATTAACATTACAAGACAATCTTTACCACCATTATAACTAATTGCAATATCATCGATAGATTGTTTGAAAACTTGTTGTAGAATGGTGGTGGTTTCTTTGATCTTGTGAGATATGGTAGGATTACATGATTTAAGATAAGTTTGAACAATATTATATGATTCTTTGCATCTATCAGTGAATGTCATTTGTCATGCGATTTCGCAGTTTGATCTACTCCAGCCTTAAATCCACTTTCTTCACTCACACTCGGTTCAATAAAGTTACTCCACAGTCATTCACCACTCGACATTGTAGTTACTATTGATAATATTGTAGTTACTATTACTGCTATTGCTACTATTGCAGTTACTGTAGTTATTATTGCTACTATTGCTACTATTGTAGTTACTGTAGTTATTATTGTAGTACTGTAGTTATTATTGTAATCACTCTGGGGTCACAAGTTTTATAGAGGACTATTAAATACTTTATTAAACTATATTACAATTTATCATTATCTACTTTCATACTGTTATTACTCTTCTATCCTTACTTGAATAAAAACTGTAAATAAAATTCTTTTAAATCTTTATCCCAATACCACCAAAATTTATCTGAAATTTCATCAACTTTACCATCAATTTCTTTATTTGGTAAAATTAAACAAATATTTTCATATGGTTCACAAGATATAATTAAATATAAATAATCTAATCCATTTATTTCTTTATCACCATTATTATTACTATTTCCATTAGTATTTTCATTATTCAATTTATCAAATTTATTTATTGATGATTTAATTGAATTTTGATTTTTATTATTTAATTCAAAATAATTTAAAAATCTGAAAAATGGTTCATTAATTGATTTATTACATTTAACATTAATTAATAATCCTAATTTACCATTATTAATATTCCTAATTTTATTTATTTTATATTGTGGTTTACCAAATTTTTTCCAAGTCTTTTTATTTATATCACTAATTGAAATACCAGTTTTTTTAATCAGTTTTGATTTTAAATCAATTAATCTTCTTCTTTCAAGATTAATTTGATGTTTTTTACCTCCAATATGAGAAATATATGAAGTTTCATTAACATGGGTAGTTAAACATAATTTACATTCAAGTAATCCTAAATGATTTTTAAAAACGTAGGGATCATTATCTAAATTTAATATTGTTGATGTAAGTAATTCTTTAACTCTTTGACGTTTATGAATATTAGTTTCATGATGATCAGCTATTGCACCAGCTCCTTTTTTACTATTAACTCTGTCTGAATAGTCCATCGTGATCTCTATCTACCTCTACTTTCAAGTTCACTTCTCTCTTAGTACTCCAATAACCTTCCAATAACCTTCCAATAACCTTTCAAGTCTTCCAATAACCTTCCAAGTCTTCCAATAACCTTCCAAGTCTTCCAAGTCTTCTAAGTCTTCCAATGGGCTTCGAAATTGACTAGTCTAGATGAGATTACGAGATTAGTGCGATGATTATACCTTTTTGAGAAAACTAGAGGAAAATTGAGATTTTAATTCACGTCCAACCAACACGTCCTTTTTCGCCAAAACTAAGTGATAATTAAGCCAGTCCAGTAAGAAAGGAACGAAAGAAACATGGATTCCCCAATTAATATAGGAGACTCAACCACCTATTCCATACAAGATAAATTAATTGATATTCATTTAACTACGAATTTCCAAACCAATGTTTTCAGTGTAAATTATTTTGGAGAAAAATATATTCAATTACAAGTAATTTTAAATAATGATTTAAATAATAAATTGTTAATACTTAGACGTGTTCAAGATAGTTATATTAATGTTAATCAATTGTTACAGATTTTAAACCAATTAAAAATCATGAATCAACAACAAATTAATAATTTTATTAATAATGAAATATTAGAAAATTTACAATATAAAAATTTACCTGGTTATACACCAGAAATTTTAAATTTAACAAAGAAAGGTAATGATGAAATTAATGGGATTTGGATTACTTTTGATAAAGCAATTTATTTAAGTAATAAACTTGGTATTTATAAAATTGTTAAAAAATTATTTTTAGTTAATGTTCATGATTTTGATGAATTAAAGAAGTATGATGAAAAGAAAACTAACGATAAGAAGAGGAAACTTGTTGATACTGATCTTGATGATAATATTGACATTGACAGAAGTAGTGAGGATGTGAAAGATCTTGGAAGAGTTGTTGATGGTGAAGCAGTTGTTGATGGTAAAGTAGTTGAACAGGAAGATAATGATGAAGAAGAAGAAGAAAATTCAAATTATCCATACAGTTTACCTCCAATTTCAACTGAATCAAATGAAATTAAATTAAAATTTTCACAATTATTTAAATCATTAGAAACTGAAAATTTAAAAGAAGAAATTTTAAAAAAATTTTCCAAAAATGAAATAAATTTAAATAAAACTGATATCCCATTAGATGAAGATGGTAAAACTGCATTACATTTTGCAAGTACATTAGGAAATTATGAATTATTAAAGAATTTAATTGATTTAAAAATCAATTCACCAATTAGAGGTTCAAAAACTGGTGAAACTTCATTAATTTCAACTATATTAGTTACTAATTCAATGGAAAAGGGAAATTTCCCATTAATTTTAAAAAAATTATATAAAAATATTGAAATTATTAATAATAAAAATAATTCAATTTTACATTATTTAAGTAAAATTAAATTTGAAAGTTGTAAATATTATTTAAATAAAATTTTACAATTTATTATTAATTTTGATAAAGATAATCAAAAAATTTTCATCAATTTTTTAAAATTAATTAATTTACAAGATTTAGAAACTGGTAATACTGCATTGCATTTAGCAATTGAAAATAATAATAAATGGATGATTAATATTTTATTAGAATTAAAAGCTGATATTAATTTATCAAATAAAATTGGTTTAAAACCAATAGATTTTGATATTTTAAAAGAAATTATTAATTTAAAAAAATTAAATCAATTTAATTATAATGATGATGAATTATATTTAATTGAATTAATTAAAACAAATTTACAATTTTTAAATAGTAAAAATTCAATTATTGGTAATATTGAAGATATTAAACCAATTAAAAAATTTAAAAAGCAACAATTTAATGGGTCGATAAAAGAAGAACAAGATAAAATTTTTTCAGGTGATCCAGTAAATTCATTATTTGGTAGTATAAAAGGTATATTATCTGACACTCATAATGAATATGAAACTATTATAAATAATAAACAAGAACAAATTAAATTATTAAATGAACAATTATTTAATACAACATTATTAACTACAAATAACAAATTTTTAAATAAAAAGATAAATGAAAATTTAATTACTTTAGATAATTTAAAATTACAAATGTCAAATATAACTGAAAAATTAGAATTTTTGAAGAAAGAAAAAAGTAATGACGACGACAATGACAATGAAACAAAAAACAATGAAACTAATGATAAGGATATTGACAGTGATAAATTTGATGCTGATGAACCATTTAGAATTGATTTACTTTATAATAAATTAATTAATAATGAAGATCCAGTTTCAATTAAATCCAAAATTTTACCAAATTTACCAAATTCAATCATATTAAATGCAAGAATTAAAAGTTATAAAGAATTAAATAAAAATATTGAATTAGAATTATCAAATTTAAAAGATTATAATAATTTAACAAATAAATTTAAAAAAGTTGTTAGTTTTTGTACTGGTGTTGATATTAATGAAGTTGATGAATTATTAGATGGTTTATTAGAAGCTGTTGAAAGTCAACAATAAAGTCAACAATAAGAGATGTAATTAAATAATTTATGTATTTGTATTAGTGTATTATTACCCCGTTCTCCTTATTCACCCTATTCACCTTATTCTCCCTATTCACCTTATTTACCTTATTCACTCTATTCACCTTATTCACCCTTATTCACCTTATTCACCCTTATTCGCCCTATTCACCCTATTCTATTCTACAGCACCGCTTCATTCTTGTCGTTATATATAATATCGTTTTGTTATCCGTTTCACATGGTTATACCAATCCATCAAATGAATTAAGTGAATTCATTATACTTGGATCTAATTTAACTAATTGTTTAAAATCTTCTAAATTTATAGAATCATTTTTATTTTTACCTAATAATTTGAAAAACTTTTCACTTCTTAATTCCGGAGTTTTTTCATCTAATGGTAAAGCAACCATGGAACCAATCATTTTATAAACTGCTTGAACAATAATTAAAATATCATTATAATTAATTAAACCTGATTTATTTTGATCATATAATTTAAAACTCCAATTAATTTTTTGATCAATTGATCCTCTGCTAGTTATTGACAATGCAATTATAAATTCTTTAAAATCAATATAATTAGTTTTATCAACATCGAATACTTTAAATAAATAATGACAATAATCAATTGGATCACCAAATGGGAAAAATTGTTTAAAAACTTTTATAAATTCTTCTTCTGATAATTGCCCAGAGGGACAATCTCTAATGAACCCTTTGTACCATTGTTGTAACTCTCTTTTATCAAAATAAGTAGCTTGTTTTAAAGCTCTTAAATCATCTTTTGATAATTTACTAACTGCTTTACCCATAGTTGTACAAAAACGAGCATCAACAACTTTTTTTTTTCTTTGCTCACCTAGTGCTTGAAATCTTAAACTTTTACAATACTTAAATTTTCAAAATCTTAAACCAACTAATGATTAGAAATACAGCAACCAGTATAACCAGAAGGTTAACGAGTAATAGTTTTAATGGTAGAAGTAGTTTAGGTACTGTTTCTTTAGGTGCTGTTTCTTTAGGTGCTGTTTGTTTAGCTTCTGTGAGATCGCTTGCAAGTAATACCACTGGCAATGCTTATACTAAACGTGAAAATCCAGGATATGATAAAGAGGGTAGAATTAAAATTTTACCAATTAAAAGATCAGGAGAAGATTTGAAAACCATTAGAGCAAGGTTGATTTATCAAAGTAGGAAAAGAGGGATCTTAGAAAGTGATTTATTATTAAGTAGATTTGCCAAAAAATATTTAAATGAATTTTCGTTGGAACAATGTAAAGAATATGATGAATTATTAGATGAACCTGATTGGGATATTTATTATTGGGCAACAGAAAATTATGAAATCACTCCATTACCTGAAAAATGGAAAAATTCAAAAATTTTAAAATTATTACAACAAGAAGCAAAGAATGAAGCTGGTGAAATTTTAAGAATGCCTGATCTTTAAAGAACATTTGATTTTGTATATAGTAAATAAATTATTCCCCTACCCTATACTTTATTATTACTCTACTCACTGTACTCCACTGTAATGTTAGTGTACTTTAGAGGGTGATCAACATCAGCTTTGAGATCAGCTTAAGATCAGGTTTAAGATCAATTTTGGTGGTGAGAAATCTCGCACTCAGCAATGTTCCCTGAATCATTAAAGGGAGATAAAGAAATTTATTCATATTATTTAAGATATAAAGAATTAGAAGAAATCAATTCAATCATTAGTTATTATTGTAAATTAAAAGTATTAGATTTAATATTAAGTAAAAAATTACATAATGATGACAAACTTATTGAAAATTATGTTATTGAATTATTAGATAATACAGAAATGATCAAGAATGGTCAAAGTGAAGGAGATGAAGATGCAGAAGATGTAAAGAAAGTATTAGGTGATAAAAATCTTTCAATTAATGTTGTTTTCAATTTTACATTAAAAATTTATAATCAATGTTTAAATGAATTATCAAATTATAATGGATTAAATAAGACTCAATTAATTTTAAAAATTAAAGCATGTTTAAATTTTTTAAAATTATTTGAACTTTTTAAAAATGATAATGATGAAATTAATTGGATTAAATTAACTAATAATGATAATATTAATAATTATATTGGTTTTGAAAAAATTAATAAAGAGAGATTAAAAATTTTGAAATATAATTTAAGTAAATTAATTAAAGATGAAATTGAAATAAAAGGTGAAGAAAAAGAGTTGGAAGAGTTGGAATTGAATATTGATACAATTGAACCAGAAGAATCTGAATCTAAGGAAGAATCTAACGAAGAATTTAAGGAAGAATTTAAGGAAGAATCACCTTTTAAACTTCCTGACGCACCAACTGCACTTTCAGATATCACTAATAATGATGATATCCCAACATTCATTGATGAATCTAAAGAATCAAATGAACCAAATGAAGAAGTTGATGAAGCTGAAGTTGATGAGAATGAAGTTAAATTACCTGGAGTACCACATATTTCACCATCGCCATCAGATGATTTAAAATTACCTGGAGCACCAAAGTTTTTACCAGATGATGATTTATCACATATAAATAAAGATTCATCAATATTTGTTATCCCCAAGGGAGAAAAGGATAAAAAGGAAGATACACCAGTAAATAAACCGGTAGCAAAACCAGTAACGAAACCAGTAGCGAAACCAGTTAAACTAGAAACCCCAACAGAAGCTAAAAAGCATGAAGAATTAACTAAAGAAAATCTTGAAAAAATATTAGATAAACAAGAAATTATTAGTAAAATTCAAAAATTATGTAAATTTACAATTTCAGCATTAAATTATGAAGATTTTAAAACTGCTGAAAATGAATTAAATGAAAGTTTAGAATTATTAAAATTATTAAAATAGAGATTAAATAAATGGTGTTCCTTCACCTCTTTACTTATCTATCTATTGATACCTTAACTTTAATTCTATTCTGTTCTGTTTGTATTCTGTTGTATATTCTATTGTGTATTCTGTTTGTATTCTGTTTGTATTCTGTTTGTATTCTATTGTGTATTCTATTCTGCAATCTGTTGTGTAATTTCTGTATGATGATGTAGTAGGATGCTCGCTACTTAACCAAATCGTATAATACGAGATCTGTCGGCAGAGAATTAGACAGATACATGCAACTAAAAATGACTATATTACTTAAGTTTATAAGCTACATAGTGTATAGATTATGTAGACTTAATGACCCAAAGGAAATATTTGTGAATATTCTATATTACAAATTGTGAATTTCCCCCTAGATTTAAAGTTTATAATTATTCTCATGGTTAGCATGAAAGTGTTCATAAATTATAGCCTCGTAAATACCATCGACCATAACAACAGCAATTATAACGATCAAATCAAATTTTATTGAATTGACACAGGGTAAATAAGCAAATACAATTGATGATAATAATACTAGATAATTAAATCACTTGCAAACAGTTTAACACAACGTGAACTCTTAGATTAGTTAAATTCTGTAAATGGTAATTACCAATCCAGATTGGGACAGGAAAACAGAAAAACCAAGGCTTCCAAGGCTTTAAAAATTAAGAATCAAGAACTTTAAAAAGAGAAGAAATGGAAAGGAGTTAATGAAAAGGCTGAATTTCAACAGTAACATACCTTTAGTAAAATCACTGTGGAATCACTGTGGAATCACTGTGGAAATCATATAAAACTAAGGTGAGTATTCAGGTTCTCATATACTTCCCCATTGAATTTTTCTCATAATCCACTGTGATGACTTTTAACTTTTCTCTATACACTATAATCTATACACTATTCACTATTCACTATTCACTATTCACTATTCACTATAGATTATAAACTAGTGTGTATGACGTAAATAATAACGGCTAACTAGGACAAACTGTAATATTCAAAATAATAACAAAAATAATAAAATTGGGAAAACTGTAAAAAAATTGGAAAATATTCCCCTAATGGAATCAATTCAAAACAACCTGGAAAATTTTTTAACTTCTGAATTGATAACACCTTAAAGAATAACAAGAAAAAGAAAATTAAACCTTATTCCCCCAGTGTAATCTATACTTATTAACAGTTGTATCTATTTAATATAGAGGTGTAATAGTGATCTATAATATTTTCTGTTCTGCTGTGGTTTGCCCATTCGTTATTTTCCACTGGTTTTTGTGTTCGGTTTTTGATTTCACACTGGTTTTTGATTTCACACTCACAGGGACCAGAGATCAGATCAATTCCAAAATTTTCATTTTTTTTGCGTCGTTGAGATCATTTAAATTTTTTGTTATTGGCGGTTAAGGAGACAATTTTTGAATTTTTTTATATTTATATTTTATTGCCCCCTTCAACCTGTGTTTGTTTCATATTTAGTTGGTTTTAAACTAAATTATTGATTTCATTTATTACTTTCATTTTCAATACCCAACTGTAAATCAATAATCTTTAACATAAAGATCCAAGATAAAAGATAAAACATTAAAGCTGAATACAAAAGAAAACATCAACAAGAGAAAGAAAACATCAACAAGAGATAAAGATAAAGAAAAGATCAACAAGAGATAAAGAGAGATAAAGAGAGATAAAAGATGAACGCTGTTAAGAAAAGATTCACTTCAAGTTCTTCAAATACAAATTTTTCAACTTCCCCAACTAAAGATGAAATTAGATCAAGTTCAAATACTTCATTATCTGATGTTAGTCCGGAATTAGTCCCCATAGTTACTTTATTATCATCTCAAAGTCATAGAAGATATTATGAAGGAATTTTTATGTTATATTATGATTTAAATGGTGATGGTAAACCTGCGGATAGAGAATGGAAAGAAGTTTATGGTATTTTAACTGGTAATCAATTAGCTTATTGGGATGCTGCCAATTTAGCAAATTTTAAAAATAATAATAATAATCCTTCAAGTTTACTAGAATCAACTTCAAAACCAAATTATTTAAATTTTACCGATTCCGTTTATAATGCAATGAAAATTTTACCTGCTGCAAAACAAAATTTAGATAATGTTATAATTGTTTCAACTACTTTAAAAAACAGATATATAATTCAATTTAAATCAATTAATGATTTAAATAATTGGTATTGTTGTCTTAGATTATCAAATTTTGAATATCAATCTTTACAATTAGCTTATACTGGTGCTTTATTATCTGCAAGAGGTTCAAGATTAAGTGATATTAAAACTATTTTAGCTGAAAAAAGATTTGATCATGAAGATTGGGTTAGTATTAGATATGGTAGTGGTATGGCTTGGAAAAGATGTTATGCAGTAATTGAACCTTCTACTTCCAAAAGAGGTGGTAAAAATTTTTTACCTGGTAGAATATTATTTTATGAAAATGATCAAAAAAAGAAAAAATCTTTAATGGCTGTTGTAACTAATTGTTCAGCTGTTTCAGCTGTTTATCCTCAACTGCATTTATTAATTGATCAAAGTACAATGTTAAAATTAGAAGGTTATATAAATTTTAAATCTCCATCAATTTCAACAAAAATTTCCAAGAAAACAATCGACGATTTTAAAAATACTTCAATTTTTCTTATGCCTGAACAACATAGTTCAGTACCAGGATTTGATACATTAATTAGATTTTTGATACCATTATTAGATTCTTTTGGATTATATGGTAGACCGAAAAGATTAAAAGCTGAAAGATCTGATATTGATAGTTTATTATTTGGTTTACCAACTTTACCTCATGTTCATTATTTAGAATTATCAGATTTAATTAATTTCCAAAAAAATTTAGACTTTTTAAATTGGGATATTACAACTTGGAATGAAAATTTTAAAAATTTATTAAAATCAAAAATTGATAATGGTTATGAAGGTTGTGGTAGTTCAAGAGGCTTTGCAGGTGCTTTAAATTCTTTAAATTCTCCAATGACTCCAAATTCTTCAACTTTCCAATCTTCAAATCAAGCAAGATTTTCACCTGAAAAGAAAAATAAACAACTTCCTTCAGTTAGTACTACTAATGGTACTGTTGGATCTGGTTATGGGCAACATAATGGTAGTAATACTAATTTAGATAGTGGTAGAAATGCTTCAAATCCAGTTAGAGGTTACCCAGTAAATGAATCAATGATACCACCAACAACAACAACTGCCGCTGGAGCAGCAGTTGGAGTTGGAGCTGATGGTATGAGAAACTTTTCAAGTGGATCAGTTGTACATAATCCAAATGCTAAGAATGTTAATAATTTAACAATTAATCCATCAACTAATCTTTCACCAAGTCCTGAACCAAATTATATTTCAAATCATCATAAATCAATTGAATTATCTGATATTTATCAAAAATATCAAGATATTAAATCGCCATCAGATCAATTTAATATTGATAGAAATAAAATATTAAATGGTTCATATGAAGAATTAAATGAAGATGAATTACCTGAAAATATTCGTAAAATTAATTTATCAGAAAATATGTACCCTAAAAATGATAATGAATTATTTAGTGAAGATGATGATGATGAAGCTGAAAGTGATAGTTTAAGTGGAAGTGATAAATTTGATTCAAGAAATATTGGATTACATAACAATTCAAATAATAATTTAAATTCATCAAATTCTAATTCAAATTTAGTTGTTCCAACTCCATATAATAATAGAAATAGTTCATATTCATCAGTTCAAAGTCCAATGACTCAATATAATGAATTTAATGAAAATTTTTCATCAGTTATTTCACCTAAAAATGAAAAGATTTTATCAAATTTAAATCCAAGTTCAAATTATAATATTGGACAAGGTCAAACTGGCCATGGCCATGGTGGTAATTTTTCAGATTCTGATCCTGAGTCTCCTCCACCTCCTCCACCTCATGTTACTTCATCTCCATATAAATCAAGTGGTAGAATTCATAAACCAAATTATATTAGTAGTCCAAATTCTTCTCAAAATCAATTACCTAGTTTTAAATCTGATGATTTAGATAGTTCTCCTCCAAAACAATATCAACAACAATTTCAACATCAACCACCACCACAACAATCACAACCTCCACCACCTCAACAACAACAACAATATCGTCCACAACAGCAATCTCAACCTCAACCTCAACCTCAATCATCACAACCACAACCAAGTCCTTATCAAAGACAATACCAATCTCAACCACCTCCACCTCAACAACAATCACGTCCACCTCAAGCTCCATTAAGTAAACAATCTTATAATAATCCAAATACTTATCCACCTCAACAATCACAATCATCACAATATCGTCCAACGAATCAAATGTCATCAATGAATTCAATGCCATCAATGCAATCAATGCAATCAATGCCACCACAATCAAGACCAATGAATCAACCTCCTCCTCCGCAACAACAACATCAACAACAAATGAATCAACATCAACCTCACAGACGTCCACCACAAAATTACGGTGTCCCACCATCTTCAAGTTTTAATTCTGGTGTTCCACCATCAAGTTTCAATTCTGGTATCCCACCATCAACTTCATATAGTTCAAGACAACAACCTCAACAACAATCAGTTCCACCACCACATCAACAACAAAGACCATCACAACAACCACAAAATATGAGAAATTATGGTGGTAATCCTGGTCAAGGACAATACCAATATCAATATCAAAGTAATGGTAATTATCCACCAAATCAACCACCAAATCAACAAATTCAACAAAATCAAAATCAAAATCAAAGATCTAATCCTTATACTAGACATTATTAGATCGTGTACCATAAATGTATACCCCTTTATATGTAAACTTATTATATCATATATATTATCTTGTGATTCTTTCTCTATATCTCATATTGTCTCTTGATTTTAATATTGGACCTAGAATCTATTAAAGTCAATATCATGATTATTGTCAGAGTTATAGATGAGCTCACTAATTACATATATTAACAAGCTAAATTACATAAACTATTTACGTTATTGGGCTAAACTCTTTGTAAACAATTTTTAGGAGCCATACCAATTTTACCAAATTCATTACGGACTAAACACCAATCGTCTTTATGAATTTTTAAAATTTCAATCATTTCACCAGTATTTAAATTAATTTCATCAGTTAAATTTTTTTTAAAATTTCTAATTACTTTAAATTTTGAATCTTCAATTGGATTTTCCATTTTAATTAAACTTGGTAATTTTGGAATTTTTGGTAATCTTTTTTCCTTATAATCATTATTACTATTACTAATTGTTGGAGTTGGATATTTTGAAGAATACTTTGATGAGCTTGAACTATCCTTATTATAAACTTCAGCTTTTCTACCTTCTCCAAAAACATTAACATTTTGTGGTTTAGGAGTTCGTGGTGTAAATGGTTTATTTAGATTAAATCTTTTTAAAAATAATGGCAGAATTGTATGTCCTTCATCTTCAAAATAATTACCATCACCATCTCCTTTTTCTTCTTCAATTTTACCAATTCTACTAAATCTATTAAAAAATGCAACTGATTCTCTTTTAATTTTTTGTGGTACTGACATAAATCTAATTGGGGTAGTAATACCTTTACCAGCACCCCCATTCTCATTACCTTTATCATTCCCATTACCATCACTATTAGTAGTTGATCTTGATTTTTCAGCGTCGTATCCATAGTCATCACCCTTTTCAATATCTCTTGATGGTTTATGTGGTACATACTTTTGAAGATAGGGATTATGGGATTCATCAAATGATGAAAATCTATTATCATTAGATGGTAAAATTGGTTCAATAGTTTTCTTCTTTTGTTTAAAATAATACCATGATCCAGTAACAATAATAATTAAAACTAAAAAACCAACAGGAATTCCAATTGCTAACCCCATAGCTGAACTATTTTTGGATGAAATTGATTTACTTGATAATTCATTAGTTGGTAAATCAGTTGATGAAACACTACTTGAAGTTGATTGATTTGATTCTGTTGGCGGTGTTGATGTAGATGATGATTGTACAACAAATGTAGTTGGAACATGAGTGGAAACAGGCAGTGAAGTTTTTGAAGTTGTAGTGGTACTTTTCGTAGCTTTTAAAACAGTTGGCAATAATGTGGTTGGAGCAGCAGAGGTTGATAAAGTGGTAGTTGATAAGGTGGTAGTTGATAAGGTGGTTTGAGTTGAAACTTGAACTACTGAAACAGTAGTAACTTGTTTAAAATTTGAAAAATTTTCCATTGTTTTAGTAATTGTAAAAGTGATATAAAATGTGGTATCAAAATCCATAAAGTAAAAGGGATATCTTGGACTTTTATAGTTTTCATTGTGGTAGTCAATAAGTTTTGAAATCTGTTTCAGATTTTGTTTCAGATTCGCATCCGGGTAACACTGAAGAAATACCCCCTTAACATCAAATTTTAGATCATTGGAAGGTATAACACATTTAATTCTATAGTTATGGTTATATTACATGTTCAATATTGTCCTTATTGTACTGTTGATATTTTTGATATTTTTTTTGGTTAAAAAATCTCTATTTTTACAAAACTTAATTCAATTATATCAATTCTGCAAGAATCAAAAATAGAAGAAAAATTACATCATTATTTTTTTAAATGAAGAGACGAAGAAATAATATTTAAACTTATATGAACTATAAGAAGTAATCTAAGTCACTCCACCACGAACTGAAAAGAAATTTCCAAGTTTTAAAAGAAGATCTTAAAGCGTGCTAGACTTTGAAAACACTCAATCTCACACAATCTCACACTCATACTAACTAATTTTTTCAAAAATTATAATCCTTGTAAACCTTTAATTAATTCCAGTTGTTTTTCATTTAATTCATTATTTGAATCATTACCATAATTTCTTAAATCTTTTAAAACAATATCTTTTAATTTATCAAAATAAACTTCTTGTAATAAATTTCTAATATTATATTCAGAATTTTCAATTAATTGACCTAAATTAATTAAATGGAAAGTTTCTAAATTAGTTTCATTATTGAAAACTTTATTTGATTCATATTGTCTTGTTAAATTACCTGAACATTTTAATTTCCCATTACCTAAATTTAATATAACGGTACTTGTTAATTTATAATTAAATGAATTATTATTATTTGGTAAAACTTCAAAAACATGAATTGAATCCCATTTACCTTCACCATTATCAATTTCCTTTTTAAACAATACAACACCAGCAAATTCATTTAATGAATTTTCATCTTCAGTATCCCATAAATAAACTGATGAAATTCCTGAATTTTCATAATATAAATCTCTATAAATATCAAAACTTTCATTTGCTTTAATTTCTAATTGTCTTAAATTATTAGATGGGAATGGAGTTTCATCATCAATTTCATTAATTGGATAATATTTATTTGACCATGGTGATCTAAAATTATCACCATCTCTATTATAATCACAACAAAGATAATCTTTATTAGTTGATTTATCTTTCATTAATTTTAATGGGATATCAACTGATGTTAATAAATCTTGAGTCAATTCAGTTTCTCCATCATTTTGTAATATGGTACAAATGTCATTTAAATTTTTTGATATTTGTTTAGGATCTAATTTCCTTAATAATGTTAATGAAGAATCAAATTTGTCCATAGTGGAAAGGTTGATTTTCTCAATTTTGAGATCATGGAAGTTTTGAGGTTTAGAAATTATCACCAACTTTACTGACTTCTTTTTTTAATTGGATCCTAGAACGGATATACTTAACAGATGACACTGAAAGACCAATAACAGATAAAACCGATTGACTACTAAGCTTTTATAACAATTTTTCAGAGTTTTTTTCTAATTGATCTAGATAGCAGAGATTAGTATAGCTTATCGATTCTCGTACCGTCAATTGATCCCAGATATTCAGTGATATTGAGTCAACTGGATTCAATTGGTATTATACTCTGATTACACTTCTAACTGTTATGTCTAACTGTTATGTCTGTAGTCATATAACTTGAAATCTCTTTATGATTAGTAGTTAAATCTTTCGGTTTAAATCTCTTTTGGTGATAACTAAAATGGGACGAGGATTAACACTTGGATGGTGTGGTGATAGGTCTGGCATGGGTCTGGCATGGGTCTGGCATGGGTCAGGGATGGGACTGGGATGGGTCCAGCGGTGGGTCCAGAGGTGGTACGGTGATGGTACGGTGATGGCAGTAACAACAGGTGCGGTGCTAAATTTGAGACCGGGTGGTAGCAGCCAGAACGACGCGTAGAACGAGTTGGCAAAGATGACGAATAAACATCGACGTAAAATTGAGAACAGTATTTGAGAAACCCTCTCAACGCACAAAAAAAATTTTTCACCAACTGAAAAAAGTTAAAGGGAAACTATCAAAAAAATTTTAATTTTAAATTAAATTAACTAAAATTAAATTAAAATGTCCCGTTTCTTTGTTAAATATGATTCTGATTCATCATCAGAAGAAGAAGATTTACTTAGTTCTGAAGAAGAAGCATTAGTATCATCTCAAGAAGAAGAAGATGATAGTGATTTTTTTCAAAATGATTCAGATGATTCAGATGAAGATTCAGATGAAGAAGCACCAAAAGGTCCAGCTTATTTTTTAAAGAGTAAATTTACTAAAGGTGGTGATTCAGATTCAGATTCTGATAGTGATGATGATAGAAGAATTGTTAAATCAGGTAAAGAAAAATTATTTGATGATATGAAAGATTCAATTGAAAAATTAAATACTGCTAAAAGAATTAATAATTGGATTAATTCATTAAATGAATTTGATAAATTAGGTAAATATTTAATTAAATGTAATCAACAAAATTATGGTGCACCAAATTTTTATATAACTACTTTAGGTGATTTAGAAGATTTTATTAATGAAGTTGCTTTAAATAATGAACAAGATAAGAAAAAAATTCCTGCTGATCAATCAAGAGCTTTTAATACTTTAAGACAAAGATTAAAAAGATCAATTAAAGAATATCAATCTTTAATTGATTTATATAAACAAGATCCTGAATTATTTGAACAAGAAGAATCAGTTGAATTAATTAAAAGATCTGAACTTAATGAAGAATTAAATAATAATACAATTAATAATAATAATAATATTAATGATTCAAATAAAATATTAAGTCCAGTATTTTTCACTTTAAAACAAATTAATGAAAGTAGAGGTAAAAAAAATATTGATAAATTTGAACAAATTCAAAATTTAGAAGAATTATTACAACAAATTAAAGATGAAACAAAAGGTGATAATCATAAAAAAGTTTTTGAATTAATTTCAATTTATCAAATGTTAATTTCAATTAGATTTGATGCTTCATCAAATCAAAGTTTTATGCCATTTGATCAATGGCAAAAAAATTTAATTGATATAAATAATTATTTAAATTTATTAGAATTAAATTTTGATGATTATAGAGTTAGTGAATTTGGTAAATCAACTGATGATATTGATATTGAACCAGAATCAAATGAAAATGGTATTAAAATTATTTATGGATCAATTAGTTCATTAATTGAAAGATTAGATGATGAATTAATTAAATCTTTACAAAATACTGATCCTCATTCAATTGAATATATTCAAAGATTAAAAGATGAAAGTAGTATTTATAAATTAATATTAAAAGGTCAATTATATATTGAATCAACTACTCCAGAATCTGATAGAAAATCAAGTGAAGGTTATCATGATCAAGTTAGTAGAATTGTTTTAAAAAGATTAGATCATTTATATTATAAACCATCACAATTAATTGAATCAAATGAATTAGAAGCATGGAAAGATTTCCCAGAAAATATTGATTCAAAAATTGTTTTAAGAGGTACAAAACCATTAGAAATTATTAATTTATTAGTTAATTATTTAGGTAAAAATACTAGTAAATTATTTAGTGAAAAGGCAATTTTAAGTCAAATTTATTATTTAGCAAATAATAATGATTATGAAAGTGCTAAAAAATTATTTTTATCATCACAAATTTATTCAACAATTCATAATTCTGAATCTTCATTACAAATTATGTATAATAGATCATTAGTTCAATTAGGTTTAAGTGCATTTAGAGCTGGATTAATTGAAGAAAGTCATCAAGCATTAAATGAAATTGCAAATTCTCAAAGATTAAAAGAATTATTAGGTCAAGGTTTTAGTAATAAATTCCCAAGTCAAGCAACAACAACTGAAAGACAAAGATTATTACCTTTCCATATGCATATTAATTTAGAATTATTAGAATGTGTTTTTATGACTTCATCATTATTAATTGAAATTCCTGCTTTAGCCGTTTCAAATAATTCAGCAAAAGATTCAAAACATAGAAAATCTCCAATTAAATCATTCAAAAGTAAATTAGAATTTCATGATAAACAATATTTTACTGGTCCACCAGAAAGTATTAAAGATCATATAATTCATGCTTCAAAAGCTTTACAAAAAGGAGATTGGTTAAAAGCTTATGAATTATTATCATCAATTAAAATTTGGAAATTATTCCCTGATAATAATCAATTATTATCAATGATGAAAAATCAATTACAAATTGAAGGTTTAAGAACTTATATTTTTACTTATAAATCAATTTATTCCAAATTATCAATTTCTTTATTATCTGATAAATTTAAATTAGATAATTTAAAAGTTATTGAAATTTTAACTAGAATGATTCAAGTTGATGATATTGTTGGTAATTTAAATGATGAAAAAACTTTTATAAATTTTGTTAGTAATGAAACTCAAAGAACTAAATTACAAGAATTAGCAATAATAATGAAAGATAAAATTAATATTTTAACTGAAAAGAATGAAATGACTGCTTCAAATGGTCGTGGTAGAAAAAATCAAAATCAATATAAAGATCAAAATAAACAAAAAGAATCTAATGAAGCTAAAGAATCAACTGAACAACATCAACCTCCTGCAGCACAACCTCAAGCACAATCTGAAGATCAACAGCAATCGGAAGCTGGTCAAAAATCAGCTCAACCAACTCAAGAACAATCACAACCACAACCACAACAACAACAATCACAATCAACTCCACAACCAACCCAATCACAACCACAACAAACTTCTCATGCTAAAGATACCAATGAAGAAGTTAATAAATTTAGATACGCCAGCGTTAATTCTAATAATGATGAATTTCAACCTTTACCATAAATAATGAATTTTTAATTTTTAAGGTTAGAGACTAACTGCCCAAATCAATAAAAGTAAAATTAATTTAGAGAAAAAAAAAGTTAACATAAAACTATAGTACTATAAATAGACATATGACATGGTCACCATAGTCCATTAAATACACAATAATTTTGAAACAATTCTGTTTACTCTTACCACTCTCTAGCTCTGCTTATATCTTTCTCTACACTTATAATTTTTGATCTCATCGCAGTCGCAGAAAATTCTCAAAAGAAATTGTTTAAGACTTAATCTAATGCCAGTTGAAGATAAGCAAATAAATGAACTGGTAAGGGAAACCAAACCAGAAAAGAAAATAAAACTTTCTGCATTATGTGAATTATGTCATGGCCGTAAAGCTGTTATGAAAAGACCAAAAAATTTACAAAAATTATGCAAGGAATGTTTTTATAAAGTATTTGAAACTGAAATTCATAATACTATTACTGATGCAAATTTATTTCAACCAGGTGAAACTGTTGCTATTGGAGCATCAGGTGGTAAAGATTCTACTGTTTTAGCTAGTATTATGAAAACTTTAAATGAAAGATATAATTATGGTTTAAAATTAGTTTTGTTATCTATTGATGAAGGGATTATTGGTTATAGAGATGATTCATTAGATACGGTTAAAAGAAATCAAATTCAATATGATATGCCATTAGAAATTATTTCTTATAAAGAATTATATAATTGGTCTATGGATGAAATTGTTGCTTGTTCGGGTATGAGAAATTCATGTACTTATTGTGGAGTTTTAAGAAGACAAGCATTAGATAGAGGTGCTGATAGATTGAATATTAAACATATTGTAACTGGTCATAATGCTGATGATATGGCAGAAACTGTTTTAATGAATATATTAAGGGGTGATACTAAAAGATTAGAAAAATCAGTTTCAATTTTAACTGAATCGGCAGATTCTCCAATTAAAAGATCAAAACCATTTAAATATACTTATCAAAAGGAAATTGTATTATATGCACATTATAAAAAATTAGATTATTTTTCAACTGAATGTAGTTATGCACCTGAAGCTTTTAGAGGTACAACTAGAGAATTATTAAAAGCATTAGAATCAATTAGACCTTCAATTATTATGGACATTATTTATAGTGGTGAACATTTTGAATTAAAAAGAAAGAAGCAAACTGTAAGTTATAAATCATCTAAAAAGAAGCCAACAGCAAATGAAAATGAAAAAGAACAAGAACAAATAATCAACCCTGATGGTACAATTTCTTTAAACAAAAGTTTTGTTCAAAGTAATAAATGTGAAAAATGTGGTTATTTATCATCAAATAGAATATGTAAAGCTTGTGTATTATTAGGTGGATTAGAAGCTAATAGAGCAAAAATTACTTTAGATAATGATGTATCAATTGAAGGTGCTGCAAAATTAACTAAAACTTTAGAGCATTTAAGTTTTTAAAATTTAACCCAAAAAAAAGGGGGAAATTTAATTTATTAATGCTTATTATGATAGATATGAAATAAACGGGATATTTAACTTACAGGTTCCTATAATGATTTTTTCAAATCTCTTGATAGTCTTGATGTCTTTGATTTTGTGTAGTATCACCGATCTCTTACACCGCGAAAAATAAAAAAAGTCCTGACGCGTAATAGAAGGTATTCAAGTATGGATTATTCACAAGAAGGTGGTTTTGATAACCAAGATACATCATTCCAACAAGGTAGTTCTCAACCAAAAGGACAAACCAGACAATCAGTTACTCCTGTTACTATTAAACAAATTAATGAATCTACTCAACCAATTCCTGATGGAGAATTTGAAATTCATAAAGTTGGTTTAAATATGGTTTCATTTATTGGTGTTCTTAGACAAGTTGAAGATAGAAAACTGGCTGTTACTTTAACTTTTGAAGATGGAACTGGTACTATTACTGTTCGTAAATGGATTAAAAATGAAGATCTTGCTTCCGAAGAACTTGCTAAATATGAAGCACTTAAAGGTAAATACGTTCAAATAGTTGGTTCATTAAAAACTTTTAATGATAGTAAAAATGTTCAAAATGCTACTATCTTTCCAATTGAAGATCATAATCAAATTGTTTACCATTATTTACAAGCCATTTCAATTCATATTAAAGCACAAGGTATTACTGCTCCAAAAGATAATAAAAATGATTTATTCGTTTCAGAAGGTAATCAAGGTAAATCAATTGATGACCAAGTTTATGATTTCGTTAGAGTTCATTCATCAAATATGTCTGAAGGTGTCCCAGTCCAATTTATTGCTCAACAACTTAATATTACTGATGTTCAAGCTGAAGAACGTTGTTTACATTTAGTTGAAACTGGTAGAATTTATGCTGCTTACGATGAATCAGCTTATTTAGCTGTTTATTAGTTTCAGTATTAATGCAATTTAAATATCTGTTAATGGTCAGAGTGTTATATATATATATATAAAGAAGAAAAAAAAGTTTAATACACGGGTATATATTTTTTATAATGCTCTATACTAATCAATCTAAACTAATCAATAGTCGATAATAAGTCAATATTCATAGCAGCACTTTGGTCTTTTGAAGAAGTTGCACAGAAAAATGCATCCCATAAATCAGAATTTGAAACGGTTTCCCCTTCACCTGCACCTTTTTGAACCATTGCATCAATACCTCCACCTTTTACTAAAGTTAACGATTCCGCTGCAGTTAAATCTTTATCTTCAGGGGTTGCCAAACGTTTACTTTCAGGTTCATCCCCGTCCTCATTAGAACTTGAATCTTCTTCATCATTCCTCGTTCTCTTTTTACCATTTCTACGTTCAGCCTCTGGATCAGGGGTAACCGAACTACTTTTATGTAAATATTCTAGACGCTTATTAGTTGATAATAAAGTAATACTCTCTTCAACAGTATTTTCAATTGCAAACATCCAAACTGTAGTAATCTTTGTTTGACCAATACGATGAATTCTTGAAATTGCTTGTAATTCTAATGATGTGTTAACTAATGGTTCACACAAGAAAATATGAGTTGCATTAATTAACGTTAAACCAGAAGCTTGAGCTTTTGCGTTTAATAAGAAACAAGTAATATTACTATCAGGTTTCTTAAATTCTTCAACACTATCATATTTAGATTTACGACGACCACCACCAAATTCTGGAGTTAAAGTACCATAAGCAGCTAAATAATTAATATTTGCACTCTTAAAAGCTGTAGCTAAAATATAGAGTAAATCTTGCCATTGACTGAAAACAACAATTTGAACTTTTGGATCTTTATCTTTTAAATATAAAACTTGTTTTACGATCATATCAACTTTTGATGAATAAGATGCCCTTAAAGTTATTTGTTTAACTGAATCAATAATATCATTATCAACATTTTTATAAATTGAAAATAAATTTTTATGTTTCTTTCTCATTTCGGGATCATTTTCATCTACTTTTTTAGCATTTAGATTTGGTACATAACGAGTAAAATTATGAACTGAACGTGGTGTAACATGATTTTTACAAACTGGACATTTGTGATTCTGTCTTAACCAATGATCTAAGCAATCTTTACAAAATTTATGACCACAGAATGTAAGGGATCCAATAGTTATCTGAGAAATACAAATAACACACTTATTTCTTTCATCATTTTCATCATCCTCAGTAGACTGATCAACATTTCGAATTACAGTAGCTTGATCCGGTTCTTCCTTATTTAAATTACTCAAATACCTAAATCTTGCAATTGATCTGTCTAAACCTGAGTTTGATTTCTCAATACTCTTCTTAAATCTATCATAAATAGAGTTAACTCTATAACTATTCATCTCAGTAATATCTAATCTAAATTCTGGAGGTTTAACACTATCACTAATCTGTTGTAATTGTTTAAAATATTCAACTCTTGCATTGAAGACAAAATTACATTGATTTCCTAATTCTTTTTGAATCAAAACATTAGATAATCTTTGATTATCAAATATAACTGATAATCTTGATGATATTTCAGAAAAAATATTTGATTCAACATCCAGATGACTGTTAATATTACTATTCTGAGACCTTTCATCTTTTAAATCATTTTCGAGGGACTTAAATTCATGAATTAAATCATTAAATGAATGTTTTGATTTTGGTTTATAAGTTGTCCTTGTAGATTCTAATTCTCTTAAAAAATCTAAATTATTAATACCTTGCATTTCAATATCAATTGCTTCTCTGTCAGCACGTTTATTATTCGAAACTTTAACAGTTGTATCTTTACCATTTAATACTTCAATTCTATCAAGTAATAACTTATTAAGTAAATGAAGATAACAAGAAGCTTTATCTTGACTTTCAATAGATTTTTCATATTCTTCACCATTTGGATCTTGATCAGTTGCTAATAAAGGTGATGATAATATTTCAATTAATTGTTGCATCCAATCATTAATAATTTCAGCCTGTTTATTTAATTGCATCACTAAACTTTTAACTTTATCCATAAAAAATTTAACTTTCATATTAACAATACTATTTTCAAATTCATCAATTTTAATAGTTGGTAAAGATTTGAATAATTTTTTTGACGTTTTAGGTAATAACAATATTCCATCATCAACGAAACTTACAGGCCTAGAATTTTCACGTCTTTTAAATCTAGTTAAAACTGCTCTTTCTACAGCTATAATTGAACTTTCTAAAATATGAGTTCTAATTTTTTCAGCAAATGAATAATAACTTTGTTCAACAAACTTTAATTTTTGGAGTTCAATATTATCAGTATTTTCAGGATCTGTAGATGGTTTGAAATCCTTTAAAATACCTTCAGCATCAAGGGTAGGTACTTTGACTGATTTATTAATAAGTAATTCAGAAATTAAACCCGGATTGAAATCTTTTTTAATTTCCATTTCAGGTAAGTTAACTTTATACCTGTCTATTTTAGCCCTATATTCTTCATCATAATGTTGGAAAATTGATGATGCTAGAAGGAAATAACATTTATGTAATAAAATATACCATTGTCTTAACCTCTGCCTTGAACTTTTAATTGATTCATTAAGATCCTGAGCTTCTCTGTATGATCTATCACTTAATTTACTTAATTTAGATCTCTCAATTTCATCTTGATCTTCATCGTCATCAGCTAATCTAATACCTTCACCAATTCCACCACTCGAATTCGAACTTCCATTTAAACCACGAACTCTATTCAGATTTGTGTCGAGATAGAGCACGTCTGGGATTTCATCATCATTTTCACCATCATCTACATCTACAATTTTATCATTTAATAAATCATTATACCTTTTAACAGATCTATTTAATAGAACGTAAACTCTAACAATGATAATTTGAATTAAATCTGAAATATATTCATAATATTGTTTACTCTTTTCCGGTAATAATACAAATTCTAATAACTGAGCAAATTCAAGATAATCACCAACGAGACTTCTTTCGGTATTAATAACATCATTAATTGCCCTTTCTGACATATCTTTTAAAACATCAATTAAAGTTTTTAAAGCTTCAATGGATTTACTAGTACTCAAATATTTATCTCTTAATTCACTCCTTGAATACTGATAATTTCTTGATCTATATCTTTTAATATTTAAACTTAATTTACCAATTTGAGGATTACCACACACTTGTCTTAATTTAACTAACCATTGTTTCATAATTGAAATAATACTTGGAGTAGGTAACCAATCGTCAACCGCTGGACTACCATTAGCATCTAAACAAATAGCTGATAAACATTCTTCAAGTAATTGATTATAATTTTCTTGCTCCACTGGGGTGAATGGGATAGTCATTAATACTCTATGTTGAGCAGGTAATTTAATATCATCATGAACCATTGATTTTGTATGTCTAAGACCTATTTTCGACCATAGTCTAATAAAATCACCAATATTATTAGGATTTTTAACTAATGCTTCCCAACTCATTTTACCAAGCTCACCAATAAATGGGTAAATTTTTAAAAATACTAAAACAGAATGTAAATCATCAAGATTCTTCTTAATTGGAGTACCACTAACCCCCCAGCTATGATAGCGTGGAATTAATGAAGCAGATTGGAAAGTACGAGAAACTTTTGACAGAACCATTTGAACTTCATCTAAAACAACTCTCCAAAATTGTAATAACATAATAGGGGATTGATAATCTTTACTCACAAGACTTGAATCTGCTAATTTATTATGGTTTAAAACTAATTCAATTTCATCTTGTAATGCTTTTTCATAATCAGTAGATTTTTGGCCATCATTAGTTGTTTCATTTGCAATTTTAGGTTTTTTAACATTTATAAGGGAAAGTTGAAAATAACTTTGAAAATCTTCTAAATGTTTACTATGACTACTAGGCCTACTACCATTTGAACTATCGCCATCTTCATTACCATTACTACTAACAGCTCTATTTCTTCCATAACCCTCAGAATCATCATCTGAGTAATATCCACCTCTGTTATTTTCATTATCATTATCATCATTGGATTCTGGTTCATTTGAAGCAAATTCATTATATGAAAGTTCACGTAAATTTTCAGGCCTAGCCTTACGTTTAGAACTTCTTGTTAAATTATTTTTTGACGAATATAAAGCATAATCTAATTCTTTACCAAGAACTGCATAAGTAGTGAAAACAATATCAAACATTTTAAGATAATTAGCAATAATTTTTGCATTATTATTAAATTTTGGATATTTATCAAGACCACCATAAACTGTAACAGCTAATGAAGGAGCTAATCTTTTAACTTCTGTAACCCATTGTTTTAAAATAGAATCAGGAGCAATAATTAAAGTAGTTTTAGCTTTAATAACAGGTTTAAAATCACCAAATTGACGTAATTGTAACGGTATAACTTCATCAATTTCATCAATATGTCTTGGATTTAATAATGTTAATGATACAACTTCAACAGTTTTACCTAACCCCATTTCTTCAGCTAATAAACCTCTACCTGGAATTGTTTTAGGTAAAGTTATATTATTATAATAATTAATAATATATTGATACATTGTATTATATTCAATCAAATTAGCATTATATTTATTATACCAAAATGGTTCATTGTTGAAATAAACTCTTTCCCAGCCGAATACTAAAGTATTTAAAACTTTTAATAATTTACGATCAGTATCAACATTTAATTCATTATTTTTAATTTTATTAAGAAATTCATTAGTAATTAATTCAATTGGTTCACAACGGTTAGTATCCCAATTATATCTAACACTTTCTTTATTTAATAACCAATTAACAGTTTTATTTTGAAATCTTAAAAGACTTGTTTCTAATTCAGGAATTTCAAGATTATTAGGTTGTGGTAGACCCGTAGCGGTTTTTGACATTGAATTATAAAAAAGTTGAGCTCCAGTATCTTCATTAACTAAATCTAAAATTTCTTCACTTGAACCAGGAATTGGATTTGGTTTAATATGTGGTAGAATAACTTTATTAATTTTATTAGTAACTATACTTGGGAAAGTTTGATTTACTGAACAACCAAAATTTACTTTATATTTGATAGTAGTAGTCAATGTTTTATCAAAAGGATTAATTTCAAATTTAACAACTGGTCTAGAAATTTCAAGGGTATTTGAAGATTTATTATGTGCCACATTTAATATACTAATTTCTTCATGAAGGAATTGTAAATTTCTTTCATCTTGTTCACTACTTTTTTCATCTTCAATTACTTCACCATAAGAATTAAGATTATTACTTAAATCATAACTTGCCACTAACGAAGCTTTTAATTTTTGAACTTTATTATGCCTAATATTTAAAATACCATTAAAACACACAAGTTTACAACTATAAAGTGTAGTACGATATATACCATCACTCGAAGGTGTTAACTTTAATTTTGGAATATTTGTAAGTTCATTAGTTAATTTAACTTCTCTATTAATAACTTCGATATAATTTCTATATTTTACCAGTAATGGATTCATTTCATCATCTTCTGGTTTAATAATGTGATACATCTCATTAATTTTATTAAATAATGAATTTTCAATAACTAAATTACCATTTACATCAACTCTTCTGGTTTTCTTATTGGAATTTCTAACTTCTTCCGGATGTGAAATCGAATCCAATTTACCTAATAATTCATAATCAACTTGAATTAAAGGTTTATTAAATTTTATAGAATCTATCATAATCCCTTTGATCTGAAAATTTCCCGCACACCTTTTTTTATCTAGATAGATAAATAAAAGAAGAGCTGTCACGGGAACACACCAAAAATGCGGTTTTGTGTTTGAAAAACCCTTTTTTTATAAGAGATTACAAAGTGGCAAGACATTACAAAGTTGCATCTTTTAGCGTTTGTGGTTAGAAATCTATTAACAAATATCTATTAACAATATAATCATAACGACGTGAATCTATCAACTACATAAAAATGAAATAAAACCATATAAGTTTTTGTCTTTTCCTTTCTTCTTGGCTCCTACAATTTTTTGTTACTTATTTTCTTAATCCTGACTTCATTACCTTTCAAGAAGGAACTAAAACTACTTTATTCTTTCTTCTTTCTAATATAGAAGCACCTCCTAAATTCAATTCAAATCCATTATTATTTAATTCTTTTGGAACTTTAGGTACTGGATTAACTTTTTGATGATGAAGACCATAATTTGAATCCACTACATGTCCAACATTATCAACTAATTCTTCTTCTTCATCTTCTTCAACCAATTGGTCAAATTGTGGGTTATTTACTAATTTAGATTCTTCGGCTGTTCTATGTACCGCTGTCGATATATCAAAGGCATCACGAAGGGCAACAGCAGCAGGTGAATATAATTCATTACCATATTTTGCATATTTTTTATTTGATTGAATTGGATGAGATGATGATGATGAACCACCAATTGATGATGATCCATTAATTGATCTATTTGCAATTAATGAAGAACCGGTCTTTAATTTTGGTGGAGCCATACTACTATTATTACTTGAAGCTTTTCTAATCCATGGATCTTTTAAAAATTCATCAATTGTATAACGTCTTGAAGGATCAACAGTTAATAATCTTGAAACACAATATTTAGCTTCTTTACTAATTTCATCCCACCAAGGTGATAAAAATGTATATTCACCTCTTGCAACTTTTTCAGTTAAAATATCAATTCTTTCATCATAAAATGGTGGGAAACCACATAATAAAGTATATAATACACAACCAATTGCCCACATATCAACTTCTTTTGAATATCTTTCATCTCTAACAATTTCTGGTGCAGTATAACCAACAGTACCACAAGGAGTTTTAGTGTTATGTTCCCAAATTTGTTTCAGTAATCCAAAATCAGCAACTTTAACAACACCTATAGTACCACCACCTAATCCAGCAGTAAATTCACCTTCATCTAATTTTGAAGGATCATCTGATTTTCTTAATTTTGATGAAGGATTTGATGAAGGTTTAAAATCAATTGGATAATATAATAAATTTTCAGGTTTTATATCTCTATGAACAATACCAACTTCTTCATGTAAATATCTAATAGAATTAGCAACTTGAATAATTATATGACGACTTAAATCTTCTGATAAATAAGTAAATTTAACAATTGCCAGAAAAATTTCACCACCTGAAACCAATTCTTGAACAATATAATAATAAGGTTCAGAATCAATAAATTCAATAAATTTAACAATATTTGGATGATTTAATTGTCTCATTATTGTAACTTCTTTTAAAACTGATTGTTTTTGAACATTATCCATTTGAAATTTTCTTAAAATTTTAATTGCAACAAATTTACCTGATGGTAAATGTTCAGCTTTATAAACAATTGAAAATGCTCCTTCACCTAATTGTTCCATCACTTTATAATTATCTAAATTTGGGTATTTAACTTTTTGTTTTTTAAGAATATTTTCTTGTTCAACAATATGAGTGGCATAAGTCATATGATCACCATTACCATTTACATTTCCATTACCATTTACATTTCCATTACCATTTAAATCATCACCATTACTTTGTTGAATATTGTAATTATTATAATTATCAAAGTCATTCGGTACTTCATTAAAATCATTTGGCTCGATTAAACCATCTTCTGAAGCCATTCCAGCTAAATTAGTTGAAGAATTTTTAATATGAGAAGTTTGTAAATCATGTAAATCTGACATTGAAAGCTTTCCAGCATTCTTACCTGTTCTAATAAATGCCTTTAAATTCTCAAACATCTTGATATGGTTGTTTTTACCTTATTTTTCTTTTTCAAGCTCTTTCTATATTTATATTATATTATTGATTGTTTTTTTTTTTTGGTCAGTTGTTGGGATTGTTTTCACAAATGAGGTGTACGTATTTGGGTTTTTTAAAAAAATACGAAAAAGGATTGAACTAAGTTATTAATAACCAAATAATAAAAGTATATTATGAATTATAATATAACCTTCTGAATGTGGTTTATTAGAAAAAGATTCTTCAAATGAAAAAGCCTTTGCTATGGGAAAGGGGATTTAACGGAGTGATGACAAAATCTCAGCCCTGTGCGAAATTTCTTTGCTCGCTCTCGTGATCCAGGTTTAAAGCAACTAAAACGATACAAAGTTTAAACCTTTGAAACACTCAGATGAACAAAAAGTTTAATGTGTTATAAATATCTTGTTACCAATACTCTTAATTCAACTATATGTAAATTGATATAAAAAAGTTGATATGAAGTTGATATAAAGTTGATATAAAGTTGATATAAAGGGTTCTCCTATTTGCCTGGGAAATCTGAGACTTTATTTTTCAGTACCCCAGTGTTAAAAAATATTTCAAAAATGCCAATTACGTTAGTTCTAATTAAACACAGCAAATATGATTGTTTTAAATTAGGAGGAAATTTATCTGCTTTTATCCTTTGTTATATTGTGTTGTTGCCTTTGTTTCTTTTTTCTTTGATTTCTGTTTTATTTTTTCCAGTTTTATATTTCTATAACCGTATCTTACCTTATCTATTAAAGTTTTGCTGACAGAATTAAAATCTATTTGAATTATAATTTAATTGCTAATTCTAGAGACTTTCTAATATATTTATATATAATACACTAAAAGGAGAAACACAACAGTAGAAATCCGTAACAGTAGAAATGTAAGAGTAGTGTTAGTTCTAGTTTATGTAAGTATTATATAAGTTTTGCAATAACAAAGTAATGTCTGAGACAAAAACAAATCGGAGTTCCAATATAGCAATTAGTGGATTTTTGTTTTTTTTTCAAAATATGTTTTAAGGTAAAACAGCAAACCTATAAAAATTTATCCGTTGACATCAGGGTGAGTGTGTTGTTTTAATCAATTGTTTGCAGGTGAAACAGGAAACCCACGATTTTAGGGGAAATCAACAAATAACCTAATTTCTTCCGATGATTGTTATCTCTCTGTTTCTCATATATATTTTTCAAATTTTTGTATTGCAAAAAATACTGCAAAACTTTAGTCAACAATTATGTAATACTCCACATATCTCTTGTTCCTTACAATGTCCCTTAACAACAGACATGGTTGTGTTATTCAAAGCCATTCTTGATTATGGTATTATGATGTATTTTTCTATTGTCTATTGCCATGCATACCATATTACTCTTTAGTTTGCAATTATTTATGCTTTTGCAATTATTTATGCTTTTGCAGTTATTTTTGCTGTTGTAGTTATTTTTGCTGTTACAGTTATTTTTGCTGTTGCAGTTATTTTTACTTTGGCAATAGAGTAAAATGGTAAAGTTAAATTAGGTAAAGTTAAAATATGGTAATGTTAAATTAGGTAAAGTTAAATCATGGAAAAGTTAAATTGTGGTAAAGTTGACTTTTTTTGGATGTTATTCTGAGACATGTTTGAAAATAGGTTAATTCTCCATTATAAGTTAATCCGATTTAGGTAAATCTTATCGAATTAACACGGCGTAACAGTTTGGAAAAGATTAACTAATGCTCAAATAGGTGGAACTCTCAATAGTATCATCATTAAAGTAGCTTTCGTTACTCTAAGCAAAATTAAACATTAACAATTTTTTGTTTTTTGTTTTCTTTTGCAGTTTCATAACTACGGATTAGATTTCATTTCAAAGTTTTGAAATTTACCACCTGGTTTGTTAGTTGTGGTAAATTAACCAGTGGCTAAGATTATAGACATTATTAATGTTGCTCGCTTCTGGAATTTTTCACACTCTACGTTGATTCATAATTTACGATTCATAATTAACTAACAGTTAAAGAAAAAGGAGAAAAAGAAAAACTAGAAAAATAAAATATGATTCCTCCAGCTATTGTGTTCACTGATTGGGATGGTACTGTTACATTACAAGATTCTAATGATTATTTAACTGAAAATTTAGGTTTTGGTTATCCAAGACGTAAAGCTATTAATGATGAAATTTTAAGTGGTGCCAAATCTTTTAGAGATGGTTTCCAAGAGATGTTAGATTCAATTAAAGAACCATTCCCAGAATGTATTGAATATTTATTAAAACATATTAAATTAGATCCAGGTTTTAGAAAATTTTATGATTATTGTGTTTCTAAAAAAATCCCAGTTATAATTATTAGTAGTGGTATGAAACCAATCATTTATAATTTATTAAAACATTTAGTTGGAGAAGATGCTGCTGAAAATATTGAAATTTATTCAAATGAAGTTGAATATTTTGAAAATGCTAATAAATTAGGTAAAACTTGGGATATTGTTTATAAAGATGATAGTGATTTTGGTCATAATAAAGCATTATCAATTAAAGAATATTTAGTTTCAAAAAATTTAGATAAATCAAATTTTGCAAATGAAAATGATAAATATCCAACATTATTTTATTGTGGTGATGGTGTTTCAGATTTATCAGCTGCTAAAGAAACTGATTTATTATTCGCTAAACATGGTAAAGATTTAATCCTTTTCTGTAGAAGAGAAAATATTCCTTATACTGAATTTAATAATTTTGATGATATTTTATCAAAATTAACTAAAATTATGGATGGTGAAGGTATTGAAAAATTTATTGAAAATTAGAATAAAACAGATTTTAGATTTTTATAGATAGATATATTTCTACTTAATTAATAATAATATTATTATTATTTCCTACACAAGCCACTCCCTAAGTAAAATATATACACATATATAAACACCAAGTTACCTTTGCTGGTTAATGAATGGTGGTTGCAAACCTTTCATGCACATCATATAAGCCGATAAATCTAATACACCTTTTAAAGAATGTTTTCCTTTTAGGAACTCTAACAAAATGAGTTCTACCTCTACTATGGAAAGTACCTCTTTTTTCCATCTTTTTATATTCTCTTCATACCTAGTTGTTAAATCTAAAGAGACTCTTTAGTACATACGGCTGATTTTTTAATGGTCTTTAACTCTATCTGCAAACACCTACCATATATAGAATTGGAAATATATGGGATCTATAAATAAGATCTGGCCATATTTTTAACTATTTTTAACTATTAGGGTAACTACTACGGGTGTTTAAACCTTAAATTTAGAGAATTGAATTCATTAAACAATATGATTGGGTTATAGGTACGGTTAAGGTACAGCGTAAACTATTGTAACCATCGTTAAAATCATATTAGAGACAGGTTAAAGAAAACGTTGAAGTTCCTCTATTGGTTAATCGAGGAAATGTACGTTATGGGTTATAGAGTTTTTTCTTGGGGCTATATATATGTATGGGTTTTTAAACGTGTCTTTATCGCTTTTTAATGCAAATCTTTTTCAAAATATAACAGGTACCGTTTTAAGATAACCCATTAACCCCTGAAAACTAACAATATATATATTAATAAATACCCCAGGGTAACTTTGGATTTTTAGGAATAATAAAATATTTTTGGTTTTTCAGTATTTATATACAGAGACTCCACAATAAAAATAATTATAGACTGCGAAACTTTTTGATTTTTTATCAGTTTTACTTAATCATGGGTTCTTCAATAAGTCCAAGTCCAACTACATTTCAAAAAGTTAGACAAATAGTTAGCAAATATGCTCTGTTTATTGGACCTGGTTTAATGGTTAGCGTTGCTTATATAGATCCTGGTAATTATGCTACTGGTACAACTGCTGGTGCAACTAACAGATATTCACTTTTATTCTTTGTTTTAATATCAAATATAATTGCAATTTTTCTTCAAAGTATTTGTATTAAATTAGGTTCGGTTACTGGTTGGGATTTAGCTAGATGTTGTAGAGAATATTTACCAAAATGGTGTAATTGGATTTTATGGTTTTTCGCTGAATGTGCAATTATTGCAACTGATGTTGCAGAAGTTATTGGTAGTGCCATTGCTTTAAATATATTAATTAAAGTACCATTACCAGCAGGGGTTGTTATTACAATTATTGATGTTTTATTTGTTTTAATTGCTTATAAAAGTGATACTTCAAGTATTAGATTTTTAAGATATTTTGAGTTATTTGTTGGATTATTAGTTATTGCGGTTACAATTTGTTTTGCTATTGAATTAAGTCAATTAACTGTTAGTTCAAGTGAAGTTAGAGATATTTTAAGGGGGTTTGCCCCATCAAAACAAATGATTGAAGGTTCTGGTATAACTGTCGCAGCATCAATTATTGGTGCAACTGTTATGATTCATTCATTATTTTTAGGTAGTGGTATTGTTCAACCAAGATTAAGAGAATATGATGTTCAACATGGTTATATTAAATTAGAAACAATTGAAAAACAATTTGAAGATAAAAAAAATGAACCAACAAATGAAATTGAATTAGAAATTATAGAAGATTCAGAATCAAATGATACTGATAATAATTCAACAATTTCAAAACATTTAACTAAAAGAGAAAGATTTAGAAATAAAATGAAAAAATTAGGTAAAGCTTCAAATAAATCAGAATCAGAAACTGAAGCTGATTTTTTTTATCATAATTATAAACCTTCTTTACAAAGTATTAAATATTCATTAAATTATTCAATTATCGAATTAACTGTTACTTTATGTACTTTTGCATTATTTGTTAATCTGGCTATTTTAGTTATTGCTGGTAATACTCTTTATGGTACTGATGAAGCAGTTGATGCTGATTTATATACTATTCATAAATTATTATCTGAAACTTTAGCACCGGTAGTTGGTACCGTTTTCATGCTTGCATTATTATTTAGTGGTCAAAGTGCTGGTATTGTTTGTACAATTGCTGGTCAAATTGTTAGTGAAGGTCATATTAATTGGACTTTAAAACCATGGTTAAGAAGATTAATTACTAGAGGTATTGCAATTATTCCAGTTTTAGCAATTTCAATTGGTATTGGACGTAATGGTTTAAATTTAGCATTAAATATTAGTCAAGTTATTATTTCATTGTTATTACCAATTCTTACAGCTCCATTAATTTATTTTACTGCCAATAAAAAGATTATGAGAATTAAAGTTGATAAATCACAAAATGAACATACAGATACCAATGACAATAATAATGATAATAATAATGATAACTTAAATCCATTTAATTTAAATGAAAATGAATCAAGAAATTCAATTGATTCAGTTAATCAAATAGCTCAAGATATTTGCCAGGAAAATGCAAATGAAAATAATGAAGAATATGTTTATTTCCATAATAGCTGGTTGACAACTATTTGTATGATTGTTATTTGGTTATTTGTTTCTGTAATTAACGTTTACGCTATTTATGATTTAGCAGCTAATGGGTTTGTAAATTAACACTCCCCCTCCTACATAGAATTTTAAAAGTTTCAGTGGCATGCTCTTAATCTCTCTCTGTATATATATATATATATGTATATATATATATTATATTACATATATATATATTATATGTCTTCTGTTTAGGTACTGATATAAAGAGATAAGCTAAAAGTAAATAGGTTAAAAACTACTATCATAAGATTGTACCTTAAATTAAGTATGGAGAACGTTTGGGAAAGCGAGCAATTGTTCACCCTTCTCCCTTTTCGCGAGGGACTTGGAAAAATTAACCCTTGAAATTAGATTTTTTTAGTTTAAACTAGATTGATCTTTAGTTACAATTTTTCTAAATCAAATCAAACAAATATCAATTGATTAATCGGTAAAAGTATTTATTATAACACAAGTAATAAACTTCTTTTACCATTGATACAAATAACATTAATTGGAAACACTTTTTTCTTGCCTGTTTTATGAAATTAATTAATTGAGATATTGTTTTATTGGACGACCAAAAATTATAATAATAATTAAATCCTGAAAACATCTCAATTGATTGGAATGGTTCATTCTAATTTATTACAAAAACTTCATTTGACAAAACAACAACCACAAGTTACAATTGACGAATTAAATAACGTTACTTCAATGAATTATTCTCAATCAAATTTAGACCAAAATTCAAAACAACCAGGGGATGTTTCAATAAATCACCCAGGTCAACCAGCTCAACCTCAGGTTCAACCGGTTCAAGTCCAAATACAACCTCAACATCATTCAGACCAAAATCAAGCTCATGATCAACTTCATCAATCTCAACAATCGCAACAACAACAATCTCAACAACAATCATCTCAACCAGCTCAAACTGGTTATCAAAGAGGAACTAGTGATGCAATTCAAAGATCATTATTACCTCAAAGATCTACTGTTTCTAAAGGTAAATATTCATTAGGTGATTTCCATATTATGAGAACTTTAGGTACTGGATCATTTGGTAGAGTTCATTTAGTTAGATCAGTTCATAATGGTCGTTATTATGCAGTTAAAGTTTTAAAGAAACAACAAGTTATTAAAATGAAACAAGTTGAACATACTAATGATGAAAGAAGAATGTTAAAATTAGTTGAACATCCATTTTTAATTAGAATGTGGGGGACATTTCAAGATTCAAAAAATTTATTTATGGTTATGGATTATATTGAAGGTGGTGAATTATTTTCATTATTAAGAAAATCTCAAAGATTCCCAAATCCAGTTGCAAAATTTTATGCAGCGGAAGTTTGTTTAGCTTTAGAATATTTACATAGTCATGATATTATTTATCGTGATTTAAAACCTGAAAATATTTTATTAGATAGAAATGGTCATATTAAAATTACTGATTTTGGTTTTGCAAAAGAAGTTAATACTGTTACTTGGACTTTATGTGGTACTCCAGATTATATTGCTCCAGAAGTTATTACTTCAAAACCATATAATAAATCAGTTGATTGGTGGTCATTAGGAGTTTTAATTTTTGAAATGTTAGCTGGTTATACACCATTTTATGATTCAACTCCAATGAAAACTTATGAGAAAATTTTAAGTGGGAAAGTTCATTATCCAAATTTTTTCAGTCCTGATGTAATAGATTTATTGTCAAATTTAATTACTGCAGATTTAACCAGAAGATTAGGTAATTTAATTAATGGTCCAGCTGATATAAGAAATCATCCTTGGTTTCAAGAAGTTATTTGGGAAAAAATTTTAGCAAAAGATATTGAAACTCCTTATGAACCTCCAATTACTGCGGGTGTTGGTGATAGTAGTTTATTTGATCATTATCCTGAAGAACAATTAGATTATGGTAGTGTTGGTGAAGATCCTTATGGTCAATATTTTACTGAATTTTAAAAGAATCAATTAAAAAACCAAAAAAAAAAAAATGAAAGAAAGAACCCACAAGCTAATGAAAAGAAAAAAAAAATGAATTTAACCTTAATAATCTCAGAACTTTTTTACAACACATGTTTTTATTTCTATGAAATAGTCTGGTACTGATTTAATATACATTTCTAGAAAAAATAAAGAAAAATAAATAGAGAAATATATTTAGTTTTTATTTTAAAGAAAGAAGAAAAAGAAGAAGAAGAAGAATAAAACTCTCTAATTATACATTACCGTTATTTACATTACTATTAAAACTTTGAAATGAACTTTTTTAGCTTTACATATACTCAATTAATATTTGAGGTTGTTTAAGATCTAAGATCTAAAAACATGCTTACAATTCAGACAAACGTAAAACAAAATCATACTAGTATCTTTTCTCTTTTGCTGACTCTGGAAAAATACACATTCATGATTGCCGCAATTTGGACATTCTTTATCAGATCTTGGTAAAGTTGGATCATTAGCAATATCTTGAACAACACCAGCAGTTTCACCAATATTTGTCATTAATTCATTTCTATAAACTAATTTATTTTCTGCATATTCTTTATATGAACAATTACGACAGGCATATAATAAAATAGCTTCATTTTTATCTTCTCTGGGGTATAACATATTGTTACACTGAGTACAAAATCTAAATGATGCCATTATTATATATATGGTAATGAATGATATTTATTGTAGATACACTTTAATGAATGGTGATGTTGAAAAATTTAGTGCGCGAGTCGTGTGATTTCAGTAGTGAGAGAAAAATTTGAAAATTTTTATTCAACGATGTTAAGATTAATTAAACCTAGAAATTTAAAACCTTTAAGATTATTACGTTTCAATAGTACTTCAGTGGTTGATCCAAAGATCACTGCTATTGTCGATCAAATATCTACTTTAACTTTATTAGAAACTTCAACTTTAGTTGGTGAATTAAAAACAAGATTAAATATTCCAGATATTTCATTCCCTGCTGCAGGTGCTGCTCCAGCTACTCCAGCTGCTCCAGTTGAAGAAGAAGTTAAAGAAGAAGTTGAAGAAAAAACTATCTTTACTATTAAATTAGAATCATTTGATGCTAAAACTAAACCAAAAATTATTAAAGAAGTTAAATCATTATTAGGTTTATCATTGGTTGAATCTAAGAAATTTGTTGAAAGTGCTCCAAAAGTATTAAAAGAAAATGTTGCTAAGGAAGATGCTGATAAAATTAAAGCTACTTTAGAAGGTGTTGGTGCTAAAATTTCATTAGAATAGAGGCGATTTATTTGAAAAGAAATTGAATAAAAATTAAAATGAAATAGAAATAAGAGTAAAAAGTTGAATTGGAAGATGAATCACAAGACGAATTCCAAGAAGAAGAAACAAATAATAGAGACATAACATTTTCCACCCCATATTTTTGGCCTTAACTTTTTCAAAAAGTAAAAGTCCAACCTGTATATATTAATCTAAGAATACATTATCTAACGATTTATCTTTTTCTCTAAACATATGAAAATTCGAATTTAATTGATTTAATTGATTTAATTGATTCAACCCATCTGGTGTTAAATCTTTAAATAAGTTATGCAGTGGTTTAGGTTGATGTTGAAGTTGTCCGTTAGGCAGCAGTTGTGGATGATACAGATGATTTTGTGGATGAAGGAATTGATGAGGTTGTCTTAAACCAGGTGAAAATTGTTTAAGACCCATTCTTATCCCACTAACATTTTCTCTAGTTACTGATGCCTCCAGTAATGAACGATTTTTAACTGGAGTTAATAATTCTTTTGATTTACCTATGGGACTAATTGATTTGGGAGATTTTGATTGATTAAAATCAATTAATTGATCGAATTTTTCAATTAATTGTTTAAAAGATTCAAAGATTTCAATATTAACTTGGTTTTCAGTATCCATTGATTTTATTATTGAAATCAATAAAACTAAACTCATATTTACAAAATCTTTTTGATATTGATTAAAATCGTTTTTATATAATTTTGATTGTAATTTATGAATCATCAGAACCAATTCTGATGCATCTAAGTATTCTTCATTGATTTCATTGATTTCAGTATTATTATCATCATATTGTTTTGATATACTGTTATCAAGATAATTTTGATTCATTAAAATGCTGCTCACTTTTATGATGATATTTTTCTGTTCTTTTGGTCCTCACTTTTTGGGTTTTAAACTGACATTCTCTTTCTCACCTGGTAAGGATTTGAGGAATAAATAAATATATTTATAATGATGGTGTCAACCACTACTACGATATTGAATGATTCAAATACAAATGCAATATCTAATCAGTTAAGAACCAAGACATTTCAAAATAAAGATGAAATTAAACCATGGTTAATGGAATTTATGATAAAATCAAATAATAATACAAAAATTGTTATTGAAAGATCTGATAAACATAAAATAGTTTTTAAATGTAAAATGGGTAGACAAAAATCAATACCTTATGGTAAAACTAGAAGAGCTATAATTTGTCCATTTAAAATTAGAGCAAATTTCAGTAATAAATCACAATTATGGAATTTACTGGTGGTTAATATTACTCATAATCATGATTTTGATAATTTAAATGAAACTGATAATTCAACTGATAATCCAACTGAAACTGAAAATGTTGAAACTGATAATCCAACAGATATAACTGAATTAACTGATAATCCAAGTGATGAAGAAATTCATACTGATAATAATAATATTAATCATCATTTATTAACTAAAAAGAAATCTCGTGCTGGCCATATAGGTAGTATTATTAATAAGGATGATAGTAGTAGGAATGGTAATAATAATAGTAACAATAATATTGGTAATAATGGGAATCATGGGAATCATGGGACTAATAATGGGACTGCTGATAATGTAGGTAATAATGGAACTGGGAATGGAAATGGGAATACTGGGAATAAAGCTAATACAACTACTACAACTAGTGGTACTACTACTGCTAATAATAATAATAATAATGTAAATGTTGATGAAAATAAAGATGAATTATTAATTGATATTAATGATGTTATAGATGTTGATAAAGTTAAAAGAGCATTACAAGTATTTGATTTAATTAATAATTCAAATGAAAATGATGAATTAACAAATTCAATAGTTAATAAATTTTCAGAATTCTTGAAAACAAATTTAATTAATGAAAAAACTAATGAAAATTTTAAATTAGAAGTAATTAAAAAAATTATATATGATTTAATCTTATCATATAAACAAATTGAAAAAGAAATGAATAATCAAATTGATGATAAATTATGGTTCCCTTCAAATTATAATTATAGTGGTAATTCAAATAGTTATTCAAATAATTTTAATAATTATTCTAATTCATATAATACTAATAGTTATAATTATTCAAATAATTATTCAAATAATTATTCATCAATACCATTATCACCATTATTAAATGATGATATTGATTCAAATTCAAATCAATTTGATATTACATTACCAGGAATTAATACAAATTTTTTTACACCAAATAAAAAATCTAAAGAAATTAATATACCAAATGGATTTGTTTTCCCAAATCAACTAATGAATCATTCAACAACTACGACAAATTTAACAACAAATAATTTAACGAATAATTTAACAAATAATTTAACAAATCATTCACAAAATTTATTAAATCAACTGAATCTAAGTTCACAAAATTTAAATTTAATTTCATCATCAAATCATTCAAATCCAAATCATCATCAATTACCACCAATTAATTCAATTCAAAATAATATACCATTATCACCAAATTCTTCATCAATTTTACCTAATCCAACATTAAATCCATCAAATTTAGATAAAAAAAATTTATTAGCTATAAATTTACTAATTGATAAACAATTTGATAAATTTGAAAAGGATAAAGTCAATAAATCTCCTGATTTTAATAGACTTTAAGTATTTAATTCTACTTCTAATTTTAATTTTACGGACTTTTGGTTTTAAAAACAATCTCTTTTACTCTCTATCTATCTATCTCTGTCTTGCTTATTTTGCAACCGTTCGTCTCTCACTCTATATTAAAATAGTTGGGACAACGGTTTCATCTAAAAATTAAAAATATAACTAAACTGTTCATATAAAATCGACTTACAATTAACTAAATAACATTAAGACTTAATAATATTAAAGGATCTAAGAGAAATAAAATCAAAAAAATCACAGAAATTGTAAATTGTAAATTTTGAATTCTGTATTGGGGGAGCGAGAGAGGTACCCCAAGTTTTTAACCATTAAAAGTTTTAAGAAAGACCTATTGGTTTCAAGAGGGTAGTTTACTAATTAAAATCCGTTATGTATCTATGACCTTTAAAACTAGTGAATAAAATAAAGATATCTGATAAGATTTAATGCAAAAAAATGAAGGTTGTGGTAAATGCTCCCCCTGATGCTGCCAACAATTTACTGGAAATCTGTTCATTTTTAGAGAATCATTCGACACATTGAACGAGAAACAAGTTGTAAATGGGGTACCTATTCACGCCATATTAAACTTAGACCGGCATGTAGTTCAGTTCACTCTAGACTTATTACATAAAAAACATCTACCTTTTAACTGCTTCAATATTGTACCAGATGCCCAAATCAAAAGAACTTTTGAGACATAAGAGTGAGAAGAAAAAAATACTTAGGGTGGCCAAATGATTAAAGAATTAAAAGAATTAAAAGAATCAACATTAATATTACCTTGTGTATCGATTGGTAATGTCCCGCAATTGGCAGTTGATTTGTTGATTCATAATTTAGAATTTAAAAAACTTGCATCATTAAATGATGAATATTTATACCCATTTTTATCACCAGTTGATCATTTACCAAATTTATCAAATAATGAAATTAGTACCAGTTTAGAAATTTATTTTAGTGAAAAATATAATTTACTGTTAATTCAACAAAGATCACCAATAATTCCAGGATTTGTTCAATTATTTTCTAAAAAAATTAAAAATTTTATAAATGAAAATGAAATTGAAAAAGTTATAATACTTGATAGTGGAGATTTAGGATTAGTTGATAATATAAAAAATACTGAAATTTTTAGTAATAGAAGTGATGAAGATTTAAGTAAATCAATTGAATCATTAAACATTGAAAATGATGGTGAAATTCCAATTTTTAAATCGCTTGAAAATTACAATAATTCCAAAATTGTTAAATTTTTAAGTAATTTAGAAATTAATGTAATTGTTTTAGCAATTTATGTTTACGAAGGTGAAAATTTTAATGAAGCTATATTATTAGTTAATAAATTAATGGAATTTTTAAAAATTGAATATAAAAATTGGTTAAAACCTATTAGTTGGAAAGGAGTTTATGGAGATAAACCAATACCAAATGCAATGGAACAAGGTATATTTGGATAGAACAAATACTCAAAAGTAAGGAGTGTAAAAAGAAGCAGTGTAAAAAAGGAGTATAAGAATAAGTAGTATCAGGGTTGTAAGCAAGAGTACATAGCACATTAATATATAATTGTCTAATAATTTAATGCATATTCAATTGATGCAGTATAACCATAAACTCCTAAACCAGCAACAACAGCAACAGCTTTATCACTTAAATAACTATGATGTCTAAAAGGTTCTCGTTGATGAATATTAGTAATATGAACTTCAATAAATGGAATTGCAGTTGCTAATAAAGCATCTCTAATACCAACTGATGTATGAGTATAAGCACCAGCATTAATTACAATAAAACCAATACCTTCTTGTCTTGCTTGTTGTATACGATCTATAATAAAACCTTCTGTATTATTTTGATAAACTGAAACTTCTGATCCATCATTTTTATGACTTGCTTGTTTAATTGCAGCATTTTCAATATCCAGTAATGATGTTGTTCCATATTTTTCAGGTTCTCTTGTACCTAACAAATTTAAATTTGGACCATTTATCAATAATACTTTCTTTACCATTTTTTTCAAAAAATTTGTTTATATATTATTTTTTTTTTTTCTATCAGTAGTTGTGTTAATTTGTATACGTTAAATGTTTATTTGGGAGTGTGTTTTTTTACCACTTTGTGTTTAATCCTTATAAAACTTTATAAAAAATCTTATCTTGACAGTTTGTGGAATTTCTCAATTATGACTCAAATGAGATATTTTATAACCAGTTTCCGTATTGCTTTCCAAAGGTTAAAATTATTTTTACAATTACTAGAGACATAGTTTTTTGAAAACCATTCGATATAGTTTATCGGTGACAAAGATACAATCTATAGTATTCTACATGTTTACCTTCTTCCTTTTTTGTCCCGATTCTTTATAGAGAGAATTTGACTTGACAGTTTTAAGAGAGTTCTGAGTTTCGACCCCAGATTTTTAAGGCGAGGGGAGAGAGGGACAAATTGACAAATTGCAAACATTTAACTAAATTTTTTGGGTTATCATCTGTTTTCCCTAGCAATTCTTCTAGTATAAATTCAATCAATATTCTAGCAATTTCAATTTAATTTACTTATGAAAAATCACCCTAACTTCTAGACTTTTTGAATTAGAAAAACTTTAAAAAATTAAAACGGTTAAACTTTTCTTATCTATCACGTGACGGACTGACAATATTGGGTTTTAGTGACAAGAAACACTGAGTAAAAATTATCCGAAATCTTCTAAAAACAACAGACCAAAAGAATAGTTAAACAAACTAATACATGGTAATGATGATAATTAAGTAATTAGTGAACTCAATTTAATAGTAGGAATTAATGAAACTCAGTGTTAAAAAGCTCTATAAAATTTTTATCCACATGGTAATTCAGGTGAAGAAATTCGTTGTTTTAATTCATCATAATTTCAATTAGTTTAACCTTAAACTAATTCACTAAATCTAAATTCAATCATACGTAAGCTATTATTGCTGCTAGTATACTAGTTTCTAGTAACTATTTGAATGCATTGAATCTTTAGCTTTAGTGATTAATTCCTACTGTTAAAATGAAGATGAGAAAATTTTTTAGTTCTCTCATCGAGAGGTTTTTATAGTCGTGTAGATTTTCAGATTTTTCAGTTTTTGGTTTTTTGATTTTGTGTAACTTTTTTTTTTTATTTTCAAAGGAACATTTTATTGATCTATTTACAATTTTATTTACAATTCAATCTTAAAATCTTTACAAATTTGGGTAAATTTTTCATAATTTTCTAAAACTTTTGTATCAAATTTTTTTGTAAATTCAAGTAATTTATTTAAATCATTTAATGATTCATAAACATGATAGCTACAATTATAACCAATAATCCCATTATATCCCATTTCGTTAATAAATTCAATTATATAATCAGTTCTTTTATTAACATGATCAATTAATGGTTTCATATTTATACCGTTATCATTATTTTCTAATAATGAAATAAGTAATTCAATATGATTTAATCTATATTCATTAATTATATCAAGTTCAAATAATGCAGTATCATCATTATAATTATTTCTAAATTCGGGCAAATTAAATGGCCAATTTATAATTTCTTCAATTATTAAATCTCTTGATTCAAATTCAAGTTGTTTATCTTTTAAAAAATTATTTGCTTCTGCACGAATGGTTTGATTATCATCAGTTAAATATCTTAAAAATATTAATTTACTTGTATCTACTACCCATGGTAGTTTCATAAGTCCTCTTAATCCTGATAATCTTATTTCTGTGGATTCCACATCACGAGAATAATTATCAATTAATTCTAAACTATTTAATGATGGATTAATTTGAATTATTTTACAATCAAGTTCTTCATTTGATGTTAATGGTATTTCTTTGATTGTATTGGTTTTAATTAATAAATCAAGATACTTTAACTGGGTACTATGATCCATGGTTTTAAAATCTGGTACTACTGATATTGAAAGATTTTCAAGTTCAAGTAAATTGTCTATAAGTATATTGGTAAAATCATAATTTAACTCATTGGGTTTTATAATTTCAATAATTTTCCCATCATCTTTAATTAAATATTGTAAAATTGTGCCAATGGCTAATTTTTTCAATCCATTAAATTCACAATCTAGATTATCTAATAAAATTTTCACTAATAAATTTCTATATGATTCTGGAACAGTAATAAAATAAAGACATTCAATGTAAACTTTAATTAATGACCAATTTTTATATTTTATTAATGGTAATATTAATGGAGTATCAATTTTACTTATCTTTAAGATTTCCCAAATAGTAAGAAAAACCCCATGTTTAAAATTATCATCTCTGTCATCAATATCACCTTCATCTAATAAACAAATTAATCCATTAATTGATTCTTCATTGATTGGGATAATATTACATAAAGTTCTTGAAACCATTTCTCTAATTTTCCAATTTTTACTTCTTAATAAACCAATTAATTTATGCTTAATTTCATCCCCATCAAATTTTAAATTTGAAATGATAATAAGTACTGGTATAACTATACCTAAATCATCTGAATCTAACCAATCAATTAATATATTTAAATTAAATTCAAATTTATTTGCTGGGATTCTTCTACCATTAAATACTTTATATTGGACAGCATTAAATAACATTAATGCACAATTTTTAATTGACCATGGTGAAGAAAAATGCTTAATACTTAAATTTAAAGCTTGTTTATTAAAATTATTAGTATTTAATTTTGGATCATTAAACATTGCTCTAATACAATTTAATCCATTAACTTGGGGTAAATCACTATTATTATTATGATTATTTGATTCAACTGGTAAATTTACAATATCAATAAGTTTTTGTAAAACAATTGAAACATGATCAATTTCTGGTTTAAGTTCAGTTATACCAGTTAACATACTAGTAATTAAAAATGGTAACCCGCCTGATCTTCTAGTTATAATTTGTGAAATCTTGGACATGTTTGTAAGATTTTCAAGTAATAAATTTTCAACAAAATCAATTGAATTAAATTTTTTAGCTAAAATTAATAAATCAGTTAAAAATGGATGTATTGCTAAAACTGTACCACGGTGAGTTATTGTTGATATTTGATTAATCATTAATTTTATTTCATTTTGGTAAATATCATTAGGTAATTGAATAAATTTAAATAATGTAACAATTAAATTAGTTGATGATTTCATAAATTTCCAACTAAAATTTTTCATTTTATTGTTATTATCATCGAATTCTTCACTTATATCAATTTCAGTTAATATTGGTCTTAATTTATTCCATACAACTTCACAAGTTTCCAAAATTTTAATCAATCCATTAGTTATTGAATTAAGATAATCTATTGGTAAAGAATCAATGATCATTTGTAAACCAGCAATTAATCCATGGACTCTATATTTCCTTTGTTGTAGATCAAAATTATAATTACATTCACTAATTGAATTAATTAACCTACTCATAATTTCATTAATCAGTTTATTATTATCTAATTTATTTTTAACTAAGATTTTTAAAAATCTTGCACCACTATCACTTTTCCTTGATTTTAATTCTTGACATAACCAAAATATATTATCAATATCATTATCAGAAACTTCTAAAAGTTCAGGGTTTTTCAAAAGAATTTCCATTGATAACTGTCTTATATCTTCATAATTTGAATTTAATACCCAAATTAATGATCTGGTCATATCATGATTGAAAATAGGGATGGTATATAAGAACCTCAGTTTATTATCTGCAATTTCCCTTGTATGTAAGCCATCAATATCTAAATCAATTAATTTATTTAAAACATTTAATGAAGTATAAACTTGTGAATAGTTTGATATTGGAGTTAAATTAGTATTTATAAAATTTACTAACCATTCAATAAATCTTTTAGATTGTTGAATATAATTCTGATCTTTACATTTATAATTTGAATCACGGATACGAAATAAAAATTGGTTCATGATATTGATTGATTCAGTTCCATCAATGAAAATTCTTGGTAAATATTTTTCAAGTATTGTGAAAGTTTCTAAATCAATTAATTCTGAAGATTTATTTGAATGAATTAATAAATTTAAACAATTGACTCTTATTTCATTATTAAAATTATTTAAATATTCAATTGGGAAAGTAAATTGAATTTTTAAATCTTTTGAAATTTTACCTAATTTTAAAATTAGTTCTTCAGATTTTATTAATTTTATAAAATCATTGAAAAACTGTGAATCAATGGTAAATATTTTGGGTAAAAGATAAATAATTAAATTTTTTTGTAACTTTATGTTTTCCAAGTAATTTAAAATTTTGATTGACCATAAATTAAACCATTCTTGTTTTATTTCAAAAAATTGATATAAATTTATGTAAATTTGAATTAAAACTTTATTTGAACTATTCAGTAAAGAATCATTTTTAAAATTGTTAAATAATTTATCAATAATATTACCGTACGTAGTATTATTTCTTTGATAAAATTCAAGTAAATTGAAATCAATTGATTTAATTAAAATTTCTAAGATTTGAATAAAATCTTTTAAATTTTGAAAATTATTACATAAATATTCTAACCAAAATAATTTGAAATCATTTGAAATTAAATTAACTAAATTTTTAAACAAATCGGTTATTTTTAAATTTAAAATATTTGAAATATTTAAATTATTAGTTATTTTATGAATAAATAATTTATCAACATTAATCTTTATACCTAATTTATTTAGTTTCACAATAAGAATTGATAAATTTTCAAAACTTATTGGTTTTTCCAAAATTTCTAAGGATTCTAATGTACTATATATTTCATTATAACTGCTAATTAGAAATTCAGAATCATTTGATTGTAATATTTCATTCTTTCGTATCATCTTTAGATTTTGAGATGAGGAATGAGATGTACTGAGTTTTGATCTAAACTGAGGTACTCGATAAGGGGGAACATTTTCCCTAAAATCATAAAAAAAACGGTTAGTAGTAAATTAAGGTTTAATTATGTTCTTGGTGATGAATAAAAAGTGTTGATACTTCAAAGGAATGAAATTAGCAAAGTAAACTAGTTGAAAACTTAAAAAGTAGGGAAATTAAATTTGGTGCATTTCACTAGATGCATAGAATGTAGTAAACCCCAAAAAATAGAATTAAATCCTTAAAAAAAAAATAAAAAAGCAACGTAGCAACTGATAGAATATCAAATTTCTGGTACTCTCTACAATGTTATATCGTAACTAGAAACTTAATATGGCTAGGTGACATAGGTGATTTTGGACTTGAAACCTTTTGCTCCAGCCGCACCTTACCGGGTAAACACTGCTTCAATCTATTTCCGAACACTTTTCTTCATCTACGTTGCCCGAAGAAGATTTCTTAACTGTTGAACAACCTATTAAATAAGACAGTGTTATACCATTTACTACCTCAATGTAAAGAAAAGCATATAAGAAACAATTCAAAAAAAAAAACAATTCAAAATAAAACAATTTGAAACAAAACAAAAAGGTATGCTACATATTTTCCAATGCTACATTAGTTTCTCACCCCTATTTGATGTTATCACACGATTAAAAGGATTTGCCATAACTTCCATATTATCATAGAAAAAGTCATACAAAACCCATGGAAACTATAAAAACTATTAAACTATTAATTATATGGTTTCTAGTTTAAATTGATTTTTTAAGAGTATTGTTAATTTTAGCTTAAAACCTATTCAGTGTTAACCTTTAAGATTACAGTTTCCCTTAATAGTCCCACTACCCGAGACAGAGAAAAAGAAAGTTGTGCAACAAACAAATTCTCATTTTTGAATAAAAGTTTACCCAAGACGATTATTGGAGTTTTCAAATAAGTTCAACTGACCAAAATACAGAGACTAATTCACAAGTAGATAGAACTTAAACAAACAAGTGAAATATCAAATACGAAACAATTTATTCAACATGAAAATGAATCCAAGTACTTTATACAGATTTTTTTACCATTCTTTACCTTGTTATATGTTAACAGAAACTGAATCTTTCCTTTTACATTTAACTATACTTACTATGGCAATTTTTATTAGTTATGGTTTTTATAATTTATTACCTTCAGTTGGGACCATTGAAATGGTTTATAATAAGTTAGTTTATGAATTTTAGGATTATAGAGATTTTAATATAAATTTTTTGGGGAGGTCTTAATTCTTCTCTAATTCTTCTCTTCATCTATTTGGCCCATCGGTTGTTTATCAAATTATCTCTAAATGGTTAAAATTATAAGTTTATTAAGGCTTTGATGTTATTTTGAAGATTACAAGGTTGGAAATAGATTCTGTTCCAATATGTACTAAAGTGCTTGACAAATTTATGAATTTATGCTGACATCAAGGGTTTACAAGAAATTAAAATGTGTTGATGTTTTAGGATAATGGTAACTAAGCAGCTTCCGCATTAGTGCAACTAGTCGCCAAATTAGTCTAAACTCAAATCGCGTATGAGATCTGGTTTATCTGCTCCATTCAAACCACCTAGATTCGTTAGAAACGACAATAATGTGGTGGATTCAGATACTAAGGAAGATAAGGATTCTAATGATACTTCAAATGAAGAAATACCTTCCAAATCTTCCAAATCAAATAGATTGAAATCAGTTGCAAAATTATCATCACCGCGTCCTTTACATAATAGTAAACAATTGCAAACTACTAATAATCTTGGTAATTCTAGTGATAATGAACAATCTCAAACATCAGATAAAGCAAGTTCCGGTCCTGGTCCTCAAACAAGCGGTAAGAGATATGTTGTACAATATAGAAAAGTTAGTAATAAAAAGAATAAAACTTGGGAAGGTGATGCGATTTTAGAAGTTTCAGATCAATTAGCTTTAAAAATTGATAAAAGAAAAATCACTAGACCTTTTGGTAAAATTGATGGCATTTTAAAATTCGGTGGATTTGAAATTGAAATTGATTGTGAAGCTGGTGATTTACAAGATTTAAATTCAACTCAACTGGAAAATAATTCTCAACTGTCTCAACCGTTATTAAGAGCTCCAATTGGTAGAATTAAAAGACCATTCACTAAATTAAAAAGCATTAATAACAATATTGCTGACCCTGGTAATGATACTAATGGTAGTGGTGGTTATGACGGTACAAAACATGAGGAATATAAGAAACCAAAACCTCAACCACTTTATAACATTACCCCAGATTCATTTCTCATGAAAAAGACTTCCCCAGATCATAAAGATGTTATAATTGATCCTAATTTAACTAAATTTTTACGTTCTCATCAACGTGAAGGAGTTGAGTTTCTTTATAATGGAGTTATGGGGTTTAATGAGATGGGTACCACTGGAGTATTATTAGCTGATGAAATGGGATTAGGTAAAACTTTAATGACTATAACTTTAATTTGGACATTATTAAAACAATCACCATTTATTAATGTTAAATCAGTTGCTTCTAAAATTTTAATTGTTTGCCCAGTTACCTTAATTAATAATTGGAGAAGGGAATTTAAAAAATGGTTAAATTTAAATCAACTAGGAGTATTAGTATTAGAATCAAAAGCTGATCTTAAGAATTTTAAACTTACAAAAGTTTATCAGATAGTTATAATGAGTTATGAAAAATTATTAAATTGTGAAAAGGAATTAATGGAAATTCCATTTAATCTTGTGATTTGTGATGAAGGTCATAAATTAAAAAATACAAATAATAAAAGTTTAAAAGTTTTAAAAAATTTAGATATTGATAAAAAAATTTTATTATCTGGTACACCAATTCAAAATAATTTAACAGAATTCTTCACATTAATAGATTTTTTAAATCCTGGTATATTAGGAACTTTTAATCAATTTCAAAAAAATTATATACGCCCAATTGAACAATCAAGAGATGTTAATTGTTATAGTAAAGAAATTTTAATTAAAGGTGAAGAACTCACTAAAAAATTATCAGATTTAACATCTAAAATTATTTTAAGGAGAACAAATGAAGTATTATCGAAATATCTCGGTGATAAAACAGATGTATTATTATTTGTTAAACCAACAACTTTCCAAACTCAATTATTTCAACAAATTTTATACAGAGTTAATTATTCAAATAATGAAAATGTACTTAATTTAATTAATGTATTTAAAAAAATTTGTAATTCTCCACAATTAATGGAAGAAGATACTTTATTTAATTCATTAGATTTAGATCCTCAATTTACTGGTAAAAATTTACCTATTTCAAGTGGTAAAATTAATTTATTAATTCCATTATTAATTGAATTTCAAAAAAAATCTGAAAAAGTTGTTTTGGTTTCAAATTATACTAAAACTTTAGATCTTTTCGCTCAAATTTGTAATAAGTTAAATTTATCTTATCTTAGATTAGATGGTTCAACTAATTCAAATACTAGATCAACAGTGATTTCACAATTTAATAATACCAAATTTCCTCAATATCCAGTATTTCTTTTATCTTCCAAATCAGGAGGTTTTGGAATTAATCTTATTGGTGCTTCACGGTTAATTTTATTCGATAATGATTGGAACCCTGCCACAGATTTACAATCAATGTCAAGAATTTATAGAGATGGCCAAACTAAACCAGTATTCATTTATAGATTATTTACCGCTGGTTGTATTGATGAAAAAATCTTTCAAAGACAATTAATGAAAACTAATCTTAGTGATGCATTTTTAAATAATGGTAGTAATTCAAACGTTTTCGGTATGGAAGATTTAAAAGACTTATTTACAATCGTTGATTCTGATTGCAATACTCATGATCTTTTGCAATGTGATTGTTCAGGTGATGGATCAAATAAAAATGTAGAAGTTGAAGAACCCCCAAATGGTGAAGTTGATGAAATTGAAGAAGAAGAAGATGATGATGATGATGAAATTCTTAATGGCTCCAAATCTGGTTGGATTTCAGCATCAGAGTTTAAAGAAGAACCAAAGAAACAAACTATTCAACTAGCATTAAATGATTATAAGCATTTCAAGGATCATTATCAAGATGATATTCTTGAACAAGTTAAAAAGAATGGTATAACCTATGCACTTACAAAATATTCTAAACCAGAGTTAGAGAATATTATAGATACGGAAAATAAAGAAAACGAAGAATTAAATTAATATTATACACGGGATAAATATATATATGTATGCATTTGATCTTTTTTTATCCTTGCATGTTTTTAAACCTTGCTTCAGCAGCCCTAGCTCTTTGTTCTCTCATGATCATCATCTTTTGTTGTTCATTTAACCCTGCAGTTTCATTTATAGATGCACCTCCTATTTTACCTTTACTCAGGAATCTTGGTTGTTTTAATTCCATTTCTGTCTTTCTATCAAATTCTTCTTTCATTAATTCTTTCATTTCCTTTTTAGATTTTTCTTCTTGTTCTTTATCTTCTAATTCAAATTCTTCTTTACTTTTTGGTTTACCTACTTTAATTTCATCCCAATTACAAAATTCTTCTCCTAACTTATGTCTTAATATTTGGAAAATTCTTTTGGTTTGAGTATTTGAACTTATCTCTGGTGCATACCTGCCAGCCTCATTTCTAATCATTGGATCAACTTTTAAATTAAATAATGTTTGAATCATAAATGTTAATCCTTGTGATGAAGCATAATGTAACATGGTGGGTGTTTGAATATAAGTTGAAAAAGGAGTTAATTTAAAATCTGGTGAAATATTATTCTTTTTCAAATAATTAAGTAACATTGGTGCTTTAGATTTTTTTAAAAATTGAATTATTTCTTGGGTATGTTTATCTGTATCACTTAATTCAATAGTTGATTTTTCCTTTTGTTTTTGTGATTTTTTAATTAATTCTTCTTGTTGTAATCTTTTCAATTCATTAGATTTATCTTGAGTAATTTCATTTTCTATAGTTAAATAACTTAATTTAGCCCATGACCTTTTCAACTCAGAAGTAGTTGGTCTTTTGGTGGTGAATGGGAACCCTCTTATCCTTTCATCGTCATTCTTTAATACTGATCCATCATATCCAATTAATGTTTTCCTATTGTTTGAACCATTAGCTCTAACATAAATTGCTTGACATGCATTCAAATCATCTTTCCAAGATTTTAACAATTCTCTTACTTCTTGAATTAATAATTTTTCGTTTTCTCTACGCATATTAGAACCAACAGATTTTGCTTTACCTTTAGCATTATCATTTGCTGATTGTGAACCACCTTGTTTACGTCTAGTTGTATATTTATGGAATGTTTTAGATTTTAAGATTTCAACCTTTTGTTCTTCGAGTGATTCTTTATGATTAATTGCATTACCTTTAATATTCTTTCTATTATGTGAAACAATTGCTCCTGCAAAATGACCACCTCCAATCATAAATAACGCTGATTTATTTGATTTCCCACCTTTTTGTTGCCATGATTTTAATGATTTTAATGGGTCTTGAATTTCAGTCTTAGTAAATGTAGATTTGTATATACCATAATTCTTACCTGATGGTAATTTATTAGATTTGAAATAAATCATTGATGTTTTACTATTTAAGAATCCTTGTGTAGATGAAATTTCAATATCATTTATTTTAGTCTCTTCAAATCTTGAGTATAACTCTTCCTGATTTTGCTCTTGATCCTGTTCATCATCTTCTTCCAGTTCTGTACCGGATAAACTTTCAATTGACCCAGTTTCTAATACTTTATCAAACTCTTCCTCAGTAAGTGGCGATAAACCTCTTGATTTCCTCTTGTTATTATATTTAGTTAAATCATCTTGATACTCTTCTGTTTCAACTAGTTTTTTCTGTATAACTGGTTTTTCGAATGATTCTGAATCATTTCCAGTTTCAAATTGAACTAATTCAAGACTTTTAATAAGATCTTCAGAGAGATCATAAAGGTATAAATCTTGACTCATTTAGTGCCACTTCGCATTAAAATTTTGAGATGGTACTTGGTATTACTATATAAAAAAGAGTTGCAAAATTATCAAAATCTTATGAAAGAGAAAAGAAAAATACACACTAAGGAAACACAGTTGGTACAAAAACTATTAACGTATTATTTTCATTGGATATAAACTATAACTATTTACAAATTAAGCACTACCAATTCTATGACATTCTTTTAAGAAATGGTCAATATTTTCAGGTTGCATGAAAGGATGAGTACCATGACCAAAATTAATAATATAATTTTGTTTACCACCACCAAATCCTTTAATCATTTGTTCAGTCTTTTTAGTAATTGTTTCTTTAGAACCATACATAATACCTGGATCTAAATTACCTTGTAAAGTGATTCTTCTACCATTAACAACTTTAACAGCATCTTCTGGTTTATATAACCAATCTAAACTAACAGCATCATAACCAACATCACATAATTCATCTAAAGCATACCAAGCACCTTTTGGGAAAACAGTAATTGGAATTTTTTCAGTAATTCCAAGTTCTTGTAATCTTTTTGGTAATTTTTCAGCAATTTGTTTTAAATACGGTAAAGAAAATTCATCAAATTCATTTGGACCTAATTCACTTGCCCATGATTCAAAAACTTGTAACATATCACAACCAGCAACAACTTGTTGTGCTAAAAATTCAATACAACAATCAGTAATTGCTTGTAATAATTTATGAGATTCAGTTGGATATTTATAAATCCATTCTTTAACAAATCTAAACATTTTTGAACCTTGACCTTCAACCATATAAACTAAAAGAGTCCATGGAGCACCACAAAATCCAATTAATGGAACTCTACCATCTAATTTTTTAACAGTTAATTTAATTGATTCAAATGCCCACGCTAAGCCTTGTTTAACATCAGGTTTAAAATCAATTCTTTGTAAATCTTTTGGATCCCTTAATGGATCAACAAATACTGGACCTTTACCATCAATCATTTCAATATCAAACCCCATAACTTGAGGAATAACTAAGATATCACTAAAAATAATTGCAGCATCAATTAAACCATTAAAATGAACAATTGGTTGAATAGTAATTTCACTAGCAGTTTCAGCATCACGGCATGTTTGAAAGAAATCTTTGTCACCTTTAGCCTCATGATATTCAGGTAAATAACGACCGGCTTGTCTCTAATTCAATTGTTAGTATTATTATAATCATCATCATGTGACAGTCTAGCATACTATACGATGTGAAAAAAAAAAAAATAAGGCAGAACAAATCTGGGGCAATTTAAATCACTATTGATTGCTTTCTTCTTATCTGTTCTTGTATACTTAGTTGGTACGTACCATGATCCAAACGGGTGGTCTTTCGACTTTTTCACCTTTAGCTGCTCTTAAAATTAAATCATTCTTTAATACTGGTTTTGTCATTGTTAGTCTTAAATCTGTCAAAAGCAGTGCACTTTTTTTCTCAATCTCTCTTGCTAATTAATTTTTAGTTTTTCTTTGAGATTGTGCGATAGTGCTGGATTTCTCAAAAGGATTGTAATGACTGAACAACCAGAGGATATTCCTAATGGTTCAATTATTTCGAAGAAACAAATAATTAAAACTTCAAATGAACCTAATATTTTCATTAAGTTTTTCAGATCAGTTTTTGGTTATAGGAAAACTTCGCTTTCGTTATTTTTTTTAATTACAATTATAGCCGTTTACTTAATTTCAACTTTTGATAACAGTTTAGATTTATCAATTTCATTACCAGATATTAATTCAATTGAATATGATATATTATTGTCATCATGGAATGACTTACAAAAAATTGGAAAATTTAAACATCCATATGGTTCAAATGGTAATAAATTTGTTCATGATTTTTTACAAGATAAAATTATATCATCAATTAAAAAATCAAAATTAAAATATATTGAATTTGATAATGATTTAAATAATACTAATTTCTTATTCGGTAAAGATTCTTATGGTTCCATTAGTTATTATGAAAGTAATAATCTTTATGTTAGAATTAATGGTACAAATCCTGAATTACCTGCTATTTTAATTAGTGCTCATTATGATTCAGTTCCTTCAAGTTTTGGTATTACTGATGATGGTGCAGGTATTGCTTCATTATTAGGACTTTTAAATTATTATACTCAATACGCTGAAGCTGGTCAACCTTTAAGAACTGTTGTTTTCAATTTTAATAATAATGAAGAATTTGGTTTATATGGTGCTCAAACTTTCCTTAAACACCCTTGGTCTAAAAATGTTAAATACTTTATTAATTTAGAAGGTACTGGTCAAGGTGGTAAAGCTATTCTTTTTAGAGGTACTGATTATGGTATTTTAAAACATTATAATAATGTAAGATATCCTTATGCAAGTTCATTATTTCAACAAGCATTTAATGGTAGATTAATTCATAGTGAAACTGATTATAAAGTTTACTTTGAAAACGGTTTAAGAGGTATTGACATTGCTTTTTACAAGCCAAGAGACATTTATCATACTGGTGAAGATAATATTCGTCGTACATCTAAAAAAGCACTTTGGCATATGTTATCAAGTGCTTTAGATTTTGTTGAACCAATTAGTTATAATATAATTGATATTGATTCTCCATATATCAGCTCAGTTGATTCATCCTCATCATCTGGAGATGATTTTGTTGAAGTTAAACAAGAATATGCTTCATATATTACGTTCCTTAATTATTTTTTCTTAATTTCAGTCCAAGAATTAGTTATTCTTAATATTACCTTATTAGTTGTTATTCCAGTTTTTTGTTTAGTCTTATTAAGTATCATTTTTGGTTATAAACAAAATTGGAGACTTGGATTTATAAATTCAATTAAATTTCCAATTTCTTTAATTATTTCAATTATTGGTTTAGATTTTATTATTGATAATGTAATTGTTAAATTAAACGAATTTTTACCAAATTCAAGACCAATGAATTTAGTTTTATTATCTGCTTCAATTTTCCTTTTATTAAATTATTTTATTCTTAATGGTATTAATTTAATTTTTAGAAATTATAAAATTATTCAACATGATGAAAAATTAATCGTTACTTTACAAATTTCTTTCATTTATTGGGTTTATTTAATTATTTCTACTGTTGGATTGGCCAATAATAAAGCAGGCAATGATCACACTGGTAAAGGTTTAGTTACTGTTTTATATGTAATTCAATCCGCCGCTTGTATTTGGGGTTTATTAGGTTGGTGTTTCAGACCTTCTAAAAAAGATTTTGAAGCTGAATTATTAGATTCTGCAAGGCAACCTTTATTAGTTCAACAAGTTGAAGAATATGGTACTAGTGATGAGCCATCAAATTCCCATGTTCATCCACATCCTGAAATCCCTGGTTCAGATTCAACTTCACTTATTTCAATGGATTCATATACTGCTCGTAAGAAATTAAATCTTATTTCTAAAACTTTCAGTTATGATTGGTCTATTCAATATTTAATGTTGGTTCCAATTCCATTACTTATAATTTATAACAATGGATACCTAATTTTAGAAGGTATGAATAAATCAATTCAAGAATCACTTAATTCACAAAATTTAATTTATAAATTTATTGAAGTTATTGGTATTGGTTTAATTTTACCAATCTATCCATTTATTTTCAAAATTAATAAATTATTAGTTGTTATAACTATATTTTTCATTTGTCAGGGATTTTTTACTGTTTTCTTTACTTCGCCTTTTGAATCAGAAAATCCAATAAAATTAAGATTCCTTCAAACTGTTAATATTACTGAATCTGTCACTGATTCATACGTTTCCGTTCTTGGTAGATCAGGTATTGGTTTGGAAGATATTTTAAGTGATATGCCATCATTAAAAGAATCAAATGGTGCAGTAACTTGTGATGATCATGGTGATGGTATGTTGGACTGTCGTTATAAATCTTCATTAACACCACAAATTTTACCTGAAGCAAAAGATTTTTCAGATTATTTTTCAATTGATATTTTAAAGAATTCAACTGATAATGATTACCCATATGGTTTATTAAGTGGAGAAATTAAGATAAATGTTAAAGATAATAATATGTGTAAAGTTTATTTCAATAGTGCTAAAAAGAAAGATTTCCCAGTTAAAACTTTCATGATTTATAATGAACCAAAGACTAATGGTACTTCAATTAATTCAGTTCCTGAAGGATTTTCTGTTGATAAAGATGGCAATTATATCTTTAAAGATTTAAATGGTATTCCAAGTGTTTCATTAAATAAATTAGATGAAGATACATCATATCATGTTGGTTTCCAATGGTTACCCAACTTAATTGATGATTATAGTACTGAAGCTCTGAATGTGTTAAAAGTTGATGTTACTTGTTATTGGTCGGAATTAGGTGAAGATAATTCATTAGTCCCGGCTTACAACGAAGTTAACCATTATTCACCAAATTTTGTCACTTGGGCAAATCAAGCTAGTGGAATGGTTTCAATTTCACAATCAATTGTAATTTAATTATAACTAATTAAATTCTAATTCATATTTATTTTAATTTTGTTTTATTACCCCTACCCCCATCAAGAAAAATATTACCCTTTTGCTTCCTATTGACTATTAATATTTTGACACTTTTTTAATTGTTTTATTTGTTTTAAAAAATGTATTATTATTATGATTTTTCTCATCTACATACACCTCTCAAGATCTATTTTTCTTATCTTTTGCACCCAAAATTATCTCAGAAAGAAAAAAAAAAACATAATATCCACAAAGAATGTTAGGTTTAATTTTCTTATTTTGTGTTGCTGTTAAAGCGTATATCCATCCAATTACCGTCCATGGTAAATACTTTGTTGATACGGTAACTAATGAACCTGTAAGTAGTACACTTTTCCCGAAATCAGTTTATTGAAAATTTTACTAACAATTTAGTTCTACATTAAAGGTGTTGATTATCAACCCGGTGGTTCTTCAGGTGTTTTAGATGTTAAAGATCCATTATCTGATCCTAAAGATTGTGCAAGGGATATAGTTTTATTTCAACAGCTTGGTATAAATGTATGGTTTACCACCTTAATTTTTTTAAAACTATTTTTTTTATATTATATTTTTACTATTTTCCATCTTTTTGGATTATATGTGTACTAACTATTATAGACTATTCGTATTTACTCAATTAATACTGATTTAAATCATGATAAATGTATGTCAATGTTAGCCGCTGCTGGTATTTACTTAGTTTTGGACGTTAATTCACCAGTTCCAAATCATCATTTAAATAGATATGAACCATGGACTTCCTATAATGTTGATTATTTAGAGAATGTTTTCAAAGTTGTTGAACAATTTGCTTATTATAATAATACATTAGGTTTTTTCGCTGGTAATGAAGTTATTAATGATCTTACATCTGCTAAAAATTCACCAGTTTATGTTAAAGCTATGGTAAGAGATATTAAGAAATATATTGATTATAATTCACCAAGACCTATCCCAGTTGGTTATTCAGCTGCAGATGATTTACAATATAGAATTTCATTTTCCCAATATCTTGAATGTATGGAAGAATCACCCGCTGAATCATTAGATTTTTATGGAGTTAATTCATATCAATGGTGTGGTGAACAAACCTTCTTCACTAGTGGTTATAATACTTTAGTTGATGATTATTCAACTTATTCTCGTCCCTTATTTTTTTCTGAATATGGATGTAATGAAGTTGTACCAAGACAATTTGGTGAAGTTCAATCAATGTATTCTAATGATATGATCGATGTTTTCAGTGGTGGTTTAGTTTATCAATTTACTCAAGAACCAAATAATTACGGATTAGTTGAAATTATGAGTAATGGAGATGCAAAAATTTTAACTGATTATCTTACCTTAAAGACAAAATTTGATAAATTACCTGACTTAGATTTCTATCATGTTGCACAAGCAATGAAAGAAAATGCAAAAGATATTCAAAATAGGAAAAAAGTACAAAGATTTGCTTTACCAGGATGTGAATCAACATATGAAAATATTGATGTATCTAAAGGATTACCAGCAAGTATTGCCAATGATTTAATAGAATATGGTGTTCAAGTTCAAAGAGGAAAATTTGTTCTTTTAACCCAAGAAGAATTAACATGTCCTTATAATATATATGATCCTGAGGATAGAGAATATGCAATTAGAAAAGATATTCAACCGGTTGTTGATTATATGTCAGGTACCGGATTGGAAAAATTGAAGAAGATTAAGTACCACAATGGTATGTATAATGATGATAATTCAATTGATGAAGATGATGATGATTATGATTCAGATGAATCTGATGATGATGAAGAGGAAGAAGAATATGTAAAACATGGGAAATCCAAAGGAAGTTTCCTTGAAAAGGCTTCAAAGTATTTAAAAAAAATGTTTAAGAAAGCTGGAAAATATTTCTCCACCAGTTAAATATGTATGTAGTACAAGGTACTTACAAACTTTTTATTTCATTTATTTTTTATTTTCGTCAATTTATTACCATTCTGTTTATAATACTAACTTTTTTTCTAGCATCAAGTAACCCAGTTGAAGTTCTTTTATGGTTATTAGTTATTTTTCCTTTAGCAGTTATTATTGAAGAGAATTGGAACTACGTGTATAGATTATAATGCAAAAATGTATATTTAATAAAAATCGCCTCTTCATATTTGTTGTTCAAATATAGTTGATTTATCAATTGTTATTCTAAAATTACAATTTTTAATTAAAGGTTTCAAAAATCCTGACCAATCTCTTGATAATACTTCTTGTCGTATGAATCCACATTTTTTACAAGTTTGAATATGTTGTTTAATATTAATTGTTACATTTGGGATTGTTGAAATTGAAGTAATTAAATTATTTAAATCGTTTGACATTTTATGATTAAATTCGTGAATTAAATCAAAATTAATTAAAATTAAATTATTTAATGAACTATAATTACCAGATTTTGAGCAAATTAATTTAAAAAATGGATTAAAAGCTTTATAATTAAATGACATATCATCATTATAGAATAATCTTGAACCCATATCGATCAATAAATTATTTAATTTGCAATTAAATTTTATAAAATCAATTAATGATAAATCATTACTATTTTGAACTTTAATTAATGATAATGAAGGAGTGTTTTGGAAAATTTTACAAACTGATCTTTTCTTCTCTGGTCTTGTATACATGCATGAATGGAATGATATTTGATTAATTTTTTTCAGTTTTGGTATATCATCAATCAATTTAGATTCATCAATTATAAAATTATGTAATTCTAAATGATCAATTTCACTGAAAATTTCAAAAAATAATAATACATGATGAAGTTTGAAAAGTATTGACCAACCAGTCTGTGCCTTTAATATTAATTTATCTAATACTCTAGTTGATTTATTTTGATTCTTAAATAAGAATAAATTTGATGTCAGGGTATTACCAAATGTAAATTGTGGAGAAATTTCTGAGATTGTCAATTGTTTTAAACTATAGTCATTATTCATCAAGATCTTAAACTTTAGTATGAACTCATTAAATGTGATTTGAGTTTTGTTGTCATCTAATTTATAACTTCCAGCTATTTTAGTTTCATTATCTCTAGTATTACTATGAGGAGGATTCTTGATCTCAAGATATTTTAAATAATTCACCTGAGTTGAAGTATCTACACCACTAAATCTTCTAGTTATATGAGCACTAGTAAACTTGAAAAATGTTTCTGTTTTATGAAATACAATCCTTTTATATAATAAATTCTTATTTATTATAGTATTAAATTTGATACAGACCAAACTTAATTTTGATAATTGTGGTAAATCATCGATAAAATATTTAAAAATTTCTAATAATATTTCAAATGGTAATGAATGGATATGAAACATTGCATATTCTGAAGTTCTGTTTTTATTAATTGCCTTTTTCCTCCCTATAAATTGATATCGGGTCATATTTCTTTGCAATTGCCAAGGTAGGGCTGAAAGTTTGAACTGAGGCTCGCGATGAGAAAATATACTGCGATAGTTTTAAAGACCTTAGATTAAATGACAGAATATAGGCAACAGTTGATAGATCAATTAATGGGTGGTGACTCCCATTTTAGGGTTCATAGAAGAGTTCCTGAAATGACTAGTAATAAAGTATGTAAATCATTTTTAGTTGGACTGTGTCCTCATGATTTATTTGTAGGTACCAAACAAGATTTAGGTAAATGTCCACAACTACATTTAGAGAAACATAGAATGGAATATAGATCACGTACAAAGAAAGGTGAAACTTTCCCTGATTTCGAATATGAATATTATCAAGTTTTAAAATCATATATAATAGAAATTGATAATATTATTGAATCATCAAATCAAAGATTAGATACTCCAGAAGATAAAGAAAAAATTGAAGAAATTAATAAAGGATTAGAAGAACTTGATACAAAGATAAGTATAATGCAACAAGAAATAAATTATCTTCTTGCAGAAGGTAAACCAATAACGTTATTTAATCAATCTAAAAAATTAGATGCATTAATTAAGAAACGAGATATTGAAGGAGAGAAGGCAAGAAATATAATTGAAAATATTGGACAAACATCACAACAAAAATTACAAGCTTGTGATCAATGTGGAGCATTTTTATCGAGATTAGATAGTGATAGAAGATTGGCTGATCATTTTGTTGGTAAAATTCATTTAGGTTATGTGAAAATGAGAAAGGATTATAAAGGATTACATGAAAAATATAACTAGTTAAGTAGAATAATATATAAATAAAAATTTATTTATTTAGTTACTTATTCATTTATTTATCTTAAACGGTAACAATAATTGAACTAATCTTGTTTTTCAGGCTTATCAATTGAAACTTTTTCTTTGGAGACGTAACCAATTGCATTTAATCTTTCAACTAAAAGTGGATGAGATCTATGGTAAGCAGAGTATAACCAATCAGCATCAAAATATGATAAATTTTCAACATTTAATTTAATTAAAGATTTACCTAAATCATCAGTGTAACCACATGTTTTAGCGTAATCATCAGCTTCATATTCATGTTTTCTAATAAATAAATTTTGAATAAATTGTAAACCTGATTCAACTGGTTTAAAAACATCTGAGAATAATAAAAGACCAACAATAGTTGGTTGAACATTAATAAAACCAAATGAATTATATAATGAAGAATTATTAACAAATCCAGCAAAAATTGAAAACATAAAAGATAAATTTAATTGAGAAAATAAAATCATCTTTGGTAAATGATTTAATTTCCAATGACCAATTTCATGAGCTAAAACAGCGACAGTTTCATCAACAGTTGATTGTTCAATTAAAGTATCAAATAAAACAATTTGTTTACTCCAAGGTAAACCGGTAAAATAAGCATTTGAATGACCTGATCTTTTTGATCCATCAATAACGTATAATTTAGTTAATGGGAAACCTTGTTTTTTAGCTAATTCTTCAATTGCAGTTTTTAATTCACCATCTTCTAATGGAGTAAATTTATTAAATAATGGTTGAATTAAAGTTGGGAAAATTGTCATAAAAACTAATTGAGTAATTAAAACAAATCCACAAAGATAAATAATAAATGATTGACCATAAGTATCAATAATTTTTAAAACACCAGCTAAAATCGGAGGAATAAAAACAAATGATAAAGCAAGTGATTTAATTTGATCAACAATCCATAATTGAAGAGTTGATTTATTAAAACCATATTTTTCTTCTAAAACAAAAGTACTATAATAATCAATTGGAATTGAAACAACAGTACCAAACAAAGTAATAACAAAAGTAAATAAAATAGAATGAGTAATAATACCTCCCATAAATGCTGGTAAATAAGGTTTAACAACATTTAAAACAGAACCACCAATTGACCAAAATTTTGGTAAAAGATCATATTGAATAAATAAAATATTTTTAACTAATGAATAAGTATCAGCGAAAAATGAAAATCTTTGTTTAGCTCTACTATAATCTTGAGATTTATCAAAGGTTTCCTTTGGAATTTCTTCTTTAATTGAAATTGGTGGAGCAGTTTTTTGTAAAATTTGATATTGTCTGTAACCTAAGTAACTTTCAAAGAAAAATTGACCAACAGTAAATCCAATAATAATTGATTTCCATGGTAAATTTGGACTATCTAAGAATCCTAATGCCTAAAAGGTTCAATTGTTAGTAAATGAATACTTGTTTATAGATAGATCAAATGTATTATACATACTTCAGAAATTGAAAAAGTCATTGGAGTGAATTTTTTGCCAACGCGAGTTTGCTCCAGTTTTTCCATTGACGTTTCATTATTAAAAAAGCCCTTGATATAAATATAGAACACATACACTCCGCTCAAGAAAATAACGATGAATAGAACAGGGAGAACGATAGAGAAAAACGAAATATACTAGCGTACTTTTATTTTTATATATATGACTATTTTCTATGGTCTAAGTTGTTTAGTTAACTTCTGAAGCTAATTTTTCAGCTTTAGCAATAACATCTTCAATACCACCAACCATATAGAATGCATTTTCTGGTAAATGATCATATTTACCTTCTAAGACGTCTTTGAAAGATTTAATAGTATCTTGTAATCTAACTAATCTACCTGGGATACCAGTGAAAACTTCAGCGACAGCAAAAGGTTGAGATAAGAATCTTTGGATTTTTCTTGCTCTTTCAACAGTTAATTTATCTTGTTCAGATAATTCATCCATACCTAAAATAGCAATAATATCTTGTAAAGATTTATAAGCTTGTAAAGTTTGTTGAACACCTGAAGCAACATCATAATGTTCTTGACCAACAACTGAAACATCTAATAATCTTGATTTTGAATCTAATGGATCGACAGCTGGATAAATACCTAATTCTGAAATACCTCTTGATAAGACAGTAGTAGCATCCAAATGAGCGAAAGTAGTAGCTGGAGCTGGATCAGTTAAATCATCAGCTGGGACATAAACAGCTTGAACTGAAGTAACTGAACCTTTTTTGGTGGTAGTAATTCTTTCTTGTAAAAGACCCATATCAGTGGCTAAAGTTGGTTGATAACCGACAGCTGATGGAATACGACCTAATAAAGCAGAAACTTCTGAACCAGCTTGAGTAAATCTAAAAATATTATCAACGAATAATAAGACATCTTGACCTTCTTCATCTCTGAAATATTCAGCAATGGTTAAACCGGTTAAAGCAACTCTAGCTCTAGCACCAGGTGGTTCATTCATTTGACCGAAAACTAAAGCGACTTTTGATTCACCTTCTAAGTTAATAACACCAGTTTCAATCATTTCTTTATATAAATCATTACCTTCTCTAGTTCTTTCACCGACACCAGTGAAAACTGAGAAACCACCATGAGCTTTAGCAATGTTGGAAATTAATTCTTGGATGAAAACGGTTTTACCGACACCAGCACCACCGAATAAACCAATTTTACCACCTCTAGCGTAAGGAGCTAATAAATCAACAACTTTAATACCAGTTTCTAAAACTTCAGCAGCAGTAGATTGTTCAACGAAGGATGGTGGTTCAGCATGAATTGGGTTTCTTTGTTTACATTCAATTGGACCTCTTTCATCAATTGGATCACCGGTAACATTAATAATTCTACCTAAAGTACCTCTACCAACTGGGACAGAAATTGGAGCACCAGTATCTGAAACTGGAGCACCTCTAACTAAACCTTCGGTACCATCCATAGCAATAGCTCTGACGGTGTTTTCACCTAAATGTTGAGCAACTTCTAAAACTAAATCTTGTTCACCATTTTTTAAGGTTAAAGCATTGTAAATAGCTGGTAAGTTACCATCTTCAAAATGAACATCGACAACCGCACCAATAACAGCTCTAAAAAAATAAGTTAGTATTAAGAACTATTAAATCATGTTTTCATTAGGTTTTAATTTAAATAGTTGTTTTAAAATTTATGTAAAGTTGGTGAATGGTTTCGTTCATTGGACCAATTTTCTCAAAATGAGAATCTCATTGGACGAGATCGTTATTGAATTTTTCAGAAATTTCAACTTGCAATAAAAATGATTTTCAATTATGTTCAATCGATATGTATGAATTATCAATTGATTTAGTAATTGATATGAATTAGATTTTATATTGATATGACTCTTCATTATATTTTAAAATTGTAGGTATAAAAATTATTCAATTTTGATTCGATCTCATATTTCTCTTGAAATCATTGAACAAAACCAATTGAAAACTTCAATTAAATACTGAAATTTTCCAATCAATCTATTCAATTTGTCTTAATCTATTCTTTAAAACTTCCTCTTGATTCCTATAAACACTTTTTCCTTACTTTCAAATATCAATTCTTTTTTATTTCTCTGCGTTTTTCATTTGCTAAAAATTCATGTAAACCAACGATTAAATTAAATCAATTTTTAATAATTTACATACCTAACTTTACCAGCAATTGGAGCAGCTGAAGCAAAGTTTCTGGCTAAGTTTAATCTTAAACCTCTTGAAGCACTAACTAAGTTCTTGTTGAATAATCTTGGAAGAACCATAATTTATTAACGAGTTAATTTGGTAAATTTTTTTTCTGTTCGCTTCAACACTGAAAAATTCGGATTGGTAATTTTGTCCAATTAAATTTTTTTCTTTGAGGGTGGGGTAACCCGGATTTTGGTTTTCCAAACTACCCTCAAGTTCGGTACCACTAAAGCTAAGTATTTCAAACTAAGATACTAAAAGATATTACTAGTGAGTTTAAAAAGGTAGATGTGAATAGATAACTATATAAAATTCAAATCCTGCACTAACATTACACTACTAACCCTATTAAAACAAACTTTCAAAACGAAACGATACAAGAACATAATTGAGGATTTAAAGGAAATATAACTTATTTTATCTTTATTTTTTATCTTTACTTTTTATCTTTACTTTTTATCTTTACTCTTTATGTTATTTTTACTTTTATTTTTGATGAACTCGTAAGTACAGTTCAACCATTTCGGTGAATTTAATCATTTCATTCGGTGATACATTTACAATTATTTTACAATTTTTTTCATATTTGGAACAATCTAAACATAAATTAATTTTATTCTTTTCATTTATTTCATTCATTGTAAGTTTTTGATTCATTGTCATTTTCCTTATTATTCTAGGTTTTTCAATTCTTAAACTACTATTATGAATTTGATTACTTTGATTATTTTCAATCCTTTTAGATCTACGCATACCCTTTTTAACGTTATTAATATCATCAGAAGTTAAATTATTTAAAACATCAGAAGCTTTAAGTACTCTACTTCTTAATTGTCTACCTTGATTTTCTGATTTGAATTTACTTGTAGATGGTTCTAATGGTGATGATTCAGGTGTTAATAATTGTCCATTATCTGATTTGGGAGTTGAAGTCGGTGGTGTTGATTGATTAACTCTATTGAATAAGAAATCATGGCTTTCGTTACTCAATTCCACGTAAGCATGATAAATCTGAGTTTTACATATTTCACAAACTAAATCTTCTTCTTCCTCTTCATCCTCACCATCATAATTTTCTTTATGATTTAATTGATCTTTTTCGAATTTTGAACGTTCAATTAAATAATCTTTATAACTTATTGTTTTGCCAATCCATTCAATATTAATATTCGAAGGTAATGAATTTAATTTGTTATTAATTTCATTAACGAAAATTTTATACCTACTTAAACAATTTCTTACTAATGTCAAATTTCTTTCCATACCAATGGTAAAATTAATTAAAATATTTTCAAGTAATTTAAAATGATTGAAAACATTTTCCTTTTTAATTAATTTATAATCTTTAATCGATCTTTCCCCAAAATCAATCCAACTACTCAGAGTAAAATTTACAGCTTCATTAAAATTAAAACCTGAATTAAAACCTGCATGATAAACTCTTGGGAAGGTAATTATAAATTCATTAGGATTTTGATCTGCAAAATAAACCGGTATACCATTTTCAATTAATTTATTTGGTGATATTAAAGTGACTAATTGATGTAGTAAATCTGGTTGTTTTTTAAATAAATCTGGAGCTGTTGATTTCATAAAATTTTCAAATTTATCAGCAAAATTTGATGGTATACCATACCATTTTTTGGTTGCACCAAAATGACAATAATTGGCTGATAATGTATAATGATCTTCAACATGCCAACAAAATGTTGATAATAAAGAACCAACATAAATCCATGGAATTGTCATACCAGAAATTGAATGATTAACATAATTTAATAATGAACCTTTAGAAAATGGTAAATTATTTAAATTAAATGAATGAGATGAATAATAATCATAAACATCTTTTTTAAAATAATCTTTTATAATTTGTGGAGAATTAAAAAGTGGGAAACCTGATATTTGTCCTGGTATAAGATTATGAATATCAGCACCATATTTTACTTCAATGTCACTTTTTTGAGTTTCAATAAATTCCCAAAATTTTAATTCAATACTTTCTAAATCATTTAATTTATATAATTGTTTAATTTCATTTTCAAATTCTGTACAATGTTTATAAAATTCATCAACTGAATATTTTAAATCAATTTCTTCTTCAAATCCATATTCTCCTGTACCAATAAGACATCTATTACAATACCAATTACCTGATGGGATATTAGGTAACTTTATACATTTCATATGATAAGCATCGTCACAACTATCACATAATAAAGTAGATTCTGGATTATCGGTTCTATTACAAACCATACAAGCACTTTCTAAATCAGAGTCATCTTGTATATCCTCCTTTGGTGGTTCTTCATCTTCGCTATAATAATTAAAATCATCTTCTGAATCTTCTGAATCTTCTGAATCCGGATAACGTTTATTTTGAACTGGTTCTGACTTTGATGAAATTTCCAAATTTGATTCATAATTTTCATTATGTTCGTCAATAGTATGATTTTTTAAAAATTCTACATATGGTCTAACTCTAGTAACATATTCATTTTTCAAAAGATTACTATTACGAATATCAAAATGAGAAGCAATTAAATCCCAATTAATATCTTTTAGATCTTTATTTTGATTATTAACTTGAACGAATAAATTATAATAATAAATTTTAACACCGTTAATATCAAAAAATAAATTTAATTGTTTCTTCTTCCTCATTTTAAGAAATCTATTTAAACCATTAATGAAAAAATTTCTAGATCTTGTAATTATACCTAAATCACTTAATTTTTGTTTCCTTGTATGGAACTTAAAATCTGAAGATAAAGCAAATGGAGGTCTCCAATCTTTTGGTGGGATAATTTTAATTATCCCATACTTAGAACCTAATTCTGAAACTTTATCCGATGATAAATATTCAATTGGGTTACTAAATTCTATTAAAGTTGGGTATAAAATTGGACTTTCAGTAGATTTTGATGCCATTTTTTCATAAAAAATTTCCAAAAAAAATTACAGTATCTGAAACTCCAGTTGTAAGCGAAAGTTTTATTATAATCTTCTTATATGGTTGTAATAATTTTTTTTCCAGATATTAACTTTTAAATTTTTGCAAACGGTATGCAGCTCTTTCAAAAATTATTTTGAGAATTTTACCAATTTGTCCTTTTCCTGTCCTTATTTGAATCCCGATAAAAAAAAATATGGGGTGGAGTCCTGAAACAATACTGAGTTACCTACCTAACTGAACCAAAGTATTACTATAGTATCTGCACGCTCTTACGTAGTTATGTAAGCTTCTGGTGAGTTTTTCTATATTGCCAAAAAAAAAGGTGTAAAACAATAGACCCTCGTTAAACACTAGAAATGAATTATGGTTTGATCTAAAAATTCAATTACTTTACCAAATTGAGGAAATGGGAAAAAAAAGAAAAACCGGTGAAATTTGCAGGCTTCTTGAGACTGCAGTCTGAGACTTCAGCCTGAGGGCTCAATTGGGAGACTTAATTGTGAGACTTAATTGTGAGACTTCAAGTGTGAGACTCCAAGTGTGAGACTTGAGAGACTTTTTCATTTCTCATATTTTCGCTGTCAGGACCAATGAAGGAATATACGATTGCAGTTTTAGGATGTGGAGTTATGGGGACCGCTGTAACTTCAGCCATTTTAAATAGTAAATTTGAACCATATCCATCCAAGATTATTTGTTGTAATAGTTCAGAAAAACTGTCTGAAGCATTGAAAAAAAAATTATCAAACCCACTTATTGAATATTCATTTGGTTCACAAAATATTGAAGCTGTTAAAAAAGCTGATATTATTATTCTTGGTTGTAAACCATATATGAAAAATGAAGTTTATGATCAAGTCAAAAGTGCATTAAATGATCAACAAGTTCTTATTTCATTGTTAGCAGGTGTTACAATTGAAGGATTATCAGTTTTTACACCATTGGTTGCTAAAGTTATGACTAATACCCCAGCACAATATGGTTGTGGTATGGCAACAATTGCATTTTCTCCCAAATTAGAAGAAAATTCTGATTTGGTGAATTTAGTTATGAAATTAATTGAACCAGTTGGTAAAGCAATTAAAATTCCTGAAAAAAATATGGATGCTGCCACTGCTTTAGTTGGTTCATCTCCAGCATTTTGTTTATTAATGATGGAAGCCATGATTGATGGAGGTGTTAGAATGGGGATTCCATATGAAGTTGCTAAACAATGTGCTGCTAAAGTTATGGAAGGTACAGGTAAAATGGTTTTAGAAACTAATGAACATCCAGCAGTTTTAAAATCAAAAGTTTGTACACCAGGTGGTACCACCATTGGTGGATTATTAAAATTAGAAGATGCTGGTGTTAGAGGTTCAGTTGCAAGAGCTATTGAGGAAGCCGCAAATATTTCAAAATCTTTCTCTTAAAAAATGAAAGAGATTAAATGATTCATATATACATTTCTATTTACATGGAAATTTAAATTAGTTTTCTTCCCAGAATCTCTCTGAATCTCTCTTAATTTCTCTTCACTTCTACGATTTATCTACTCTTCTACTCTTTTTTATAATAATTCATAAGTTTTGAAAAATCTGCTGGATTTATTTCAATATTTGCTTGTTTAACTTTTTCAGAAAGTAAATTTATAGTATTTCTAATTTCAGGATCCATTAACAATTTGGTCATTTGAATTATACTTGGAGGATTTTCATTATTTATACCCTTTTCTTCAAGAATTTTTTGCATTTTAAGTAATGAATTTTTTAATTCTTCATCATTTTTAACTAATTCTCCAATTTTAGAAATTTTATCATCCATTGATGATGATGAATTAAATTTAATTGAAACTTTGTTGAAGGATGATATTCTGGTTGGTCGGGTGGTTCTAATGATACCATAGCCCAATGATCTTAAATTTAACCTTAACATGCTTCTTTAGTCTTTCTTTAGTCTTTAGTATTTAGTTAGTCTTACTTTAGTCTTTAGTCTTACTTTAGTCTTTAGTCTTACTTTAGTCCTGCTCTTTTAGTAGATTTCAAATCTCGCACTCTCATACAAAACAGAGCAGCCTTCACACGACTTCTTCAATTCTACATGGACGTGTCTTTGACAAAACTTGAGTGAGATTTTGGCCAGAAAGTGAGGGAACAAGTCGACAAAGTTTTTTTGGAAAATTAAACACCACCGACAATAAATAAAATATGTCAAATAATCAAGAAGAATTATTAGATTATTCAGATTCTGAAGAAATTGCAGTAACTCAACAACCAACTGAGGATTCCACCAAAGATACCGATAAAAAAGGATCTTATGTTGGTATTCATGCTACTGGATTCAGAGATTTTTTATTAAAACCTGAATTATTAAGAGCAATTGGTGATTGTGGGTTTGAACATCCATCTGAAGGTTTGTATTATAAAGTTGTGGGAGATAGCTAATTGATTGATTGATTATAAGAGTGATTATAACTGATTATAAGTGTGATTATAAGAGTGATTATAAAAGTGATTATAGGAGTGATTATAACAGTGATTATTATATTATGTTATTTTTGTTTATATCCTTCAGTTACAAGATTTATATATGGTTTGATTATATGATTCGATAGATCCCAAAATTTACTTTGGTGATAATGATTGATAAAAAAAAAGTTATTGAAAGTATGAAAATTCATAATAGAAAGAATGGAAATTAATAAAAATACTTGTTATTTTTAAGATTCGTAAAGTAATTTACAATTTATAACAACATAAAACTAAGTGTGTCAATGTTATTAACAGTACCACTGAAAAATTTATTTTTAAAAAATTTTGAAGATTAATTATCAGAAAACCATGATGTTGTCTGATACGAGAGATATAATGTTTCACGGTATCAATAAGATTAAACAAATCAGGTTAGGATAATTTAGTTGTCTTGAGAATTTATTAATTTCAAATTAATGTAATCATATGTTGAATTTCCCATTTCCCATATATTATATTTTGAAAAGTGTATTATAAATTCATTTGTGTTGGAAGTTTATCATTTTATCATATCAATTTATAATTAAATCCATTGTATCGTTCTTTTGAAGTATTAAATAATCATACTCATAATCATAATCATAATCATAATCATAATCATAATCATAATCATAATCATAATCATAATCATTACTCGATCATTAATTCATTAATGGCATTTCCCCTTATGATGAATTTTAAAAGAAATTTTTAACTAACAAAATAATAGTTCAACAAGTTTGTATTCCACAATCAATTTTAGGTACTGATGTTTTATGTCAAGCTAAATCTGGTTTAGGTAAAACTGCTGTTTTCGTTTTATCAACTTTACAACAATTAGAACCAGTTGCTGGAGAAGTTTCAACTTTAGTTATTTGTCATACTAGAGAATTAGCTTATCAAATTCGTAATGAATATGCAAGATTTTCGAAATATATGCCAGATGTTAAAACTGAAGTATTTTATGGTGGTACTCCAATGTCTAAAGATATTTTAAAAATAAAAAATAAAGAAACTTGTCCACATATCATTGTTGCTACCCCAGGTAGATTACATGCTTTAGTTACTGAAAAAGCATTAAGACTCAATAATATTAAATCATTTGTTATTGATGAATGTGATAAAGTTTTAGAAGCTGTTGATATGAGAAGAGATGTTCAAGATATTTTTAGAGCAACTCCTTTACAAAAACAAGTTATGATGTTTTCAGCAACATTATCACAAGAAATTAGACCAATTTGTAAAAAATTTATGCAAAACCCATTAGAAATTTATGTTGATGATGAAGCAAAATTAACTTTGCATGGTTTACAACAATATTATTTAAAATTATCTGAAAAGGAAAAAAATAAAAAATTATCAGATTTATTAGATTCATTAGAATTTAATCAAGTTATTATCTTTGTTAAAACTACGCAAAGAGCAAATGAATTAAATAAATTATTATGTGCTTGTAATTTCCCTTCAATTGCTGTTCATTCAGGTTTAAGACAAGAAGAAAGAATTGCAAGATATAAAAGTTTTAAAGAATTTAATAAAAGAATTTGTGTTACCACTGATGTTTTCGGTAGAGGTATTGATATTGAAAGAATTAATTTAGCAATTAATTATGATTTACCAAATGAAGCTGATCAATATTTACATAGAGTTGGTAGAGCTGGTAGATTTGGTACAAAAGGTTTAGCTATTTCTTTTGTTTCAACTAAAGAGGATGAAGAAGTTTTAGATAAAATTCAATCAAGATTTGATGTTAAAATCACTGATTTCCCTGAAGGTGGTGTTGATCCTTCAACTTATATGAATACTTAGATAGTTTTATATAGTTGTATTGTAATTTAAAAGTTGTCCCCCCTATTTACCCAATCTTATATTACCCTATGCTATTCTATTTTATTCTACACTCTATATATATTTCTGTGAACTTTTATTCACACGAATCATCAATAATTTTATACACTTTATTAAGATGTTTTTTAGGGATTAGGAACCACTCAATATGTAGGTTATAAGCATCTCCAGTACAATTACGACAATATATGATCCCTTTACCATATTTTTCTCTTAACAATTTGTGGATCTTTTTCTCTACTAGACTGACATTGCCAGTATAGAACCCATCGTCTTGGAAATGTTTAAATCGTTTATTTGAATTTATATTTAATTTTTGAAAAAGACTAGCTATATTTATACGGTGGGGGAAAAGCTCAATGTAGGGATTAACAATTAATATTTCATGATTACATTTCATTTCCCATTGTTTGATCCTTGTTTTCACCAGTTGGGTAGTCATGCCAATCTTAAGTAAAATATACGGTGATTTCTTAATTGAATAATTTTCATTACCTACATTATGAGTCTTGAACCAACCACTATCACAAGTGAAAAATCTCTTTAATGTGTAGATGTAAATGTGACCTGGTTTCGGCACCACTGGTGTTTTTTCTTGTATGTGTGGGTGGGTGTGTAGAGTTTGTTGGCTGATATGGTAATGACAGAATTGTTTATCTGTCTTTATTTTGCATCTTGTACCTTTCACTGTTAAACCTAAACATTGATTCATTTCGCGTTATTTTGATTTCAGTTCTGATCTCAACTAGTAATGAAAAATATGAAGCAAGAGATGAGAGTGATTGGGATCACGTTATATATTTACAGAGTATCATCCTTTATATCTTCCACTTTCCCCCCTTCGAATTTTTCACGTTCAATAAATAATTTTTTTAATTCACTTTCAATTTCATTAATTAAATCAAAATAATTACAATTTTTAGATTTAACTCTTGATTCTCTCAAGTACCTTTCAGCTTTATCAAATTTTTGTAAATGTAAATTAATCACTCCTAATGAATAAGTTGAAAGGGCTATAATTTCATTAATGTCATTAATCTCCTCTTCTGATAATTTTTTAAGTTGATTGTTGTTTTGGTGGTGATCATGGGGGTCAAGATCAGTTAATTTAATTTTATCAGTTGGTTGATGTTGTTCAATTAATGTTGGATTACCTAAATTTTTATCATTGAAATTTAAAGTTAATGGACCAGTGGAATTTCTAATGTTTAGTAATTCATTTGCTCTTGCCAATACAAATTCATAAACTTCAGTTGAGTAATTTATATAAATATTAAAATGTTTTAAATTTTCAATAAATTCATCCTTTTTAATTGATAATTTGTTGGAAAGGTCCCCTGAATCAGAACCATCTCCATCACCAGAATCACTACCAGTGATTGAGTTAGTATTGGTGTTGGTGATGATTTTTGAAATTGGGTAATTTTTTAAATTTAAATTATTGTCCATCAATATTTGATTTAATTTAAATTCAAATAATTCAGATTGTAAATATGAAAGTCCACCTAAATTACAGATATTAAGTAAATATTTTTTCGGTTCAACATTTGAAATTTTCATTAATTTATATAATTTTAATGTTTTATCTATTGCAAATGAAAAATCTCCTAATCTTATATTTATTGCAATTAATAAATTTATAGTATTAAAATATTCATCTAAAAATTCTAAATTGAGTTTTAAATTGTGAGCCTTAAAACCACTGCCATTGCCAGAGCTTCCGTCACTATTACCACCTTCGGTGCTGTTCATGATCTTATCTTGATTATTTAAAATCACAATTAATTTATTGATTTCATTAGTAGCAGCTGAAGAATAAGTAATCAATATTGCCTTTGATAAATTTAAATCATCTTTTGATAATTCCAGTAATTTCACCCCAATTCTAAGAGACTTAGAAATTAAATGATGTCTCATATGATCACTTAACTTGGCACTACCACCTTTGGAATTCTCGTCTCCTTCATGTAAAGTTTTTAAATATAATGAACCAATTTCATTATAAATTAAATTAGCTTTATCTAACATTCCTAATCTTTCAAACATTTCCCCAATTTTCAATTGAATCCCAGTATATTCATCGGAAATGATGGGGACTTTCAATTCATTACATTTTTCCAAGGCTTCTAAATAATATTTTAATGCTAAATTATAATCATTTTCACCTTTATCACTTTCTGCCCAAATTGCTTTCCTTAAAATTTTAGCCACTGGTGAGGGGAAAGTATGTTTAGGCCAATACAAGTAGTATAATGTGGGAATTAAAATGAATGACAGGAAAAGTAAGTAGTATGGCCATTTTCTTGGTTTTTTATATGGATTTTGGTAATTGTAGTTATAATTGTAATTGGAAGAATAAGATCTCCTCAATGGGAAATTATAAGCTAGTCTAAAATTTATATTACCATGCTTAGTTATGCCATTGATATTATTTATTCCATTGATATTATTTAATCCATTGAACTTATTTATTCCATTGAACCTAATTATTCCAATTTTGCCAAATCTATTCATCACCAGATGTAGATAAGTCTGAGAAAATTAAGTCTGAGAAACTTGAGAGTGAGAAACGACAGACAAGTGAGAAAAAAATCTCATCTTAGATTTAGAGATGGTTGAAAGCAACATAATTTCAATATTCACAAACCCTACAGCCAGAGATTTAAAAGATCAACCGGATTGTTTAACTTGTACTAGTATTCAAACCATATTATGTTTTGGATTAGGTAGTTATTTACAATCATCCAAATTATTTAATGATAAAAATGGTAAAATTAATTTAAAATTAAATCCTATTTGGTGGCAAAAATCTGTTAAATTTATTGGAATTGGGATTATTGGCTTTGGATTTACTAGATTATATGAAGTTTATAACATTTATCAAAGGAGTAATGGAAGTTTGAATGATAAAAATGACTATTGAGGATGGTAGTGAGTAGTGAAAATAGTTGTGAGTAGTGAGTAGTGAGTAGTGAGTAGTGGATAATGATGAATGATGAATGATGAAATTGTAAATAGAATAGGAATAGAATGGAAATAGTAAATAAATTATAATTCTCTATACTGTCTTTGTCATACAGAAAAATAAAACGATGAAAATAAAGTGACGAACGAGAGGAAAATGAAGTTAAATACAGTTAAAATCGTACTTAATGGAAATATGTAAACCATCTATAGATGGCTGTACATGTCTAAATATGGATAAATATACAATGTAGCTTATATATAAGGCTGTATTAAAATAAGGCTGTATTAAAAGGGCTGTAAAAAAGGTTATAACGTAAGGGGTAAAACCAAATAGAATTTTCAAACACTCTAAACCATCCACCAAACATTTTCTGTATAAATGCAGAAGTTTAAAAGACGCAAATTTTGGAGAAAATAAAGTGTGAAATGCAACAACCAATTGGGTAAAATGTTTTTAAAGTCTAAAGGTGAAATTAACAAAATACTGTGTAGAAAATTAAAGATTCAGTTGGTTTCCTTAAAAAGACTTAAAGACTTAGAACCACTTAAAAACACTTAAAAAGAAACACTTGAAAAGAAACACTTAAACAGAGTACGGAGAGACATTTTTAAAGATTGTCAAATTAAATGTATTATGAGCATCAAGTAGGCAGTTCTAAATCGCGTTAAAAAATATTCGTTTATAGAAAATTTTAGTTGGTTATGGTTAGTATAACCTAGATTCTTTATGTTAGTATCTATATTGTATAGGAGTATCTATGATAGTATACTATCATGGTGTCTTACATGCTAGTATATTATGATAGTATCTGTATGATAGTAAGATACTATCATAGGATAGTATTGTGTCCTGATGTCTTAATACAGTAGTATTCTAGTATTCCAGTATAATAGGATATGTAATGTATCATATGTAATTCATATGATTTACTTGTTTAAGGCAAAAGGTGGCTGTATAAGCAACCTTATTTCGCTCTGTTTTTACACTTTCTATATCATCTATATCATAATATTATCTATATCATAAATATTATCGATATGTATACTATGTATGCTATACAATCTATGTTATCTATGTTATCTATGGTAATGATTGATTATATTCACCATTACTTACTTATCTACAAACTCATTCATTGCTACAAATTTTGTTTTTCCAATGCTCATCACTTCCGTTCTCCTATTTCACCTCAAGAAATAGTATCAATAGTATGAAATACTATTGTAAATGATATTGTAACTAAGAAATGATATTATTATAAATATTATTATAAATAGTATTATTATTATTATTATTTCATGTTATTATTGCTAATGTTAATGTACTATAGAGAGAATGCTTATTAATTGTTTTACCAAACAATAATAACATCGGATTAATTATAAGTTTTGGCGTTTTATGTCTCTTTATTATAAAAGATTTTGTCTTTTTTCAAGTCGGACTCCCTAATTCCTAACGTCTCTCTAAGAGTTTACAGTTTTCCACTTCCTGTTTGACGAAAATGTCTCTGGTTCTCGCTTCGCTTTCTCTGTTTATTCTCCAGTGTTTGGTTGTTCTTTTGTTCTTTCTCCATGGTGGGCAAATGTCTCTGGTGAAAAATCAAATGAAATTTTTGGTACCTTAAATCGTGCATATTCCTATTATAAAAATAACCATCAACTTCACCTTAAAATTTTTATTGAGGTATTTGTTTACCACTTACGTTTACTTTACTTTACGTTTAGTTTTACTTTACTTTTACTTTACTTTTACTTATTCTTTACTCTTTACTTTTTACTTTTTACCTTTTACTCTTTACTTTTTAATTTTTACTGTTCCCACAGTTATAACCTATGGCTTATTGATTTTTAACTGGTGTATTTGCTAGGTACTTCACTATACCATACAACTAATTATTTATACAGTTTTTTATTTTTTTTAGTAAAATCTTTTAGTTCTTATGTTTATCAGATCTTTTTTTCGTCCAGGGTTAATAGCAATTAAAAAAATCTATTTAAATAAATTGAATTTTCTCATAATTTTTTTTTTTCCAAGTTTTTTTAACGTTAAAACAAAGTTTATCGTCTTTTGTTATTAACTGTGTTTGATACTGTCTTTATCAACTGTTCTTTAGTGCTGTGTTTAGTACTGTCTTTAATATTGTGTTATAGATTTCATTTAGTTTTAACAGAGTTATTCATCATTTATCCCAACTTTTTGCATTGGAAATTTGGATTATTCCCATTAGTTTCTATTATTAGTTTCCAATATTAGTTTCGATTATTAGTTTCGATTATTAGTTTCGATTATTATTAATATTATTATTATTATATTCGATTATTATTATTATCATAACATCAGAGTGATACCATAGCTATAACAAGACTTTGGATATTTATCAAGTGCAGTGGTAAGTGAATCAATACATCTTTTTAACACCAGTGAGAAAAAAGTTTTTTTTAAAGTTTTTCTGTGTTGAGTTACCCTGGTGAGTCTGAGAACATAACCCCCAATAACCCAAAAATTTTCTGAAAAACAACAACTACATAATGGATCAACTGTTTTTATCAGTTGATCATGGTTTAGATAATCATTTAAATCATGGTAACAATTATATCTCAAATTTAGATAATAATAATACCTCCAGTGGTAATAACACCACTGGTAATAACTCCAGTGGTAATAATATCAGGGGTAATAATAATATTGGTGGTGGTGGTGGCAGCAGCAGCGGTGGTAATACTGCGACTGGTACTGCGATTACTGCAGGTTCTCATGCAAGTGGTACTGTGGGTAGTAGTAATTCAGGGATTCATAATGGCGTGAGCAATGGTGATTCGCATATTTTACCAAGCAATGCAATGAATGGTATAACGGCAATAGATAATAATATGAATACTATGAATGGGTTGACTAGTAATAATGGGATGAATAATGGTATGAATGGTAATGGGATGAATGGTAATGGAATGAATGGTAATGGTATGAATGGTAATGGTATGAATGGTATGAGTGGTGGTAATTTATTAGATAATGAAGCTAAATTAGAAACTCCAATACCTCCATTACATATTCAACAAAAATATCTTAATGATAATAATAAAATTGTTAATTTAAACGAAACAACCCAATATCTTAGATCCAATTGTTCAAGATGTAAAAAAGATTTTGATCAACCAATTATTATACCAAAACAAATTAAATCTGAAAATGATGAAATTTTAGCTAAACCGTTAGCTGAACCAAAAATTTTTAAATTATGTCAACATTGTAGAGAATTACAAAGGCAAAGATCAAGAAGGTGGCAAAAAAAGACTAAAGAAAAATTTGGTGTTTGTAGAAGATGTGGTAATGATATCCCTCCAGAATTACAAAAATTTGTATTATGTCTTAATTGTAGACAAAATTTAAGATTTAGGAAAGCCAATAGAGCTAAACAGGGAAGATGTGTTCATTGTTCGGGACCTCTTGATACTTCAATTTTAAATAATGAGAATGGTAATGGGAATGAAACGAATGGTAATGTTAATAGTAATAGTAATGATGATGGTAGTGATGGTGGAGGCGGAGTTCCGAAACAAAATAAAAATTTTAAAGTTTGTCAAAGATGTAGAGAAAATGATAAAATTAGAAGAAATAATTTAGAAAAATTAGGTAATTGTAATAGATGTGCCAAACCATTAAATAATGAAGATATTGGTAAACATAAAGTTTGTATAAATTGTAGAAGTAAAAAGAAAAAACCATCAATTCCTCATGATGAAGATTATTCCAATCCAGTAATTAATTCAAATATTAATATTGGTTCAAATCCTTTGCATATGCAAAATTATTCAATTGAATCATCAAATATTCAAACCACAATGCCAACTGCTATTCCAACTGCCATGACAACTACTATGCCAACTGCAATGGCAACAACTATTCCAACTCAAATCCCCTCAGCCACTAATAATATGACTAATCAAGGTGGTGGTGGTGTTATAGCAGGTCAAACTATCCCTGGTTCAAATTTAACTAATCAAGTTATCCCCAATCAAAATATTGTAAATAGTACTGGTGGAGGAGCTGGAGATTATGATGTTCTTCATTATCAATCTTATCCAATTCAACAACAATTGAATCAAGCATTACAACCTTCAAATCCTATTCCTCAACAACATAATTCAAATCAAAATTCAAATAATCAAACTTCAAATCAATCAAACCAATCCCCTAATCAACAACAACCATTACAAGTTCAACAAGTTCAACCAGTATCACAACCACAACCTCCTCAATTACTGCAATCATCATCAACTTCTCAAACGCCAAATCAATCCAATCAACCATCAAGTGCTCAATCACAATCAACTCAAAATACCAGTAATCAATCAAATAATAATAATAATAATAATAATAATAATATGATGAATCAATATCAACAATATAATTATGGTCAATTACCCGTAAATCAATTACCTTTACATCAATTACCTTTACAACATCCAATTATGGTTAATCAATTAGGTCAATATAATCAATTACCTCAAATTAATAATCAGTTATATATGAATCAACATTTAAATCAAGTTAATCATCATCAATTAAATCAACAAATGAATTTAAATCAACTAAATAACGTTCAAGGAGTTAATAATTATAATCATCCAATGCCAATTAATTTATTACCTCAACCAATTCACCAACACCAACATCAACATTTACCACCATCGAATCAAGTACAAAATCAGTTACAACAACAGCAGCAACAGCAGCAGCAACAACAACAACTACAACAACAACAGGGTCAAGGGCAAGTAGGTCAAAAAATTTCACCTAATCAACAAAATTTACAAATGAATCAAATGCCTTACCAGTATCAATAGTGTATTATAATTGTATTATATACTTTTTTCATCTGTTCTCTCGTTTTCCTCTACTCTAATTTACTAGATTTGCTAGAGATTATTGCTGGATATCAGCACTAGAGGTCATTACCATATATTATCACTAGTTTTTTTTTTTTTTTTTGTTTTTGTTATGTTTGTTAGTTGATATTACTCGATATGATTTATTACTAGGTTTGTTCCTATTTTGGAGATATTAGGGGGATCAAATCAAATCTAACAATCTGATCAGTGCGCAGAAAAAAGAGGGAACAAAATATTTCAACGCGATAATTTTTTGTTGAACCCTTCGTCTAAGATGATGAACTTAAAGAATAATTCAACAAGTTCAGTATCTTCCAAAGATAAAGATTTACCACCCATACCACCTGATCTTAATTCAAATTCAAATTCAAATAATATTATTTCTAATCCAAATTCTTCAAATTTATTTAGTTCAATGAATATTAAGGTAAATGATAATATTAACTCGCGAGCAACCGCAATTTCAACACCACCACCAATATCAACTTCATCATCTTCAATACCTACAATTTCTTCAATACAAAGTTCTTCTACTAACATATCATCTATTGGCTCCCCAACAATCAATGTTGGTGGAAGTGTAGGAAGTAGTACTAATATTGTTGGAAATAATATTGTTGGTAGTGGTAATGTTGGTGGACCAGTTTTAAAAAATTCAAATTCAAATTCAACATTAAATTCAATTAATAGTTTAGATAGTAATGAAGTGTTAAATGTTAAAAGTTTAAAACGTAAAAATTTTAAAAAATTATCATTAAATAATGATCAAGATAAAATTGATGAATTTAAAATTGATTGTTTTGATAATAGTTTACGTACCAAAAGGAATAATTTGAGACCTGCTCCATTAGTGCTAAATAATCATCATAATAATAGTAATAGTCATAATAGTAATAACAGTCATAGTCATAGTAATAACAATAGTAGTAGTCATAATAATAATAATAATAGTAATAGAAGTACGATAATATCACAAGATTTATCAAAAAGTAATAGAAGTTCAATGTCACTGATTAATTCAATTAATATTAGTCAAAGAACAATTGATCCTGATTCACTGGTTTCAACTGATAATATAATTAACCAATTTACTAATTTAGATCTTCAACAAAATAATAATAAAAAATTAATACGGAAACGTCAAACTGTTATACTGTCAATATCACCAACTAAATCAACTTCAAGTTTATCATCCCCTAATGAGGATAGAGATAGTAATAGAGAAAAGGGGGTAAATAATAGTAATGGCAATAATAATGATGACGATGATAAGATCTCACCAATATTTTCAACCACTAGTTCAATTAAATTTAATAATAAAGATTTAGTAGTTTTAAAATCATTAGGATCAGGAAATTCAGGATCAGTTTCAAAAATTTTACATGTACCAAGTCAAAAAATTATGGCTAAAAAAGTTATACCAATTGAATCTAAAGTAGTTATTCAAAATCAAATTATTAGAGAATTAAAAATTTTACATGAATGTCAACTGCCATTTATAATTGAATTTTATGGTGCATTTATAAATAATAATAATACTATTGTGATTTGTATGGAATATGGTAATTGTGGTTCATTAGATAAAATTCAAAAAATATTACCAATGGAAATTAAAAATTTCCCAAATTTTGTTTTAAAAAAATTAAGTTTTTCAATATTATCTGGTTTAGTTTACCTTTATGAAAATTATAAAATTATTCATAGAGATATTAAACCTTCAAATGTTTTAATGAATCATAAAGGTCAATTTAAATTATGTGATTTTGGCGTTAGTAGAGAACTAACTAATTCTTTAGCTATGGCTGATACATTTGTTGGTACTTCAACTTATATGTCTCCTGAAAGAATTCAAGGTTTAGAATATGGTATAAAATCAGATGTTTGGTCAATGGGTCTTATGTTGATTGAATTAGCTACTGGCAATTCAATTTGGTATGATGATGGTAGTAATAATGGTAAAAATAATAATGGTAATAATAATAGTAATAGCAATAGTACTAATGGTAAGAACAGTAATGGGAATAACAACAAGAGAAGATTTAATGGTCCTGAAGGTATATTAGATTTATTACAAAGAATAGTTAACGAAGATCCACCAAGTTTAAATAATAGAATTGATGATAATGGTAATAAATTTGATAATAAATTATGTGAATTTATTAATGGATGTTTAATAAAAGATGATAAATTAAGAAAATCACCATGGGATTTAATTAATAATGATTATTTAATTGATTATAATAATAGTGAAAATGATAAAAAAGTTAAAAATTGGGCAAAACAGATTAGACAATTATTTAAAGATACATCGAAAGATTAAAAGAAAAATAAGATTAAAAGAAAAATAAGATTAAAAGAAAAATCAAAGATCCCCGACAAAAAAAGAAAAAAAGAAAAATATAAAGAAAGAATAAAAAGAAATAAACAATAAAAAGAAACAAGAATTCTTATACATATACATCATATATAATACCCCCTTTTAGTAATGAACAATAGTCTATAGATTCCCAAAATACTCTGATACCAATTGTCGCGACATGGCTGCAAAAAAAGTTTATGTTGTGAGAATATATAAGCCATTAAAATCAAGTAGGAACATGAGAAATATAAATAATAAGTTGCACCCATTTTTATTCTTGTTTTCCATCTTTTTTCTTCTCTTTGTAGATTAAGTAAAAGTAATAAAGTATATGATATTGAAAAATTAACTAGCTGCCGTATTCATGCCATTATTGCAGATGTGGGAACTATATAAATTAGTGCAATTAGCTTAAGCGATGATGTTGCAAAACTTTTAGTTGAAAGTATAGGTATAGAAGGAGGTAGAGTAGCTTCAGATATTATTGAATCAAAATATAGAACTAAATTTATCACCAAATTAGAATATTATGAAACGGAATTAGAAACTTTAGGTAAAGAAATTATGAATTTCCATGGTAATATTCAAATCAATAGAGAAAACAAGATTGATACAGCTTCACATCATGCTACCCATATTAATGAATTAAAAACTGAATATTTTCTTCTAAAAAGTTTATTTTAATTAAAAGTTGGTAATTAGTTTGGTTCTGGTAAAAAGGAAAAGAAAAAAAATATGTTGATAACATTTTTATAATTAAGCGTTAAATTATTTTTAAATGTTAGTTCAATTAAATTTAATTTAATTTAATTTAATTTAATTTAATTTAATTTAATTTAATTTAATTTAATTTAATTTAATTTAATTTAATTTAATTTAATTTAATTTAATTTAATTTAATTTAATTTAACATAAGAGTAGGTGTAATATAAAAGGTGAAATGTTAATGAAATAGTAAATGTGTGATAATTGTATCATTTAAATATCTCTAACAAAAAAGTGCGGCTTATTATGTCACCGACTTGTCAGTAATTAACTATTAATGGCTGCAAAATCAAATGCTAAAAGCCAATTAAACTTTTTTTCTAAAGCCTTTGTTTTTCAATTTTGGTCAATTTTGGAAAAGTATAAAAGAGTTACTTTGGTATTATAAGTTAGTATAGGTTAACATAAAAGAAGTTAATCTTTTTAATATTAACCTATACTAACTATATATTTATAAAAATTACTGGTTAGATTGTTAACCCTTGAGAGTCTCGATTTAAAACTTACCTTAATTCATAAAAATATGATTTAGAGAGATAACAGTAATATAATAATTATATAATTCTAATTTTAATAAGTTCGAATTTCTAAGTCTAAGTCTAAAATTAATTTATTTTACTTTTGGTGGTTCTAAAGGTTCATAAAAATCATTATGAAGATTATTATAAAATCTTCTTGATTTTAAACTTGTTATATCAATAAAATCTTCATTTAAATCTTCAATTTTATTGACTCCTAATAATTTCATTGTTAATATAATTTCACCTTTCAATAATTGAATTGCTTTTCTAACCCCATTTTCTCCATAACCTGAATTTGCATAAAGGAATGGTCTACCTAACCCAACACCTTTCGCTCCAAGACATAAAGCTTTAACTACATCAGTACCTCTTTTAATACCACCATCAATATAAATATCAATTTTATCATCTAAATTTTTTTGTCTTAAAATTGGCATTAATTCAGATAATACTTCAATTGGAGGTTTTGAATATTCTAACTGCCTTCCACCGTGGTTTGATAATACTATAGCATTAACATTATGATCAATAGCTAATAATGCATCTTCCACTCTTTGAACACCTTTAATTGCAACTGGTAAATTAGTTCTTGATTTAAAATCATCAATATCTTTCCAAGTTATACCTGGGTCTTGGTAATCTTTTAATGGATCATATTCATCATCAATATTATCATCAATGGCATCAGCATATCTAAATTTATAATCTTTTTCTCTACGTCCTAATACTGGAGTATCAACAGTCACAAATACACCTTTAACATTTTGATTTTCACATTTTTTTAACATTTCATATGAATGAGATCTATCAGGCTTAACATATAACTGAAACCATTTTGGTTTTTCAGTTTCATTTGTAATATCATCAAATGAATATGATGCAGTTGATGAAATCATTTGAATGACATTTTCCTTACCACAACCTCTAGCAATTGATAATTCACCATCCTCATGACCTAATTTAGCCATTGCTGCAGCTGAAACATAAAACGGCGCACTAGTCTTGGTACCTAACATTTCAGTAGAAATATCAACTTCTCTAACATCAACTAAAACTCTTGGATTGAAAAAAATTCTTTGATAAGCTGAATGGTTATCTCTCATTGTAATTTCATCATCTGAACCACCAGAATAATATGCCCATGCTTCGGGTTCCAAGATAAATTTAGCAATATGTTCAAAATCGTGAATATTAAAAATTTGACCAAGTGGTGGAATTTTAGCTTTACCATCATTTGATGATTCATTATTAGTCACTGGTTTGGGGAATTCACCTTCTATTTCACCAATATAATTTTCGGGTTTTAAAAATGTATCGATAACGTAAACTGGATGTAGTTGATTAAATAATTTTGTAGCATCTTTACCAGCGAATTTTAATAAAATTTGTTTCCCACCAGGATGTGTATTTAAAAAATCAGTTATATCATATACTTTCCTATTAATTGCAATCCAAACTTTTGCATCAATACTATTATGTTTAGAAAGTTCGTCAATTGAAATTTTTCTTGAAATTATTTCTGGAATTTTTGTATTTGAATCTGGTATTTGAGAATCTAATAATATTGGATTTGATAATTTTTCAAATTTAAAATTCGTTACTGGAAATTGTTTATAAATGATTGAGCTCGTGATAATACCAACTCCTAATCCACTTAAAACTCTAGTTGTTTTGGATGCTCTTAGAAGTTTAAACATTTGAAAAAAGAGTAAAGTTTCAAGGAATGGAAAACCTTACAATTTAACATATTTTGTATGGTTGGAATTTGTCTCAATGTTAATCTGAGAAATTTCCGCTTTTGATCCAAAACAGATAAAGCCGCTAAAAATAGGTTAAACTATAAATGGTGATTAATCATAAGGATTTCTATTAAAACTATATTCCCAGACCGCCTTTTCACTTCTAACAGACTTTGTAAAAGAAAATTAACTTTGCTGTTTTCTATATACACTTACAAAACATTCACACACTATATACGTTCTCTCCAAAATTAATATTTTCATTAAAATAATTTGAAAATTCATCTTCAACTACATCATCATATAACCCACTTTCTAAAACAATCCTTTTTGGATCAAAACTTTTTAAAATATTTAATGAAAAATTTGGGAAAACGAATAAATTTTTAGCTAAAATATAACTATAATAATCATTTTCGTCATACCATTTACCAAATGTACCAAAATTAAATTTTTTATAAATTTCTAAAAAATCAAGTACAATTATACTTGAACCAGTTGCTGTTATACCACCCCAAATGCAAAAACATGCATATACAAATAATAATTTTAATGCAAAATATTCTTTATCTTTCATTCTATCAAAATGCTCATTTTCCATACAAAATAACCAACTATATAAATGTGAAGCATTTGAATCTATAATTGAATTATAAAATGCTGCAATTAATCTATCAATAGTTAAATCATAGAGTGAAAAACTTTCAAAATCTAATTCGGGTGATAACTTATTTAAATCATCTCTTAAATTTTTAATAAATGGGAAATGAGCAAAAAATTTAACTGGTATACCTTCAGTTGTATCATTTAATTTTGTTAAAGTATTAAAAGGACTTTGCTCTAAAATCTTAAATGATGGTCCCATAGTTAATTTCATTCCTCTGCAAATTTCAATTAAATCAGGTGTTCCATCAAATGTTAATAAGGGTAAAACATTAAATGGTTGAACCATAAAAAAGGAAAAAAGTAACATATTAGCTAATATATTTTCTAAAGCTACATCCATTGGCATATCTATCAACAATTTCCTTTTGGAAAATGCTGATAAACCACCACCCCCTGGTGATGTTGGAGATTCTAATTCTGATTCTGGGGATTCTGATTGAGATTGAGTCTTTTCCATCATCTCCCTAACTCTTAATTGATTTAAACTTATACATTCATTAAAATATTTCATGGTATAATAATATAAATCATGACTGTGTTCTTCTTTAGGTATTGAATCTTGTAAATATTTTGTACCTATATCATCCATATAATATAATGATAAACATGATAAACTATAAATTACTTGTCTTAGTATGGGAGATCTTGACCATGCATAGGGTATTTGAACTTGAAATGTAGTATCTAATTGATTTTGACTAATTAAGGATGATAAATAATAATCACTAAAATATTTAAGAAGCTTTAATTCAACATTACTTATACCCATTTGAGATCCCACATCATTAATTGAATAAACTTGAGGTGATAATTCTAATGATGATGAATTTTCTGGTATTAACATTGAATCATTCGAATTAAAATTAGAACTAGAATTATTATCTATATTTAAACTTGTAATGGAAGAAATTGAACCTGAATTTGAACTTGAACTTGAAGTGGGACCTAAATTTGAAACATCACTATTATGTTGTGAATTAGTAGGTTTCGCTTCTAAATCAATTTCATAAACACAAATTCTATGAGTAGCTATACAATATTCACAACTTGGCCTAACTTTATCACATGAGATCTTAAGTTTCCTACAACTATCACACTTTTCACTCCTTCGTTTAGCTCTGACTTTTGCCATTTGTAGCCTTATTACAGTTATTTTCAGCCTTTTCCTTTTCGCGATAAATGACAATTGAAATCTTAATGCACCAGTGATAATCTGTAGCCAACTTAAATAATAGAAAAACTTTATTGCCTCTACTTTTTTTTCGTTTGCAGATATTAATGGGATTGTATTACAGAATGGTGTTTATACGTTATTATTGTTAGTATATAAGATAATTATTGATGATGTTTTATTGTCAAATATGGTCACACAATTTCATACTCAAAGGGTCCTGTGAAAAGTATTGATAAGAGTTTTTTTTCATATTCTACAGATGAATGGTACTTGAATGGATTCAATTTGATATAGAAGATATTGGAGAGTAATGTACTTGTAAGTTAAATTCTTGTAACTTATATTTTTGAAGCTCTAAAGTTTTTTTTTATGGCTGTTTTTTGATGGCTGTTTTTTTATGGCTATTTTTGAGAAATTTTCTAATTCCTACTGATTTCATGAATAATCCTGTTATAAAAAGTCCCAGCTATGATATCGTTATTTCAATACTCCCTTTTTACACTTCTATTTTTCTTGATTAACTTTTTTTTTACTTAACATTATGATTATAACTATTAAATGAATCACAACCGTTATCGCTGTTCCTCACGTCCTGAACCGCGAAATCTCCACGACTTTTATGAATCATTATTGAGGAAGGAAAAAATTTTGAATTTTTCAAACGTTATGATTAGTTCACTTTCAAAATTAAATCTTGGGAGTGGTAAAGCATTTGTTAGAACTAAAGTAAGTAGTTCTACATCGGCTTTAGCATATAAGACTTTACATCGTAATCAAAAAAGACCACCATTACCAACTTTAGAAACTCCAAATTGGTCAGCAGATGCTGCAGTTTCATCAATTTTATATGAAACTCCTGTTCCATCAAAAGCTCCAAGAAAACAACATGTTTTAAATTGTTTAGTTCAAAATGAACCAGGTGTTTTATCATCCGTTTCAGGTACTTTAGCTGCTAGAGGTTTTAATATTGATTCATTAGTTGTTTGTAATACTGAAGTTAAAGATTTATCAAGAATGACAATTGTTTTAGCAGGTCAAGATGCTGTAATTGAACAAGCAAGAAGACAAATTGAAGATTTAGTACCAGTTTATGCCGTTTTAGATTATAGTAATGCTGAAATTATTAAAAGAGAATTATTATTAGCAAGAGTTTCAATTTTAGGACCAGAATATTTTCAAGAATTAATTGCAAGTCATAAACTTTTCACTAATGATGGTTCAGCAATTCCAGATTTAGAAGCGCCAGAATCTGCTTATCATCCAAATAATTTAGCTCCAAGTGAAGCTTTAAGACAAAAACATATTCATTTAGATCATATTTCAACTATAACTGAAAAGTTTGGTGGTAAAATTGTTGATATATCTGATAGAAATGTTATTGTTGAATTAAGTGCAAAACCATCAAGAATTTCATCATTTATTCAATTATTACATCCTTTTGGTATTTTAGAATTAGCTAGATCAGGTATGATGGCATTACCAAGAACTCCATTAGATAGTGCAGTTGAAGAAGAAGAAACTGTTGATGCTGCGGATATTGTTGATGCTTCTCAATTACCTCCAGGTTAGATAACCAGAACAATCACAAACAAAATCTACCCTATAATCCATCAACACCCAATTATTAGCAATACTGAATTAATTATAAATTATTATCTTGTTATTAGTCTTTAGCCTAGTTTTTAGTTCTTGTATAGTTTTAAGAATTTAAAGTTTAAACATTCCCTTTTAAAAGAGCGCGATTAGAACGGAAAGGTTCTTTTTAAAGTTCTCTTTTACGAAATCTTAGCAAAAGACTGGAAAGCACCAACAAAGTTATTATTTCAAATGTCAAAAAATGAATGGAATAATGATCAAAGAAATAATGATAAAAATAATATTTATATGAGAAATAATAATGGTCCAACCCCTGAGAATCAACAACAACCAATATTCCAAAATTTTAATCCAAATCAACCTCAACCTCAACCACCGCAACCACCTCAACCAATGTATGCAAATTATATTCCTGTTGAAGGTGTTCCAAACTATGCTAGGGGTTTACCTCCTCCACCGCCTCCTCCATTGGCTGGTGGTCCAAATCCTGTAAATCAAAATAGCCTACCTTCAACTCATCCTTCAGGTGCTCCTCAACCACTACCACCTCATCAACAACATCAACATCAACATCAACACCAACATCAACAAGCTCCACTTCAATACCAACAATCTCCACATCAACCACCTCCTCCACCTCCAGGTATGATTCAACAGTTGCCGGCAAATGTTGTCATAAATCCACCTACTCCCACTGGTGCTAAACAAACTCCTTCACAATTATATCAAAATGTTTTACCTCCTCAAAATATGAATAATATATCTATAATAAAAGAAAATATGATGAATGAACTTTCGATGGATCAACAGCAGAATCAACAGCAACAGCTTCATCTGCAACAACAGCCACCAACTAAAAAGAGAAACATTTCTAGTAATTCAAATACTTCATCTAATTCTAAAGCAAAATCTTCATCGACTGTAAGAAGGAGAGCATTAACTGCATGTAACACTTGTAGAACTAAGAAAGTTAAATGTGATAATATGAGACCAAGATGTGGGTCATGTGTTAAAAATGGTATTGAAAATTGTGAATATGTTAATGAAGATCAAATTAAAGATATGGCAAATTATGATTCAATTTCAACTGATATTTTACAAAAATTAGAAACTATTATGGGCGACTTAAAAGAAATAAAAAGTAGTGGTAATAAAGGTAATAATAATGTTAAGCCATCTGCTGTTAATAGTCTTCAAAATATCTCGTCGAATTCTACAATAAATCCTTTATGGGATATGTCATTTACAACAATTTTAGAATGGAATTATTTTTCACAAAAGGTCCCAACAATTTTAGACAATTTTGGTGAATTGCAAACAAAATTAGTTAAATATTATAGTGAATCGAATTTACCAAATGATTCAAAAAATTTAACTATAGAAGATAGATTTTCAAGTCTTAAAACAATTGAAGCAGTATTTTTTAATTCTTTAGGTCCCTGTATTAATTCATTTTTTGTTAATTGTCATACAAAAATTCCTGTACTTGATGTTCTTGAATTTGTTGAATCAATTGAATTATATAAACTTTTCCATAGATTAGTACCAGAATTTTCATTATTGAAATTAGCTGAAGATTTTGAATTTTCAAAAGTTTTCAATAAAGAAATTGGTGATTTATATTTAACTTTAATTAATGATTATGAAATTGATGATACTTTATTTAGACGAAGAGCTTATTTTAATCTTTGTAAGAATATTCCATTAATACCAGTAATTTGTGCTTTAGGTATATTATCATCACCTGTTCAATTAGACAATTTTGCTAAATATCAAACTTCAGTTGAAGAAAGAAGTGATTTATATACTAGTTGTTTAAACACTGAAAGTATAAAATTAATCCCTAGTGGTATACCCAAGGAAAGATTATCAATTTCATCCTGGTTAATCACTTATTCAAAATCGTTAATTGTATTTTGGCCAAAAATTTATAAAGACTTTTCATTAACTTCAGTTTTTTATAATTTATTTTTAAATCAATTTAATCTTTATGTTTTAAAACCTATGAATGCTTTCCAAAGAATTGTTTTAGCCTGTCAAAATATGATTCATTATTTAGATAAAAGACCAAAAGATAAAAATAATCAAATAATTTATAAGGATGAAAAGAAAAAAATGATTGTTGAAAGACTATTTTGGACTTGTTATAAATTAGAATGTGAATTAAAGGCTGAATTATCCCCAAGAGTTACAACTTCTGGAATAACGACAGTTGAACCACCTTGTCAGTTTCCAACGATACCTCCTTCAATTATTGAAGAATCAATGAATGAATCTAATCATAGTAAAGAATGTATTAGAGTTGCAAGCAATTTTGATGATCAGTATACATGGTATTATTTTTTAACTGAAGTTGCCGTTAGGAAAGTTGATAATGATATGTTTAACGAATTTTATTCGATTGATTCAGTTAAAAATAATTTATGGAATTCAAAAAATTTTGTTGATGAAACTTTTTGGGTTTCCTTTATTAAATATATTAATCAATATAATGGTATTATTAATTCTTTAAGTCCAAAAATTAGAAATTTTGTCTTGAGAGAGGTTGACACTGAACAAGTTTTTAAATCAATCACCCAAGCTCATGCAAAAAGGAAAACTACTAATGCATGGTTAGAAGATTCATTAACAACTGATTTAGATGATTTTTTAATTGATAATGATTTATTAATTCAATCACAATCTGAATCTGTTATGTATATTAAAACTAGAATAGTTGTTTCAAAATTATTATTATTTAGACCATTAATTTATTTAATTTTAAGTGATAAAATTCCAATGTCAGATTTAATTCAAGGTGCATTAGCAGTTTTCATTGATTCTCAAAATAAAGCAAGTGAACTTGATACCACTATTGGTAGTTCAAGTTTGTCAGATCTGTCATCTTCAAATCTTGATGAAGATATTGGTATTGATTATGATAAAATTTTAGAAGCTCCATTATATTATCAAAGAAGTAATGCTGATGAAGACTTTAGTCAATATTTTGTTAAAACTGATAGTAATTCAAAATCTTTTGATGATAGTTATTTTCAAATGAATTTGTTACCTGATGCTAAAAAACAAATTTTAAAATTATTTTTCATTACTTTAAAATCAATTCCAAAATTACATATACCTAAATTAGGTGCTCATAGACATCCAGGTCAATGGTATTATTTAAGAAATTTATTATCAGGAGTTTTCGTTGTATTTTTATTATATAACAAACTACAAGATTTTTTAATGGCTTTAAAAACTGATTCAAATTTGCAACAATTATTCTTTAATAATCCAATTTTTGCTTCTGTTGGTAATTTAAATGATTTAATTGATAGTTTATTACCTAAATCAATGGTTGTTTTCAGTCTTCAACATTCATTATTAGTTTATGATTATTGGAAAGATGAAGCTCCAGACTGTAAGATTTATGCTGATATTGTTCGCCAATGTTTAGAAGTTTTAAATTAATGATACATGGAAAATGACACATATGACACAGATTACACAGATGACGCAGATTACACATTGTAACAATTATTTATAAAAGTTAAATTAAAAGTAGTTGTTCCGAAAAGAAACAATAGAAAAAATAAAGGAAAATATTTTTATCGATGATGCACTTTTAATGTATAGTATTCCCATTTAGGATAATCTTTTTCATCTCTCCGATCTCGCATAATTTTTGAGCATCCAAAAATAAAAAATTTAAAAAAATTAATGATACAGCCCTTCATAAAATGAATAAAACAGTAGATGCCAATTGGAGTAATGAAGATTATGAAATCAAGGAGCAAGATAGGTTTTTACCTATAGCTAATGGTATGTGTGTTTAATTTTTAAATGAAAATGGTTAAACAATCTAAGCTTTATTTCGAATCTTTAAGCCAAAAACAGTTGCAAAAACCTTGTAAATTTATAAAAAAATTTAGAACTATTGTACTAACTATTAATTTAAGTTGGAAGAGTTATGAAGAGTGCATTACCAGCCCATGCAAAACTTTCTAAAGAATCTAAAGTTTGTATTCAAGAATGTGTTAGTGAATTCATATCATTTGTTACAAGTCAAGCAGTTGATAAATGTAAAATAGAGAAAAGGAAAACTTTAAATGGTGAAGATATATTATGGTCAATGTATACTTTGGGATTTGAAAACTATTCAGAAACATTGAAGATCTATTTAGCCAAGTATAGAGAATTTGAACAATTAGAAGCAGAAAGGAGACCACAAAGAAGAAGAAGAAGAAGAAATAGAGTCAGTGAAGATGAAGATGAAGGTGATGAAGGTGAGGTTGAAGAAGAGGAAGAAGAAAAACTAGAATATGATTCAGAATTCTTTTCAGAAGATATTAGTCCTACAGCTGAGGTAACTAGTAAGGCTATTGGTAGTGGTAGTGGTAGTGGTACTAGTAATAATCCTACTAATGTTGGTACAAGTTCAAATAATGAAAATTATTTAAAATTTAATGATGTTATAGGAACAAACATTAATCCTGATTTTAATTTTAATGAAGCTAATGAATATTTAAATCAAAAATCTAATTCTATGAATTATTTAATAATGCCTTCAGATAATGATTTAAATGCAAGGCGACATTCAAATGTAAGAAATTCAAATCCTAATATTGATAATTTTCAAGACTTTGTTGAATAAGAAAAAACAAATATTAATAGAAACAGAGAGAGTTATAGATAAAAACATGAACTATTCATGTGATTTATATATTATTTATATAAAAATATTATATAAATTACCCTTTAATAAATTAATAAAATATTATTATTAAATATGCAAAAACAAACAACACCAAAATTTCTATACCCTCTAAATACCCTCAAAACACCGTGAAACAACTAAATGAGAAGGTACAAGATCAGTAAACAACTGGGTCCTATATCAATATGTTATGAAGAAGTTCTTTATAGTTATGAAGACCTTCAGGTTTTGGATGAATGTTTTTCAAATGCTCATAAACTCTATCAACTGTAGCATGAATATCACTGTTTTTGCTAGTTGGATTAGCTTGCCATTGATTTGCAAGTTTTAAAGACTCGGTAGTGACAACTGCAATATTTTTAAATTTCCCCCAGATAATACTAACAGAATTTGACGTATTAAGAACTGTTTTAATCTTCCTGGAAACATGACCCAATTCTGATAAAATTTCACTAAATGTTTCACTCAAGAAACTTCTAGTTAAACCAATTACAACAAAACAAAAAAATGATCTATATAATCTTTTATCAATTGCTTTTAATTTTTTTCTAGTATTTGTATTACTCCAAGAACTTGATATTTTATAAATTGAAACTAACGAATAAATCATTCCTTGTAATTCAGGATTTTTCATAACAATTACTAAAAATCCATTTAAAACAACTTCATTTTTATTATTACTAACTCCAATATATTTATCTAAAAGATTTGAAGCTTTTCTAATATCATTTAAAAGAATTGAACTTTCATTACTATCAGGATCAGCTAAATCAAAATACCAATTTAAAACATTAATTAATTGTAATAATGAAAAAATTGTTAAATCATAAACTGGTTCATCAATTAATGATTTTAAATCATTTATACATGCAGGAAAATTAACTGTAGCGCTGCTTGTATAATTTAACCCATCAATTACATGAAGATAAATTAATTTTTTTCTAAATTTCGTTTTAAATGGTTCATCTAATTTTGTAATATCAAATACATTAAAATTAACTGCCGAATTTTGTAACATTCTAACCCACTGAGCATAATACTCAATTGAGTAATAAATTTCAGTACTTTTATTAATATAATTTTCAAATTCAGTTAAATTAAAATAAAAAAGATTTGACCTAACATTATTTGCTTCAGTAATTAAATTATAAATTGTTTCAGTTGCATCAAATAATGTATTTTCAGCATTTGTTGTACCATAAATTTTTGAAATACCTGCAAATAATAATGAAATACTTTTTGATTGATCAGAACATTGATGATGGATTTTAAAATTAATTGAAGATTTATCTGTGAAACTTTCAAGAATATCAGGTTTTAAAATCATCATTGGATTATATTGTTTCCAAAATTGTCTTCTATATCGATCTAAATCTTCTAATGGACTTGCATTATCCAAACTTTCAAGATTACAAACTAATAAATCCTCAAGATTATATAGAATTAATTGCATTGATTTTAATCTCATAAAATTTTCAACTTCACCTGAATTATCATATGTATGAATTTCAAAATAAAATCTTGATTCATCCATACATCTATAATAATCAACTAATTGATTTTTAAAAAGTGAAAATTGAGCTAAAATTAAAAAGAAATAAACTTTTAATTCTTCATCAGCTTGTTTAATAATTGAAATTAATTCTTCATCTATTTTAAATAAACTTTTAAAATAAAAATACTTTAATAAATAAATTAAACAAATAACATTTGGTGAAGCTTCAAAATAGTGTAACAATTCAATAATTTTTTTAGAACAATAATTCTTATCAATTTTATATAAGATTTTAATTAATAATAAATTTGACATAACTTCAAGTTTCATTAATCTTTTAGTTTTACAAACTGTAATACATTCAATAACATATCTTTCAGCAATATCATAATTTGTTGTTTCATAATAATAAAGTTGTGATAATTTAAATAATACAATAGCTTTGGTAACAGCGTCCATTATCCTAGAATATTTAACTAATGCTAATTTTAATGCTTTAATTGATAAAAAAATTAATTTCTTATATATTTTACGTCCTTTAACTGTTGTAGTTTGTACAATACATCTTTTGGCAGTTTGATAATAACTATCCGAAACTCTAATTATACCAAACATCGTACAATAATCTTCATTGTGTTCTTCATTGTGTTCTTCATTGTGTTCTTCTGACATAATACCAATTGAGGTTGTAAACCTTTAAAAGAAAACCACAAAGAGTTCCTATGTGTTTCAATGATAGAAAAATAAAGATTGGATCCGCATTAGATTTAGACGCCTATCTAATCTTCACCGAAATGTTACCACCAAAAATTAAAACCTAAAAATATTGATCTTTGATATAACTATAGTTAATAATATAATATAAGAGTAAAATTGTATTAATAGGTTAAAAAAGTATAGAAAAAGTATAGATATACAAAATGAAAAAAATAACGACAACTGCAGGACTCGAACCTGCGCGGGCGAAGCCCAAAAGATTTCAAGTCTTTCTCCTTAACCACTCGGACAAGTTGCCAATTCGTTAACAAAAAATATTTCAAAATCCTTAAGCAGCTCTGATTTATTTTTTGTCACGTGACCAAGTCAAATTATATTTTTAAAACTTTTCATTATCAAATGTCTATATATGATAAATCTTAGGTACCAAATTAATGAAATTAATCATTATCTATCTTTTAAGTCTATTTTCGTTATAGTTTTCAAAAAAAATTAAAGTATTTTTCTAACTTTTGTCGTTTAAAGATTGTAAAAATTACCATTTTTATTCAAAATAAAATAAAAAAAAATCAATAGTAAAAAAACAGTAAGAGAAGAGAAAAGATTTACTTAATTTAATGGTATATATATATTTCTATCAAACTCTTTCAATATTTTCAATATCATTTGATTTTCTAGTATCTAATTTATTTAAACCTTCATGTTCATGTAATGTAATTGCAACATCATGTTTAATTTTATTAAAAATAATTTTATGAGCTTTATAAGCTGGAATTCTTCTATCAAACAATTTATCCATATCTTCTAAAGCAATACCTTTAGTTTCAGGAACTAAAAAGAAAACAAAAGGTATTGATAAAATTGCAACACTAGCGAAAAAGTAATAAACTCCATAACCATTAAATGATTTAATCATATTTGTTGTATATCTTGACATAACAAATATCGGAACCCAAGAAATTGCAGCATTAATAGCTTGAACAAAAGATCTAATATTTTGTTCGAAAACTTCTGCACCAATAACGAAAGGAGTTGAACTCCAAGCTAAAATAAAACTACCAATCCAAATATACATCATTGCAATTGCTGCTGTACCACCTTTACCAGTTTCAACACCAGGTTTTGTTGGATCATTTAGTTTTAAATAGGTACCAATATACCAAAAACAAATTGAACAAATTGAAGAAGAAATCATTAAAGCTTTTGTTCTACCTAAATTATCAACAATGAATAAAATATAAATAAATGTACAAATAAATTTAACAACTCCAAACATTCCAGTTGAAAATAAAGTTGCGTTTGTACCTTTAACACCTAAACCTTCAAAAATTACTGGAGAATAATAATTAATTGATTGAATACCTAAGAAATTTTGAAATAAAAATAATGAACAAGTAATTAAATGTCTTTTTAAAATTCTACGATCTTTAAAGAAAACTTGTTTAAATGGATCCCATAAACCCAAACCAATGTGTAATCTTTGATAATCAATATTTTGTTTAATCTGATTAATTTCATAAATTATATATTCATCATCTTCTTTTAAATTTCTAAACCATAATAAATTTTTAACAGCTAAATCATTTTTGAAAACACTAAATAACCATCTTGGACTTTCTTTCATTACTAATGAACCAATTAAAAACATTGCACTTGGAATTAATTGAATTGCAAATGGAATTAACCATTGTTTTTTTGAATTTGAAATTGTTGAATCAACTCCATAATTAATCCAAAACCCAATTAAATCGCCAATTCTCCAACCAATTTCAAACATACTAATAATTTGACCTCTTTGAGGTGCCGCTGCAATTTCTGATAAATAAACTGGTGTTAAATTTGTTGAAAATCCAACTGATAATCCAGCCAATACTCTACCAGCATAAATTGGTCCTAAACCTCTTTTTGAATCAGCTGCTAACATTACTCCAGATCCAATAGTAATTAGAAATCCAGCAATAATTAAAGAAATTCTTCTACCCCAATAATAAGAAAATGGATAAGAAATTAATGCACCAAAAAAACAAGCTGCATGAAATGATGAAATTATATTTGATATAACATAATTTGCATGTTCTGGAGTCATTTTATCTAAACCAAATTCTTGTTTAAAACTATCTAATGCCATTGTCCCCCCTACAAAACCAGAATCATAACCTATGATTATAGCAGCAAATGATGCCATAAAAGCAGTACCATAAACTTTAAAATTATAAACTGACGAAGGTGTTGGTCTTTCTTCATTTCTAGCAAACATTTTTTTAAACATGAAAGCATCTTTTACTTTTTGCCAACTTGATGATTTTGAATTTGAATCTTTTAATTCCAATTCTCTTATTGAATCATTACCATTGTCATAATCTTTCAGTTTAATTGAAAGATCTCTACTTTCTCTACTATATTTACTTGTAACATCCATAATGAAAAGACCAGCTCACTTCTTTGATGTTGAAATAACTTAAAATTAGAGAAAAGTAAGCGTGAAGATTGAGAAGTATTTATACCTAACTTTTTTTTCTTTTTTTGCAGTTACTTTTTTACCCCAGATTAAGATCTTTTTTTTGTCGCAAGCAAATAAACTTTTATCTTCACCCCCACTATGGTGGAGGTGAATATGATTATATATCCATCCATTCACCATCCATCAATTATTCTATAATACATCATAGTACACCAAAATACACCTTTTTTAACTGTCTATATCAACTTGCTTCTCTGAATTGTGGAGATGATTAATTTGATGTCAAAGCAGCAGGGAGAGATCGCGGGAAAAGTAGTATAAGAAAAGGCACAGAGAGATAATTTGACATACAGGCATATATGTATTTTTTTTCTTCAAAATCCAAATTCACCTAACTTACCTTCTAATACTTCAATTTCATTAAGAAGTTCTTGTTTATTATTTAATAAAGGTTGTAATTCATCAAATTTTCTATGTTTAGTTATATCATTAATTAAATTTTCAATTATAAATTTTTGTTCATTCATTACCATTAGTTGTTCTCTTAATTCTCTTATTTGTCTTTTGGTTAATTTTGGCTTGTTAGATTCTACTGATCCATCATTTGTAATTAAACTGGTGTTAGGATCTGACGACACGGAATTCGAAATTGTATCACCAGAAAAACTATTTGGATTTTCCATATCTAGATTATTGTTACTATTGTTACTATTATTAGAAGATATTAAACCATTTTCAATATCTTTAAATTTACTATTCAAATCTTTAAATTTCATTAAATTTTCTTGTAAGAAAAAAATTATACTTTGATTAATTCCAATAATTAATTTTGAATATTTTTTGTAATTTGTTATAATTTCATTAGTTGAATTTAAGAAAAAATTTGATTTAAATTGATAAATTAATTTTTCATAATCTTTTAAATAAATCATTATTTTATCTTTTAATTTATTAGTTAAATTTATATCAATTTTTTTATTAAATAATTCAATTTCATATTTTGGTAAATAATGATTTATATTATTTTTAATAATTAATAATTGATTGTAAATTTGAAAAATATTTTTCAATAATTCATTATTATTTGTTTCATTATTTATCTTTTTTAATTTATAATTAAATGTTAAATCATTTTTACAATTTTTACAAATTCTAATATTTATAATATCTTTTTCATCACTGTTCCCATTCCCACTTTCAATTAATTTTTGAAAGTTATTTTGAACAAATTTTGAATAATTTAAATTTGATAAAATTTTTAGAATTATTGACAATGGAACTAATAATGAACAATCTTTACGTTCACTAAATTTATCATCACAAACTATTTTACCACAAATTCTACAATGATGTTTCCTTATTAAGAAATTAAAATTAGTTTTACAAATATAACAATTATTAATATTATGGTCATCTTGCCAATTATCTAAACCAATTATTTCTTTCTCCCTTTCTAAAATTTCTTCATCATTAGTTAATTCTTTAAAAATTGGGAAAATTGATGATGTTATTGATGAAGTAATTGATGATTTTATAGAATATGAATCTTTCCTTCTTTTAATCATTTTTTCATTATAGTAATATTCAACTAAAAAATTAACTAATTTAATAAATCTTTTAATTAATTTATCTCTAATTAATTGATTATCTTCTAATTTTTTCATTCTTATTTTATTAAAATCATTAGTTAAATCAATTACATTAACATTAGTACCATTAATTAAATCTGGTTTATTCATATAACAATTTTCACAAACTTTACACCAAATTCCATCTTTACTATATTGAGGTAAATTTTCATTCTTAGTAAAATCAGGATTTTTCAATCTAACTTTAAAATTGGTATCATCATTACAAAATAGTTCACCACATTTTCGACAATTAACAATACCATTTTTAACATTTAATGATTTTGAACAAATTTTACAAATTGGATTAGAATTTGGTTGTTTCCAATGATTTCTAACTATTCTTGGTTTATTTAATGGACTTTTAATTGGACTTGTAATTGGATTATTAACTGAATATTCACTACTATCATTTCTTTCATGACCCTTTTTACTATCACTTAATGTGAATGTTTTATTACCTTCAAATAAATCAAGATTTATTGTCTTTTTAGTTGGAGTTGTATTTGTATCAAACCATTTTTTAATATCTTTAAAATCATTATTAAGAATTTTATTAAAACTTCCATCATCAGGACTAGCAACTCTTTTTATCTTACCAATAAAACTATCATCTTCATTAACATCATTTGAATTACTTGAATCACCAGCACTTTTAGTTTTATCATTATTTGAAGAATTTACATGAATATCATCAATATGTTGATTAAGTTGATAAACATTTACCATTGATTCATTACAAATTGGACATTTTAAACTTTCATCAATTTCATCAATTGTGGACAGTAGTCGAACCGGAGTGGGACTTTGAGGATCTAATGTTGAATTTTTTCGTATATTATCAGGACTATCCACTGGTGATCCTAATATTCGTCTCTTCATAATCCGCGAGTTTGTGAGATAAGATTAGAAAATATTATATCACCAAAATGATCTTACAAGTTTCCAGCTAAATCTGAAGAAAGTGCAAAGAAAAACAACAAAACAAAAGGCATAGAAAGAAGATAAGAGATAGAGGTAGTGATAGAGAAATAGATAAAGGGTTAAAGAAAAAAAGATGACCATTGAGTAGGAATTGAATTTGAAAAATACAAGATTATCAGTTATTTTGGCAACAACATATCATTAAACTCTCACTCGTAGTTCTATAATTCTCTAAATTCAATTTGTTTAAACTCATAGCCATAATTCCAATTCTTTATCACACCCATTGCCTAATCATCAAGACGGACTAATCATTAAGAAGGATTATTCCAGGAATAATCATTAAGAAGGAAGGAAAAGTTTCAATTGTGAATAAATTCTTTATATTTTCATTTTTATTATTTATTTGAAATCATGTCATGCATTGTGATATCTATATATATAAATACAAAATTAATCTAATTCTTAATTAATCTAATTCTTAATTAATCTAATTGTTAATTAATCTAATTGTTAATTAATCTAATTGTTAATTAATCTAATTGTTAATTAATGTAATTGTTAATTAATGTAATTTTTGAATTAATCTAATTTTTGAACTAAAGATTCTAAAGCTTTTCCAATATCCAAGTTTGGATCTTCCCAATTAATTGAAGAATCATTTGAATTGGCAATTTTTGGTGGATTTAATTTAGCAAATTCAGCTTTAGCTTTCTTAATTAATTTAGCTTCATTGTTAAAAGCAGTTTGAAAAGTTTGTTGTTTAACATCTGATTCTAATGAGTATCTATGGTAAGCTCCATATACTATACCACACCCTAATAAGGAATATCTTAAAACATTGAAATTAACAGTGGTTGACATATTTATTATTTAAATAGTTTTGGCTTGAAATGAAAAGTTTTTGGAAAGTTTTGAGATTTCAATTGGTTGAAAATTTTTTGTGTGTCGATGTGAACCACTGCGACTTTGGACTTTTGGGTGGGCAAAATCTGAAACCTCTTGGTGCGAGGGGACCGCCACAGCGGCGAGGAAATGGTACGACGAAATGGTGCGAGGAAAGACGGTTTGAGGAAAAATGGTGCGAGGAAAAATGGTGCGAAAAGACAGCGAGAGAGATTGAAATATCAAGAAACAAGAAGAGGTTAAGGTGTTTCTTTTATATGAGATTTGAATCTAGGTACTATTTAATAATAATCTTAATTGGAATGATTTTATCAATAATAAGCAAGAGAACGTTAAAGCAGTTTAGTTCCATACCTATTAAAAATGGTATAATTACCTCGAAATTCCAAAGAAATTTTAGTAATAATAATAATAGTAATAATAATAATGGTGGTGGTTATAATTCAAATAGTTGGTGGAATCAATCTAAAAATTATTCAACTTCAAATAATTTTTCATCTCCCAATATTGCTAATAATTATCAATCTAATAATTTTGTTGATATTGCTTTTGCTTATGAACCAAAGGATAGAGAAGAAACTAATAAATTTAAAAAATCAGGAAATGGATCTAATTCAAAATCTCCAGCTATTACTTCACCAACTGGTGAAGATAATTTATTCATTTCTGAAACTTTCAATAATTCCATTGCTATAGGTGTTGCTGATGGTGTTGGAGGTTGGAGTGAAGCAGGTTATGATTCAAGTGCAATTTCAAGAGAATTATGTTTTAATTTAAAACAAGAATTTGAAAATAATAAAAAAGATGGAAATGGTAATAATAATAATAATAATGGTAATGAATCTAGTAAATCATTATTAGTTAATGCATTTAATAATGTTTTAAATTCTGAAAAAGTTGAAATTGGTGGTACAACAATTTGTTATGGTATAATTTCATCAGATTATAAATTAAATGTTGTTAATTTAGGTGATTCATATTGTGGAGTTTTCAGAGATTTTAAAATTATTAATGAAACAAAATTTCAAACTCACGGTTTTAATACTCCTTTCCAATTAGCTAAAATTCCACCAAAAATTATTGAAAATGCTAAAAATAATGGTAAAAGATATATTATTGATACACCAAATTTAGGTGATGAATATCAATGGGATTTAAAAAAGGGTGATATTATTATGTTTACAACTGATGGTGTAACTGATAATGTTATTTCTGAAGATATTGGTAATTTTATAAAAGATAGTAAAGATAAAGGTTTATCATTAAATGAAATTTCAAAAAATTTAGTTAATGAAGTTGCTAGATTATCAAAAAATCCTGAATTTCCAAGTTGTTTTGCTCAAGAATTATCAAAAATGACTGGTCAAAAATATTTAGGTGGTAAAGAAGATGATATTACAGTTGTTTTAGTTGAAGTTAAATAAATTAATAATAGATATAGTGAAGTATACTAATTAATAGACAAAAAAAAAAAAGAATAAACAATAATAAAACATTTTAATACAATAGATACAGTTTTAAGGTAAAAGGGGAGATACAAAAGTAAAGAATATATACCAAATAAATAGATTTTGTGCATTTAAAAATAAATAAATAAATTTAATAAGTTTAATAAATCAATACATCATTAATCCTCCATATTTCTAATTAAATTCATTGTAATTTTCTTATGTTGTTCAATTTTTTCTCTCTGTAAATTAATTCTATTTTTCACATTTTCATCATTAAAGTTAATTTCTTTTAAATTTGTCTTTTTACCATTTTTTAAAAGTAAACTAAATTTTTTATTATCCGTTGTTGGAACCGATATATTTTTTGATTTATTATTATTATTATTATTATTTTGATTATTAATATTTTGATTGTTATTATTCGAATAAGATTCATTAATTAATCTGTTAAATTCTTTTCCTAATTCTAGTTCAAACTTAATGTCAGCTTCTGACCTTTTTGGTACTTCAACTTCTTCGTCAGAAATTTCAGAATCTAATTCCAGATCTGATTCAGAAATTTCTTCATCGTCATCTTCATCGTCTTCATCGTCATCGTCATCTTCCTCATCATCATTGTCCTCATCTTCCTCATCATCATCCTCTTCATCATCGTCAGCATCTTCTTCTTCATCTTTTTCACCTCCACCTAATTTATGAAATTCATCTAATTCATCAACCTCTTCCTCCTCCTCATCATCACCATCTTTTGCATAACTATTATTATTACCATTATTATTACCATTAACAATTTCTTTTTCCTTTTCCTTTCTTTTATTAACATTCTTTTTGGATAAAATTTCTTTTAATTCAATTAAAGTTTCATCAATATTTTCAAACCTTTTAATTTCAATTAAATCTTCAAATTTATTAAATAAATCAAACAATTGAAATTCAATTTCGAATGGTAAAATTTCTTTACAAAAGATATAATATTGGAAATAAACTAAGAAAATATAAAACTTTTCTTTAATTATATTATTTAATCTTTTTAATTCATCATTAATCCTTTTATTACCATTACCTGGTTTACTTAAATTATTTAAATGATTTTTATTATTTAAATTATTATAAAAAATATTATTTAAATTATTATATAATAAACAAATTAATTGAATCTTAAAAAAATTATTTGGTAAATCAATTTTAATATTATAATTTAATGGTAATGGTTGATTATTTTCATGACCTAAATTTAAAATTTTATATGATAAATCAATTAATAAACTAAAGGAAATTAATTCTTTATTAAATAATTCACTAATTAATTTAATTGTTAAAACTCTTTGTTTATTCATTCTATAATCATTTAATTCAATTCCAATTAAAATATTTTCAATTAATTCATCAACAATTAAAATTAATAATGATTTAAATTGTTTAATATCATTTAATTTCTTTAATAATTTAATTAAAATTTCAATATTATTAATATTAATAAATTCAATTCTTGTAAATAATTTGATAATTAATTTTTTATAATTATTATCATTAATTAAATCAATTTTAATTAAAATATTTAAAATACTTTTAAAAGTAGTATCATTTAAATCATTTTTAATTAATTTAATTAAAAATTTTTGTTTTTCATTGTATTTTGAAATTTCTTTCTTGGTACTGGTACTATTTAACATTGGAGCTTCAATAATTAAAATTAAATTTTGAATTGAATTTTTAATTGAAATTGTGAATTTTGGTAGCTTTTTTTGTTCTTTTAATAAACTAATCATTTCTAACATTGTATCATGATAATCTAAATCAAAAATTAAAAATCTACCACATTTTTCAAATATAACAGTTAATAAATCAATATTATTACTATTTGATAAATTTAAAATTAAATATCCAATTTTATGGAAAATTTGATAATTTGGAATTAATTTAAATTTAATCAATTCAATATAAAAATAAATAAATTTAAAACTTATTTTATCATTAAATATTTGCCCTTTTAATTTTTCTTCAAAAAATTCAATTAATTCATTAATTAAATCTTTAATTATAAAATCATTAATCTTCAAAAATTTTGCATAAATTTTAAAATTAATCGATAAATTTGATTCTGTGAAAAATTTAAATAATCTATTTGATGTTGCTTTATTATTTAAAGTTAATTTATTAAAAATTATAACTAAATCATTTATTTCCTCTTCATTTTTTAAATTTTCAAATTTATTTAAAAATTTACTAATTTTTTCTCCATCACTTGCTATTTGTACATTGAAAGGTGACAATAAATTCGAAATTTCTTGTTCCAGTTTTGTAGAAATTAATTCTTCTACAGTTGGTATAACTGTATAAAAATTTTCTTCTTGTGGAGAATCCCAAATTTTTAAAGTAATATCTTCATTATTATTATCTTTTAATTTAATTAATTCAATAGTTTTATGACTTTCATGTTCGATTGATAATTCATCGATTGACAAATGAATTAGATCGAATTTCAAAATTTCACATTGATAGTTAATATTATTATAAAATAATTCAAACATTTCTCTTAAATTATTTAAATCATCAGTTTTATCTTCGAAAAGTTTACCATATTTTAAATTGGATTTATTATATGAATTAATTTTTTTATTTAATTCGATTTGTAATTTACTTACAATTTTTTTATTAGTTTCAATATAAATTTTAAAAATATTATTAAATTCTTCAATCTCTTGTAAATTAAAAATTTTTGGTAAAATTGGGAAAAACCTTTTCAAAAAACTTGTAAAACTAGTTAAATAAATACCAGTTTTAATATCAAATGACATTAAATCTTTTAAAACTAAAAAAATTAATAATTCATTTACATTGGTTTTATTAAGTTTTTTCAAAAATTTTTCTGGTACCATCAGTTTTTCAACATCTTTAATGGTTCTGAAAACCCCAACGATAGTTAATTCCATGAAAAACCGTAGTAAAATCTTTTGTCTTGTTAATTTAACTATTTCTTCATCTTCATTGAAATCATTAATAATGCCCATTAATATATCAATTAATAATTGATTTGAAAATTGTATTGTAAATCTTTGATGTAATTTTGAAATAATTTCAATATATAAATTAATATCTTCACTTTTAGTGATTTTAATTATTGATTCATGAATAGATTGATTAATTTCACTTAAATATTTGGTAAGACTTAAGGTTTCAATATCTTTAATAATATTTGGTAATTGATCTGGATTACATGTTTTAATCTTCTTAATAAATCCTGTGTTTTTCTTTAATGATGAATCAAGTTTATTTGAAGTTGGCAATAATTCACCGTCCCATGCTTTAAGATTTTTATCTCTTAATTCGAGTTTATGATCCATCGTCAGTCTATGACCTTTATCAACTATCACAAACAAATTTTTCGCATTTTACATGGTGATGTATTGACATATAAAATGTGAAACATAAATACTCTGCACCAGTTATAAGACAAAGTTAAGCCGTTAAGATTACTTTAAGTTAAATAGCCCAAGTCAAGGAATCACCAATTAATACATGAGTTAAGAGGTGAATAAGAGGGATAAAGAGGGATAAAGAGGGATAAAGAACTAGTACTTTGTCTATATATTTACAAGAAAGGTTATTCAATTAATGGGAAAGGTTTTTTAACTCTATGGAAAACTCTACCATTACCTAAACCATAATCTGATCTAATTTCATTAACTGATCTATCAAATTTTTGTCTCCACATATGAGCACCAACAGCATTTAAATTATAATTATTAACGAAATTTCTAATATTAAAATCATCATTTGAATTTAATGCATTTTCATCAATTTTAATATCATTTGATTGTTCAAAAACCCATAAACAAATTCTTTGATAATTACCAGCATTAACTTCTGGTAAAACAGGTTGATAATTTTTAAAAATTGTGAAAGATTCAGATTCAGGATTTAATTCATAATTAAGATATTTTTCAGTATCTAAAATATTATCAGTTAATGATAATTTTAAATTTGAAATACCAAAATTTAATGTTGTTTTAAATGAATTATTTAATAGATTTGGTTCATCAGGATTAACAATTAATACAGTAAATAATTTTTCTTCATTTTTAAAATTATTAAATTGTTGGAATTTAATAATTGGTGGTTTATTAACTAAAAATGATGGTAAAAATTTACCTGGAGTGATCCAATTATTAAATTCATTATTAGTTGATGGGAATTTAATTTTAATATCAATTTTTGGTTCAAATGTTGGTAAAGTATCAGGTATAACTTTAAATTGTTCTAATCTTTGCATTAAAATCATTAAATCATAATTTTCCCATTGTTTTTTTAAGAAATTTCTATAAACTGGTTGAGTTATATCTAATTTATCTTCATTAATTGCATGTTTATTATATAATTCAAAGTTATAAAGTACTTGAGGATTTTTTAATTCTGCTAAATTTAATAATTTATCCTTCTCTTCTAAATCTTCAGTGGTTGAAATTTTTTCATAAATTTTTTCACTATCTTTTTGTAAAATATCATAAGCTAATTCAAAAGTTTCATTTATAAGTAATGGTGAATGATAATCTGCGGATGGTTTGGGTATTGGATTAAGAATTTTTAAGGATTCTGATCTTTTTGCAAAGTTTGACCATATACCTGGCTTCTTCAACATCTTTAAAAATTTTCATTTCTCACTCACATTTTTTCCTCTTATACTTTCGCACCTGAAGCTCACACTTAGGCTCACACTTAAGCTCAATCAATACTGAAGCTATACCGAAGCTATACTGAGTCACATTAGGTCTAATATGCTTCTTGGTACTTCTTGGGACTTCTCGTCTATACTTAGTACTTGTCATGTATTCTTGGATTCTGAGCAACTGGTAAATACATTAGAAAATTGTAATATGTAACAATAATAGTCTTGTTGAATTTGATGTTCTCATGAAGGTTTGCTCAAATATTGTAAGAAAATTAGCAGCAGGTATCGATAGACAGCTAGACTGCTACCTAGCAACTATTAAGTCTAACCATTGCTAATCAGTTTCAAATCGATCATTCTATCCAAATATTGGATCCAAGTAGTGGACAAATTAACATTAACACTCATTTCAATGATTAAGACTACCTATTTAAGATACACCATAATACCTAATACCGATATGATACCAATTATTTTTTTGAAGTATAAAATGCACTTTTTTTCTTCAGAATATTTTACTCCTTTCATATGGTAAAAGCAGAAAACTAGAAAAAGTTAAACAATACATATTCTTAAAATATGAAATTATAAGAGAGTTTAACTTTACAACCTTCTTTATACAATGATAATTAAGCTAATATTCATTATTACATTTTCAATAATAATAGTCAGGAAGAATAGTCAATAGTAGTTATAATTATTATAGTAGTAATAATAAGTGTCACAAGTGGTGATAATGAATTTTTATAGTTATGAAACTTATGTCCTATTATTTCTTATTGCCTCACCATTGAGAAATCAATGAAAAATTAACCATAGAAAAAAAAAATCTAAAATTTTAATTCGCCGCATGAAGTTTAAATTGCTAATAAAAGTTAATTTAGTTTTATTATTATTAACTTTTAATTCTAATTTATCACTTTATTACATGGAAGGAATAAGCTTAATTGAGTAATGTAAGTAATTGCTTTAGAATATTGCGTTTTCAAACAATTAATTAACAATAAATGGTAGACTTTATATTGATTGAAAGATTAATTAGTGACATTATTAATGAAATTGATAAATGTGATTAAAGTGATTCGATAGATAAGTTGAGTTGAAAGTTGATAAGTTAAAAGTTGATAAGTTAAGAGTTGATAAGCTAATGTTGATAAGTATGATCATATCATTAAGTTATCGTTCTAGTAACTAATTGAATAAATTGTTCATCCTCGCTTATTTCTAATCTAATCGTCCATTGTTTATCAAAATTGACTGTGTTTCATATCTCCTATTGAGATTTGAGATTTTAAAGTATGAGTCAGATTAGATAAATTTAAAGATAAAACATATGAAAAATAGGTTTTAAATTTGATTAAATGGGGATTAGCAGTAACAACTAGTAATTACTAGTAATTACTAGTAATTAATAGTAATTAATAAAATTAGTAGAATTATTTGAAATTAGTGTAATTAGCTAAATTTATTGAATAATATCTAAAGATAGAATTAAAATAGAAGATCAATAATATTCTCAATTGCATAATAATTGACAAAGCTATATTTTTTATTGTTTACATAGTAATTGACAAATACCAGAAAGGTAATGAAAATAGAAGGAATATTAAATTAATGAAACAAGCCTTGCTTGAATATTCCGTATGCCTTTCTTTTTTTAGTATGCCGATTAAATGATGGATTAAATGATGGGCAAAATTAATAGAAAATGAAATTGAAAATTTTGCCTTATCATCTTATGTGGACTTTTTCATTAACCCCTTACTCAATCGCCTTTGGAAAATTATTTTACGAGAGTTAGATCTTTTGAATTTGAAATCTGGATTTATGATTAACAGTTCTATTTATACAAATCTCATCGTACCACACTCTGTTGTACCTTGTTCACCCTACAGACATCAGGAATAACATACATACTATAAAGTACAAAGAATAGAGAATAAATTGTAGTTAAAAATGCTATATTAAAAATGCTATATTCAAAATGCTATATTAAAAATGCCTTTCGACCCAAGTTGCGAAAAGAAAAACTGAACCAGTCAGTTATGAGATTTACGGTCTAGCTTTTATTGCCCATTAAATTATTATAATTCCAATTCCACTCGTGGGGGGATTGGGTGGCAAGGTTTCTGTCTATTAGACCTGTAAATGTAAACGTAAAAGTAAATGGGGATAATAACATCAAAAAACACTGAATCATCTCTTATGTGTTAGTTGTTTTTTCATCCTTTTTTCTTATGCAATTATAGTTTTGCGGTGGAGGTTTTACTCTAATGTGAAATGTAAGATGGATTTAATGGTAATTTATCAAACTTCATAAATTCATCATCGTTGATTTCAAATTTTGGGAATAAACCTGGTGTTATATCGTTATTATCATTATCGTTATTATCATTATCATTATTATTATTATCTTTATCATTATTATTATTTTTATCATTATTACTCTCAAGGGAAATTGGAATATTATTATCTTCATCATAGCCATAATTAATTTCACTATCATCAGTTAAATTATCATCTAGAAGAAAATCATTATTTAAATCCAAGGAAATGTTAAAATCTTGTAAGTTAACAAATTCATTGGAATTATATTTAACTTCTAAACTATTATTAAAATTTTGTTGATTTGAATAATTTGAATAATTTGTTGATGAAATTAATGAAATATTTGAATAACTATTTGAAATTGGTAAAATTATATCACTATTTGAAAGTTTAAATAATTTGGAAAATTTTTTAAGATCTTCTTCTTCTTCTTCATCTGCATCATTATCATTATCATTATCATTATCAATCTTATTAGTATGATTATTAGTATGAGTATTGCTATTCCTTGATTGACTCGGCATGTCTTCATCCTTTTTACTTACATATATTGGTGGATAACTATTTGATAATCTTTCCCTTTTCTTCTTTTTATCAGTTAATGAATAAGTATCAAAATTAATTTGATTATTACTGTAATCAGTAGCTTCTAAAAAATTTAAAAATTCATTATACAGATGAACTGTTTGACATTTATCATCCATATTGAAAGTTATTAGTTATTAGTTATTCTTAGTTATTAGTTATTCTTTGAACTTGAGAATAGGTGGAAATTTGGTTAAAAACTAGTTGAAAACTTGATAAATTAGTGAAAAATGGAAGTTTGAAAATTCTGCAAAAAACTAGTGTGATACAATGAAAAAAAAATGGAAATTAAAAGGTCTATGAATATCTATGAAAATGGGTGGTGTGGGATACAGTTGAAAGTAAAAATACAAAATAGATATAAAAATAAATATAAAATTAAAAATAAAAAAATTATAATAAGTTTACGATGGAATTATAATATATATATATTTAAAGGTGAAATATTTAAATTGGGAATTACTTTTATAAATAAATGCCTTCTGTTTCAAAAATGCCTAAACAATATTATACACAGGAACAGAAGGTTTTTTTTTTTTTTTTTTTTTTGGTCAATGGGAGAGGGAGGAACAGAAAAAGAAAAGAGCAAAAAAAATTTAGGCAATTTTTTTTAAAGTATGTGGAAAGTGAAAAACTGTAACTTACCACGATTAGTGGTTATTTGATCTAGGAAATATTAGGATGTGAGGATTTGTATATTTGTATATTTGTATATAAGTCTATTTGAGTATTTGTCTATTTGAATATTTGGCTATTACTATTGCGTTTTTTTAAAGGAAAGTCAAGGAGTCTCTTAGTTGTTCTCTTATAGATATAATAAGAGAAATAGTTAGAGTAACAGTTAGAGTAACAGTTAGAGTAACAGTTGGAGTGACAGTCAATTTGAAAGGCATAAATTCACTTAATATACAAATACAATACAACTCATTAACACTTTTTTTCAATTTTATTGTTTTTACTGTTTATAAACACTGTTAGTTAAAAAATACTCTGTATTTTCAAATAAAAGTACTCTCTGGTTGATTTCTCGCTATTTTGGTTGATAAACTGGTGCTTCATTATTATTATTAAAACCATCCGAACCTAATTCAATTAATTTACTTTGTAAAGCAATAGTATAATCTCTTAATCTTAAATTTTCTGATCTTAAATCTTCAATAGTTTGTTTTAAATTTGGTACTTCAGCAGCTTGAATTTCTAAATCTTTAATATATTTTTCTCTTCTTTGTCTAAACGCTTTTTGTGCTGATCTATTTTGAGCAGCTCTTTTTGTTGTTGAGACTGGTCTTCTATGATTTAATCTATCATCTTCAATTAATGATACTGAATTTGATGATGATGTATTTGAATTATTTGATGATGATACAGTTGGATTATTTATATTATTAGAGTTTGAATTTGAATTTAAATTTAAATTTGAATTAGGATTTGAATTTGGATTAGTATTTAAACTATTATTAGGATTTGAATCAGTTAATTGATTCAAATTATTTGGTAATTGATTATTTGAATTAACATTTTGTAAATTCACATTAGGTAAATTAACATTAGGTAAATTAACTGTTGGTAAATTTGAATTTCTTGAAACTGGTACATCATCAACAAGTGTATTATTAACTGCACCACTTACACCAACATTACCAACATTTACATTTGGATAATTTGTAAGTTTCCTATCGAATGATGGATCGATTTGTTCTTCATAATTATAATTATTATTACTCATCTCTAACTATCCTAAAATACTTTCACTAAACTTCACTTTTATTACCAGATTTTAAATTTAAATTATGTGTTATTAATCAAGAATAACAACAACAATAAAATAAATAATTATAAATTGAATTAATTACTTATCAATACCAATTCAATCACTTAATAATACCTACCTAATCACTATAAAAAATAGACTTATCAGATAATTTTTTTTTTTTTTGCAACCAGATTATATAATGTATTATGTAAATTTTGTGTAATCAAAAATAGCTTTCAATCTTGTTGAGAAATTTGAATGATTTGAGAAGAATTGAGAATTTAACTATCATCATCAGTCGTGTAATTAACAAATATCACAAAACTGCTGCAAACAGTACAGCACAGCATCAATTAAACAGAAGATACTTAAAGAGAAGATACATAAACTGAAGACGCTATCAGTTATATAGGCTATGTATATCAATAATTTATAGGAGTTAAGAGCTAAACAGGCTATAGAAAAGAAAGAAAAGACAAGTCGTTTCCAAAGTTACACTCTGTCATATATTTGCAAAAAAACTGATGAGATGTGAAACTGGTAACGTACTCTTTTACTGTCAAAAAAACTTAAGGCAAACTTAAGGCAAACTTAAGACAAAAAAAAAAGGGCCAATACACAAAATATCAGGCCCATATTCTCTAATAAGTTAATAACGCTAAAGCGCAATATATTTTCGTACCTTAGGACTAAAATATTTAGTCTTCCTACAACACTAGTTAATCCTTACCTTAATTTCTCACAGTATTACTTTCTCACAGTAATAGTTTCTCACAGTACTTTCTCCCACTACTACTTATAACGGTAACTCAACCCTTATTCTTCACTTCTATTGTTGATATCACCAGAATAGAGATCTAGAGGGATTTATTACCGATAGATAATACAAATAAACCACAAATCAAAAGTTTAAAATCAATGAAATGGCATTTTATTCTTTCTTTCATTTTGGTGTTTTGAAACTGTTCCCTTTGTTGCAATATTTATTTATTTATTTGCCGTAACAGGGGATTCAAGGATACTTCCATACAAAGACTGAATATGTACTAACCTTAAAAGGTTATATATGTACTTAAAGGTCTAATAGTTTGAATAGCTTTTCTTTTTATATTTTTTTCTTTGTAACAATTCCATTTTTATTCTCCATAAGTTAATTAACAGCGAAAAAATTGGTTTTAGGCCCAATTGACTCAGTTTTTTCCTTTATCGGTTCTTTCTCATCGTTTTTTAGGAACTTCTTTAAAAAAGAAAAAAAAAATCATTTTGACACAAATGGCACGCGATAAGCACGCGATAAAACACGTGATAAAATAGATACTGGATCAACACCCCACGTGATCAAAACACTCATGCTTGTATCACGTTACGTATCACCTGATCGAAAGACGGTGGGACGTTACCACCCAGTTAGCGAGACAATGTCTTAACCTCGTTGCCGCGACACACGATTGATATACACACTACCTTTTTATGTTTTTGAAAAATGTGGTTTATTTTAAAACCCTTTTTCAATTTAAATTAATACCAAAAATTACCATATCTCAAAAGGGTTAGATTAGTTGAATTTTTTTTGTTTTTAAAACATATCGGTTTTGACAATAGATTTACATTTATTTCAAGAGGTTAGAGAATCTTAATTAGGTCATTGATTAAGGGAATTCCTTTTTAAACCTTCTTAAAAATTATCTGGTTTTTGGTCTGATAAAAAAAATTGTGTTATCAATTTGATCCACGAGACGTAATTTAAACTAGGGATAATTACCCAAAAATAAAAAAAAGCAACAAATAAACTGGAAAGATAGTGAAAATAGATAGGTTCAGTGTTGGTTTTTAAAAGGTTTTTTTTTTAAGTAGGAGGTTTATCAGGGACTCAGTATGGAAGATAAATCAATTGAAACATTGTCAAATCTGACTAGTTCAAGAAAGACATCAAATTTTTTCCCAAATAAACTGAATAATTCACCAATTATAAATTATTCGAATTCATTAACTCCAATTAATATTTCTTCCCCCAATTTTAATTTTAATCAATTGAATCAAGTTTTAAATGATATTGTTGATGAAAATTTAGAGAGTAATCACGATAATAATCACAATAAAAATAATAATAGCAACACCATTAATTCTAATTCTAATAATAATTCTATGGGGAATTCAATGGCAAATTCAATTCATTCCCTTCATTCAATTCAATCTGCAAATAATTCAGCAACTCCAAATATTAATAATAATCAATTTGAAAATCTGTTTTTAAATTATTCTAATTCCGATTTGAATTTAAATAATTTAAATACCAGTAATAATTATCCTAATCATAATTTTGGTGGTGGTAGTTTACCCGGTAATTTATCAAATATAAATTTATCAAACAATAATAATAACAACAACAACAACAACAACAATAATAATAATAATAACAACAATAATAATAATGGTAATACTGGTACTAATAAGTTCAACTATTCATCTCATTCAACACCATTATTTAATGATTTTGAATTTGAATTTAAATCTCCACCAATTTTTCAAAGACGTGGTTCAAGTTTTAATAATGGTGAAAATAATATTTGGTTTCAAAAGAAACAATTTGATGATTATAATTTTAATTATACTTTAGGTTCAACTTTTGAAACTGCAATTGAATTAGAGAATGAATTAGATAAAAGTTTATTAAATTTAGATCAAAACAATCATTCAAATAATAGTACAAATTCTGCCAATGGTAAAAAAGTCAGTGATAAAAATTTAAATTTTGATGATTTAGCTCCCGATCAGTACCCAAATAATTATTCATATTATCATCAAAATTACATTAATAATATGAGAAATCCACAAAGTTTCCAAAATCAATCATTAACACCGTCAGAAAGTTCACAACCACCGTCATTACCACCATCATTACCAACTTCTCAACCATCATCATCCTCACAATCACAATCACAATCACATCTGTCTTCACATTACCAATTTTCAGCTCATCATCTGCAGCCGTTCCATCCAAATTCTTCAAATACCAAAAATTTAAATGGGTTTGGTAGTTTATCTATACCTGAAGATATACCTTCTTCATCATCCTATTCACAACCATCAAATCAATCAAGTTTTAGTTTTTATTCTCAGAGTACTCAATCAAGTTATGGTTATGGTAATAATGTGAATAATGTGAATAGTTTGAATGGAAATATGAATGGAAATGGTAATTTTAATATGAATAATAGTGGTAATACTGGTAGTATAAGTAGTTCAAATGGGAATTATAATTCAATTAATATGACAAACCCAAATGCTGGTTTCATTGGGTCGTATTATCATAATAATTATAATTTTAATAATAATAATAATAATAACAATATTAATAATGCTGGTACTAATACCAATACTATCATCAATAATAATAATGTTAATGACTTTAATAATATTAATAATGTAAATACTCATCCAAATTTACAACCACGTACTTCCACATCATCAATCCAAACTACTTCAAGTATTCATTCATTACCTCATGGATCTATTGGATCTATTGGATCAATTTCAAATTCTTTAGTTTCAGTTAATACTACTAATAATTATAGTAATAGTATTAGTGGAGGTATTAATGGTAATGGTAATAATATTGGAGTAAATGGAGGGAGTAAATATTTAGAAGAAGAAGAAATTATAATTAAGTTACCAAAACTGAAACCAATTTGTAAACCAGAATTAAATATTCAAAAATATAATGAATCATTTAGTTCAACATTTTATAAAAGGAATAAAAATGGTTATATGTATATTAAAGAACTGAATGATGATTTAATTAAATTAGATGATGATTTTTTTGAAATTAATTTAAATTTTAAAAAATTTAATAAGAAAATTATTTTAAATATTAATGAATTAATGGGTAGTGAATTTATAAATGATTTTAAAATTGTTAAAAGGAAACCAATTAAAAGGTTTGAATAAGAAATAAAGTGATATAATAAATGTGGGAGGAAAGTTGAATAATAGAAATAATAGAGAAAATAAGATAAAATAAGATAAAATAAGAGAAAATAAGAGAAAATAAGATAAAATAAGATAAAATAAGATAAAAGATAAAATAAGATAAAATAGGATAAAGGATAGAGAATAGGATAGAATAGATAGGATAAAATATAGGATAACAAGTAAATAGGAAGTAAATAGGAAGAGTAAATAGGAAGTAAATAGGAAGAGAAAATAAGATAAATGAATATAAATTGTAATACTTAATAACATATTATCTTAGAATTAATACTATAAAACACTATAATTCTTATCCAATTAACAATTAGATAATAATTAAAATCAGTTCATTTCTTCTCTTAAAGATACTTTATATAATATAAATAAAATCCTACTGTTAACTACGGGTGTACTGGTGTACCATGGTGCATACACGACTTTTAACAATTTCTCACAAATCTTACGATCCAATGAATTAATGGACAAAAAAATTTTCTAAACAGTGAGACAAATTTTTCTTAACTTAAGTTTTATAGATTAATCTAATAGAATTAAATCCACAATATGTTTTCATCATCAATTCGTTCAAGTTTAAAAGTCAGAATGACACCAATGAAATTCTCATCACCATCATTAATTAAAATTAATAATTTATCAAAAATTAATTTAAATCAAATGAGAAATTATTCAAGTGATCATCATGAAGAAACTTTTGAAGAATTTACTAAAAGATATGAACAAGAATTTGAAGATGCTTATGATTTATTTGAAGTACAAAGAGTTTTAAACAATTGTTTTTCATATGATTTAGTTCCAGCACCGGTAGTAATTGAAAAAGCTTTATTAGCTTGTAGAAGAGTTAATGATTATCCAACTGCTGTAAGAACTTTTGAAGCTTTAAAATTTAAAGTAGAAAATAATCAACAATATCAAGCTTATTTAGATGAATTAAAAGAAGTTAGACAAGAATTAGGTATTGATTTAAAAGAAGATTTATACACTGATTAAACATTCATAAAAATTCATTTAAAAAAGATATGCACCAACTAAATAAAAAATCCCTGGCACTGGAAACAAATATGAAAAAAATATAAAAAAAAATAAAGATACTTTACATTTAAATTAAACTTGTCCTTCAATTTATTCATTTATCAATACGCAAGTGTTGGTTACAGGTTTTTTATTTATCAATAGAAGTAACGTTTAATACATGACCAATTGTTAGTCGTTTTCCCAATCTCTCTATTTCAATCTCTCCCAGCTCTCTCAATCTCTCTAATTCTCATTGAAATGTATCATCATCAGATGTTACCATTGGTCCATACAATATCGAGCTGCCGCGTATGGGCGGCCTGACTGGTGCCAGCACCAGCACCACCGGTAGTGCCAGCGGTGGTACCACGCTCGAAAAATGAAGATCTCATTGGAACTACTACCTCCCCACAATATGGTTGCAAAATTGGTGCGAAGCTGGTACAAAATGTGGTGCGAAGCTGGCACTAAAATAGGCACCGTTTTGGCCCCAGTTAATTTACCCAACCAGTTGATTCGCATTACATTTTTTTTTTATATTTAAAATACTAATGGGTGTTTATATTCCACCGAATAGTAATAATAATAATAGTAACAATAATAGTAACAATAATAGTAACGATAATGATAAAGATAAAGATCAAAATAAAAAATCAATATTAGGTCAATGGACTTATTATAAAAATCCAAGTCTTGGATTATATGTTTTTGGACCTTTAGTACCATCACCAGATAATACTTGGGGGTTAGAAATTTTAACATCATTACAAATACTAATAGGGTTTGGATGTATTTATAGATCAAGATCATTAAGGAAAAAGAATTTAATTAGATTAGGTCAACCAAATAATGGATTTAAAACTGCACAAAAATTATTAACTGGATTTCTTGGAATTGATTTAATTCTTTATGGATTATTAGAAGCTGGTAGATTATCAACTTATGATCCATGGTATGAAGAAGCTAAATTAAATAGAATTAAATTAATTAATAATGGGGGTAAACCACATTGGTGGTATGGACCAATGAATTATAGACCAATGAGTACAAGAGAATATATTGATATTAAAATTAAATTACAAAATTTTAAAATTGATAATAATGATTACAATAATTATAATACTGGTGATAATTATATTAGAGATAATTTTGATATAACTCATAGTAAAAATGATTATAAAATTGATAAATTACCAAAATTTTCAATTGAAACAATACCAAAACATCAAATTAATGAATTAATTGAAATTCATAAAGAAATTAAATCCAAAAACGATGAAATTTTAAAAAAATTATTAATTGATCTAAAAGATGTAAATGAATTAAATAAAGCTCAAAGGATTGATGAATATTTAGAAGGTAAAAAAAAATTAAATAAAGATTATTTAAAGCCTTCAATTCAATTAGGTACTCATCCTTTAGAAACTGATTCAGAATTAGATTATGTTTGGTCAAAATTTAATCCTTGGGATGAATTAAGAAGTGAAACTGATTATGATATAAGATTAATACCTAAATGGCATCATGAAGAGGAAGAAGAGTCATCATAGCATTAAAAAAGGCATACGAAAATTATCAATAAGAATATATATTCTGTCTATTTACACCTTGTTCTATCACTTTCTCTGTTCTTTAGCTCAGTTTTTTTATTATTCAAGAAGTTGTTCAGCCCATTTAATTGATTTAGTTTTTGATTCAGTTAAATTTTTCTTTAATAAATTTTGCTTCCATATAATATCCATTGGATCTTGATCAGGTTCAACCCATTCAAATCCTTCACCACCACTCATCCAATATGCTTGAACATTTAATTGTTCAAGATTATCTTTCATAGCTAATAATCTAATTTTATTACCATCTTTATCATAACCGGCTTCAGGTTTCATTGTTTTATGAGGATTCAATCTGCATAATTCATCTTTTAAAGCTTCACTTGGTTCACCACCAGAAGTTCCACCACCATTAATTTTAATATCTGCTTCAATAATTTTTGAACACATCATCATTTCATCTGAATGATTATACCAATGAGTGTAAAAAGTACCCTTTTGCCAAGTAAGATAATCTCCACCTGATGCAATGGCAGATCTACCTAATCTTACAATAGTCATTAAAAATGTTGAATTAATTAAATAAGTTATAATTAATGAACTTATAGATGATAAATGTGACCAACCTGATGAAATTATATTTAATTGAATTAATTCTTCAATACCATATCTTGAAAAAATTGATATTGATATACTTGAACCAATTAATTTAGCAATATTCTTTTTAAATTGTTTATCTTTAATTTCAAGATAATTTGGATGTCCTGTTGTAATATCAGTTATCTTTATTGCACTATTAATATCCCCTTCTAATAAACTTTTTCTAAATGGTATTAAAGCTGTTGTTTTATCAATTATACCTTTTGGTTGATTTTCATAAAATTGTTTAATAATATTAATATTTATATCGGTTGGTAATTTTAATTTCATTATATTAGTTAATAATTTATTATCAAATTGATTATTTATATCTTTTAAAATTTCAATTATACCATCATTTATCCTTTTATCACTAATTTTATATTGTAAGTTTTGGAATCCTTTAATTACTTCAATAGTTTCTTTATCATTACTTCTAGGTAACTTCAAAAGTTTATCAAATAATGCATTTGTACTATTAAATCTAATACCTATTCTCCATAGCTTCAACATCTCTTCATAAATTTTTCTTCTCTCTCTCGCGGTACCTTTTTCTCACTTCTTTCTCTCTCTGACACAGTGCCATTTTGCACTACCTCGATCTGGCAAAAAAATATTTAGTACTGAGAGTACCAACAGTATAGAGGCTGTAAAAAAATGCAGTCGTATAATATAAAACTAACGAAAAACTAAAGAAAAACTATGGAAAAACTAGACAATACCTAATAATACACCCCCTACAAGCACCATTAAACTAGGTACGATGATTGAACCTTTACTACCTGATGTAGAACTACTTTCAGATTCATCATCCGATTCTGGTTGATCTGATCCATTAGCATTTTCTTCATCGGCATCGTTAGTTGCTGCGGCAGTTGTTGGATCAGTACTACGTAAAACTCTAGTGGTAATGAAACTAACAGTATCTGGGGCTGGTGGTCCTTGTGGAATATAAACTGAAGCAGTATTAGCTGCTGCACCTCCTGCCGCTGCACCTCCAGCTGCTAATGGAGCAGCTGCTGCTGGTGCAATAGTTGTGGTGGTTGATGAACTTGAATCTGAGCCTGAAGCTGAACCGGTGGCTGTGCCTGTTTTGGTATCTGTGCCTGTAGTAGTTCCGGTGGTAGTTTTAGCTGCGGCAGCAGCAGCAGCAGCAGGTGTAGTGGTATCAGTATCAGTATCAGTATCGGTATCGGTACCTTTATCAGTGTCTGTGTCGGTATCAGTATCAGTATCAGTGTCTGTGTCAGTATTAGCAGCGGCAGCAGCAGCGGCAGCGGCAGCAGGAGTAGTAGTTGTGCCAGTAGTTGTAGCAGTATTAGTATTCGCAGCAGCAGCATTGGCAACCGGTGTGGTAGTTGTAGCAGTTGTATCAGTATCAGTATCTGCAGCTGCAGCTGCAGCGCCGGCAACAGCAGCAGCACCAGCAGCATCAGCAGCTATGATTATTTGAAATAAAACAAATAATGTAGTTAATTTCATAACGAATGTTTTGATCTTCTAAATCGTCTAATTCAAAAAGCCTTGGGTAAAAATTCCTAACCTTTTTAGATGTCCCCAGTGTTATTTTTCCGGTATTTTTTTGGAAAACTGTCTATACGTCAACTATACTAAGTAGTATAAAGTCTATATTTATTGATCGTATAAGTAATATCTACAAGTAATAACCTTTCTATAAAACAAATCAAGGTTTAGAACAATCCTTATTTTTGGTTAATTAACGTTGGTTCAAAATCAACAAATCGCGAAATTTCATACGTAATGTAACAAACCAGTACACCCAAAGTCTGGGGTAGTATAATAGCGTGGAAAGAATAAAATTAAGGGTCGGTATTGTTTTAGAAAGGCGTTGAAAGGTTAATGAATAAGATGTTGTTGACGAATAATAGGTTATGTCAGGGGCATTGGAAAAGGGAACTGGTTTGAAAGAATATATATGGAAACAGATAGGTATAAATAAAGGTGATACTTCAAATAATTTGTATAAGAAGTAACAGTTCTAGAGTTCTAGAAACATGCTATGTTAATCTTTTTTTTTTTTTGTTTAATGCTTTCTATATATTACACACGTAAACTAAACTTACGGATTAAATGGTATTTACAACTAAGATACGATGGAAACAACTACACCCGGTGGTGGGCTATTTTTTTAAAACTTCTTTCTCTTTTTCTTTGGTGGATCATCATTTGATCTTGAATGCAGTAATTGTTTTGCCATTTTTTTAGAACAATCGGGACAGTACCAAACTTCATTATCTTTTGGAGTTGACGTTATACCAACACATTGCCAATGGAACCATTCAAATCTACAATCATCATTATCACAAGCAATCATTTCACCAAAAGAAACTCTCTGACAGAAACAATATAATTGATTATCACCATCATTATCATCAGGTTGTCCTTCATGTCTACTGCTACTTTCATTCTTAATTATAGCTTTCCTTTTTTGTTTTCTTTGAACAGTTTCAGTTATTGGAGTTGAAGAACTTGGTCTTGGTGTTGGAGTTGCTGAAATACTTTCACTTATTCCAAGACTTGTACCATAATCTGAATTACCACCATCTATATCGTAAACACTTTCAATAGGAGGTAATAAATCATCTCTTTCTAATTTTGTTATATCAGTTTCAAAATTAAATAAATGTTTTGAAATTAAAAATAATGCAGTATTAGCTAATAAAATTTTTTCATTTTGAATCTTCATTACTAATTTCATATCTTCTTCTATTTTACCATATAATTGTTGCTCTTTAGGATGTTTGACATTTGTACCATTTTGTTTAATAAATTTATGTAATTGATTATCTTTTGCTTGATATCTTTTCCTAGCTTCCATTAATTGATTATCTTTGTTTTTTAATTCTTCAAAAATATATTTAACCTCTAGTGGCAAATTTGAAATATCTTGTGTGTATTTATCTATTACTGTTGTGGTATCCATCTTCGACAACTCTTATTTGATGATGAACTATAGGTGCTCTAGTACTTGGTTGTTATTGATGACAAACTACAGACGAAGGAGAAGAAAATCAAACAGAAAACTATCAGAAGAAAAAAGTGCGACTCAGCTGCAACTATGGATTCGATTCAAAGTCAATTGCAAAAATTGAATATTGATGATTTTGAAAGCAAATTACATATTTTTAAAGATTTGAAAGTTGATAATGTAGAAGAGTATCATAATGTATTAGTTAAATATTCTAAAGATTTGAAAACTTCATCAATTCTTTTACAAATCTTACATGAAGATTCCTCAAAGTTTATAAGAGTTCTTGAAAAATTAAATGATTCAAATGGTTTAATATTGATTAATGTATTATCACTTTCTGAAGATAAAGAACATGATGGTTTGAAAGTTTTAACTGATTTGAAAAATATTATAAAAAATCCTCAAGTGAATCATCTTTTTTATTTGCAACTTTATTTGAATATTGTTAATGAATTTAAATTATGTTATCCAAGTCATTTACAAAATTTTAATAAATATTTAATCCCCCAAAATGAAAATACTGAAATTGAAGCAATTATACTATTTATTATTGTGAAAAATTTAGAATTAAAACAACTGGAAACTTTTGAATCAATTCAAAATTTCTTTGATTTTATACTTGAAGTTGAATCTAGTTTACCTGATTTTTTAAATTTAATTAAATCTTTAGAATGTTTATTCCCTATTGTACCATTAATTTGTTCTAAAATTTATACTTCATCAAATTGTAAAAAAATTATAACTGAATATGTTTTAAAATTATCACCAAATAATTTACATTTATCACAAAATCAATATTTAGTTAAATATTTATTAAAATTAGTTAGTAATTCCTGTATTGATGATAATTGTAGAAAATTTAATAGTGAAAATTATATTGATTTATTAAAAGTTGGTAAAAATGTTGATATTGTAGAGATTAAACTTTTAAGTGCATTATGTATTATTAAATTATGGAGTTTTATTGAAAATAATAAATTTATAACTGTTCAAGAATTATATGACAATAGTATTCAATATTTAGAAAATTCAAAAGATGAATTATATTTAGAATATTGTATTGAATCATTAGCTTACCTTACATTAAATGCATCGATTAGAATTGAATTAAGATCTAATCAATCAATAATTAATAAATTGATAGATATTGTTAAATCAAAATCTACTACAAAAATTAATAACTCACATTCATCAATAGTTTATGGTTTACTTTTAATATTATCAAATTTAATGAATATAAAAGATCAAAATGTTAAAAATAATTTAAAACTGATTGCTACACCAAACCCTACCAATTCATCAAATAATTCAAGTAATTTAAATTCTAACTCAAATGTAACTGAAAATATTGATGATATTCATAACTTTAATAAATCAATGATAATGGATCATAAAATAATTGAAATATTATCAAAATTAAAAATTATCAAAATTACAAAAGAAGGTAGTACGAATAATTCTGATCAATTTATAAATATAATTTATCTGATTTCAACTAATCAAGTTAAACTTGAAAAACAAGAATTAGTTAAACAAGGAGCAATCAATATATTATTAGATTATATTATTCTGGTTAGTAAAGTAATTAAACCTGATGGTCAAACTAGACCGCTTGTAAATAAAGAATCTAATATTGAAATTAGATTAAAAGCAATAAGAGCATTAGCTAAAATATTAATTATGGTTAACCCAGCTTTAGCATTCAATAAATATAATCTAATTACGGTTTTACCATTTTTAATTGAATTATTAGGTCCAGATATTTCAAATTATAATCCTGGTTTAATTTCAAATGATGCAAAGGAAGAAAAATATTTATATAATGATATAACTACTTTAGATAAATATGAATCATTATTAGCATTAACTAATATTTCATCAATACCAGATGATAAAAATGAAATCAAAGATATAATAATAACTAAAACTTTTGATAAATACTTGAATAACTTCATTATTGAAAGTGATATACCAGAGATATTAAAATCAAGTTGGGAATTGATTTCTAATTTAATTACAAAACCTAAATTACTTATTAAATTTTTTAATATAGAAGATGCTCAAGCAAGTAAAAGATTAGAATTATTAATTAAGATGTTAGAACTGGATGATCTTAATTTACAAATTATTTTATCAGGTTTATTAGCTAATGCAACATCAGAATTTGATATGATTGCACAAGTATTAATTGAAAAGAAAAAATTTAAAATAGAATTAATTAATACTTTAATTGGAATATTTAATAATCAAGCAAATGAAACTGATTTAATATTTAGATTATGTTGTTTACTTATAGATTTAGCTTATGCTGCAGCTAATTTGAATATTGAAGAATTAAAATATTTTAAAGAGAATAAATTATTAAAGAATTCTTTAAATAATTTACTCAAGACTCAAGAGGATAAACAAGTATCAGAGGTATTAATTGAAATTATAAAATTTATAAAATTTGATTAATTCATTATATATATATATATTGAAAAACTGCTTAGTTTTTCCACAATTCTTTAGTTTTTTTCTATTATCTTTATTTTCATTTATATGCTTTCAATTTAAAACTGTATAAATCTTTGTGCTAATGTATCAGTTCCATGTTCAGCTTGATTTATTGATTGTTTAACTTTACTGTAAGTTTTATCATTTTGTAATTTATCTCTAATTGCTTTATGAACTTTTGCTAAGAAATCTGAATAATTTGAACTATTCAAATTAATTGCAACTTTTGAGCCATCTTCAACTAAATTTTCTTTAAAAGTAATATCAGAACCATCAAGTCCCTCTCTAATAATTTGAACTGCTGTTGGGCCAACACCAGTTAATCCATTAATTTGACTATTAAAAAACTTAATTATATTTTTAGCCTTTTCAGAAATTTCAGTTGGTAAATCTGGTAATTCATCACTTAATGAATCTATTTTGTCAATTGAATCAACATTTTCACCAAAAATATCTTTTAATAATAATGGATTTGCATGTGGTCTAACCCACACAAGAGTTCTTTTACCATCACACAATATATAAACACCATCTTCTAAATTTAATAATGATAAATCTTTATACCTTGGTAAATTAACAAATTTCAGTACATTGATTTCATCTGTTGGAATTAATCCATCAGTCTCATTTAATGAATGTAATTCAACTAATGCTGGATACAAATTATACATTAATCTTTCCATTGGCATATTTAATAAATGATAAACTGATTCTAATCTTCTATCAATAGTAATATTTGAACCTGTTTTCAATGCATTTGTTTTTAAAAATGCTAATAAATACATTGGTAAATGGGTTAATGAATCAGGCATTAATAATTGATTAGTTAACGAACGGTTAGCATTATGACCTAATTCACTTTTAGCTCTATATTGAGTAAGAATTTCTACTAATTTTTCTGAAACTGAATCCCTTAATTCTTCAATAGTTTGTTTTCCAATAAATGATAAGGTATCTCTGATAATAGTAGTAACAACAGCATCTTGATCAACAAAATTAAATATTTCGGTTAAATTTTCACTAACAGCCAATACTAAATTAATTACTCTTACTTTTCTATTACCTTCAATATCAGTATATAATAATGCTGCTTGGAAATGACAATCAGTAGTAGTAGATAATTGTCCATCATATTCCAAAAGGACAGTAAAACTATGATCCTCGTCAAGTACTGGTATTATAGGATCTTGTGTATTAGCACCAACAACAGAAACATCAGCTATTGATGAAGAAGTACCATAATATTGAGTAACTTGTAAACCATTTGAGCAACGTAATTTAAATTGGCCCTGATAACCTTTAGTTTTCAATATTGAACTATTAAACCTACCAGAAAAATCTCTAGCGTCTCTTTCATAAACAAAGTTTGACCATTTGTATATAGAACCTCCGGTAACAGAACATAACCAACCAATATTTGATATATCAACTGGAGTTTTGGATACTACAAGACAGTCTAATCCAACATTTTCTTTTAAGAAATCTTTGGCTAATAAATTATAAAATTCACTATCAGGATTATATAATTTCTTTTGAAGTTCTGGAGAAATCTTAGCACCTTGACTATTAGGATCTTTAAATTTTAAACTACCTGGCCCCCAAGTTGGCAAAGCGGATAATATAGAAGTAATTTTACCACCACCTACTTCTTTAAGACATAACATTGCTGTTCTTAATGCACTTGAATAGCATGATTCATCGTCTACTGTTAAAGTATCATTATTTCCTAATTCTTCCAAATGATTTAAAGCATCTTCTATTACCATTCTACTTTCTTCAGGATCAGTAAATAAACCTTCAAAAAATGGTACAAATGGATCTTCTAAATCTGCAGAAATTGTAACCTGGGTATTCTCTAAAGATGGTAATAAATTATAGAAATGTAATCTTTTATCAAAAAGAATTATAGCAAATTTTCTACCTGGTTTTTTGGTAGCAGTTGGAGGTGGTGCATCAAAATCATTAATTTCTTCATCATTATCATTTAAATCTAAATTATAAAATAAAGATCTTAAAGTGTCAGCAATTAATGAAGGTAAATTATTTCTAATACTATTAATACTTATGTCAATTAAAATAACATGATGCAAGGAATTTGGAGTCTTTTCAGGACCTTGGAAATTATAAGCTTTTGGGACTAAAATATCATATACTCCTTTATGTAATTCTGGTCTTAAACTAACATCCATTCTTTGACCAGTAGCTGGATTAATTGGAGATGCATAATCTGCTGGCACCGTGTTATTGGCAAAACGACAAATATTACAGGTAAATTTATTATTTTGAGAATGTTGAGTGGATGGATTGATATAAGTACGACAACGATTACACCTTATTGGGCCAACATCTTCATTATCTAAATTTCCTTTACCGATTTCTCTCATGTCAACAACTGGAACAGGTTCTTCACCAGGTAATAATGGAGCGAAAGGACGAATTGTAACAGCGATTGGTAACTTTGATGCTTGTCTCAAGCTTTCATTTTCAGGAATATTATACATAGTTGATCTTATAAAATTAGAAGATGATGTACCTTGATCTACACTGTGAAATTGAGTACCAGCTGTTGGTGAAACTATATTTTGAAATGTATAAAACGGTTTTAAAAATAATTTTGAATCTTCATAACCCATGTAGTAGTTCTGATCTTTAAATCTTTTAAAAGGAATAGACATACTTTCAGCAAAAGTTTGATCTTTATTAAGTGGATTAATTTCTTGTCTTACTAGATGGGAATTGGAATCATCTTGGTTCATATAATTACCCATTGGTGATTGCAATTGGGAATTTTGTTGTTGTGCTTGTAATCCATTGAATTGCCCGTTAACAGGTGTAAATGTATTTGGAGGAGCTTGGAATACCGGGGCTTGTTGGAATTGTTGATTTACAGGCGGTGTTTGAAATTGACCATTAGATGTAACTTGTCCGGTGAAGTTATTGGAAGTACCTGGAATAGTATAATCTGTATGATATGCTCTACCTCTCTTTTTCTTTTTACCAATTGTTACTTTTTGAAGATCTTCAGCAACATTGTTGACTAGGTCCATATTTGGATCAGTACTATGCGCAGGTGTCTGACCGTTAAAGTAACTCATGAATAACTTTTATCGTTTGTTAATTATAAGATCAAAAAGATTGCAGTTATTTTCACGTTTGAGATCAGAAGCGAAACCATCGACAAAATCAAAATAAAATCCAAATCACGTGAAATACTCACCATTTTAATTCTTACTTTACTAAAACATCAAATATAGAGGAGCAGTAAATTAAAATTTTAGATGAGTTTAAGTGATCTAGCCCTGGCATTTAATGGCAGTATAGGTAACTGTTCATTATATTCATTGGCTTCGGGTAACCTATCTTATCTTGTCAATGGTTCCAATACCTTTGAAACGTATAATATTCTGGCATTTCCTGCCTATTTCATCACCAATTGTACAGATGAAGGAGTTGAATATTGGATACAGAATGTTTTAAATAATGCAACAACGTCAGATCAGTTCTGGACTGAGTCATATTACCTTGAGAATAGTGGTGATGCATTTGTATCCTTTTTATTTACCATTTCAGGAACATGTGTTGCAAGTTGGATGTTATGTTTCCTTTTATTATTATCACCAAAACATAAAAGAAGACCAATAATGACGCAAATAGCCACAGTATTTAATGCAATAGTGCTAAGTATACTTTTAAGTAAAGTTACAGATACTGCTAGAGAAGATTATTATTCAGATCATGTTGATATTTTTAAAGTTCACGATGTTTATTTTAATAATTTGACTTTCAGGGTGACCAATGTATTTTCTGAAGCATTAATTTCATTTTCATTTTTCCAAATAGTTTCTCGAATATCATCTAAATCATATCAAGATTATATTGTTGTTACTTATGCTACAGTATTAGTGGCTTACGTGGCCCTTGGAATTGTATGTGAAGTTAAATTTAGACGACCACTTAATAGTTTGATTCTGGATAGTAACTTCAAAAGTTTATATACTAGAGTCCATAGGGCGAAAAATGTATTTAAATTATTAATCGTAGCATTAGTCGGGGTTTTAATACTTTACTATACGCTTATAATCAAGAATCCAAGAAAATATTCATATTCTAGAAGGTTAATTCCTTTAGCCATATTTGTTTGGTTTTTATTTGCATGTCATTTCGCTGTATGCTGTGGTATCATAGCTATCGTGGATCATGATTGGACTACCAGAAGTTGGTTGTCGGTATTACCAAGTTTACTTGAGATTGGAATTTTGACTGTCCTTTGGGAATGGATTTATAATATAAAGACTTTAGAAAGACGTTCAGAATTAGCTGGAGTTTTAGGTAGAAGAATTAGTTTTGATGATGATAAAAATTTCCAAACCACTAAAGACAAAGGAGATAATAAAAGAAAGGGCAGGAAACATAGAACAAGAATTGTCAACTGGGTTAAAGATAAGGTTATACTTCATAATCCTACGGTTGATTTTGTTGATGAGAGTGATAACAATCTGAAATTAGTATCAACTAATGACTCCACTAATATCAGTACACAAGACTCAACTACTACACCTGAGCAGCAAGTATTAGATACTAGTGATAATAATAACAATAATGAAAATAATAATAACAGGGGTAACCAAAACAATGAGAATGTTGATAGATCACAATCAGGTTCTGCAAACGATACAAGTGAAGAGTATGACGTTCAATATGTCGATGACTATGAACTTTATGATATTCCAACTCAAGCTCCACAGTATAATCCTCAGGAGGGTTCTTCATCTCAACAATATCAAACACCTCAACTTTCTGGAAGTGAGAATCCCCCAGATTTTGAAGTTCATCCAGGGTTTAATCGTGGTGATTACTGGCCAGATGAGAAAAGGAGATGATAAAAGTATATAGCATTGTTTTTTTAGATATGGGTATAGGTACGGGTAAATATAAAGATATATTTCTTTAAAGAAATTTCTGGAATGAACTAGAATCTCTACTTCGCATTCATATAAAGTATCACATAAATTCACATATAAGTATCACTCCATTTCTCAAATACAACCAAATTTTAATAATCAATGTTATCTTCAAAGGTATCAAGAAGGTTGGCCACTGGGAAGCTACTGTCAATTGTCAAGAATGTTAGACTGTCAGTTGTTACCACTGGTGTTAAACCAATTGCTACAACCATAGAATTAAACCCTGTTTTAAGATTCCAAGGTTTAGAAGCTAGGAGATATTTCAGTAATACTTTCCCTAGATCATTACAAATGTCCATGAATAAAGAGGATAAAAGGCCAGCATTAGAGAAATTTGGTCAAGATTTAACACAACTTGCTAAAGATGGAAAATTAGATCCGGTTATTGGAAGGGATGAAGAAATTAGACGTACTATTCAAATTTTATCCAGAAGAACCAAGAATAATCCAGTTTTGATTGGTAATGCAGGTACTGGGAAAACTGCTATAATGGAGGGTTTAGCTCAAAGAATTTTAAAGAATGAAGTTCCTGATAGTATGAAAGATAAACAAATTATTACCCTAGATTTAGCGGCTATTATTTCAGGTGCAAAGTTTAGAGGTGATTTTGAAGAAAAATTAAAGGATATATTGAAAGAAGTTGAAGAAAAACAAGGTAAAGTCATTTTATTTATTGATGAATTACATCTTTTAATGGGATTGGGAAAATCAGAAGGTTCAATTGATGCTTCAAATTTATTAAAACCAGCATTGGCAAGAGGTAAGTTATCACTTTGTGGAGCAACAACTATTGAAGAATATAGGAAATATGTAGAAAAGGATGCTGCTTTAGCAAGAAGATTTTCTCCTGTGATGGTTAGTGAACCAACAGTGCAAGACACTATTTCTATTTTGAGAGGTTTGAAGGAACGTTATGAAGTTCATCATGGTGTTCGTATTACTGATGGTGCATTAGTCACTGCTTCACTTTATTCAAATCGTTATATCACTGATCGTTTCTTACCTGATAAAGCTATAGATTTGGTTGATGAGGCTTGTTCAACATTAAGATTACAACATGAATCAAGACCTGATGCTATTACTCATTTGGATCGTCAAATAATGACCATTCAAATTGAATTAGAATCATTAAGAAAGGAAGAAGATCAATTATCTATTGATCGTACCAAAAAGTTAGAGGATGATTTAAAAATTAAAGAAGCTGAATTGAAAGAGATTACAGATCAGTGGGAATCTGAAAGAAATATGATTGATAGCATTAAAAATGCTAAAGGTGAATTAGAACAAGCTAAATTTGATTTAGATCAATACCAAAGAGAAGGAAATTATGCTAAAGCTTCTGAGTTGCAATATGCTATAATTCCTGAATTAGAAACTAAATTAAAGGATTTAACTGATAATGATGATGTTTCCAAGACTTCTAGTTTGTTACATGATTCTGTTACATCTGATGATATTTCATACGTTATTTCAAAGATGACTGGTATCCCGGTTAGTAATTTAATGAAAGGAGAAAAAGATAAATTGTTGGATATGGAAATCTTATTGAAGCAGAAAGTTATTGGACAAGATGAAGCTATTCATGCAATTGCTGACTCTGTTAGATTACAAAGAGCAGGGTTAACAAGTGATTCCAGACCAATTGCATCATTTATGTTTTTGGGACCAACGGGTACTGGTAAAACTGAATTAACTAAGACATTAGCTGAATTCTTATTCAATGATAAAAATTCAGTTGTTAGGTTTGATATGTCAGAATTTCAAGAGAAACATACTGTATCAAGGTTGATCGGTTCTCCACCTGGTTATGTAGGCTATGAAGAAAGTGGTGAATTGACAGAAGCTGTTAGAAGAAAGCCTTATTCAGTTGTTTTATTTGATGAATTTGAGAAAGCTCATCCAGATGTTTCTAAATTATTATTACAAGTACTTGATGAAGGTTCATTAACTGATTCTCATGGTAAGCATATTGATTTCCGTAATACCATAATTGTTATGACATCCAATATTGGTCAAGAAATTTTACTTAATAGTAAAGAAACTTCTGAAGATGGTAAGATTAATGATGGGACACAAAAGGAAATCAAAGATCTTTTAAAGAATTATTATCCTCCTGAGTTCTTAAATCGTCTTGATGATGTTTTAATTTTTAATCGATTATCAAAGAAATCATTGAAGAATATTTTAGACATCCGTTTAAGAGAAATTAAAGAAAGATTGGAAGATAAGAGAATGATTTTATCAGTGAATGAAGAAGCTAAAGAATTATTGACTGATCTTGGTTATGATCCAATCTATGGTGCTAGGCCTTTGAATAGAGTAATTCAGAAGAGAATTTTGAATCCACTTGCTATGTTAATGATTAAGGGACAAGTTAAAGAAGGTGAAGTTGTAGAAGTTTTGGTTAAAAACAAAGATATTTTTGTCAAGCCTAACCATGATGAAGATTTAAACGGGGCTTCATTTTAAGTATAGATAATACCTAAAATTCTTGTAAATAGATATGTATAAGAGTCTATGTAAATAATATAAATAAGAACTTTTATTTTCTACGATAAATTATGAAAAACATTGTTGTACTAAAGTCTATGACTTCTAATAAATTTATAAAACTCTACCTGCAGATGGTCCATCAGCAATTCTTTGTTCACTCAGGTCAACTCTTTTCAATGCTGCACCGCCTCTAATTTGTCCAAGCAAGGCATTAATATTTGGAGTTGGTTGTGGTAAAGCTGCGGAGCCATTAGCTTCACCAATAATAGCAGGAGCTGGTGGTGGAGCTCCTGCTGGCATTGGTGGTGGAATAGGTGCATTACTTGGTGGCATTGGTGGTGGTGGTGGTACATCACTTGGTGGCATTGGTGGTGGTGGTGGTACATCACTTGGTGGCATTGGTGGTGCAACAGGTGGTGTTTGAGTTGGGATAGGTGGTGCTTCTGGAATTGGTGGTGCTTGAGTTGGAATTGGTGGTGCTTCAACTGGGATAGGTGGTGCTTGTTGACCTGCCGTTTCTATGATTGATGGACCTTGTTCAGCATCAGCAAAATCATCATCCTCATCTGTTTCTTGTTCAGGATCTTGAGAAGGAGCAACTTCCGCAAGTGCTGGAGGAGCTGGTGATTCAACTGGAGCTGGAACTGGTTCTTGTTTCTCTTCTTTTGGAGTAGTTAAGCTTGAATCAGTAGACCTTTGTGGTGGTTGAGACATTCCTCCAAATAACATACTAGCCAACTTAGCAGCACCAGCACGATTAGAATCTTCTTCATCGCTATCATTGTTATCAGAATCACTCCAGCCATCATCATCAACGGCACCAATACCTCTTTGTGAATTCCTTTGAGCAGCAACTTTCTCAGCATCAACAGTTGGAGCTGCAGTTGTCGGTTTAAAAAATGGATTTGTATTGTGGCCAGTTGGCTGCTTAGTTAATTCAGGAGTCCCAATTGTTGTAGTAGTAGAAGTAGTAGCAGAAGATGGACCATTACCCATTTTAGCAAATGGATTATTATCATGAGATTTTGGTTTTTCTTCAACTGCTGGGATTGATTGTTCTTGTTTCACTGGTGCTTGACCTCCTGGGCCATAAGTTGGAACTGAAGTAACAGGTTCGTCTTCACCACTTGAATAGTCATCATTTTCCTTATTTTTCAAATCCTCCATCTCTTTCTTCAATTTAGCTAATCTTTCCTCTTTTTCTTTCTTTCTTCTTTCTCTTCTTTCTTTATCTTTTGCTTCCATTTCTTGTTTCTGTTTCATTAAATTATTGTATTCATCGTCTTCCTCATCATCACTTTCAACTCTAGAAGTAGATACTGGCTCTGTTGCAACTTCTTTAACTGGATTTACAACTGTTTGCTCGGCAGGTTGAACTGCTGGTTGAGTAACTGATTCAGGTATCTTCTCTGGTGATTTTGGCTCACTTTGGGAAGGTGGTTGAGGTGCTTCTTGAGAACTGCCACCTCTACGTTTAATGCCAAGTTTAGCTAATCTTTCGTTCATTCTCTTTTCAGCTTGTGCCTTGATATAAGCAGATCTATCTTCTGGTGTATTATAACTTTCATTTGATTTTACACTAGGTGGTGAAACTGAAGCTTGAGAAGGATGAGTAGAAGTAGAACGAGGAGCAGAATTAGATGTCGCAGCCCTTTGCTTGACTGCTTGTGATGAAGAAGCTAATTCTCTAATGAATGAAGCAACTTCATTGGTAACACCTTCTCCTTTCTCCCATTTGGATGCACCAACTTCTTCTTGATTAGTAATTTGTAAATTACTAACACATCCATCTTCTAATTCTTTAATACTGTTGGCAATATCTTTAATAATACCAGATTGATCTTGTTTATCCTTGTTGGTTGACTCAATAGTTTGATTTAATTGATTATCAAGATCTTCGTTTCTACCTTTACCAAACGATTTACCAGTTAATGCAGCCATTCTTTGGTTTAATAATTGTTTGGATTTGAATTTCCTTTTATCTGATTCAGTAACTTCACCATTTGGACCTGTACCAACAATATCAGCTTCGCTACTTTCAGGTTTCCAGTCAGGATTAGTTTTCAATAATTTCAATTTAAAAGATTCAATCTTAGTCTTAGCAATATTTTCATTGACTTCATAAATTTTTGACATTAAACTTGGAACTACATCTTTAGTAAGATGATCTAATTTAGATAATAAAGCCTTCTTCTCATCAAAAGATGCTTTTCCTAAAGCTGAGGAGTCTAATCTATCTTGAACACCTTTAATTTGTCTCTTAAATCTTTCGATGTCTTCAATATTTTTACCACTAGCTCTTCCATTACTTATAGCTCTATCTTGATCTGAAGCATCCATAGCATCTAAAAGAATTTTCTTTTCACGAATTAATTTCTTTAATTCTTCAACGGTTAAATCAGTATCTTTGGAACTCTTAACACTGCTTGGAGCAGCTTCAGGTTCACCATAACTTCTACTTCTGTGACGAGTACTTGAAACATAACCAACTGAATCATCATTATTCTTGAATCTACTACCATCAGTTTTACTCAAGTTATTTGAAGTGTTTGTTCTTGAAACTGACTTTCCACCTTTAATGGATTGTTTTAAAGAATCAAAGGAATCTTGGATATGCTTACTTGATGGTGGAACTAATTCAGGCGGTAATCTCAAAGGAAGATCAAACCCATTTAATCTTCTGTAAACTAAATGCATGGCGACTGCAAATTCATCTCTGTTAAGCTTACCTCTATTACTACCATCAGCTAAAGTCCAAATAGATTCTAAATCTGGTCTTGCTAAGCCCGATTTACCAAAAATATTGATTGCAACATCACCATCAACATAACCTTTTCTATTTGGATCCCAAGCACCAAAAATACCATCATAAATCTGCTTTTCTTGTTTAGTAATCGCCCAAGTAACATTTTGTTTCAAATTACCACCCATAACATTTTGTAAATTATTAGAAGATAATTCAGATGAAGGTAAAAAATGTTGTTCCATTGCATTCAAACCTGGGATACCTCCGGTTGGCATTGAAACAAAACCCCATTGACCAGGTTTTCCAGTAGGTTGACTTTGTAAATAACCAGTTGTTTGAGGTTGCAATCCTGTTTGCTGCTGTTGGAATGAACCGGTAGGTTGAGCTTGAAATGAACCGGTAGGTTGAGCTTGAAATGAACCAGTAGGTTGAGCTTGAAATGAAGTTTGAAACCCAGTAGGGCCAGTTCTTTGAGGTACAATACTACCATTAAATCCTGTACCTTGAGATCTAAGAGGAGCTCCACCAGTGTTTTGGGAGGGCAATTGAGGTTGAAATCCAGTTGATTGTTGTTGAAGCGGACCAGTCTTTTGGGCAGGGATTAATCCAGCAGTTTGTTGAGGTTGTAATGGGATTAAAGTACCACCACCAGTTCTTTGAGAAGTTAATGGACCAGAAGGTTGTTGCTGTTGTTGTTGTAATGGTTGATTACCTCCAAAAGATGTACCTGGAAATCCTGGACCTGTTCTTTGAGCAGATAAGCTGCCACCAAAACCAGTAGCCTGTGGTTGAAATGAAGTGGTGGGTGGCTGTTGCATACTTGATATCCAATCTTCTTGCTTTGGTGCAAATGGTGTATTTTGTAAAATCTTTGATGGGTCTTCAGGTATACTGAAATTAATTGCATCAACAAAACTTTTGACTTCATTCATCCATTTTTCTGGTACAATACCAGGTAATGGTTCACCCTTTAATGATAAATTACAAAAATGTAAAGCTAAAGCAAATTCTGGAAATAATAATGAACCAGTCTTATTGGTATCAGATAAAGACCAGATTTCAGCTAAAGTTACAGGTTGTAAACCTGATCTAAGTAATATATCTCTTGAAGCATCACCACTAAGAGCTTGTTCACCAGTTGGTACTGCGGTACGAAATAAATCTTCAAATTTTTGTTGATCAGCAGCAGTGATAAATGACAATCTAATATTTGGAATCTTCAATTCTGAGTTTTTAGAAACTGATACTGATCCAAATCCAGTAGATCCACCAAATCCAGTTGCTGTTGGTTGTTGAAATCCAGTAGCTTGACTTTGAATATAGCCAGTAGGTTGATTTTGTAATTGAGGTGGTTGACCAAACCCAGTAGCTTGGGAAGATTGGTTATAATAACCGGTTTGTTGAGGTTGATTCAATTGAGGTTGTTGCGGATAAAATCCAGTTGTTTGGGATTGTAAATTCAATTGGGGTTGATTATAATATCCAGTCTGTTGAGGTTGAAATTGAGGTTGATTTCCCATTCCTCCAAAACCACCTTGTTGCGGCTGTTGCAGCTGTTGGGGGTTATACCCCATCTGTTGTTGTTGCTGGTAAGGATTATACATCAATTAATTATATCAAACTTGTTTTATTCAACAGGTAATAATCTCGATCTAATCTCTGACCTTTGGAAAAATCGAGTGGCAGAGGTTGGTCGCAAACTGACCGAATTCTCAATGTTGTCACGTGAGTGAATAGTGAAACAGATATTCAGTATATGAAAATAACCATTTATGGCTCTTTCTAAAATATATTAAAATCTACCTACATAGTCTATATATCTACAATTCAAGCACTTCATTCCAGAATTGTACTTCAAGTTTAGTGACATCATTAAAAATTTCAACTAATTCATCTAATCTAGATTTGGAAAGTTGGAAATTTAATAGCTCTTGTAAAGCTTCTTGACCTTTCTTTGATGCAGCAGAATACCAATCAGAAGAGTAATCTGAAAGCCATGAGTCATAAACTCTAGAATCATCTTCAGAATTTAATGCGTTGAGGCTTCCATCATGGAGATTTCTAAGTTCAACCCCTTTTAAACCGGCTTCATAATAACCATGTAAACAAGGAGCTAACGCTACCTTAATTCCAACAAAATCTTCTTTTTTGCCAATTTCTAATAGGTAGTTGCAATATGCTAAGCAAGCTTTCCCAGGTGATAATTCAATGTCGAGATCAATATCTCTCTCATATACAATATCATATTTCTTACTTAACTTTTCCTTATGCCTTTCAATCTCTTTCACAACTTCACCAATAATTAATGCTTCTGAATGTGTTTGATGATAAGTTGGTGCTGTGGATGCAGCTAGACCATGAATCTGAGCATAGTTTACAAGGTAATAATAATCTTGTTTCAAAAAATAAAGGAACTGATTGAATGGTAATTCATTTCTTGCAAGCAATGAAACAAACTTATGATTAGTAAAATTATCCCAATTATCTTTTACTTTAGGATGAGTTTTGAAATATTTTAACAAATCAAAATCGTTGGTTACAAAGTCATTTGAAACTTCTATGTGATGTAATTTCTCGCCTGGTTTTATCAAATGATTAATTGGACCATTACCACGTCCTAACTTATGAGGCATATTAACAATTCCTGAATGTATATAATCTATTGACAATCCAATTGATTCAACTAAACTATGTGATTTTGCAAGTTTTGCAGCAATTGAAGAAGCCAAAGTACATCCAGTACCATGAGTATTTTCTGAGTCAATAGCAGTGGATTCAAAAACGGTTATATTCCCATTTAATTCATATAAAATATCTAATATAACTTTATCTGATGATTCATCTCCGATTTTAAATGGCTTTTCCGATTTTTTATTCCATGGAATATGACCACCTTTGATTAAAATATTTTTACATCGCAAGCTTTGTTGTAAAGCCTTTGCAATTTTTATAAATCCTTGGATATCGTTTATTTCATCAATAGAAAACTCTGGATAGCCTGTCATCTTCAATAAAACTATTGCTTCCAAAAAATTGGGAGTAATTAAAAAAGCATGGCTGAAAATTTTGTCAATGCATAATCTCATACCTTTTTCATCAAATAATTGGGACCCTGAAGTACTTATCATTACTGGATCAATTACTAATTTAATATTACTTTGGGTTAACTTTGTCATATAGTTACTTAAAATTTCAACTGCATTCTGTGTTAACATTCCCGTTTTAACTACTTTCAATGGAGGATTATCATCATAACCATACAAGAAATCTTCAAAATTAGCATCCAAAATATCTTTTATCATATCTTTTGGTATTTCATGAATATTTCTTACACCTGTGGTATTCTGAGCTGTTAATGCCACTGTACACGTAGCTCCATAACACTTTTGAGCAGAAATAGTTTTTAAATCCGCCTCAATTCCTGCTCCACCAGAGCTATCTGATCCCGCAATTGTTAAAACAACCGGTAATTCATTGTTGTTGGTTTTGATAACATCCTTAAGCTTAATAACGTTCATCATATTTGGAATTGTCGGCCAGTTGAAGAAATTCAATTTTTTAGATATGAAGAGGGACCTAATGGTTAGTCGCAACAAGTGATGTAGTATGCGCTTACAAGTCTCTATACTCTAAAACTACTTAAAACTATCTAAAAACAAATCTTTTACTTTAATTGATGATGCAAGCTTGTATAGTATTGAATTAAGTGCAATTCACTTTTAAGTGTTTGTTCTCTATAATCAACTCTGATATCTGGAACATTAGTTTTTTCAATATTATTACCAGCAGTTCCACCTAATAAATATTGTTTTCCTAACCAATGTTTTTTAATTGAAGCTTCCCAACCAGATTGTAATACCGAGTTACGAGCTAATTCACACATATCAACAGCTGATAATTTATAAATTTGAGCAGCAACTGAATATTCTTCAATTAATGGTTCTTTGGTATAAGAAAATTGTAATGGATCATCAGTAGATAATGAAACATTTAAACCCTTTTTGAAAAAATTATAAAATGGGTTTTTATCATAAGTTAAAAATAATGCATTATTTGATAATGGTGACATTGCTAATCCAATTTGATCTAAAAAGTATAAATATTGAATAAAAGGTAATTTTCTTAATAAGATACCATGACTGATAGAATGTGATGTTAAAAATGCGCTAATCAAATGTTCAGGGTCACCAGCTTCACCACTATGTGGTCTTAAAAGGAATGTATTGAAACCTAATCTTGATCTTAAATGGTTTAAGCTTGCTAAGTTGCTGTACAAATAATATAAATAGTAAGAATATGGAGGATTAACATTATAATCCCATTGGCCTGCTGATGGATATTTTCTTTGAGGAACTTCAGATTTAGATTCGTCATCAACTGAGTCAAATCCAACTACTCTTTGTAAGAAAACGTGTAATTTTGGATTAGATTTTGGATCTAATGAAACTTTAACCAATGGTTCAAATAAATTAATCAAGATATCTTGGAAATTACTAACGTTACCATTTCTTTTATAAATATCATATAATCTTGGAACTTGAATTAGCCAACGTACATTATGACTGACTAATTTATTATCAATAATCCAACTTGCTAATTTATCCCACTCATCGTATGATCTACCATAAATTGAAATTCTTAATTCAGTCATTTGATATTTTGAACCTTCTAAATCATCAAAAACTTGTTTCGTAATTTCAGCTAAGTATTTTCCTTTTATAAAATTATCAGTTTTTAAGAAAATTTCTCTTAATCTTGATTCACCAATTGGATTATATTTTAAGTTAAATTTATCAAATCTATGGAATGAATCTGTATGTGCATGCATATCTAAAGTGTCAATTGATAATTCATAACCAGATAAATTTAAAGATTTAAAAACTTCTGCTAACGTTAAGACTTTACCATCTCTAAAAATGACTTGTTCATCTGGTGTTGTTTTTAATTTATATTTAATATATCTCAATAAATGCTTTTGATTCATACAAGCTGAATGGTGAATATGAGTATCAACTTTACGAACATTATAAAAATCACGATGAGGATTCTTTTTGGATTGTTTAGTTTCTTCAAATTCATTCAACAAATAATATAAATTCCATTTGGTTTCTAAATACTCTAATCTTTTGAAAGCAAAAGATTTGGTTGGACCATCAGAACTAATTTTGATAATCTTTGACAAATCATTATAATACTCTTCAATTGATGGGATATCAATAATACTTTTCCCTGATAATTTATCATAAATTTCAAAGACAGATTCATTGTTGGTTCTAAATCCATATTCAGTATTAGCTTCAGGAATGACACATTTACTAAAATCAAAGTCTTCTTCCCTATCATCAGCTTCACTTGGTAATTGATTGAATCTATTTCTTGATTTATATGTTGGTTTTGGAGGTGGTGGATAAATTGTCCAACCATCTTTATTCTTAGGATTATTTAATTCGTTATCTTGTAAAGAAATTTGTTGATACTTATGTCTTAAGTCAAGTGAAAGTCTCACATTTCTAAACAATTCAATTAATTCATCAGATGGATAATCTTCTGGTAAAGCATTGGCATTTGAAACCTTTTGTTGAGTGTGATGGTTGTTATGAGATGCGATTGAGGGACTTGGATGAAAATTATTCAATGATGGAGGTAAATCAATAATTGATTGTCTTCTTTTAATTGGGCTAATACCACCAGTTTGTGGTGGACTCTTTTCATGGTGTAAAGCTTCAAAAGCTTTTAATTTTAAATCATGGTCTTTAATATATCTATCTTCTGCCGTTGAGAAATGAGCTGAACTATGGGATCTAGATAAAACGTCTTCTCCTTCATCATCGCTATCAATAACCAAACGTTTTGGGTTCATTATCAAATCGTCATGTTCATCTTCATCTTCACTTAAGTCAAGTCTAAAAGGTTGCATTTTAAATAAATTGGATAAACAACTTTTTAGAAATGTTCTAATGTAATTAGGAAATTTAGAAAAAAAATTCGCATTGGAGAGTAAAGGGAGAGAGACTGAAATATAGGGATAATAAATATTATTTATTAAGGGTCTAAATATCTAAATTATTGGAATGGGTATCAGATGAGTGATAATAAAATGCTAGAAATGATAGCAAGAATACTTATACTTGAAGAAATTGAAGCCATACCATTATCACTGGATGATGATGGTGAATCAGTTTCAACTGGAGCAGATTCGGATAATGATGAAGTTGGTGAAGCAATAGATGAACTATCAACAGTTATTGAAGAACCAAATGTTGAGAATGATGTAAATGATTCACCACTAGTAGTTGATTCCATTGAAAAATCCATAGCTAAAACAGATTGAGCATCTTCTTTTGAAACTAAATCAGTTTGTTTAATTGTTCCTTGTTTTAATAAAGAAGCTAAATCACTAGTTAAAGCTTTTCTCAAACCTTCATCATGTAAGGCTCTTTCTAAAGTATTTTGTAATAAACCTGATTGTAATAATGAAGTTAAAACAGGTTTTAAAGCTGAAAAATTAGTACCTGAAATAATTGAGCCAATATTTTGGAAAGCACCTTGAATTAAGACAACAGTAGCATCTTGGAATTGGTCATTAGTTAATAATGAAATAATGGTATCATTAACTAAACCAGATCTTTCAACTGAACTGAAAACAGTAGTTAATAAATCTTCAATATTGTCTCTTTTTTCAATAGCTTGGAAACTTTCAATGCCAGATTCAAAATTTTCCAAAAGTAAAGATTCTCTTTTATTTGTACCAGAAATAAGTTGACCGGCTTGTTCTAATAAAGATTTTAAATCGATACCACCAGATTTAATTAATTTTTGAGCAATTTCTAAAACTGAAGGTAAAAATTGTTCATCAGTTAAAGCACCTGCAACAACTGAATAAGCTAAACCTGATCTATCTAAAGCAACAAATAATGAAGTAGTATTGACTTTACCCGCAACTTTTAAAACAGTTGGTAAAGATTCTTTTAAAATTTCCAAGGTTGAATTATGAGTAACAATATAAACTGCAGCATCTGGTAAAATTTTAGTATCTTTTAAACTAACTAAAATATTATCTAAGATATCAATATTATCATTTTCAGTTAATAAATTATTTGCCCATCCAGCAATTTTTTCATAATTTATACTTGAAATAACATCTGCAACATCGAAACCATCGAGTAATTCAGAAACAAGTGATGGAACATTTAAATCTCTTTCAACAATATCAGCATTTTCTATAAGAGATGGACTAGCAATTTGACAATTGATTAAACTAGCGAATGAAATGGAAGTAACGAATGACAGGAATTTCATATTAAAGTGAAAGGTATATTCGGAAATCTGCTACCAAAAAAAAAAATGAAAATTTTTTGAATTTCTAAAACTAAGCGAAGATGAAACCTTATATGGAGTCGTTAAATTTTTTAAAGGAATTATGGTAGCCCAATTCAGTGGGTGCTCATTCCCAGAACGTAAGTAATTTGACCTAATTAGGAATTGTAATTGGTCGCGAAACAATCTTTGAGATATGAGCCCCTTGGATAAAACACTCATGTGATTGAAATGAAATTAATAAAACTACGTAATTGTTTTCATTTACCTCTTAATTTAGAGATTTCCTTTATAATTTTAGTGGCTAGAGTTAGTGGGGTTTTAATTTTTGCCTTTTTAGTGGTGGAAATAGGTAGAGTCTTTAAGTTGCGGCTTTTTATTTTTTATGGTTTTTTCATTTTTTATTTTTTAACCACTTCTCATTTGAGGTTTAATTATACTATGGAAGTATGGCTACAGGAATTCTAAATGTAAATTCATTCCCAACATTTTCACCTTTATATAGATCAACGAACTCATAAGATTTGTATTCTTCTTTCTGATCTTGTGCTTCCATTAATCTTTCAGTTTCTGGTTCGTCTATTTGACTGTCTCCTTCTTCATATGAATTTGTATTACCATTCTCATTTGTTTCATCTTCTCTATGTGTGGTTTCACCATTTGAAGTTGTAATCTCTCCATTCGATACATTACGTGTATCACTCTGGTCCCCTTCTATTGGTTTTGTGAGGTTTCCATTCCCATTTTCATCTCCATTTGCATTATCATTTCCATCTCCATCTCCATTATCATTTCCATTTCCATTTACATCATCATTTGAATGTAACTTAGGTTCAGGACTTACTGAATGTTGATCAAACTTCATTAAATTAAACTTAAATACAATATAATACTTCAAATCCATTAATTTTGAGCTTTGAAATTGTTGGGTTATAAAATTAGGTACATTTAAATATCCATTCAAAAGAGATGAATCTTGTTCATCGGGGACGATAACTGAATTTATCATAGATGTTGCAAACGAATTAATCTTTAAATTTTGACTAATTCTATAAATATTTGTATAATTCTTGCTCTTACAATGGAATATCTCATGAGCCTCCAAGTGGACTGTTACTCCAACAACTCTTGCAAATTCATTAGAAGCAGATCCAATATTAAGATCAATCGTAAATGATAAGTCTTCACCTAAATGGCAATAAGGACGAGAAATTGTTACAAGACAAAGCTGATGATTATTTACCAAAATATTATACTGATTTTTCAAATGATTTGGTAATTGAGGAATAAGTCCTTTTGTATCACCTTCACTGTGTAAACTATGGAAACTTTTCTTTCTTTCAGTTGTTGATATTTTAGGCATATTATGTAAATCTGAATCTATTAATTTATCTAAATCTTGTAAAAATGATTCTCTAGTTTCAATTATCCCATCATTCTTTGTTTCTACTTTATCATTCTCATTACTTATTTTTTGGTCAAGTTCTTTAATTTTCCAAGATTTGTCAATTGTAATTTGTTGTAAATAATCTGGTTGCAACCATCTATCATCATTACCCTTTCTTTCGCCTTTAACTTCAAAAGGATAATAAATTGAAATTGGTGACATTTTATTTTCTTCCTCTAATTTCAGGAACCCTAAAATTAACAGATATCTTATACTAATTAATCCCATATCAGCAGCTACTCCAGTCAGTCTTGAATTATAAGTTGGTGGTAAATCTGCTACATTATTAAATGAAAACTTAAATGTCTTACTTGAATTTTCAGGTATAACTAAATCAGAAAATAATAATGATTGACTAGTTGTATAAAATGGTAAAATTCCATCAGTTAAATCTTTTAAATGAACAGTACCATCATGTTCAATATCCTTCTTCTGTGGTTGTTTATATGAATTAAAATTAAATATCAAGTCTTGTAAATAGTATCTTTTCATTGAATTAATTTTAATCGTTGAATTATTGTTCTCTTCTATAATTAAATCATTTACACCACCTAATTTACCACCTATAATCATGGGATCGACTAAATTATCATTCATAAATGGTGTTGTATCAATTTTAATATTTCTTTCTAAAAGATCATCATCCAAATCACCATAAGTCTCTAAATATTCTTTATTTAACCACCAAGATGAATTTCTAGGTGTTTTATCCAGTATTGATAAATTATTTGATTCATCTATCCCAAATCTATAATTTAATACAATATACCCAAACAATTGAATATACCCTAAGAATAATTTTATATCTGATTCTTGATTTGGTTTTGCAGTTGTTGTTTCATTATTCCAACTAAACCATCCACTGTTTTCATTTAATTCCAGTTCATTTATAATTATTCTTTTATTACCCAAATTATTAAATGTTAAACTGCAGACAACCTCATCTTCATTCTTCGTATCATAAGATAATACAATTGACAAATAGTCCTCTATGAATTTCGTATAACATTCATTTTCTTCTGACATTATTATCAACACAACCCACAAATCTTAACTCTAAAAAACGCGGACTCAAATTTAGAGTTATAATAGTAGACAAAGATTTAACTTGATGTCATTTCTTCATTTTATACAATTTTTTTATATTCTCTTACATATAATCTATTTAGGAAATCATCATTTACATTATGAGAAGCTTTATTAGGTAGAAGTCGTGTTGTGTTAGGTTTTGGGTTTCATAAAAAAAAATATTAATACTGATAACAAAGGGGATCTTATTCAACTTTTTGAGTTGGTTGTTGAGCTTCAGTTGCTGCACTAACTGGTTGGGCAGAAACAGCAGCTGATGTTGAAGATGAGGAAGGAGCACCCACAGAACTTGATTGATCACTACTACCAACAATTTGATGGAAATCTAAAATTTCACTATACATCATTACTCTCCAAGTATCAACAGGTAAATCAGCATCATTAAAACTCCAATCGAATTTTGATTCACAAGCAGGTTCATCAGTTGGATCATGGTATGGTTCCATATAAGGATGTGCTAAGGCATCAGCGGCACTTATTCTCTTTTTTGGATCAAAGATTAACATTTTACCTAATAAATCGATTGCTTCAGGTTCAACATGTGTACAATGAGAAAATCTTTCACTAAATGGAATTGGATCTCTATGAGGTAAAGATTGAACAAATCTTAAAGTGTTTTCTGAACAAATAGTATCAATAACATCTGGTGGAGGAGAACCTAATAATTCAGTTATAATTGAAAATTGATGAACATGATCTTTACCAGGGAATAAAGGTTTACCTTCAATCATTTCAGCCAAAATACAACCAACTGACCATAAATCAACTTCAGTATCATATTTTTGCCAAGTTAACATAATTTCTGGGGCTCTATAATATCTTGTTGAAACATAACCAGTCATTTGAGGGTCTTGAATTCTTGCTAATCCAAAATCACAAATTTTTAAATCACAATTTTCATTAATTAAAATATTTGAAGGTTTTAAATCTCTATGAATAACACCAGCTGAATGAACATATTTTAAACCTCTTAAAATTTGATAAGTAAAATATTGAATAAATTGCTTTTCTAAAGGTCTTGAACTTAATAATCTATGTAAATCAGTACCTTGTAATTCAGTTACAAAATAAATATCTTCTAAAGGTGATAAAAAGATATCATCTAAAGTAATTAAATTTTCATGTCTTAAATGTTTTAATAATTTTAATTCTCTATAAGTTCTTTTAGCTAAAACTGGAGTCAGGAATGGTTTCATAATTTTTTTAACGGCAACATTTTGACCAGTTAATTTATCAACAGCTGAACAAACTAAACCAAAAGCCCCCATACCAACAGGGTTTAAATCAGTATATCTATTAGTAATTTCAAAGATTGTACCAAATATTTGGATTCTAGTAAATTCACCATCAGTAGACATGACCTCTTATTTATATTATTAATGTTATGTTTTGTAAAAAGCTTTGTTGTAAAAAAAAAATAAAAAATAAAAAAGAAAATTGAAATTTAAACAAACAAAAAACAGTAATTTATAAATCTGTTATTACAATGGATTGAAATAATGTTATTATATACTTTAATGTTTTTAATCTTATGATAAAAAAACTTCTAGTTATTAAAATTAAGAAATCTGAAAAGAATAAGGTAAATTAATGTAGGGATTCCTGTTTAGGTCTCAACACTGACACTTTTTTTTCGAGATTGGAGATCGTGTATGACACTACTATCATTTGAAATTTAAAACATGGGTGTACTGGTGTGGTGATTTAATATAGATGCATGGCAGTTTTACTCTTAAATGTAAACAAGACCCTTTCTATAATTAAGCCCAAAAAGTAGTTGTACCTGTATTAATCCTTCAAATAATTGAAGAAAGAAGAGAATGTAGTAGCCCTAAGTAAATAAGAAAACAAAAAGAAAACTAAAGAAAAAGGAAAAAGTAAAAAGGAAAAAGTAAAAAGGTAGAAAGCTTTAGAGGTAGAATAATTTTAAAATCTAAACTTTTATATATTTTAACGTAAATTCATTAATTTTTTCATCTTTTTAATATCATCAATTTCATTATTATTAATTTCAAGATTTGATTTTGGAGAATCAAAGATTGACCAAAATTTTAAATTTTCATCTGCAGCTACTGTTGCCAATGTTACACCATCAGGACTTAAACAACCATTTAAAATTCTTGAATCATGACTTTGAACAATTTCTCCAGTTTTTTGTAAAGTTTGATAATTAAATAATGATATATTATTATTTGGCATTCCATGAGTTGCAACAATTTCAATTCCTGAACCTGATGAATAACCCCAATTTAATGAACTTATTTGAGATTCAGTTTCAATATAATTAATTCTTGAACCAGTTGATGTATTCCAAAAATTAATGGTTTTATCACTTGATCCACCTCCTGTAACTAATAAATTATTTTGAAATGGACTATATTTTAATGCTTTAACTGCTGCTTTATGAGTTCTTTTAGTAAATAATGGTTGTTGTTGCCTAACATCCCATATACAAACTAAATTATCATTACCACCAGTTGAAAATTGTTGACCATCAAGTTTATATTCAATACCACAAATTTCTGCCAGATGAATATTTTCAAATTTATTATTAAAATGTTGTGGAATTCTAACATCTGAATGATATAAATTACCAATTCTTGAACCTGTTGTTAAAATATGTTGATTCCATGATTGACTTGCAATTCTTGTTAAATGATTATCACAATTTAAAGTTCTTAATTTTGTATTTGTTTCAATATCCCATATTTCTATAAATCCATCTTCCCTACCAACTGAAATATATGATCCATCTTCTGACCATTTTAATGAAGTAACTAAATTTTTATTTGATAATTCACATAATAGTCCGACTGAACCAGTTGAAGCATTCCAAACATAAACTGTATCTTGTAATCCAATTGCTAATAAGTTAGTTGATGACCATGATAATAAATTAAGATAAAAATCATCAACTAAACCTGGTGCATCTAAAACTCTATCAGGAGCTGAAGGAATTTTTTTAACTCTTGCAGATGCAATTGCAGGTCTTAAACTTTTAGTTAAATCTAAATTAGATTTTGATAAATTATTATTATTAAATAAATCAATTGGTTTTTTCCTATCAGGTGGTAAAGGTTGAAATTGTAAAATTCTTGAATTCATTTCTAATCCACAAGCTTCTGCAACATGTTTTTGATAAATTTTTGATGTTTGATGTTTAATATGTGTTTGAGGTGAAGCATTTGGATGAGGATTTATATTATTAATTTCCAATTTACCAGTAATTGAATTATGTCTTGAAGGGATAAATCTATCTGTTGCATTATTATTGTTATTATTGTTATTATTATTAATTGCATTATCATTAAAAGAACTGGTTCTTCGTAAAGATAATTTTGATGGTGATAATGAAATTGCAGATTTTCTAGCAATAATTGAACTTTTTGATCTACTATTTGAAATTGGTCTTTTCAATGTTGGCTTTCTAATACCATTTGAAATTGAATTTAAAGAAGAAGCAGCAGCAGTACCACCAGCTGGTTCATTTTTTGGAGTAAAATTGAGGTAAATAGTTTTATTAGTAACATTCGGACTCATATTTTTTAAATGAAATCTTCTTGGTGAAGGTTGTAAATTTGAAGATGCTGATAATGATTTTTTAGGTGGAGTGTCAAACTTCTTTCTAATAGGTTTTATTGGTGATGATGATGATGGAGATCCCATAATTGCCGTTGATGATGAGGGATACATTATTTTTACAATTGTTATTACTTATTAATTATTAGTGAATGAATTAAATTAAATTGTTTTTAAAACAAGATGCAATGGATGTAAATGACAGTATAAAATTAAATTTTTTTAAAAAAAACAACAAAAATGAATATCTATTAATGAAAGTCTATAATATGCAATGCAATGATCTTACTATGATCAATCTTCTCTTTCTGTCTTGTCTCTTTTTTTATTTCCTTTTTTTGATTGGTTTTGGTTTTTTTCTTTATCCTTTTTAAATGTCTCTGAATCCAAAGCAATTCTTATTCACCAAAGAAAAACAAAGTCCTTTACACTTAACTATTGGGGACAACTATAAAGTATTTAACTAAAAGTTATAATACCAGAAGTCTGTTCTGTGATCGTCAATTAACCGCAAAAAAAAATCGAAAAAATCTCTCTTGACAAACCTAAAACGAAAGCAAAAAAAATATGAAGATGGTAAGTAAAAAGAAAATTCCTTTTGCTATTAACTTACCTAATTTAGGTATTAATTTTTATAAATTTCAAATCGCTGTAAAATGTTGATGTTTATCGATTTAAGTTAATTAATTGAGAATGTTTACAATTTCAACTATTCAAGTAATTTCGCGGATTAAGTCACAAGACCAGTGAGGGATTCTCGTTTCAGAGGTTTTTTCTTTGCAATTAGGGTTTTGATAACTTAGGGCAATTGATAGGGAGACAGTGTGACTCAGTATTGTAAATCGATAAGGAATAATTATAAATATAATTTAAGATATATAGATAATATTATATATAGATAATATTTAAGAGGTAGAAAATGGGACAAGGTCCATCAACACCAACCATCACAGCTCAAGATAGAGCTATCTTTCAAATGAAGCAACAGAGAGATAAATTAAAGCAATATCAAAAAAGGATTAATATAATAATTGAAAAGCAAACAATATTAGCAAAAGAATCATTAGTGAAAGGTGATAATGAAAAGGCAAAATTTTATTTAAGATCTAAAAAGCATCAGCAATCAGTAATAACTAAAACTTATGATCAATTAGATAATTTAGAAAATTTAATTGGTACAATTGAATTTAAATTAATTGAAAAAGATGTAATTTATGGTTTAAATGAAGGTAATAAAGTTTTAACTAAATTAAATAATGAAATGAATGCTGATAAAATTGATAAAATACTAGATGATTTAGAAGATCAAAAATTAAAAGTTGATGAAGTATCAGATTTATTAGGTACAGGTAATTTAAGTAATGGTGAAGAATTAGAAGTTGATGAAGAATTTGAAAAATTAAATAAAGAAATCAATGGTGTTAGTATCGATTTACCTGATGCTCCAACTGATATTAAACAAGATCTTCCTGAAGTACCAACTAATGAAATTAAACAAGATATTAAACAAGAATCCAAGCAAGAATCTGAAAAGGAAGAATCAGGTCCAATTGCAGCATAAATACCCCCACACAAACACAACCCTCTATCACTATACATACGTTTTATAGAGTTAATTAGGCATATGTACATACATTATTAATAGATATTCACTAAACTATTTAAAACTATTTTATCAGGACTTTTTCATTTCTCTTTAATTCTTTTTTATTTTATTTCTTTTATTCTTATTCTTAAGTTCTTCTGTTCTTCTGTTCTTTAGAATAAGCCTATTGATCAAGCCATTCTAAGAAATCAGGAGTGAAATAAGAAATAATTAATCTTGCACCGGCTCTTAATAAACCATAATGACTTTCAAATGCAATTGCTTTTAAATCAACAACACCCTTTTCAGCTGCTGCATGTAACATAGCATATTCACCACTAACATGGTAAGCACAAATTGGATAATCTTGACAAATTTCTGCTGCATCTTTTAAAACATCTAAATAAAATGTAGATGGTTTGACAATGACCGCATCAGCACCTTCATCTAGATCTCTTTTTAAAGCTCTACGAGCTAAACCTGATCCACCTGATGGTAATTGATAACATTTACGATCACCATGGCTTGGTGCACTACCAACAGTATCTCTAAATGGTCCGTATAAACCACCTGAAAATTTTGCAGCATATGACATTAATAAACATTTGTGAGCTAAATTTTCTTGAATTAAACCTAATTTAATGTCTCTAATTCTACCATCAACCATATCAGATGGTGCAACAGAATTTGCACCAGCTTTTGCATAATTAACTGCAACTTTTGCTAATCTTAATGAACTTCTTTCTCTATTTAATGATCCATCTTCTAATAAAACTCCACAATGACCATGACTAGTATATTCACAAAGACAAACATCACACATTATAAATAAATCAGGGAAATTTTCTCTTAATAATTTTATAGTTTTAATAACTGGACCGTTTGGATCATCAGCTTTTGAACCAAATTCATCTTTTTCTTCATCTTTAATAACTCCAAATAATATAACAGCTCTTAATCCCTTTTTAACTAATGAATCAACATATTTAACAATTTTATTAGTTCCAAATCTTTTCATTTTTGGTAAATGAATCATATCAGTTTCTTCATCATCATCATCAGAAACAAATAATGGGAAAATGAACATATTTTTAGTTAATTGACGAATATTTTGCCATTCTCTAGATAATGGGTGGTTATATCCACCTTGTAAGATGGAACTTATAGAAGTACCTGTTGGTTCTAAATATTCTGCTTTATGTACCATATTTGTCGACTGAAAATTTTACTCAAATCTCAGTTCAGGTGACACTGTGATATTCCGCTTAAATTTTTTAAGCGGCTTTTAGAAGAAAACTATAGATGGCTGTGAACATGACGATATTAGAGTTAAAAAACATAAGCCTACAAAAGCCTTCATAGTTATATAATATATATTAAGAAAAACTAATAATAATTAATCGATATCTAATCTTTCTTTGATTCTAATTCTTGTTTCTCTTCATTTTTAGAATAAAAGTAACATTGACCAGCAACAATTGAATTAAGAATAAATGAAACACTATAACCAGTTAAAAGGATATAATCTTTTGATAATCTCTTATCTTGAAGAGTAGTGAAAACTCTGGTTAATGAACCAAATACATTAGCACCAACAGTAATGTTAGATAAATGTCTAGTAGATTTTAATTCATAATTCTTCTTAATTTGGGGTAATTTAGAAACTATTGACATTGGAATACTAACAACTTGTAAACTATTAACAACAGTAGGTGGTAAAACCTTATCTAATAAAATAACAGTACCAATAATAGCAGCAACTGGGTTTAATAAACTTTTTAAAGATTCATCAATTTTTTGATATTCAGAAAATGAAGTAATCTCTAAATCTGCTCTTGCTTGATAATATTTAATTATTAAAATAATAGCAATATTTTGAATACCTACACAGGCAATTTCACCATAACTGAAAAACAGATTACCACTATTCTTATTATATAATACGTGAACTAAATAATTAAAAGTTTCTAAACTAATACCATTTAATGATAATCCTTTAGCAACTTTAATTCTATCTTCTAATAATTTTGGATTAAGAATCTTTTTAATTTGTGGTAATTTAACTACTGTTGAAGCAGCAACGATATTAGCACCTAATAAAAGTGACAAAACTTTAAGATATCCAATCGCTTTAACTTGTTTAAAAGCTAATTGTAAAATCATTGCTTTTGAAACTTCAGGGTCAAATAAAAGTTTGACCATTTGTAAAATTGGAGGACCCATGGCTATTTAATATAAGTATCTAGTATATAACGGCTTGTATCTGTAACAATTGTCTTGTTGAATTCTTAACTTGAAAAGGTAGTTCAGTTCAGTCTTCAAAAAAAAAGTTGAGATTTGAACACAGTTTTTTACTTTCATGTGAGGAATATTTAAAACCCAAAAAACTGGGGTAAAAATCAAAACGAGGTTTTTTATTCTTTAGCTTCTGATACCAAATATTTATTAGTCTACAACTATCATCAAATAAGTACTAACTACTAACTACTAACTATTAACTATTAACTATGAATAGCTTTATTTTTTAGCTTCAATCTTTTTCAATTTTTCTTTCAAATCATCTTCAGATTTTTCAACATATTTTAAGTTTTCTAAATGTAAATTCAATAATTTTAAAATTTCTTCAATTGAATTTTCATCTTTAGCTTTTGAATTAGATCCAAAATCTTTTAATAAATTTTTGTTAAAAATATCACCAACTGAATTAATTTCATTAATTAATAATGTTAAATTTTCTCCCATATTACCTAATCTTTCATCTAATATTTCTGCATTATGATAAGCTTTTTCTCTTAATTTATCTGTAACACTTAAACCACTTGAATTACTATTATTTGTAGTATTCGTTATTAATAAATTATCAGTTTTGAAATTATTAGTTTCAATATTATTTAATAAAGTTTCAGCTTGTTGTTCATAATTATCTAATAATTTTTCTAATTCATCCTGTTGATTTTCAACAAATCCTAATTGTTGATCAATTTGATTTTGTAAATTATCAGCTTCTAAAGTATCTTGATATAATTTACCTATTTCTTCACCACTTTCAACTAATTCTTGATCCCATTGTTTAACTTTTGCAGTATATGAATCAAAAATGTTGGAAGTTTCACTCAATTGTTTACTCCATTTTGTTATTAAATCATCTAAAGTTTTATTATTTATTGAAACTTCAATTGGTTCAACTTTAGTAGCTTTTAAAGTTTCAGGTTTCTTTTCATCAGCCTTTTCTTCTGGTTTACCAAATGTAGTGGTTGCAGGTTGGTCTTTCTTTTCTTCTGGTTTGGCACCAAATAATCCACCAGTTGCAGTTGCTGGTTTATCATCTTTTTTACCATCAGTTTTAGCACCAAATAATCCACCTGAACTTGGTGCAGCTGTTGAACCACCTAATGAGAACCCACTAGCTGGTTTAGTTTTATCATCTGCTGGTTTACTACCAAATAATCCACCTGATGTAGCTGCTGGAGCATCTTTTTTATCATCAGTTTTTGCTGCTCCAAATAAACCACTACTACTTGGTGTGGTAGTTGAACCACCTAATGAAAAACCACTGGTTGCTGGTTTATCATCTTTCTTATCATCAGTTTTTGCTGCACCGAATAAACCACCTGAACTTGAAGCAGTGGTTGAACCACCCAATGAAAATCCTGTTGAGGTTGCTGGTTTATTTTCAGCTGGTTTAGCAGCAAATAATCCACCAGTAGTTGTAGCAGTTGGACCGTCCTTCTTATCCACAGCATTAGCGCCAAATAAACTACCTCCAGTTGAACCACCTAATGAAAACCCAGTTGCAGCTGGTTTATCATCTTTCTTGTCGACGGTTTTAGCTGCTCCAAATAATCCACCAGTTGATGCAGACGTTGAACCACCTAACGAAAATCCGGATGTAGCTGGCTTAGCTTGGTTATCAGCAGGTTTACCACCGAATAAACCACCAGTTGTTGATGGAGTAGATGATCCACTGTTTAATGAAAATCCAGTTGATGCTGGTTTATCGTCTTTCTTTTCTTCTGGTTTAGATCCAAATAAACCACTGCCATTTTGAGTAGTTGATGAGCCTAAGGAAAATCCACTGGCTGCTGGTTTATTTTCAGCTGGTTTAGCACCAAATAACCCACCAGTACTTTGAGTTGTAGATCCACCCAATGAAAAACCTGTTGGAGCAGCCGGTTTATTTTCAGCTGGTTTAGCACCAAACATTCCACCAGTACTTTGAGTTGTAGAACCACCCAATGAAAATCCAGATGGGGCTGCTGGTGTATCATCCTTCTTTTCTGTGCTTCCAAATCCTGTACTTGAACCGAATCCTGTAGTTGTATTTGATGTAGATCCACCAAATAATCCACCACTTGTACCTGATCCTGTAGTTGTTGATGCAGCTTGTGGTTGTGATTGTGGTTGTGCACCAAATGAAAATCCTCCAGTAGTTGTACTGGCAGTGTTATTATTACTTTCAGCAGGTTTAGCAGCACCAAATGAGAATCCAGTATTGTTAGTAGTATTACCACTTGGATTACTAGATCCTAATGAAAATGAACTTGGTTGAGCTGATTGGGAATCAGCAGGTTTTGATCCAAATGAAAATCCACCAGTGGTTGCTGATCCTGTATTGTTTGTATTGAATCCACTGTTATTTGATGTACTTTCAAATAAATTACCTCCAGTTGATGATGAATTATTTCCAAATGCTGATGAACTGTTATTGGCGGTATTTGCATTTCCAAACCCAGATGCTCCAGTATTAGAACTTCCAAATCCTCCAGAATTATTGTTGGCTGATGAATTGGTATTACCAAACATTCCACCACCACTTGATGAACCGAATCCTGAGTTATTCGAACCAAACATTAGCGTGTTTGAGTTTTTTTTTTCTCTCAATTTCTCGCACTCATCTATGGATTTGTTGATAGTTGCAATTTATGAACCTTTCAATGAGATGAATTAGATGAGATGAATTACAAGAGGAGGTGAATTAGTAGAGATCCTTAATGTTTATCTAAGTAAGTAAACAAAGAAGATCAATAGGTTGAATGGTGGGAAGTAAGAAAAAGAGGTTTTGTAATAAAATAGACGAAAACTATATTCTATTCAAAAGAGATATATCTATTTCTTTTGACCTTGAGCAGCAACGGCAGCGGCACCAGCAGCAGCAGCTTCTGGGTCTAAGTAGTAAGCTGGTTTAGTTGGTTGTAATTGAGCATCTAATTCATAAACTAATGGGATACCAGTTGGGATGTTTAATCCAGCAATATCAGCATCAGAAATTTTATCTAAATGTTTAACTAAAGCTCTTAAAGAATTACCGTGGGCAGCAACTAAAACAGTTTTACCTTCTAATAAATCTTTAGCAATTTCATCTTGCCAGTATGGTAATAATCTATCAATAACTAATTTTAATGATTCAGTTTTTGGTAAAACAGCTGGATCAATATCTTTATATCTGATATCTTTAGCTTGAGAAAATTCTGAATCATCAGCAATAGTTGGAGGTGGAACATCAAATGATCTTCTCCAAGTTTGGAATTTTTCAGCACCATATTGTTCTAAAGTTTGGGCTTTATCTTTACCTTGTAAATCACCGTAATGTCTTTCATTTAATCTCCATGATCTTTTAACTGGAACATATAATTGATCAGCACTACTTAAAGCAATGTTGGCAGTTTGGATAGCTCTTGATAATTTTGAAGTATATAAAATATCAACGTTTAAACCAGCTTCTTTAATTAATTCACCAGCTTTGGAAGCTTCTTTTTCACCAACTGCTGATAATCTACAATCAACCCAACCAGTGAATAAATTTTTTTCATTCCATTCTGATTGACCGTGTCTAACTAAAATTAATTTAACCATTTTATTATTATTAATTGCAATTGTTTTGCTGTATGAAAATTTGAGGATTTCAATTACTTAAATATTTCAATGCTCGACAACTGATGATCGGACTCGAGAAAACCGTTGATTTTTTTTTTTTTTGCAACCACTTTTTCGGTGTGCTAATCTAACTTTTTTTGCCAAAATTGTTTCTATAAATCAGTTGAAGATTCCATATATAACTTCCAATGTTACTATATGATGTATATTCTATATAACAAAGTTATAATACTGAGAGTTGAACGTTTGAAAAGGGTAGTGTTTGAATCACGTTCGTTCTGATGGAAGTAAGGTGATGGTAACTCGGATAAAGTTATTGTAACGACATATTTAATTGCATAAAGTGGTAAGTTGGTTTCCTGTGGAAAAAAGACGTTATATGATCTGCAGTACTAGTGGTAACTAATTCAAGGGATTCATTCACTTATTTTTGAAAGAATTGCTATATTAATAAGAATTGCAAATATAATCTTGATAAGAATTGCAAATGTAATCTTAATAAGAATTGTAATGTTATTACTTGCATTTATTGTCTAATTCATCTTCATTGATTTAACCATATATTGTATTATGAATATAATAACAGATTAGAGATAAAAAAATTAACTTAATAATGAATAATGATAACTAATTGAACGAATATCTTCAGTTAACTATTTTACTGTTGTTATGAAAATGCAAAGTACATATGACTGGCCACTCGTGATATACCCTCTGATTATCTATCTAGTAATAAGCCTTGGAATATACTGCTTAATTATACATGCTTTGACTTTATTTTTCAATTTTGTGTGTTGCTACATGCGGCTGGATTTAATATATTTATAGTCAGATTTGAGAGATATTCATAACTTCATATTCAATTACCTATAGAGAAATGAGATGATTCCATTGCAGTAAGGCTCTTATGATCTGCAGGATTAGCTGCCAGTTCATAAAGGGTGATTACTGGATCTTTTGTTAATTCAGTGAATTCACCTCTCAATTCTATAGAATGTAAGTGACTTTCTTCTTCATCTTCATCATAAATATCTTCAATAAACAACGTGAGTTGTTGAACTCCAGTAAATAAATGCCTTGGTAAATAATGTTCAATAAATTCACCGTCACTTTCAGATATTTCAGGTACATCGTCATCGTCATCATTATACATTACCCCAACATGAGGGTGTTCAATTTTATAAGTTGCTTTTCTGCTTTCAACATTATCAAAGTCAATTGATTTATCATTTTTCCATAATTTAATGGTTTTTGGACAGTATTTGTCACCATTAGTTCTTAAAATAATTGAAAATAATTTGACTGATGCATTGGTAAATGGGATATTGATAATTAGTTGGGGATCACAATCAGATTTAATAATTGGTTTTAATTTATATTTATCTTGTTGAGTCTTGAAAAGTTTACTTAAATCATCTTTAGGATTTGCTAAATTAAGTGCTGTGACATGAGATGTATCAATCTTACTTAATAATGATTGTGTTTCATTAGTTGGTAATGGTGCAACATGACTATGTCCATCATCCCCATGATTGTGGTTATGATTATGATTATTGTTATTTCCTGAATCAAAATGCTGATCTTCACAGCTCATATTAGTTTCTTGAGATTGGTTTTTTTAAATAAATTGAACTCGCAGCTTTTTTATCTAATAAAAACATGAAAGTTGATGATCCATTACCATTAATACCTTATGGTGATATAATAGATGTAGATGATAATTATGATGATGAAAATGATTCAGGTGATTATATATGGTATGCTGGTTATGCAATATTATTTTCAACTTGGTTAATATTTGTTGTTTCATTAAATACATTTTTTAAAATCTGGGAAATTATAATAAGTCCTTTAAAAGGTGGAGATTTGTATAATACATTGGTGGTTATTTTTGAAGCAATTGATTCGTACGTGCTAAAGTTTTGGAATATTTACGTTGTGATTTGGTGGTGGTCAATCATTTCATGGTGTGGACTTAAATTATTCAGACATTCAAAGGGAACTCGTTAAATTACTACATAGGGTCTATTTATTATTATACAGATTGAGAGAGAACTATGAACCATCTTCACCTCTTGCTTTTGTCCATTCACCACCGCCAGTTTGCCTGCCTCTAACACTTAATATGGAAACTAATGGAGTTAAAGATTCTGTTGAAGATGAAAGTGCTAATTCTTTCCTATAAGGAATTAGACATTCATTATAAAATTGTAAATAGAAATCTGGCAGTGGAATTGAACTAGTGGATCTCTGAAGTAAGTATTGCTTCATTTGTTGGAAGGCTAATATTTTTAATGCGTTGTTAACAATATTAACATTTGATACTACTGATGATTTTTCAATTTTCTTTGCCTGATTCTTAACATACTTTTCAGATAAATCTATAATGTATGCATCGTTAACACCAATTACCCAACTCATTTTTTTACCCCAATTATCAGTATATAAATTTGGTTCATCAAAAGCAGCTTCACAAGGATCTAAATGAATCCATCTTTTAAGATTATTACTATAATATTCACACCAAACATGATCTTCATTATTCCAAACATATCTTGTCTTTGAATCTGCACCTAAAACAGCTTTAATTACAAGCATAAAACAATTCACCCATTCTCCACATCTACCTTGTCTGGTTGATAATAATCTAACTGGATTATTAATTCTAGGAAATAATACTTCAATTCCACAGGTGTTACACTTGTAAGCTTCTATAACTGAAATTTCATCATGATTAACAGCTGGCGGTTGCCTCATACCAGTTTGTACAATATTATCACCATCTTTTCCACATTGTGTACATTTAGGGCGGTTAACCCACTTAAAGAAATCATTTTTGAAATATTGCAAAAGTTCAAGAACCAAATAATCTTCTGTATCCATTTTACTATCTTCTGTGTCTTGAGATCTTCTTGTTTCTGCTCCCAGGTAAAGTCTATCAAGATCAATTGTTGACTCAGCAATAAATAAATCATTTACATCACTGTATCTTGCGAATCTCTTCATTAAACCGCTGATGGAAGTGAAAAGTTTCCTATCATTGGCACTTAATTTATTCAATTCACTACGTATATCCTTCTGCGATTCTTGAATCTTGTGGAATGTTAATTTGCTGTAACTTGTACATAACTTATCTATTATTTGATTATGATCCATAGTATACTTAATTTTCGCAATATCTCAAGCCCGTGTAAAACCATTGAAAAGGCTGATATAGTATTGTGATAATACGGCTTTTTTTATCCTATTTAATAGATTAATTAACTAGTTTCTTATTTTTAAGCTATCAGTGATTAATTGGCTTTTGTTGATGTTTCTGATTTTTTTTTGAAAAAAAAAGGAGAAATTTCAAGCTAAATATGTATCTTACTGATGTTTTGTAGAATTTGCAACTTTCATTCTTAAACATCAGTAATTAAAAAAAACACAATATCTTTATAAATAATGATTCTAAAATCACCGAATAATCACAGATACTTGATACTACTGGTTAAAATAATTTAACAGAGTTTAACTAGTAGAAAGTTAAAAATGGGTTAACAATTGTGGTAAATTATAATATAATTAGCTTGATTAGATGCGAAACAGTTAACTAAGATACAGCTTAAGAAATTTGGCTCACCTCATAAGATAAACAGAGACTTTAAAGGGACCTCAGAATCCTTTCTTTTCGTTATGAAATAGACAAATAAAGTAAGAAGTTCATAAAAGAAATATTCATTTTTGTATCTACAAACCCGATCATTCTACCAGAATACGACGTGCTACCTCTTGAAGCCATGATAATTCTATGGCTGATACCATTCTCGCATAACCTTTGGAGGTGAATACATATTCTATATACATGATTGCATCTACATTGGTCTTACCAAATAAATTTGATGACGGATGAATGCTGATTAATTGACCATTGGTACAGGTTCTATAAGATCTATCAGGCATACCAATAGCAGTATTTGTAACATACCCTTTTAAGAAAGATTTAAGGATATTTGGAATATCTAATGGTTTATTTACTAATTCTTCATCATCGTCCACTAATAATTGACTTTTCAAGTTATTCAATTGCTTTTCTCTTTCAAGTTTATCAATCGAATCATCTTGTCTTATTGATCCAAACATATAATCCTTTAATTGTTGTCTTACTCTTAAAACATTCTTGAAACCTTTATAATTAAAATGCAATTCTTTACACCAATCTTTTAATTCTTCAATGTTACCACGATTATTTAAATCTTCAAAATATTGGAAATATTCTTTAACTGAAATTAAATCACCATATTTACAACCTAATGGACAATAACTTCTTCTTTTAGAATTTATTTCATCTCTTAATTCTCCATCTCCACTAGTAATATTTAATATTAAGTTATCAACTGATAAACATGATACTATATCAATGACATCTTTTAAAATACCAGAGTTCATGGCATTAATTAATACTGCCGATAATTGGGGGGCCAATGGTAAAATTGCCATTTTATAACCCAATGCTGTAATCTTACCATTATCATCCAAAGCTCCTAATGAATATAACGTATTTAATGCAGTTAAAATTGATGATTCCCCTGGGTGTTCTAACCAGGGCCAGTTTAATAAGTCATCAACACCAAGTTTTTTCAATGTTAAAACTGGTAATACAATATCATTTCTCATAATTTCCGATTCTTGTTCTTTAGGTAATTGTTTGTCAAAGACATCTTCCAGATATAATCTAAAGACTTTACCAGGAGCTTCTCTACCAGCTCTACCAGCTCTTTGTTTAGCAGAAGCTTGTGATATAGTTGTAGTTAATAAAGATGACAATCCTAATTCATGTTTCCATACTTTAACTTTTCTTAAACCAGAATCAATTACATATCTTACACCACTAACAGTAATAGATGTTTCTGCAATATTAGTAGCCAATATGATCTTTCTTTTATTTTTCCCATAAGAATCAAATATTTTCAGTTGCTGACTTGGCGATAAAGCAGCATAAAGTGGTAATGCTACAATAATTGGTGCTTCCTTGGGTAAATCCGGGGAGATATTATTTAAAATACTTACAGCGTTATCAATTTCTTCTTGACCTGGCAAGAAGCATAAAATATCACCTTCTTGTTCGGATAAATTTATTTGGATTGCTGCTCTTACTATAGTATCAACTATATCATCTGATGAATCTTGGAGATAAAACCTTGAAACAGGGAAAGTTCTACCTTCAATATATAAAATTGGTGATTTGAAGAATTTACTAAATAAATCAGCATTTAAAGTAGCTGACATAATAATTACTTTCAAATCAGGTCTTTTACCTGAATCAATGATTTTTTTCAAAAAACCCAAAATCATATCAGTTAAAATAGTTCTTTCATGAGCTTCATCAATAACTATAATATTATACTTATTTAATTCATTATCAAGCATAATTTCTCTTAACAACATACCATCTGTTAAATATTTTAATTTGGTTGATTTATCAGTAACATTAGCAAATCTAACTTGATAACCAACTTTTTCTCCCAATTTACAACCATATTCTTCACTTACCCTCTGAGCTAAAGATGATGCTGCAACTCTACGAGGTTGTGTAACTGCGATTTGTTTATCGGTTATTGGCATTAAGAATTGTGGAATTTGAGTTGATTTACCAGAACCTGTTTCCCCGATTATAACAATGACTTGATTATCATTAACATAATCAACTACTTCATCCTTATGCTGATAAACTGGTAAAGTTTGTCTTATTTTTAATAACTTTTGTGCTCTATCAGCAATTTGAGTTCTATTCCAATTGCTGGATTTATGATAGTCTTCATCATCTTCAGTTTTTTCAAAAAATTTTATAGTCTTTGGTTTTTTATTTTGACCATTAAACCTTTTCTTCTCTGTGATTAAATTATTACTTTTCCTATGATCTCTTGTTTGAGGTTCAACATGTTCAGGTTCAAGTTCAAGTTCAGATTCTGGTACAGGCTCTTCTTCAGGTTCAGATTCTATTTCAATACTAATGCTTTTTGATTCATGGCCAGAAGTAACCTCATTCATATCAGCATTTCCAACCAATTCTTCATCTTCAAGAACTACAACACCTGTTCCATCAAAAAACTTTTTATTACCATTTTGAACTGATGTGGTAGATGTCCCATTTTTTAGTTCTTGAGTTTGAATATTTTTGTTTCTATTTCTATTTCTTCTTCTTTTCCTCCTTTGCAAAGATTCAGACGTATTTGCCATCTTTTCTGAATTTCCAGACGTATCGTTGGACATGATAAAATATTAATGAGTTAATTAACTAGAGGTAAAACCCAAAGATCAAACTGGTTTTATGCCTAAAAATCTGAGATGCGATTATTTTTTCTCAATCTAAGATATAGAAAGATTTGGGTGTGAACATGATTAGAACAAAACTATTCCGTTCACCAGTTCAAATTGGATTGTTCCCAAGGAATATTTTAAGTAGAAGATTCCAGTCAACTTTGGATGTTAATGAAAAAGTTCCTGAAACTATTACAATTGTACCCAAACTTGAAACCTTAGTTTCAAGTGAATCGTACGAGCCAGATTTCCAAGTTTCATTAATTGGTCACCTTCAATCAAGATACCTTGTAGAATCAATAACAAATGAAGATTTATATGAGTTAACTAATGACGGTTCCAATGCTAAGTTCAAGTTATATTGTGGTGCAGATCCTACTGCTAAATCATTACACCTTGGAAATTTGCTCCCATTAATGATATTATTACATTTCAATTTAAGGGGACATGATATAGTAACTTTAGTAGGAGGTGCAACTGGAGCTGTTGGTGATCCAAGTGGGAGAACAAGTGAGAGAGATCAGATGGAAGACAATGTAAGATTAGATAATGTTGAAAGGATCCAAAGGCAAATGTCAACTTTTGTTAAGCGTGGTATTGAGTATGCAAAATCTAGAAACTATCCTATAAAGAATTTGGGAGAACATGAATCATTAAATAATAATGCATGGTGGAAAGACATAAAAATGCTTGATTTTCTTGCAACTTTTGGTAAACATATCCGTATTTCTGCAATGCTAGGTAGAGATTCAATTCAATCAAGATTAGAATCACAAAGTGGTATTGGATTTAATGAATTTACTTATCAAATTTTACAAGCTTATGATTTCTGGCACATGTTTAAAAATAATAAAGTGAACATGCAAGTAGGTGGTAATGATCAATGGGGAAATATCACTGCAGGTATTGATTTAATTTCTAGATTACAAAAAAATTTCAAAAAAGATAAAAAGGAAAAAGATTTACCTGCTTATGGAATGACAGTACCATTATTAACTACTCCTACTGGTGCAAAATTTGGTAAATCAGCTGGTAATGCTGTCTTTATAAGTGAAGATGCAACCAGTCCTTATCAATTATACCAATATTTCATTAACGTTCCAGATGAGATGGTTGCTAAACTTTTAAAATGTTTTACTTTATTACCTTTATCAGCCATTGAAAATGTTATAGTGCAACATGAATCAGACCCAACTTATAGAATTGCTCAAAGAGTCTTGGCTCGTGAAGTTACTGATTTAGTTCATGGTACTGGCGTAGGTGAAGAAATGGCATATATAACTAGTTTCTTATTTCCAACTCCTGACCAACCTTTTAATGATACAATTTCAGCCGAAAAATTATTGAATGCCTTTAGAAAATCTGGAATTTTAGTTAAATTTAAACGTAGTGAATTAGAATTTGAAGATTTAAAATTAAGTACATTATTGGCTAAAGTAACGAATAAATCAAGATCTGAAACTAAAAATTTAATTAAATCAGGAGGGATTTATATTGGAATCGAAAGAGATCAAATTGATGACCCAGATGATTTATTATTATTCGATAGAGAACTTTACTTGTTTGAAGACAAGTTACTTTTAATTAGATCCGGAAAACAAAACTACTTTGTAGTAGAATTTGAAGATTAATCTGTATATAGGACACACTTATATCTTGTACATAATGCTAAATAATGATATAATTTTCACAGTAACCATTTCAAAGGCAGTAGACTCTTTTAGTAATAAAGCATATGACGAAATTCAGTTGAATATAATTTAGTAGATTCTAATACTTTTAACTTTTCATCTCTTTGCTTTTCTAATTCAGGAATATATTTTGTAGTAAGTAATTCAATTTTTTTATTAATTAATCCCGAAACTGTTAAATTAACTGAATCAACATTTAAGTAACAAAGTTTGAGTTCTAATAATTCTTTTAAGAATTCAACTTCTAACTTATAATTACCAAGTTCTAATTCAATAGCTTTGAAGGAATCAGCATTAGTTTCATAAATAAAACCCCAAGTATGGAACCAGTGGATTTGTGATTTATCATTAGTGTCTACAACTTTTTCACCGAAATCTGACGAGTTTCTAGCACCTGAAGCAATTAATTGTTTTATTTCTTCCGGAATGAAATATTCAAATTCTTTACTTGCTGATTTAATTCTACATTCAATTTGACTGTTACATAAACACTCACCTGGTGTGTGCATCGGTTTAAGTGTTTTGTCATTAACAGCAAATATATTTAAGAATTCTCTTTTTAAATGATTAGTAACATCTCCATAACTTGTGAAATAGGTTGATGAAAGTTGAATTCTAACAAGGTCAGGAATAAATTCACCAGCTTTAGCTAAATCGTAAGCAACTTTTTTCCAGTGAAAACTTTCAACTTCTTTAGATTCACAATAAAGAAATGGTAAATTCATTAAGACAGAAGCCATGTATTTAGCCCTTCTAACATGTAATTCTTTTATACATTGTTTTTCATGGTGTCTCATCTTGATGCTATGAGCAACAGAATAAATATCATTATATATTTTATGAATGAATGTTTCAGAAGCATCGAATAAAACTTGAGCTTCATTCTTTTGGTGTTTTCTTTGTTCTTTTTTGTAAGCTAAATAGAATTCTCTATTATCTAAATTCTTAGCTGCACCTAATGATGGTTTTTTTGAAGCGATTGTAGACATCAAGTGAAAGACAATTTTTTTTCAAAATTGGATTAATGATAGCCTTTTGTAGTTTTTTAAATATATGCTATCCATGATTTATTAAAGGTAACTCCTGATCTTTGTAAGAAGTGTCATTCCAAAAATGGTAGCTGACCTATTTCTATGTTTTTTTCGCAGCCATTTTGGTGTGATATAATTGATAACGTAGTGAAACTATAATCTGAGGAAACTTCAACATAGTAAAATCACAGAAAAAGGTAGCAATAAGAGGCCCAGACCGATATGAAACATAAAAGTTATAAATAGAATTATAAAACTGAGAGAATATAAAAATAATAATAAAATAATAGAAACCGATAGAACTTCTATTAACTTCTCTACTTATAAATATTAGTTTCCTAAAACTCCTTTCACAGAATCAATGACCTTATCAAATATTACTTGATTACTTGCAATTACACCTTGTGAATTTAAGTATCTTCCGTTTCCGAAATTTAATTCATTACCATTAATATCTCCAACTTTACCACCACTTTCATAAATTAAGACATTACCAGCTGCATGATCCCAAATTTTTTCACGATATTTATCATTAATAGGTAATCTTAAGTAAATATCAGCTTGACCTGATGCTAAAACACAATATTTAACTTGTGAATCTAAATTTATTGTTTGTTCACCGACAGTCTTTTCATCGAAACCCAATGAAGATTTAATTAATGATTGAGTAGAATGGGAAGAATGTCCCTTTTCAACACCTTCAACAACTTTCAATTTTTCAGGAGAAGTTTCTCTTGTCATTTTAATTTGTTTTTGATCTTTCAATGGAGTAAAACCATCTTCAAAAAGAGGTGAATAGAATGAACCAACACCCAGAACAGCTGAATATAAACCACCTACAACACCACTGGTTTTTTCATTTGAAATTACTGTAGCTGGAAGATTTGGACAACCAATTACACCTAATACAACTTTACCATCTTCAATTAAACCAAGACATACAGCAAATTGATCACCACGTAAGAAACCTTTTGTACCATCAATTGGATCAAGGGCCCAATAACGACCTTTTGAACCACCTTCAGAATTACCAAAATCAATATTTTTATAAATTGATTCAAGATCAGTTAATTCACCAATTTTATCAGATGCAGATTTAGTAGTGTCTTGAACATCTTTAATGATTTCTAAAATTTTAGAACTAAGTCTATCAGCTTCTTCTGAACCATCTTTAAGACTTTCTGAATCTTCTTCTCCTACAATTTCATCATTTGGAAAATTAAGTTTAAGTGCATGATTAATAAGTGCTTGGGCTGCATAATCTCCTACAGTAACAGGAGATTTATCATCTTTAATTTGGGAACCTGATTGTTTGGTAATTGCAATAGAGTCACTTAATTTCTTGGTTAATTTTGAAGCTCTTTTAACTGCTAATGATGCAATTTCAAGTTCTTTATAATATTTATGATCTAATGGAATTGAATTTTGACTCATTGGTGAAGTAGAAAATTTGATGGATGATCGAAATGTTTTAAATAAATTATTAGCTAATTTGCTTGATGATATATATACAGAAAACAATGCTATAATAAATACTAAAATAAATTTAAATTTTGAAAATTGCATTCAATTCCCTTTGCACTAAAAGAGGTTTTGAGAAATTTATCATGGTGAAAATGCACGTGACTCGTACTATAGAGACTAACAGAGTTATTAGTAGAAATTTAGTTTAAAATTTGGTTTATTAAAACTAATGAACTAAATGTTATTTGCTAATGATAGTAATGGTGTACAAACTAGCCAATAATATACAATTTGGATAATGAAAATTAAGGTTAGTCAATTTCGCTATTATCCCCAGGCATTTTGCTTTAGCTTTATCAGGAATCATTCTATATTCGCACAAAATATTTAATAAACTATACAAAAGATGAATATAGGTTTAGTAGTGGTAGCTATACTATCGTTGATTAGTTTTATTATACAACTACTACCGGTTATTGCAGTACCTATAACAGGGAACATAGGAGGTTACAATATATCTTTTGCTAAATATAATAATTTTGCTTTTGGAGTTTTTGGGATATGTGATTATGTTAATCATATTTGTTCTAAGCCTACAATAGGGTATCCTTTGGGTTCTGCTCTTATAGATGGAGAATTTGGTGGTGTAGAATTACCCTCAGATGCTAGGAATAGTATTTCGAAACTTTTGGTTGTTCATGTTGTTGGATTTTGTTTAACTGGTGTTATATTGATTGTTACTTATTCATTTATAATTTGGATTTTAATAAAAGAATATTTACAAAATAGAATAATATCACAAAAGGAGAAAAATTTAGATAGTAAAGTTTCAAGTATTGATGATACTTCAAGAGTAGATATTTCAAGAACTGAAACAGTGGATGAATTAAATGATCCACGTAGTAGAATTAAACGTCAAATAAATTTAATACCATTTCTTAATTTTCAATTGGTATTTTCAATCTTATCATGTTTATTCTCCCTTTTAGGATTATTGGTGGATATTTTACTTTTCAGTGCTTACCTTAGTTACTTAGGATGGTTACAAATTATTCCAATAATATGTTTAGCAGTAATGGTAACCATGGTATGTTTTATGAGAAGATCAATTTTTTCTAGAAGACATCTTGATGAAGAATACTTTTATCCAAATGATGATATGAAAGCACGTCGTAATTTAGAGATTTCTGACAATGATACAGCTAGTGACGATGGATTTTACGTTTATACAAACGGATTTTATAGTAATTATGGTGATAGAGATCAACACAATCAATCTCAACAGAGTAATGCCAATAGTTGGAGAAGGCATACGCCACATAATGTTATGGAAGATGAAGTTTCATTAAATTCAAGTCAATTTAATGGAATTTTAAATAGAGAAAGAATTCAATTAACTGATTTTAGTCGGAATTCTAATGTTATAACTCCCCTGACTCAAGTTGGACCATGGCCATCCCAATCAGTTTCTCAACCACCAACAAGACCAAATACTTAACGAATTTATGAATAATATCAATATATAGACCAAAATAATAAGAATAGAGGAACAAAGGAAAATTAAAACCTATTTACATTTTATTTTATACACTCTCTAAATACTTTAGATTTCTTTCATTATTTGGATAATACTCTTTCAACTCTTTAAGATTCTTAATTTTTACACCTTCAGTTTTTAATTTCAATAATAATTGTGTAATGACTTTAGAATCTTGGGTAACCTTAGTTAGTTTATTAACTAATTTATCAGAAATTTGTGGAAGAATATGTTTGTTTCCAGGTTTTACTATTAATCTTACAAAATGATCAAATTCTGTCACACTTTCAACACTATGGTCTAGTATTATATTAGCTGTAGAAACACCGATTTTGGATTGAAATAATGCAGGTTTAATAAAACATGTTTCTCTTAAGAAATCCTCTCTACTAATAGAAGGGAACTTATGAACAACAGATTTAAAGAATGAATCAATTGTACTTGATGAGGGAAGAACCTGATTGGTTTCAACGAAAACCTTCATAATATGTTTACCTCTTTCATGCAATCCATCTTCAAAGGATTTTTTAGCTATAATATCAACCAGGTATGAATCAAGTCTTGATGTTATATGAATATAGTCTTTATAAATTTTCTTCATAAACTGTTGGAATAATGCAATATTTTCAGAATCATTCATATGTTCAAACTTCAAAACAATTAATTGAACTATAGTGGTTAACCCATCAACTGAGAATGATTCAAGATTTGATTCTATGAAAGTAATAACTTCAGAATAATTATTTGAGTTTTCTATCTTAAGTTGACCCAAAAGAAAGATACAAAAATTATCTATCGTTACTTTTGAATTAGATAATGATTGATCTGTTTTACCTTCCACATCCATCCTATAAGTTTCTGCTAATTCTAAAAGTTTACCCAAATGAGTTAAATTCAGGTATTCAAATAATGAAAATTCCCCTGTATCTTCTCTATATTTATTAATTTGTTCTTGAATAGTTAATTCAATTTTTTGATTGAAAGGAATAATTGGTGGTTCTGGTAATTTATTTAAAGGTCTGATTAATCTATTATAAGCTTTCATATAATCACCTGCTATATCACCATACTTTAAATCTAAATATTTTGGAGTATCAGAAAAATCTTTTGGTACCACCTTGTATGTGAAATCACCTAAAAACCGTGAATTATTGGAAAAACTTGTGTAAAATAAATCATTGATGTTGGGTTTTATAACTAAATCTGCAATGTATTCTGGACTAAGCATTTCAGGTTCGACTTTCATAGATGGTCTTTCTATAAATAATTCTACATCATCAGCTGGATACTCGACTTCAGATGTAATATCAATCAGTGAATTAGGAGTGAACATTTCTGCCTTCGAACTGAAGAACCTTGGAAGGTTAAACCTTCGTATACTTGACCTAATCATCAGACCTAATTTTTTTTTTCACACAAAACTTCACAAAAATTTTTTTGTGAGACTTTTCCTTCATGCAAAGTGTGTTTCATATATTCTGATTTGTTTCAGATTTAAAAAATGTCCATAAAAAATTAGGGAAACAGATCTCCCTTCAAAAAAGTTTCAATTCTTAATATCAAGGTGGTCACTGGTTATACAAATGTTTCGATTTATAGTAGTTCTATTTTTTGCTGTACATATTGTTTCAGAATCTTTTGATATTGGTAGAACCATTGATCTTTCAATTGAAGAATTATCCAAATACTTATTTGTTAATAGAGATTCAGAATGTGTTAAAGTGGCATTAAATGATATTTTAAGTCGGTGCAGAGACGATGGTGTTGAATCTTTGAATTTAGATGATAGAAAGTACCTGGCACTTAGATTGACAATATGTGAGATGAATAATTTGAAAGTTAATATCCCTAAAGAATGTAGTAAAATGTATTATCATGATGATTATGACTTATGTATTAGTGCTATTGAAAAAGTTCCACAATATTGGACTTTATTCAATGGGAATTTCAGAGATATTAGAAAAATTTGTTATGAAGAATCATTACCGTTTGAAAAGGATCAAATCTTAAAGTTATACACTAATATTACTAAAATATTTTACAAATTGAATCAAGATTTAGAATCATCATTTCAAACTTCAGAACAATCTCAAGTGAAAATTCAACAAAAGTTTAATGATTTAATGAATCAAATTACTATTGTTACCACTAAGTTAATGAAAACACAAGATAATGTAATGACTGATTTGAAAGAAACTGCAACCACTTTACAAAATAATTTTGAAAATAGTTTGAACTTATTACAATCATTTGTAGTTACTTCTGATATTGATATTAATGAGATGGCTGTAAATTTAAATTTCCTAAATTTAGAATTAAGTCAGATACTGAAGTCAATAATCGAATCCAATGTTGTAGAAGCTGTGAATGAATTAAAAATTACAGTCAATGAACAGTGTGATGTGGTTATAGAGAGTGTATATGATGTAGTTGATAATGTTAAAGGGAAATTTAATGATTTACAAAAATTAGCTGATGAATCAGAACAAAGGGAACGAAGCTTATTTGAAAATTTGATTCAGAGTAATGAATTATCAACTAAATTAATGGATGTGTTATCGAAGATGGAATCTAATTCTTTGAAACAACTTGATTTGCAGGTGAATAATGATCAAATAACTAAATTTTTGAATCATTTTTTTGGTGAGTTAGAAAACGGATTCAATAAGGTCGAAAATAAAATCTTACATTCATTAGACACCATAGATGGTAAAGTACTAGATACATTACAAAAATTAGATGAAGCTAATCATAAGGTAGATGTTTTTTTGCACTATTTTCGATTTCCAACTAACATTTTTAACAATATTAAATATCATATTTTGTCATTATTGGATAAAATGATGTTCTTCATCAATGGGATAACTCATACAGTCAAAATTCTAATTGTTACAATTGTATTATCATCTTATAAACTACCGTATAATGTGAGTCCCCAAAGAAAAAGGAGGAATGAAATATTTGGTACCAAGTCTTTAATCTTTTGGTTAATAATATTGGCATATGGATGTTTAATTGTAATGATTATTTCATGGAATAGTATTCTAGAGAAGACCTTGTCTCAAATTGTGGAGAGAATAAAAATGAGATTCTTATCACCAGAGCTCACTCGCACAAATTTAATATCGGGATGACTTTGTTATTACTATTGTGGTTTATATCAAACATACAACAATGTTTAAGTGTCAATATACAAAATAGCTTTAAAATCCAACCTGTAAATAAACCTGAACCATTGGACGAAGAAATTTATAAAAATATGTTTACTTATGCTCACTTAACAGATATATCATATTGTGTATCAACTACATCTCACATAGATGAGCCTTTCAAATGTGATTTGGATTGTGAAGAAAGATTTCCAAATGTGACATTAGTACATCAATGGTATTTTGATGATTCTGTATGTGGTTTTATTGCTGTTACATATTCTAATATTTTTAATTATCTGTTGGAAGTTAGTAGTAAACCAAGAAAAACAATTATTGTCTCATTAAGAGGAACTCATTCCTTCTTTGATTCATATACAGATATTAAAGTTGATATGACAGGGTACAACAACCTAGGGACAAAATTAGATAATTGTGGTGAAAATTGTAAAGTTCATAGGGGATTTTATAAAGCTTATATCAATACTTTATTACAGATAGATCAGGTTTTGCAAAGTGAATTAGATGAACAGGAGGATTATGAACTTTTAATATTGGGTCATTCTTTAGGTGGTGCAGTTGCAGCGTTTTTAGGACTTTATTATTTGGATCTAGGGTATGATAAAATGACTTTAGTTACTATGGGCCAACCTTTAATTGGAAATAAAGCTTTTGTAAATTGGGCTGATAGTGCTTTGGGAAGTTCTAAACCAATTATTCATAATTCTTTCGAAAGAAAGTATTTCAGAGTAATACATAAGAATGACATTGTTCCAACATTACCAAGTAATAAAAATATTTTAGATTCATATGCTCAATTTGATAATCAAATATATTTGAATTGTTCAGCAGGGGAAACAAAACCAACAAGAGATCAAGTTCTTGATTGTTACGATGGTGAAAATCCAGAGTGTATTAGAAAAGATTTTAATGGATTTTTAAATTTTTTTTCACACAATTATTTACAGACTCATACACATTATTTCAGGTCTATGGGTTTATGTGGTATTAGGTTGATTTAATTATTGAAATGAAAATTTGGGTAACTCGTCTTCATTCTCTTCGTCTTCTTCCTCCTCTTCATAAATATTTTTCTTTCTTCCCCTTGTTTTTCTACTAGGTACAGCTTTACGAGGACTAGGCCTATTTGAAGGGATTTGTGAAGGTTCAGGTTCTGAATCAGAATCATCCTCACCGACAAATATATCATTAGACTTTCTTAAGATATCTTGCTCTCTAAAGAATGTTGATAATGGTTGATACTCGGGGTCATACCCTTGGATTTCATCAAATTGACTTTCAAAAATCGGGTAATCAGTTTCGGGGTAAAATTCATCAGGCATTTCAGCAACATACTTCTTTTCTGGTACAATCTCTACCGACACAATTGTTCTTGGACCACTAGTCTGAGTTTTTTTGAATTTCTTAAAGTTTTTACGACCTGCGTACTTTTGACTTTTATCAACAATAATTGGTTTCTCTCTTGCCTTAATCTTGAATGATTCAACTATTATCAAATCATCTATCTTGTCAGTTAAGTCTTTCTCATTGAACTCTTCCTTTTTGATCTTATCATCAGCTTCCTTTTTAGTTGCTCTAATAGCATCTACAAGATTTGAGTTAACATTGATCTTCATCCTTTTAGGTTTAACTTCAGCTTCTTCACCCAAAACTTCAACATCAGGATCATTATTCATTTCATCAAGAGTGATTATTTTTCTTTTATTTTTAACTACTTGATGTGGATCTTTATCTTCTATTATATTAACCAAGGCAGAATTATCCTTGCTCACATTATTATCAGTACCATCAGGACTATCACTAACTATGTTTTCAACCACATCTTCTTCAACAACAACATCTTTTTCAATAGCTTTCTTTTCAATAGCTTCTTTTTTAACATTACTTTTCTCATCCTTCACAGGTGTCTTCAATTCAATTGAATCATTAACAATACTATCAGCTACAGTAGAATCTTCTTTTGGTTGTGGTCTCAGAAATAAATCTCCAAAATCAGGCTTTGAAGGTTTGATTCTTTTTCTTCTAGATGATGCTTGGGTCTGAGTTTGAGATTTATCTTTATCTTCAACTTGTAAACTAGTTATTTCTATATCTTGGTTTCGTTCTAGCGTTCTTTTAATTTGCTTTTTGACTTGTATCTTGAACTTTTCAATATATTGTACTTCAAGTATATCAAAATCTTTCCCTTCTATGTCTCTGAGCCAATCTATACTCAACACTTGCTTATTTTCATTTAATGCTAAATTTCTGATCTCATCTATCATGTCACCTTCTTTATTAGTAATAACAATACTAGCTGCCAGGGGATCATCACAATATGTAATATCAGAATCTTTCAAAGTAGCAAGTACTTCTGGTTTGAATCCAGGTGTACCAGCAATTATATTTATTGGAACCCAATAAATTTTTAAAATGTGTTCATCTTTACCAAATTTTATATCAAGATTTTCGTTGAAAGCTTGTACTGTTGCAATAACTTTGGATTTTTGTTCTTCCCCAACTTGCAGAGCACCTGGAGAAGTGCTTTTAGCTTTATATTTTACTCCATTAATTGTTGTGCTAGCTTTGGATAAAAACATAATTTCAATAGTAGATGGACCAACGTTACCATATTCTCTTGGTATTATTTGGAGTCTAAAATGCAAGTTGGCAATATACGTCAGAAGCAGTGGGGAAGTAATAATATTTTCTTCGTTATCTGCTACCTTCCTTCCAAAATTATATTTCAAGCCAATTCCAAAATTTTTTCGTACTTCTAAATCTAGTTAGTAAGGGTCAATTGTAATAATTAATAAATATCCATCATAAATGGAAATGAAAACACGTACTTAGTTTGTCTTTAAGACTTAACTCCAATATCCACATGTATTTGATTAGTAGAAGATCTGAATGAGAATCAAAGATTTTTGAGATTGATATCTCAAATAATTCTGCAATAGTAAAAGCAGAAAGAAAAGAAAAATCAAAGAAATAAAGGGGGTAGAAAGAAATGAAAAAGAGCCGAATAGTATAGAAATATAAATAGCCACGATTTTATTTATTAGATTGTTGATAATGTACAGTTATAACTAGATATATATATGCAAAAACAAGAAAAATGGTTTAAAGACTTATGCTTTGTTTTTTAATTTTTTAGATAATTTCTTACCAACAATTTTAGTAACTTCTTCAACATCACCAATTTCTAATAAACCTTTTTCGAATGCTGAAAATTCATTATTATTAGATTTCTTATTATCTTTAACATTTTCTAATACATCAGAATCATCATAAATTTTATCATTATAAAATAATGGTAATGCAGGGGAGTTTAAAGTTTTTAACATAACTGATCTTAAAGTATCTTTATTGAAGCTTTTTAAGACATCTTTTAAATTTTCTATTAATTCTTCAGTCAGACTTTTATTTATGATACCAAATTTTATTAAAATATTAACACCAACTGGAGGTAAGAAGAAAGTTGAAGTCAAACATTTTTCTAATTGATTTTTAAAAGTTTGAATTGAAAATTGTTTTGGATTTGAATTTGAAACAACTCTAATTGGTAATGGAATTTTTGAATTACCATTATTATAAAAAGTTTTACCTAATAAACTTGGCATAGAATTTAATAAAGCGTCATCAACCAAGAATAAATCATAATCATTATATAATTCTCTCTTTTTTTCATATGGTTTATATTCAGTTTTAATATCTTTTAAAGTTAAAATCTTACTTAATGTTGAAATATTTTCACTTTCAATCTTTTCAACTTGCAGATTTTCACTAATTAAATTATCTCTAACAATTACACAAGTTTTAAAGTCATTAATTTCATCTTTTTGAACAATTGAATTAGTTAATTTAATAACTTTTGGTTTAAAATTTGGTTTTTCAGAATAAAACTTTTTAGTAGTAATTTGTAAATATACATTCTTATCATCTTCATCATCAAATAATTCCAGTTTAGATGGTTTATCTTCATTATCAACGTATTTTTTTAACTCAGAAAGAGCACCATTAGCAACTTTATCTGACACTATTTCTGATTCATCAATAATACTAGTAGTTTTTCCTTTAGTTTCTTTAGTAGCTTCTACTTTTTTAGATACTGAACTTTTAGTTGCCTTTTTAGTAACTTTACCTTCTTTCACTTTTCTTAAACTTGGGGAAGCTTCAACTTCAGTTTTTCCCTTTATTTTCTTCATTTTAGCAGAAAGTGGAGTTCCTGGTGAAATTGGTCCCTTTGATCTAGTTTTAGCCATGATTTACTATATTAATATTATGTAGGTATTGAAAAAAAAATTTCCCATCTCATCTTCTCACAATTTTTTCTGTGAAAATAATCAAACCGACAAACGACATCTAACGACATAATGATCCAAATTAAATTGGTGGTAAAGGAGTTTTAGTAAGTGTTTTCTTAGGTTTTGGATCAAAGTCAGGAGGATCTACTTGATCCAACATAATAACTGGTACATCATTTTCAACGTCTTCAAATAAAACTTGTGGTTCAATTTTTAAATCTCTATGTTGATCAGCTTGTTGGAACTTTCTCACTTGGGTGCTATTTATACCACCTAATCTTTCCCAAAGAATATTTGATAATTCTTCTGGGTTAAACATAGCTACTTTATTAGGCCCTTCTTCTATTTTATCCCAGTGATCCCATTCAGGAGGTGGAGACAATGGTGGTGAAATCAAAAATCTTTTACTACCATCCTCTGACGGCAATTCTAAATATTCTACGTCTTTATCAACTTCTAAATTGGCAGTGAATTCATTATCTTGGATACTATAAGTTATGTAACTTCCCTTCAATTTTTCAGAATGTTTTAATAAATTGTACATAGTTTTGGAAATAGTATAATCTTCACATATTAATAAAATTCTACCAAATCTTGATAAACTTATCAATTCACAATAAATATGATTGCTGGATAATATTTCTATGATAGGAGCAGGATCATTTAGAATTTCATCAGGTAAATCAGTTATAATCAATGTGTTAGTCACTGAACGTGGCATTCTATAAATAAAAGTTGGATTAAAGCAAAAAAAAAAAATGATTTAGATTCTTTAAGTATTTGAGAATTTTTAGACCGCAGCCAAAAAAAAAGATAACGACAACTGCAGGATTCGAACCTGCGCGGGCAAAGCCCAAAAGATTTCTAATCTTTCTCCTTAACCACTCGGACAAGTTGCCTATCGATAAGTTCAAAATTTTGGAAGAAGAACATACTCAGCGCCATGTCGGTAAATCATTGAATTGTGAGATAATCTGACTAGTTATAAAATCGAAATATTTACCATTTTATCGTAACTGTGCATATGTATCATATTGGAGTTCAAAAATGCAATTTCAGACCAACTATTGATATCATATAAATCGATAGTTATATGGGGTTCGTCGCGTTGGATGAAAAATCTATCAATAACTACATGGCTAAAAAGAAGACAACTTCTAAGACAGGAACTGTAAATAATTTAAAGAAGCCTTTAAAGGAAAGTGCATTTTCCTCTGCTCCAATATTCGATTTACTTTATAATTTTCAAAAAGCACCAGATCAATGGGCAGCAAGATATATTTTAATAATTACTGCTGTTATTATAAGATCAGCTGTAGGTTTAGGATCATTTCTGGGACAAAGTGAAAAACCTATAAATGGTGATTTTGAAGCTCAAAGGCATTGGATGGAAATAACTATAAACTTACCAATTAATCAATGGTATTTTTATGATTTACAATATTGGGGATTAGATTATCCACCATTAACTGCATTCCACCTGTATATTTTAGGCCAATTAGGAAGTATTATTGATGCAGATTGGTTTAAATTAGATACATCAAGAGGTTTAGAATCTGTTGGATTAAAGAATTATATGAGATTTACTAGTTTAATTAGTGAATTAATAATATTTTCACCTGCATTGTTAGGATTGATAACGTTTTTAGGCAAGAAATTAAATATTAGTAGAATTGATCAAATTATTATAACTTGTATTATTATGTCACAACCTTCATTAATATTAATTGATCATGGTCATTTCCAATTTAATTCAGTTATGTTAGGATTGTTTTTATTTTCATTGGTTGATTTATTAAAAGGAAGTTATATATTAAGTTCAATTTGGTTCATAAGTTCAATTTTTTTTAAACAAATGTCACTTTATTATGCACCATTTATTTTTTTTTTCATTTTATCAAAATTATTTAATAATTATTATGATTTTAATGATAAAAAATTTTCAAATTTAATTTTTAAATTTAAATTTGCTAAATTGATTTCAATTGGTTTAACAATTTTAATTACCAGTTTAACAATTTTATCACCATTCATATTTTATGATAGAACTGAAATTTTTAAAAATTTAAGTCAAATACTTGTCAGAGTTTTTCCATTTAATAGAGGATTGTTTGAAGATAAAGTTGCAAATTTTTGGTGTACAACAAATTTATTAATTAAATACAAAAAAATTTTCACTAACGATCAGTTAACTAAAATATCATTAATTTTAACAATTGCTTCAATTTTACCACCAAATTTAATTATTTTTTATAAAAATATTTTTAATTCAAAATTTTCTAAAACTTCAACAAATAAATCAAAATATCTTTCATTAATTTATGGATTTTCAGCAACTGCTTGGGGGTTTTACCTTTTTTCATTTCAAGTTCATGAAAAGACTGTTTTAGTTCCATTGATTCCAAGTACTTTATTATATTGTTTGAATGATAATTATTATATTTCTATCACTCAATGGATAAATAATATTGCTACTTTCAGTTTATTCCCATTATTGAAAAAGGATAGTTTGGTCTTGCAATACACTGTATTGCTAATTATGATTAACTGGTTAATTGGTGGATTCAGTTTTTCTAAAAATTTATTATTCCAGAAAAATTGGTTTTGGAATTTTATTTTCTTTATTACTTATTCAGCAATTATTGGTTTCCATATAATAGATTATTTCTTTGAACCTCCAGCCAACTTACCTGATTTATGGGTTATTTTAAACACTTCTATTTCATTTGCATGTTTTAACTTTTATTATTTATGGTTGTTATATGAGATTTACTATCTTTAGAAAAGAGATAACAGATTTTTCTTTTTTAAGAATACAGTCAATGCAGTAATAATAAAAGTAATAAAATGTAATACGATAAATATATATAAATATATTGAAAATTTTTTTTACATCAACTCTATTAATCTAATATAATGGTTTTGGAAAGTTAACATTGAGGAAATGTAATGTTTGATTTCATTTTTCTGTTTTGATCGAAAATTCCAAATTCTGTTTCCCATTTATTGTTACCTTCATAGAAAACTTTCTTCCAAGGTTCATCAAAAGCTTCAAAATAATACCAATCTAAATTTGGATCATAAGTCTTCATTTTACAAACCCAATCATTTAAGAATAATTGAAAATTCGTTGAATTTGCAACTGATGCTTTATAACTACCGCCTTTATATGGCCATCCAACTTCACTAATGACAATCTTGGTATTAGTTTTTTCATTAATTGGATTTACTTGATATTTCAAGAAATCAATAGTCCAATTTGCAGACTCTTGTACTAATGAGCCACTAAAGAATGGATGAATATTTGCTCCAAAAATATTACATTCTTTTAATAATTCTTCATTAACTAGGGACCCTAAATCAGAAGTACCAACCGGCAAATCAACATACCCAATTTGTTTTACAAATTTTTTAACCAGTTGTATTATTTCAACCAATTCTTTAGTAGATTTTTCTTCTCTAAACAAAACTTCATTCCCAATATAAAGTGAATCAAAGAATGATCTGGGGTATTTAGTCAATATATTCTTCATTAGATCTAATTGTTGCTTATTAACTGTATCATTGGATGAAATCCAAACACCCATTGCAAGTTTCATATTCAAGTCATATTTCTGAATAGTATCTAATATGAATTTATTCTGATTACATTGCATACCATAGGTTCTAACTTTATTAGTAACAGAATTTAACACAAGTAGATCTTGTTCTATATCTTGCACAGTAGAACCACAATTTGGTTCCATAGAATTTTGTGGTGAATATGCTATACCTTTGAAAACTAATTCTTGAGTAACATTATTTTTTCTAGAATTCTTAAATTCTTCAGTACTATTGTTTGGTATCAGTTGCAATCTATACTTTTGTAACAATTCGTCAAGAAGTACCTGTTTTTCTGGATCTTGTAATCTTTCAAAATATAATTTGGTACTTCTTTCTGAACCCATTGACAAAATTACACACCCAATTGCTAAACCTGTTATTACTAAAGCAATTAATACATATAAAGCAATAAGCCAATAATTTGTTTTACTAGAAGAATTCTTACCATTAACTTTATTCTTTTCCTGATCATCATCGTCATAATTATCAACACCATTACCATTATTACCACCTAAAGTTCCACGACCTTTGGATCGACGATTAGGATCAGTTAAAAATGGATCAGTAACTGTTGCTTCACTATCAACTGGTTTAATATGATATAATTCTGTAGCTTCTTGTTGTGGTCCATCGTCATTAGAATTTGCTCCCATGTTACCGTTATTTGAAGGATTTTCATTATCAGATAATAAAGCACTATGTTCTCTGAAAATTGAATTTGATTTTTTTATATGATTCCCATTTAACGGTTCAAGAATACTAATACCACTAGGAAGATTTGGAGTTCTAATAACAATTTCAGTATCACCTTCATCATATATATCTTCCATTTTACTTGATGTTTCAAAATGAACTTCATTTGGTAATTGAGGATTATTAGAAAGTTTAGTTAAAAGATCTTCAAAATTATCATTAATATTTTTCGTACTATCACCACTTAAATTAGTATTAGGATCAGTTAAAGGAGAAACTTCATTAAGTTGAAAATTACTATTTCTAAAATTTGATGGACTACTAATACTTTCAGAAATTTCTTCTTTATCTTCAGTAGCACTTTTATTCCCATTATTACCATTAATTCTTTTAATTAAATCATCTTTTTGAGTTTGACCAGGTGAAGCAGTCAGTAATAAAGTGGCATTAAACATACTTTCAGCTTGAGCAGAATTAATTGGTTTATGATTCAATTGCCCATATTCTTTTTGACTACGTTCATTAGAAGGACTAAAAATCTCTTCATTGTGTAAAGTTTCAAATTCCTTTAAAAATTCATTCTGTGGGAACATTCTTTTACCATTGTATAAACCAGGTATAAACGAAGAAGATTTTGATCTTGAAATTTTCAGGGTAGGAACTTTAGTTAATTTCTGGAAATTCTTTTCATCACCTTGATTCAATTGAGGGATTCTTGCAGTTGTTACAGCTCTCCTAGGAGGTGGATTATTACCAAATTCCATTCTTTTGTACACTTTAAAATGAAGATGGTTGCAAAAATATTTTTCCTTTGTGGTTGCAACGCGGATTCACACTGCAGAAAAAATGAAAGCGAAGTAGAATGAATATGTATGTATATTTGAACTAAAAAAAAAATATCAATCTAATGACCTATTAAAATGCGTTATTAAAACCAATTACTTATATGAAATCTAGAAAAGGATATAATTGATCACTTAATGAGGAGGTGTTTAAAAAATGCAATATGAAAAATGTAAAATATAATTAATGTAGAAGGGTTTCCATAGTTCCTTCTTTTTTTGGTGTTTTGTGAGGGTAATAAAACCGAAAGCTGATTACTTACATCTACAACACAGGAAGCATATGTTTCCAATAAACACAGCAACTGTGGTGATACAACCATCACTATCAGCAGGACAAAATCCATCTAATAATCCGAAGCATGAACAACAATCAAGACAAAATTCAGAACACTCATTAGTATCTCTTTCATAACCACTACCAGCTTCACTTAAAGTATAACTTGATCTACCATTAAATTCTGATTGTTGAGTTCTTTGAGGTGATAATACCATATCTTGAATTGGTTGTGGCTCAGTATCAACTCCTTCAAGACCTTCTTTAGCCTTTGATGAACCTTCTACAGTTGCATTTTCTGCAGCTTCACTAATGGATTCTGCATTACTATCATCATTTTTTTCAGCTTCTAATGGTGGTTCATCATCTATAAATTGTTTTTTTTCGATATTTGGAGTTGGTTCTGTAAGTTTGACCGAAGGATTTGCAGTATCAACTTCAGTCATATTTTTAAAACTATTTTAGGTGAAAGTGAATTTTTTCGTTTTTCTCAAAATTGCTATTTTACAGCCACTTTTGTAATGAGTTGATTTAAGTTAATTTAGCGAAGTATTTTTGGTTTCTTTATTTGAATTTAAAAGTACCTTAAAGGCTTTAAATAATTAAAGAACTATTTTAAAACAGATAACTTTGATGTCCCTGAATAGCAAGAGAAAAAATTTTTTTTTTGACATTTCAGATCTCCAACACTAAGAAATGTCTAAAGCTTTGGTCAAGAGCATTTAAACTTCTAGTCTTTTTTTAGCCCAAACAAGGTTTAATTTTAAAAAACGATTTATTGCCTTTTAAGAAGCTAACAATTATAATAATTATAGTAATTAGATTAATCTAATATCTAAAATCATAGATTCACTGGTAAAAAGTGTCAATTCTTCCCATAATAAGGACTGAGAAGATAATGCATGAGTTTTTGTAACTGATTGCGTTTCAGAAATGTATGTTGACAACCAATTTGAGAAACTATGAAACAAACTCCCCTTGACCTGCGTTGTAAAGTAATTTTGTCTTGGTAAAAATCATTAAGAAAATAAAATTTTTATTCTTGAATTAGAGAGAAGGTTTTGTATTATATTTCTATTATAAGTCGCTGAAATTTCGAATTATCGACTTTATGGTTGTAAATGATCCAAACGACATCTCTATTATATAGAAAAAGTGTGAATTTGATTCAGTTCACGCGACCGCGATTCAATTTTTTTTGCAACTTTTCTGTAACTTGATCTATGGAGATTAGGCAAGGGTTTTAGGTGAACAGTATATTATAATTAGTTATGAGTGAAAAATATAGCAATGAATTGGAAATATTGAAGCATGAATACGCTTTAGCTGATCCTGAAACAGTTAAAGAGATTTTTCTAATGTGTGAAGGATCATTAAATAAAACTAGATCAATCTTAGATGAAACTTTTGAAAGAAGTAAGACTTCAAGGAAAGGATTTTATCAATCCACTATCCTGTCAATGATTGGGAATAATCCAAGTAAGAAAAGGAAAATCGTGGAACCGGAGCCTAATGATAGAACAAAAATTATTCCAATTTATGATCAACAACAAGCCAAAGATTTATTGTACCCTTATGTTTCACTACATAAGAATTTCTTACCACATGAACTTGCTAATGAGTTATTAAAATATTTATTAGATAACAAGGAGAGGTTCAAACCTCCGGAATTTTATTTATTTGATAAATTAAGGAAATCTGATCATGGGCTGGGTTTACTATATATGAATGATGATTTTAATAAAGATTCTGCCATATATAATGGTGTGATATCTAACTATTTCCAAATAGATAAAAAATTTAAAAATGTCAGCGATTTAATAAATGAATATTTAAATGAAAAAATAATACCTAATTATCCTAAATTACCATTTCAACAATCAGAATTTAAAGCTATTGCTTGTGTTGTTAATTATTATTCTAATTCTTCAAATAAACTTGATTGGCATAGTGATAGACTTCAAACTATGGGTCCACATTGTTTTATTGCATCGATGTCACTTGGTTCAACAAGAGAATTTAGAGTTAGAAGACATTCAGAACCAAGAATAATATATTCAATTCATTTACCTCATAATTGTTTGGTAATAATGCATCCAGGATGTCAAGAATTATTCAAACATCAAGTAAACCCAATGAAAAAACCGTTACAATTAAATCAAATATCTGGTCCATCTAGATTTAATTTAACTTTTAGATATTTCCCTGAAAAATTTAGATTACATGCACCAAAATGTAAATGTAAATTACCAATGGTACTAAGAAGATCTTATAAAAATCCAAATGATGAAAAATTTGGGAAGTATTTTTGGAGTTGTGAAAATATTTATAGGAATAAAGATTGTGGTACTTTCCATTGGGCTGATTTTAATGATATTGAACATAACATGGTCAGCCAAAGTGATGATTATATATCAAAATGGGATTGTAAGTAGTTTTAAAAGAATTTTTTAGTTAATATATGTATTGTACTGTACTATTTTTCTTGTAGTTCTATAATTAAGTTAGAAAAAGATAATAAAATATAATTGTTAAAATTAAGTTTTGCAACTAAAAAAAAATAACGACAACTGCAGGACTCGAACCTGCGCGGGCGAAGCCCAAAAGATTTCAAGTCTTTCTCCTTAACCACTCGGACAAGTTGCCATTTTCTTTGAGAAAAAAATTAAAAATGTCTTATATTGCCGACATCAGTATCGCACATATATTCAGCGAAAAGAGTTTTCGAGAATGAAATTGGCAACTTGTCCGAGTGGTTAAGGAGAAAGATTAGAAATCTTTTGGGCTTTGCCCGCGCAGGTTCGAATCCTGCAGTTGTCGTTATTTTTTTTTAGTTGCAATTTTGTTTTTAATGTCAAGTGTAATACTATTAATTTTAAATTATACGAGGTCGAAGTACTTCCAACCTATGTATTTTTTGTTGGAAAATATTATAAACAGATATTTATTAACTATTACATATCTAAAAATTTTTGAACTGCAGAATGAGCCATCCCTAAACCAAATAAGTATCCACATCCTTCAGCACCATAATTATGAATAACTTTACAATGTTCCAATTCCTGCAATTCAATTCTAGGTCCATCTTTTCTTCCAGGTCTCAAACCAGCGACTACTCTTAATATTTGTAAATCTTCAAGTTTACCACCATTTAAAATCTTTGGATAAATCTTAATTGTTCTTTCTAAAATATCTTTTGTTTCGTACCCATAAGTTGATATATCACCTACCTCATCTTGATAAAACCCACCTAAAATACATTCATCAAGATTACTATCTGGTCTCTTAATAATATAAGTAGATTCTGTTTCACTCCAAAACAGAACACATTCAGTAATATGAGGAGCTCTTATAACTATAACTTGTCCTCTTACAGGGTAACAGGAATCGTCTTCCACTCCACCTAATGTTTTAGCACCATTACCGGTACAATTAAAAATAATGGGAGTTTTAATTTCATTAATATGTTTAATAGTTTTAATTTCTAATTTAACACCTTTAGATAATACATAATCTAAAATTCTTTTTGTAAATTTTGGAGGATTGAAAACCCACGCTTTATATTTAATACCATAAGTAACTCTAGGATCATCATCAGATTTAACAATTTCATAATTAACAAAATTTAATTTTTTAAGATATTCTTCATCTAATTCTTCCAGCAGATATTCAGTTGAGGGACATTGACCTAATCCACAATCACTACCTAATTTCAGTTTCAAGACTTCTAGCTGTCTATAAGTATATGAACTCAATGGTAAATATTGTTCATCAATGGATGCAGAGAAGTAAGCACCAGCATATGGTGAAGCATATTCAGGAGACTGATCACCAGGTGTAAATTGTGCAACAATTGTAACCTTTGATGGATCAATTCCATTTTCAAGTAATTCAAAAGTTGTATATAGACCAATTATACCACATCTATTAATTTTGTTAGTTGCAAATTATAACTATTTAAAGAAACTCTTTTGAATACATACCCAATAATTGTAATTGACATTGTTGAATCTGGGAAATCTTACTCACGTCAAAAATGTCAAAAATGCGAGAAGATAAGATAAGATTTGATTTGATCCGATCTGAGAATTTATATAGCAAGATAGAGAGGTTAGAGAGTTTTGAATTTTTAGATAATTAAATATATATTACATTCGTTAAATCATACCACTCAAAGTAAGTTTCTCTAAGAAAGGTGATAAATCATCTTTCCTAATTTCAATAACTGAACTATCAAAACTATCAATTCTAACTTTTGCGCCTGAAGTATTCGCAACTTGTTGAAATGCAACACTAAAAGTATTTAATCTTGTTGTTACTGCATTTTTATCAATTTCATCATTTCCATCATCTTTGTCACCTTCTTCGTTATCGTTTACATTTTGTTTTTGTTTCTGTTTTTGCTTTTGTTGAAATAATTTTGCCTTTTCTGAATTATTCATTCCTCTTGGATATTTTGGTGCTAAACCAATAACTAAATAAGTATCACTTGAAACATCTAAACTTGCAACAACTAATGGTTTTAAAGTATTTTTATTATTTAAAAATTCTAATTCAGTTATATTTTCTAATAACCAACTACCTAATTTTGAAAGAATTAAAGGATTATTAAAAATGTTTAAATCAGGCACTGAACCATCATTTAAAACACATAATCTATATAATCTTAAATTTTTAATGAGTTTCCTTTCTAATAATGACATACCAGTTCTAAAAATAATTGTTTGGATTTGTTTTGCACTTTCTAAACCTTGTAATAATAAATCTAATCCTTTAGATTTTTTCAATATTGTTGGGTTTGCAATTGATGAAATTTGATTATTTGTATTTATTATTGTCATATTTAATGCATCCCATGATGACCAAAAATTATTAACCCATATTTTTTCACGTTTTTGAATTCTTGCGTTTATAGTTTCTTCATTATCTTCATTTTCATCATCTTCATCACTATCATTATCATTATTTGAGTTACCATTGTTATTCGTGCTACGATGGTGACTATTAGGATTATTATTACTATCAGTATCAACTATTAATCTTTTATCAGATTCTAATAATGCAGTTAATGATTCAACACATTCCATTGCAGATAATTGACCACTAAAACCAAAAGTTCTAATAAAGCCTTCACGAACAATACCTTCTAAACCATAAATTGGTAAATACTTTTTGAAAATGAATGGTAAATTCTTTTTAACATCAATATCCATATAAATCCATTTTTGTTGAGCAATAGCTAATGAAACTCCCATTTTAGCAAATAATTTATGTAATTTCTTTTTACCATCTTCTGTCCATAAATTTAATTTTGAATTAACATGACTTGAATAAAAAAATGAATCGTATAATGTCCAATGACGCAATAAAAATAAATGATAATCTTTATCCATAGTTAAAACTGTTGAATCAGCTGTCTTTTCATCAGGTTGAATATTTGATGGATTTAATCTAATTACTTCATCTCTAAATAATGGATGGAATCTATCATAAACTTCAGGATAATGATTATCTAATGAAGATGTCCCAATTATTGATAACCATAAATTTTCAATTGATGTTTCACCAATTGATGATAATAATGCATAAATTGTGCCTGTTGTTGATGTCATTATAGTTGTACCTTGACTATAATACGTCTCAATAATATCTTCATTTTTATTAATTTGTTGACGTCTTTGTCTTTTTAATTTTTTATTTTGATGTTCTTGCCTTTTACGTTTTCTGGAAATTGTTATTTCATCATCATCTGAATGAATTTCTAAATCTCCACCAATTTCTATATCTTCTACATCTTCCCCTTCTTCATCTTCATCGCCAATTCTCTCCCTTTCTCTTTCACCATAAATATCTCCATCACTATCACTTTCATCACTTTCACTCTCCTCTTCCTCATCATCATCAACAATTTCAACTAATGTATTATAAGCATCTTTTTCAGTAACTAAATTATCATCTATAAACCCATCATCTAAACAAACCACCATGGTTGAACCGAAAACATTATCTAGATTCCAAGGTCTATGACCATCAATTATATAAACTTTTCTCCTTAATTTTTTTAATTTTGTCATTATATCATCATTTTCATTGATTTTTTCTAAAATATAATCTTCAACATTAATTTCTAAAAAACTTTCTAAGTCTAACATTGCTCCACATCCAATTAACATCACATTAGTAACTTCATCATCTAATTTCATAAAATGATTTTTTAAATCACTATATCCTACAACTGGTATAAGTTGATATTGAATTAATTCCTTCTTGAAAATATTACATAAAATTTTTGATGAACATAAAGAATCAATATCAAGACATGAAACAAAGATAATTAATTTACAGTTGGAATGTGATAACGACGTACGTTTTATCTCTTCATAAACCCTGGAGAATAGTGAAGGGTATACGTGCATAGTCTTTAATGAAAATAATCTTTGGATCCGTTTCAGATCTTGATGTTGTTACAAAATTTCAATCGCGCTAACGCGTTAAAAGTTTTGATGCAAACCAAAAAAATATTAGAGAGATTGAGTGAGACAGAGTACTAATTTCTTTAATAATTTCGTTCATTCCGTTGGACTTTGCCATACCCATAAAAATTAAAATAAATGTCCATATATAAAACTTAAAAATAGTTCTTATTAATTTCCTTTAAAATTTCCCCCCTTACCTCTTCCTTACCTCTTTTTTCCCACCAGTGAGAATATTAAACAAATGAAAATGATCCAAAACTTCTTCTGGCAATATAATTAACATCCCAACTAAATAATCCACCGTTTTCACAACCAATAATTAATTTATTATCAATCCAATCTAATCCACTTAATTCCATTTCTCCATAAATATGATTATCTGAATGTTGATAACTATCTGGACTATAAGTATCAATTGAATTAGAATTTGATAAAGTATTTATATTAGAATTTGAATTATCATAATCAAATGATGGCATTGAATAGGTATCTTGGAAATTACCTAATAATGTATGATTTAAATTTGGTGATGAATTCGAAGATGAAGATGAAGTTCTTGAATTATTTGGTGAAGAAACTGGATTTTGTGATTGAGGTTGTTGTTGCAGTTTTGTCGTTGTTGGTTGATAAGTATAGTACTTAAATAATTTTGGATTAATATCAGTAAGATAATTATAATCATAAACTAAAGGAGCATTAAATTTAATATTTGATTCATCATCATAAATTTCTAGATTATGATGAATTGATTTATTTTGTTTAAGATTTAAAGTATCTTCACCATCATCTTCATCATCTTCATAATGATCAATATCAATATCTTTAGAAGAAAGGTTCATATTATTAGATGATGATTTTAATTTCTTTTGATTTTGTATACTAATATCATCAGTGTTGTTAAAACTTATTTCATGTTCATTTTCATTATAATTATATTCATTTACAATTTTATTTGATTTATATTCACCAAATTGATTTAAAGCAAATGGGAAAATTATAACTTGATGATTATTTTCATTTAAATTTCTTAAATCAATTAAATGAACTCTACCAACATGTTCCAGTACAACTAATAAATCAGAAAATGAATTACTTGAAAATTTACAACATCTAAAAGCACCACTTTGATGACCTGGTCTAGTTGATTTAATTTCTTTTAAAGATTTTGAATAATTTCTTAAATCATAAATTAAACAACTACCATTTTGGAATGAAGTTGAAAATAAATTACCATTTGGATGGAAACTAATACCAAAACCAGAATCATTATTTGTTTTAATTTTTGTTATATTTGAATTTTTAATTGTTGGATCAATCATAAAAATTGATGAAGAATCACCAGTTATAATTAAATTTTTATCATTAACAGGATTTTTAGCAACATTATTTAATGAAACATCATTTTCACAAATTATTTTATTATTAATTGATAATTTATCATTATTTAAAATATCAATTGAATATAATGAAGAATCATTATTACAAATATATGAATTATAATGATAATTTGAATTATTATTTGAATAAATTGAAACTGCATTATTAATCATTTCACCAATTTTAACACTTTTACTTATATTTAAATCATTATTATGAAATGTAAATAAACCTTTTTGTGGTCTTGAAAATTTTTGATTATTTATTGATAAACCTTCAATATTTGAATAAAAAATTTTATAAGCACTAGTCATTAACCCACCAATAACTAATTTATTATCATTCGTTATATTAAAACATCTTGGAGAATAATCAGGTTTTAAAATTTCTTTTGAAATTAGCCTTTTATTTGGATTATAATCATCATTAATCTTATTTAATTTCCAAATTGAATAACTTTTGGTAAAAAAAATTTCTCCAGTATTTTGATTAATTTGTAATAAATCTCTTAATTGCCAATGATTAACATTTGATTTAACATTAGTAATATATTTAGGATTTGGTTTAAGATAATTATGTCCATGATAATAATTTTGGAAACATCTGCGATAACAATCATCCTCTGATATCTCTCCATAAAATGAATTTCTGTGATTAGGATCAGGACTATTTTGAATATCAATAGTCATTTCGTTTTTTCTCTTTTCTCGTTCCTCTTTTCTGTTTCCTCTTTTCTAGTTCCTCTGTTTTCTGTCTTTATAATTAGTAACCTTCTTAAAACCAACCAGTAGTTTAAACAAACTTATAATTATATATAATATTACCAGATACAAAAATATGTCAAAAAAATGGGTGAGATCCCTTAGTCACAAAACTGGGGTTTTGTGCGACTGATGATCAAAATTGCTAAGAATCAGACGACTATCACTTGATCACAATAATCACTTGATGCTAGAAAAACTAAAAACCAAAGTGAAATGGAAATAATATTTTAGCAACTTATTAAGTATATTCAATGAATAGAAATAAGTTGGTAATCGGGTAAAGATATTTTTGAAGAATCCAGAAACAAGGATTTAAGTGAGAGAAACACAAGGGCTGTGAAAAACTCTTGGGAATTAGAGATGGCTGGCTTATCTTATCTATTGTATATTTTTTATGATCCAAAAAAAAACCCTTTTTCTTTGTTGCATAGGGTCTGACTGATTATCTATGACTATCTATATCGTCTGTATCTTACACTAGGTACCTCTTTCATTTTTTTTTCTTTCTGTGGGTATACAAAAAACCATCTTGAAGTTAGCTCAAGGTTAGATTTCTCACGTTATTTTCTTTCCCTCACACTAAACCTTTATAAGCTCTACTTACCCAACCACAATCTCTGATATTATCATCTTTAGCATCAATTTTCCAGTTATCTTCACCGTCGTAGCCACTTACAGCCGGTTTGGAAATACATATATAATTACCATTTGGTAAAAAACATCTTAATTGAGATGATGGATATGGGCAGGGACAATATTTTGGTGATTCAACACAAATATTAGTATCAGGACATAAATAATTTTCACAATTTTTATTTAAATTTTCAATTTCTAACGATTCTGGTTGTTGTTGATGATTACCTCCATGGAATTGTGATTGGAAAAAATCAAATATATTAGCTTTAACTAACGGTAATAAAATTATTAAACTTAACATGGTGTCTCAATAGAAATTTTTCAACTAATGCGAGTCTTGAAACTATAAGAATATGTGAGAGTACGGCGAACCCATATTAAACTATATAACTATATGACTATATGACTAAAAACTTTTTTTTTAAATTAAAGAACCAACATTAATTACATCCATTACTTGAGCTTTCACCTCTTCAAAGCATCTTTTCTCTTGATTACCACCTAAAAACCAAATTAAACCATTTAAAACACCAGTAATTGAAATTATAATAGATAATATAATAATTAAAGTACTGAAACCATCAGAAATTGGAGTTAATATTATTAATATAATTAATAATAATATTGAAATGAAAAAATAATATTTCCTCCAATAATAATGTTTCGGGATGGTAAAATCCAAATAATAATTAATTTCATTAATTAATTCTTTATAAATTTGAAATTTTTCAATACTAAAATCATCTCCAATTGGTATTGGAACCTGAGGCTCTTTAATTATTAATTTAGCATAATATGCAAAATGATCAGAATACGAACAATTATAATTTGGTAAATTATCAATAAATTTAACTGACGCATCAATTATATCAATCCCACCAGTAACTAAAACATAATCTAATCTACAAGCTTTATTTAATTCTTTATGTTTATTCCATGAATTTAATTGAGAATCACAAGTAATACCACCAATTAAAATTTGATCTTTTGGAGATAATTTACTTAATTCATTTAATGAAATTAAATTTTCACCTGAATTTTTTTTAAAAATTTCCCAAGAATCTTTTAAATTTGCTTCAATGGTAAATAATTTATGTGGTAATGATCCAGGTTTAGAATTTAAATCACCAGTGACAATAATTTGATAACCCATTTTTTTATAATTATTTATAATTTTACAAAAATCCCATGCTTGAATTGATCTATGGGCAACGTAAGCATCATCTCCAGTTAATGTATATGGCGCATGCATATGGCTATTCAATAATACCAATCCATTATTTAATGTAACTATTGAAATTGATTTACCAACATAAAAATCACCTCTATTAACCGCTGCTGCTCTACCCATATTTGGGAATCTATAAAGGAAAGTTTCAAGTATTGGGATTTTAGATAATACTGCCAACCCAGGACCAGCAAATGTACCACTTTTAAACCATCTTCTATAAGGGTATAAATTTTTCAATTCATTATCAAATAATTCCCAATCTTCTTGACACCAAACTTCTTGTAATGAAATTATATCATAAGATTCACTTGGATCTTGTAATTTTTCAACTATACCTTCAATTCTTTCTCTTCTTAATTTAGAAACGTATTTCAACCCCCATACATTGAATGTTAGTAATTTAACGGGATCCATAGAAAAGATTACTCCTATTGAGACTTTAGATTGAGACTTTAGATTGAGACTTGGATTAAGACTTGGATAAGACTTAGATTGAGACTGTGGGCTTTTTTGGTGATGCTAAAAGTGAGTAGATGCGAAACACAAAATAATAATAATAATTCAAAACTTCGCGTTATTAAAAGATGAATTCAATTCAAGAATTTTTTGAATTACTGAAGGAACTTAATAGTTTCCAAAACAAATTGAACGGGAAAGTGAACACTCGAAGAGAAGAATTGATTAAATCCAAACAAAATCATATAAGTGAATTAAATAGTTTAAAATCTCAAGAGAGTGAATTAGTTAAAAAGATTAAACAATTAAATAATAAACAAAATGAAATTAGTGAAATACTTGAAACTACTAATGAAAATTATAATCAACAACAATTAAAAGTGGATGACTTAAATACTAAGCAAACGGAATTAAATGAAATTAAAAATAATTTAGAAACAGAAAATTTAAAATTACTTGAAGAGATAAATAATTTAAAAAAATTAATTGAAAATATTCAAAATGAATTAAAATTTCAAAATGAATTAGATTTAAAACAATTACAAAAATATCAAAAATATTTAGGTTTAAAAATAAATGCTTTAGATAATAATATAATGAGATTTATTTTTATAAATATTGATAATAATAATATTGATAAAGAATTCTTAATAGATATTGAAATTAATGAAAAACTAAAAATTATAAATATTGAACCAAAAATTAATATTGAAAATTTAAATTGTAAAATAACTAAACAAGATGATTTTAAATTTTTTCTAAAAAGTGTTAGAAAATTATTTAAAGATAGTGTATAGTATAATGAAAATTAGATGTCTGAGACTATTTCTTCTGACTCTTTAACTAAGACTCTTTAACTCTTTAACTCTTTAACTCTTTAACTCTTTAACTCTTTAACTCTTTAACTCTTTAACTCTTTAACTCTTTAACTCTTTAACTCTTTAACTCTTTAACTCTTTAACTCTTTAACTCTTTAACTCTTTAACTCTTTAACTCTTTAACTCTAACACTTGAGTTGGAACCTTGGACAGTCGTACGAGTAAAGTAGATCTACAGATTTTAGTCCTTTAGTCCTTTAGTCCCATTTCATCTCTAAGAACATATCTATTGTGGAGTGTATATAGCTAACCTAACAGTTTAGTTGTTAATCAAAATCACCAGATTATAATCTGGAGACGTGGAGACGTGGAGGAGGTGGACATAGAGTTAATAGAGTCAATAGAGTAAAGTTAAATTCTCTCGTTTCTCATTAATGCTACCTTTTAAAAACCTATTTAACAACTATTATACAATGCTACCCGAATATCTGTTTGTAATCTCTTTTAATCTCTTTTTATAATTGTAATCTCTGTTTATAACTTTGATCACTTTATGTTAACGTTTGTGTATGATGTTTGTGTATGATTAGTATTTCAATAATAATTTTCTTAAATTAATTGGATCTTTACAAATACTTTCCCAATTATTTTGAATATCAATTAAAATTTCACTATTTTGATAAATTTTTTGTTTATTTATTGAATTTAAAATCCAATTAATTTTTAAATCTTTTGAAGGTAATTCATTAAAAATTAATTTATAAACATTATATAAATGATCTAAATCATTTAAAAATTTTAATTTATTTGAATTATCAAAATTTAATTCATTCTCTAAATTCATAAGATAAAAAATATTTATCTTTGATTGGAAATAAATTTTAATTCTTTCAAAATTACAATAAGCAAAACTATCAAATGAAAATTCTACATCATTAATTAATTTTTCATTTGAAATTGAATTAAAAATTAAATTATTTAATTCATTATTTAAATTTTCATATTTAATACATTTTTTATTAAAACTTTTTAATTTTTCACAATACTTTTCATCATTTTCATTAATAAAATTAATATTAATCAATTTTTGAAATTTTGAAATTGGTATTGTAATTTGAATAAAATTAAACCATTTTATAAAAGATTTTTCATCAGTTAATTTATATGGTATATTAATAATTTCATTATTCTTTTTATTGTGACTTAAATCAAGTTGAATTTCATTTATTTTAATATCAGTGATTTCATTGTAATCATAAGATGATTTTCTCTTCTTTATACATATTTCATTCATCCTATAAAGTAATCTTTGCTCTTTCTTTCTCTTTTTCTCTTTCTCTTTCTCTTTTTCTCTTTCTCTTTCTCGCTCTATCTATATATGTGTGTATGTATATATATCCTTGAATGTATATGTGTGTATGTATATATATATGTGTGTGTGGGAGTGTTTAAATATTCTTAGTAATCTTTATCTGAGAAAATGAGAATTTCTTACTTTCTTATACCAGACAGAAATCAGAGGTGAGGAAAAGAAAATATCTCCTTGGGTATCGCACTATCCATTCTATCCCACGACATACGCCTTCTCAAAATTGTTAAGCACATCCTTGGGAAACACTAGATAAATGTATACTAATGCAAAATATATCATTTGTTAACTACCACGACATTTAAACATACCATTTTTCACCATTAATTCGGTAGTTCCCCCTTCCCTTACTAAAGCAAAATTTAAAAAATATACAGGAAAAAGAAATTATTAATGACTAACTCCGGTATTCCAGTGTAATTTCCCCTAAAACTTATTAATTCACCACTACTGCGTTCTCGTCTTGGCACCACCGGTGGCACCGGTGGTGCCACCCACCGCACCAACGCTGGTACCAAGATCATCAGTGCGAAATTGCCACTGTTTTTTTACTAAATTGGTACAGCCTGCAAATAGTGCGATTTTACCTTTCCTTCCCATGCCACCCGTAAGATTTTCTTACATGAAACCCAGTCACATGATACACACAGTAACTAGAGACAAAGTACAGACGGCTAACTACATAGGTAATTAGTTTAATTGAATGATCAGATTAAAAGAAAATTGTTATTTTCTAAATGTAACATGACATTAATTAAAAAAAAAATTAACTGATGCTTTTATCAGTTTAAGAAGTGTCATTATAATTTCAATTAATTATTAATGGAATTATTAATTAATATTAATCCCACTCTAAATATAGTTTGTTGTTGATATAATTGTGTCTTTTTTTTTTTTTTTTGATCGAAAATGTCTTACAGTTATTTTTTTTTCTTTCTTTCTAATCTTTTCCTTTCGTCAGATATACCCTTAGGTTCCGATCAAGACATTAAAAGAAGGTTTTCTTATCCTTTTTTTTGTGTGCTTTCTTTGGGGGGAGGGGCCTGTAAAGGGGATATCAATTATATATATATTCAGCCCTGTTTAGAAAGTGGGTAGTGTTTATTAATTTAGCCTAAAATGAAGCACGACATAAAGTAATCTCTAATCTATCAACTTTCATAGTTTAGTTTTTATCAAAAGGACATCTAACCATAGTTTAATAGTGTAAATTTCAAAAATTAAAATTCTTTGCTAAATTTCACATCTACAATCGTCTGATGATTCAGATGGGTTCGCTGTTTCAATAACATTTACTTTTGAAATGTAATTGCTGTCAATTGTTTTTTAATTTGCTCTTCCCATAGTTACCAGTGGGTTAAGTGGGTTAGAAATGCAATGGAGAACTCTCCTCATATTTTTTATTTTTTCTTTTCGCAGTCTAAAGATTGTGTGGATAGTGAGAGTGGGATAGAGGTAGATATTTGCTAGATATTTGCGATAATGTTGGGTATTCATTTTAGGTATTTGCAACCAAAAGACATTTCAAATTTGTCATTTCAAATTTGTCATTTGAATTTGGTTTTAGCTTTGTGTGAGGGTATCACCATAAATTGTTGTTTTTTTCTTATTTTTAATTTTTCCTTTAGTTCTTTAATTTTTTTTATGATTGATTTGGTAAAATTGGTGTTGTAACACTATATAATTCACTTGAACTTGAAGAATCTCTTGATTTATAAACTGTTGATAAAGTTGAATAATTTGGACATTCTCTACTAATTAATACATCATTTTTATAATCTTTACAACAATCATCAGATTCATATTGAATATTACACCAATTTAATCCTCCATCATATTTAAAACCTGAATTGTAATCCATACATTTAAACCCTTTAGAAATTAATTCATTATATTCTTCTGGATAATATTTTTTATTTAATTGACATGAACCAGTTAATAAAATTTTATCAGATTTATGTGGATTAGTTGAATTAATTGAATTAGTTTCAACTAATTGATAAGCAATTTGAAATTTATAAATAAATTGACATAATAAACCTTTAGCCATATTTAATTTAATTTCAATTCCTTTATCAGGTTGAGTTGAAATTAAAATTGGATTATAATTTGATAATTCACTTTTATCACTACTATTAAAAAAACTAAATTCATTATTATTATTTATATTTTTGAAAAAAACTGTAACAGAATAATTACTACCAAAATCTTGAATATACATATTAAAATCAATTGGGAAATCAGTATTATTTCCATATTCTAATAATGTTGAAAATTTATCACAAACTTTGTCCCCTGTAAATAAAAGATTTTCTGGATTTTTTGAAACTGTCAGAACTCCTTTAGAATTACCATTAATTGAAGGACTAGTATTACCAATTTCTTTTAAATTTGTAATAAATGCTAATGTTAATGAAATAATATAAAAAATTGCAATCATACTTTTGATTCTCTCTCTGTCTTTTTTTTACCACTGTTAGATTCTATACTTATGACTACTTCAGAGTACTTCAGGTTATATTTATAGTTTAAACGAATAAAAAAAATTATTTATTTATATGTTTATATTTTCATTAATCAATGGTTCATACTATAATTAATTTGGTCATAACTATTGCTAGACTAGGTCACAATTAAGTATTTTCTTGGATTTAACAATTATATAAAAACCAATTGTTAAATTGTCGAATTGTTAAATTGTTAAATTGTCGAATTGTTAAATTGTTAAATTGTTGCAAAAATAAACCAAAATGACAAAAATACCACACACAAAAAATATGAGTTCTAAACCCTTTATAATAAATTATAATGAATAACTATTTATATTTAGGGGGTAAACATATATAGTTATAAGCCATTAACAATAGGCGAAGCTGTAAGGTACCAATAGTCATAAATACAAGGTTGAATTGGGTTTAAATAGGAAAGTGTAAATAAACATTATGTCATAATGAGAATAAGAATAGATGAGCAATTAGTGTATGTGAGAAATAATGTATGTGAGAAATAATGTATGTGAGAAATAATGTATGTGAAAATTGGTGTCAGAAATTATGTATGTGAGCAGCAGTAAGTGAGAAATGAGAAACGAGACTGGGTAGTGGGAAAAATATGAAGTAGAGACCAAGACATGAGAATTCAATTAGATTTTAATGCTATAAATGATATAAATAGTATTACATTAAATGATGATTTGATAGTTGGAGGGAATGGATTATGGAAAATTAATTGTGAAAATTATGATTTCCATCAAATTGATGATAAATCAGTTCAATGTATTGATAGTTATAATGAAAATTTAATTACTGGTTCAAATAATATTGTTAATTTTTGGGATTTAACAAAGAATAAAATTAAAACCAATTATCGAGTTAATAATAATCAGGGCCAAAATGATTTTATTAATGATTTAAAATTTATAAATTCTAGATTATTTATTAGTGGAGGTAATAATTGTGGTATTAATTTTTTCGATATACGAATGGAAAAGATGATTTGTTTTTTAAAAATTAGTAGAGATAATATTAATCATTTTGAATATTGTCAAGATACTGATGAAATCTTTATATCAACCAATGATAATTTAATATTAATAATTAATTTAAAAACGGGTAAAATGAATGAATTTAAATTTAATTACACCATTATAAATTTTAAAATTTTAGGTAATTATTTAATTTGTTTAAATAATTTAGGTGATTTAATAATTTATAATTTTAAAATTTTTAAAATTGTAAATCAATACAATATTATGAAAAAACTAAATTATTTAATTTCAATAGATATTAAATCTTATTCAATTATGAAAATTTCAATTTTAATAGGTTCTCAAGATTCAAAAATTTTTTTAATTGATTGGGATATAAGTAGAGATTTATTAATGAATAAAAGGGTTAAACTTGTTGATAGTGATATAATTAATAAAGTTTTATATAAACTGGATAGGTTAATTGGTAGTGCAAATAATGGATTTATTTATATTTTTAATGAAAATGATTTCCAGTCATAGAATACACCACCATGACAAACAATAACATACAATAACATACAATGACATTCAATGACAAACAACAAACACTGTTGGAAACAAAATAGTATACACTTAGGCACATTTATAGGTCTTGCTGGTCAAGTATATAGAATAATAAATAGTCTAAATCAAAAATCTAAATAAAACGCGACTTACCACCATGAAGACTATTGAAGTTGTTGAAGCATCAACGTCTGATACCAACCCACATCTTACTGAAAATGTTGATCTTACCGAATCGGACCCCATAGAACCACCACGTACTGACCTTATTGAACCAACTAGTGTGAAATCGAAGGAATCAACCCCTGAAGAGGAATTACCAATTGAAATAATTGAAAAATTCCCACCAACTACAATTGTACTTGCTAAAGTTAAAGGGTACCCTGAATGGCCAGCAATGATCTTAAAGGAATCATTACTCCCTGATCATGTTAGGCTTCGGAAACCAAAATCCACTAAAACTAAAAAAAGATCAATTTATTATTTACCTGTTAGATTTTTCAGTGATGATACTTATATATGGATTAGAACTGATGATATTAAACTTTTGAAAAATGAAGTGATTTTTGAATATTTATCAAAACCTAGAAAGGATAAAATGTTAACTTATGCTTATGAATTAGCTAAAAATCCTTTAAATATGGAATTATTTGTATTATATGGTTCAAAAGGTAGACCTCCAACACCTGAACCAGTTAAACCTGAACCGATTAAAAAGGAACCAAAAGCTAAAGCGAAGACCACTAAAGCTAAAACAACTGCTAAAGCAAATAGTAAAGCTAAAGCAACTACTAAAGCAACTACTAAAACAACTACTAAATCTAAGGGTAAAACTGATACTAAGAAAGAAGTTAAGAAAGAAGAAGGTAAAAAGCGTGGACGTAAACCAGCTACAGATGAATCAAAAAAAGAATCAAATAAAAAGATTAAAATTGATAAGAAACCAGAGAAAACTATAAAATTTGATAATGATTGGGGTATTGATGAAGATTTAGAAATTATGTATAAAAAGGGTAATTATATTTTTGAAAATAAACAAGAACAAGTAAATTTTATGAATGATTTCCCAAGTGGTAAAGAATTAGTTGATGAAGTTAATACCAGTGTTGTTGAATTGAATAAATTAACTGAAGAATTTTTAACTGTTTTCAATATATTGAATTTAAAGAGTGATAATAGTTCAAACGGTACTTCAAACGGTAGTGTAAATGGAACTTCCAATGGAAGTTCTAATGGTAGTTATGATCACGATGATTCAGATAAACAAATTAAAATAGTTGAAAAATTGAAAACAATTGACTTACCATTACTGATAATTTTTAAATCAAAATTTTTCAAAATATTAATTATAATTTGTAGGAATAAAAATACAAATGAAATTTTAAGAGAAGAAATAAATGATTTTATGAAAAAATTTAAATTAAATATTGAAATTAATCCTGAATTAATTGATTCAAAAGAATCAACTATCCCACCATCAAAAGAATCATCTGTACCTCCAAAGAAAGAAGTGAAGGACCAAAAGGATTTTGCAAAAGAATCAAATAATATAATTATAGTTGATTAAAATAAACCAACTCCTAACAAACTTTTAACAGACTCCTAAAGCTTAAATAACATTCTGATTATCAGTGTAAATAACACTATTTTTCTCTCTTACACTTGCCCTCACGCATAATTATTTTTTTTTTACCATTTTCTCTCCTAATACGCACAGGCGATATCCTCAAAAAAAAATTTACCAAAATCGTTGAGTATAAAGAAAAGGTATGTTAATTTAATATCAGTTAAAGATTGAATAGATTTTCAATAAGACCCATCATAAAACATGCTAATATAAATTATATCACCCATATACACTGTCCACCCGACATTAGTTATAACAATTGTAGTTAATTAGATAGTTTTGTCCCATTTAAAAAAATATTTTGTGTTTTTTTTTTGACTGAATGGTGATAGTTTCAAATCACATCTATCATTACCTATTTGGTCTATTTCCTAATAGAGATTGATTGCACTAAATAATTTTAAATTAATGATTATACTTAAAATTATTAAGTAATTGATTTGGTCATGGGACAATTATCAAAAACAAATAATTTGGCGGGAAATAAAATTTTCTAATATGGTTGTTGTTGTTGTTGGTGAACGGTGGAAATTGTTGTTGAGTTTTTTTTTTCAGGGGCTAGTACAATTTTTTTTTTTTTTTGGCTAAAAACATTCACACATCAACTGTTTTTCCATACAACAACTATGGCTTTTAGGGAAAGTTATATACTGGGGGAAGTATAAGGGTATATGTGGTAATTAATAGTAAATTATATGGGCATATTTTTTATTTTTTTTTTTAAAAAAAAAGAGCCAATATGTCTGTGGATGATGTAAAAAGGGGGATGTTTTTGGAAATTTAGAAAAACTTTTTTATTTTTACAATTAGTTCTTTGCAGAAAGGATTAAAAAAGGATTAGAGTTACTAACAAATTTGTATTAGATTATGAGTGAACAAGAAGCTAAATTAGAAGGTAATGCTGATGAATTAAATTCAACTGCTTTTAATACTAGTAGTACTAATCAACCACCAGAAGAAGATGATGATGATGAACCAACTAGTGGTAAACAACAAAAGGAAAGAAGAAAAATTGAAATTAAATTTATTCAAGATAAATCTAGAAGACATATTACATTTTCCAAAAGAAAAGCCGGTATTATGAAAAAAGCTTATGAATTATCAGTTTTAACTGGTACTCAAGTTTTATTATTAGTTGTTTCAGAAACTGGTTTAGTTTATACTTTTACAACTCCAAAATTACAACCTTTAGTAACAAAAAGTGAAGGTAAAAATTTAATTCAAGCTTGTTTAAATGCTCCGGAAGAAGGTTTAGGTGATGATCAAGAAAATGGTAGTGATGATAATTCTCAAGATTCTCCATCTTCACCATCTCAACAAAATCAACAGCAACAACAAAATCAACAACAACCACAAAATCCACAACAACAAAATCAACCACCAAATGCACAAAATCAGCAACAACAAAATCAACCAACTACTTCAATTCCTCAACCTCATCAACAACCACCAAATTTACCTCAAGGTCATTTACCTCCTGGTATGCCATATGGAAATAATCATCCAATGCCAATTCCTCATCAAGGTTATCCTGATAATTCTGTTTATCAACAATATTTTTCAAATATGTCAAATGGTGTACCAAATCAACAACAATATCAATAAATGTAATATATGTTTTTCAATCTACCTGAATTTTCAAGAGCGATAGAGTTTGAAAATTTTCTCTCTAATCTTATTCTCTACTTTCTAGTTTTACTCTAATATAGTTTCACCCCCACCCTATCAATACTCTGCACTCTTTGGTTCGGTAGTTTCTAGGGGCTTTGAAAAGTAAAAAAGCAAATACAGCCATTAGAACTTTTAAAGAGGTCTTAGCTTATCAATTCTAGAAATACAAAAACCTAATAACCAAATTAAGTAATTAGGATTTCTTAAAAAAGTAGAAAAAACTGGAAAAGGGAACTATTTGAAAAAAGAACCAAAGTGAAAAAGTGAATTTTAAAAAAACCCAGTAGAAATAAAGTGAGATAAAGGGAAATTGAATGGGACAAGCGACCAAATAAGGAAAGAGGTTGAAGAAAGATTGATGTAATATGGTAAGTGATTGGCAAAAATAATGAAAAACTTAAAAGGGCCTTAGGCCTATTAAAATTGCGTTCTTTATAATTGCACATCATCATATGATTTAAGTTCCAATTTGATTATTATTACTGTTTTAGTTATTTGAATTTTCTTTGTTTGTTTGTACTTTTACACAATTTTACTTGATCATACATTATTTTTGAAAAGATACAGGAAAGATAACAAGTAAGGGAAATAAGAGACGTAGCTAAGGCAATTTTGAATTAAATCCTTAAAGTCCCCTAAACTCACTCCAATTCTTGATAAGAATTGGTTGCAAAGATATTTGAGAATTTGTCATTGAGAGTGAGAGTGAGAGAGATAAACAGGATAGAGAGTATAGAAAAAGTACACAAAAAATAAGGAATTTTATAGATTAGCAGAATAGCCAAAATAAAAGTTTAAACGTATAAAAGTATTACGTATACTTCAACTATATTATATGTGTAACTACTTATTGAGGTTTCGTGTTTTTAAGTTAGTTGTAATTATTTTTTAAAATTGTTGCATAATTATAACCTTATCTGTGAGACATTAGATTTTTACTCCAGATTCTTTTAGATAAAAAGAGGAGAGAGACTAAATTACAGTGTTTCCTACATGGATAGCTTGACTCTATTAAATGAATGTCGCACACATAAACCTTTCAATATCGGACTATCTTACTGAATAAATTTCGTATCACGACAGATTTGAATTTGGTAGGTCCAAACTGGTAACTTTATCGTAGCATCAGCAGAAACATGACATTTGAATTGGGTGTTCAGTTCTGGCTGGTGATTATATTTAATAACGCACGAAGAGGATTTTCAATATCAAAACAACCCATTAAGCGAACAAAAAAGCATCATCTCTCTACGTTATTACTATTCTTGAAGCAATTTTCTATGTTATAGCAAAATTAGTTTGAAGTTGGAGGGATATTGAATTAGTGAAGTCATAGCGATAATGAAAGTTGAACGAGAGCGACATTCGTTTTATAGAGGTCAGTTAATCATTCCTGGCACAGTATTATTAAAATTTTAACGGAAATTTAAAATAATTCTAATATAATACAGATATTAAGAAATATATAAAATAAGAAAATCTTTTAAAAAATTCCATTAAATTCTGAGGTATTACAAAGTAATTAGAAGTACGACAGTTATCACCACACACTAAGTGTGTTTTCCACACCAAGTGTGGAGGAAAACAAAAAAATTGAGAATAGACAAAAATGAAGGGTCTCTGTAAGAAGTATTAAAAACCTATTATTAACATAAAATACGTTAGTTATTAATTGGACTACGTTTTTTTATTAGCAAATTCTCTTAATTATTTTTAGAGTTTTCTTTCTAATCTTTTTGTGGGTGTTTTTATTTTCTTTTTGGTTACAATAATTTTTACCCCCTTTTTCGCCTTTGAGCTGTTTTTTATTTTTTACCACAATACTCACCCTTTAACCATCACTAAAAACCATCAACTGAGTGCCAAAATAGTACCAAAATAGTACCAAAAATAAGGGTGCCAAAAATAAGAGTACCAAAATAAGAGTGCCAAAACAAACCGAAATACAAATTTTAAAACATTGTATTGTTTATATAAAGGTTTAATTCCCTTAATTGCTATTTAAAGTATTGGTATTTAAGAAAAAAAGTTCTAGATACGTTAAAAACTGGTACTTTTAAAAAAGGTTTTTCTCTTCACCCTAAAGTCAGGTTATAATTTTTGTCATTATATACAGTAAGGATCATCTTTTTAAAAACAAAAAGTACTCATTTTTTAATTTTTTTACCACATTAAGTTTAACAAGGATTGTAATTAAAATAATAACAGAAAGTATATTTAAAAAGCGAACTAAGTTAATCGTGAAAGGTATAAATAATTTCTATATATATATAAAGGACATATAAGCATTTTGATTTATATTTCCCATCAGGTTTTTTAGATAGAGATTTAGGGTAGATTTAAGTAATATAGCATGAGTTCGCATTCTGATTGTTGGGGTAGAACTGAAAATATTTGGTCAAATAATATGAATAATATGAATAATAATATGAATAATATGAATATGAATATGAATATGAATATGAATCTGAATATGAATGGTAATGGTGGTAATGGTGTTAGTGGTGCTAATGGTGTTAATGGTGGTAATGGTGGTAATGGTTTAAGTGGTGGTAATTTTAATGGGTATAATAATGGATTTGTTGCTACAAACGCAAATAGTGGTGTGAGTGGTATTAATGGAATTACAAATATTTCAAATACTAATAATCCTAATAATTCTAATCCTAATAATCCTAATCCTAATAATATTCCAAAACCAAATCTTAATTATAATCATACAAATTATAATAATTATGGTAATTATATTCCAAATAGAACTTATTCAAGTAATGGAATTCCATCAAATCAAGAAATTAGAGAAAGAAATTCTTTTAGTTCAATTAGTTCAATTGATTATGATAGAAGAAATAGTTATAATGATATTTATGATAATATGAATTATTATAACTTCAATAATTATTTGAATAATAACCCTAATAATGTTAATGGAATGAATAATGGTATGGGTAATAATATGAATAATGGAATGGGTAATAATTTGAATATGAATATGAATATGAATATCAATGGCTCAAATGGTATGGGTAATAATATGAATATGAATGGTGGTATTAATGGTGGTATGAATTATAATAATAATTTAATTTCAATGAAAAATTATAATGAATTTGAATTAAATTCAGAAAATTTAAAATTAATTAATGAATATTTTGAAAATGATTTCCATAAAAGGGTTAAAGTTAATTTACAATATCTTAATTATAAATTTCAAAATGATGATTTAATTCAATTACCTAAATTTCCAATTGAAAATTCAATTAAAAATTATCAATTAGTTTTAGTTGGATTTAAAGCTGGTAGAATTGATATTTTTTATACTAAAAAAATTGAAAATGGTAATTCTAATTCTAATTCAAATTCAAATTCAAATTCTCCGAATTTTGAATCTCCAAATTCTTCTGGTTCATCAAATTATGGTTTAAATTCAAATTCTGGTTTAAATTCAGGTTCAAATGGACTTGATGATTATAAAATTGGTGATTTGGTTATTGTTGAAGCAGATCGTGGTAAAGATTTAGGTAAAATTTTAAAATTAAATATATCAATTGATGAAGCAAGATTATTAAAATACTTACAACTTAAAGAACAACAAGAAGCTTTAAATGAAGAAGAAATTTTACCAAATAATATTTCAAATCATTCAATTTTACATTTCCCAAAATCAATTTTATCAATTGCTAGTAATAATGAAATTTTACAAATTTTAAATAAGAAACAAGATGAAGAAAAAGCTTGTAGATTATGTTTAAACAAGATCAATAACAACAATAATAATAATAATATGAATAATAACAATAATAATTCACCAACTAGTATTGGTAATATGAATGATTTTGATGGAATTATTAATAATTTTGGTGGTGATGGAATTAATATGAAATTAATTGATGCAGAATATCAATTTGATAGGAAAAAATTAATTTTTTATTATTCAACTAATAAAAGAATTGATTTTAGAGATTTAGTTAAAGAATTATTTAGAATTTATAAAACTAGAATTTGGATGTGTGCAGTTATTGGATTACCTTATCAATCAAATCAATCACAACAACCTCAAATTCAATCAAATCAACCTATTCAACAACAACAAGTTCAAGTTCACTCACGTTCCCAATCCCAATCACTGATTTCGCCACAAGTTAATTCATTTCAATCACCAAATTGGAATTGGAGAAATGAACCAAGAAACGCACCACCAAATAATTTAAATCTTAACTTAAATAACAATAACAATAATAATAACAATAATAATAACATTAATGGTAATGGAATTATTGACAATGATTATAATTACAATTTAAATATTAGATATGAAAGAGATAGAGGTAGTATTGGTAGTATTAATAGTTTAGGTAGTATAAGTATTGGATCCAATGGTAGTAATAATGTTGGTGGTTTAAATATTAATAATATTAATACTCAAACCAATGGTAATGGTAATGTAAATGGAAATGGAAATGGAAATTTTGAAGAAATTGATGATGAACTGTTTGTTTTAAAATCTTTAGTTGATCAAATTGATCATTAATGAATTTATGATTAGATTAGAATGTAAATTATATCCCGTTAAATATTTTCTAGAATCTAGGTTAGTCTACTATTCTGTGTACTTGTTACGTATTTTGATGATTTACAATAATTTACCTTTAATTAACCTTAATAACCCATGGTGACAGATTTCTACTGTATTTTCACCCGAACTAATTAAGAAAAGAATTCTCAAGTATATATAAAATTAAATAATTTACTATATATTTGATAAAAAAAAGGGCAAAAAGTGATAATTATACAATTTTTAACATTTGTTAAGTCCGGCAGATACAATTCCAATTTGCATAAATTACCAGATTAAAAATATCAAAATCACCTCTTTTAGATTCCCTTTAAAGTTCTCCTTTAGATTCCCTTTTAAGTTCCCTTTTAAGCTCCTTTTAGATTCCCTTTAGTTCCCTTAGTTCCTTTAGTTCCTTTGTTACTTATTTGGGTGCAAAAAACCGAGACCTAAGCGCAGAAAATTTTTTTGAATTATTAATACAGGTCGTGTGCTGGGTAATTAAGAGTCAGAGTTTTTTTTAAAAGTGAGAAAGAAAATTTTTCATTTAAAACGTTTTAGATCAAACAATAAAACGGTGTAAGTATTGAATACCATCGAATCCACAATTTTTTAAAATAAAATTGTACAAGTGAATTCAATAAGAGATCAATAAGAATTGAATATACAAATATATCAAATCAAAACAAAAAAAATAGATAGGATAGGATAAAAAAGATATAACAGATAAAAGATAGTTAAGATAGTATAAGATAGTTAAGATGAATTTTCAACCATCAGATTATTTAAATGGATTAAATTTAGATTTTGAAGAAAATTATTCAAATGATTTGGATGTTTTCTCTAAAAACGATTTTTTCAATTTAGATAATTTTAAAAATGATTATGATTTTTTAAATGTTAATGTTAAACAAGAAATTAAACAAGAAATTAATAATTTAAATAATAATAATAAAAACTTGAATTCAAGTGATAATAGTCCAATTAGTCCAATAACTCCAATTACTCCAGGTTACAATGTTGGTGTCAAAGAAGATGCCCAATCAAATGCAATGGAAGATAAAAAGAGAAGAAATACAGCAGCATCAGCAAGATTTAGAATTAAAAAAAAATTAAAAGAACAACAAATGGAATTAAAATCAAAAGAATTACAAGATAAAGTTTATAATTTAGAAAAAAAATTAATGACTTTAGAAATGGAGAATAAATGTTTAAAAAAATTAATAATAGAAAAAAATAATATTAAAAATGATGATTTATTAAAAAATATTAAAAAGAGATCAATGGAACTGGAACCTGAACCATTTTTTTCTTATACTAAATAATCCCTTCAATAATTCCATAGTAATTCCATTACACTATCCAACGATTCCCAAATTTCCATCACTAGATCTCGGGGTTAAAAGATCGTAGTGATGATTATGGACAATCTGATTAAATCAGATTACCTTTTTAGTGCTGAGCACTTTTTAATGACTGGTTAAAATCCAACTTTTAACGAAAAGTATAAGATCCAACTCTTTATACTTTATTTATGATAATGATTTCATTTCCAAAATTATTAGCTATTATTTCCAACAAATAATAAGTTATTTCCAACAAATAATTATAGAAAAGTACGTTTTGATTTTTGTCTTGATTTCTTCTTCTTTTCTCCTTATCTCTTTTATCTCTACTTCTGCCTTTTTTTACTTGCTATTGCTGTCCCTTTTTATTCACTTGGGATTCTTGATGCAGGGGATACAAATACGTCAAATTTGACTCTAAATTCAAGTCCGTGATTTTATCTTTTACGTAACGAAAGGAATCTTGTTACAAGAAGTCAGTTTCTCTTAAAGCCTTGAATAATCCAGAAGTCTTGAAGAATCTAGAACTCTTCTATGGTAGGAGGGTGACTCACTATCACTGTGATAAATGAATTCAAGTCTAATCGGAGTTTTAAATGATATCTCATGCATATTTTTATACTTATCTGATTATATTATTACATCAAAGTTAGTTCTCTCAATAACTATATCGCTCCTTTGAATAAAAAGTATATAAGAATCATGTTCAAGAGCATAAATAGAATAAATAGCTTAGGTAAACTTATTGATCCTTTGGATCCGATTTGAAAAAGAAAAACTTTGTCTATGATAGTATAATTCCTTAAGGCATTAGTCCACGATCTGCAATAATTTCCATCTGCAATAATTTCCAGATTAATAGCCCCCTATTCAATTCTCCTAAACTTAAAATATCATAAATAGACTATTACAGTGATAGCAAAATCAATCCATAAAACTCTTAATAGCTAAAGAACATCAGAATTTTTAAAATCTCTTAGAATTGACAGATTTGGAGATTTTTCTTTGTTTGTGGAGACAAAAACAAAGGTGGTGAGAAAACAATAAAAATTCATACAGAGAAAGAGAGAGAAAAAAATATTCACTCACTTAGTTTACTCACTCAATCTCGCATATTAACCGCCCTTAAGAGGAATAAAAGGGTCTTTTTATAGTTTTAAGGATTATATTTTATTACTATTATTAGTTCAAGTAATATAACTTATATACCAAGTTTACCAATTATATTTGTAGGTAAATGATAATTTGAAAGGTAGAGGATTTTAAGAATATAAAGAAGAAAGAAAGATAAAAAGAACTAAAGAACTAAAGAGGGAAAGAACAAAAATTATAGATTTAAGAGTCATAGAGAGTAAAGATGAATAAAGAAGAATTCTTCAATCAACCGATTTTTCAATTATCCCAAACTAATTTAAGAGATTTAGAAAGGTCGGTTTCACCAAGAGAAATTGTTCCTAATGATGAGAATTTAAGTGAAGATGATAATCACCATCAAAATCATGATAATAATATTGGTAATGGAAATGATATATTAGGTGATGATGATTTAGGTGTTAAACCAAGACCAATAAGTACCAACAAGCAATTTAATGATTTATTACAAGAACAAATTGATCTTTCATTAGCATCATCAAATAATCCAACAGCAGTTTTAGAATTAGATTTAGATGGTAATATTAAACATTTAAGTAAAAATTGGGAATTAATAGTTGGTACAAAAGTTAAAAAATTGGTTGGTAAACCGATTTCAAATTTTATAATTGGTGATGAAATTGATATTAAAGTTTTTAATAATGCAATTGAACAAATGATTAAAGATGATGATAGTTATAAAGTTAGATTTATAACAGCAACTAATGATAAATCAATAATAGAATATGATATTAATGAAACTCCAAATAATTCTCAAACTAATTTAAATGATGATATAATGAATTATGAAAATATTGATAATAAACTTGATAAACTTAATAAACTTAATAAACTAGATAATGAAAATGATGATAATGATGATAATGATGATAATAAAAATAATGATAATAATAATGATAACGGTAAACTACTAATGAAAAATCACGAAAGGATAAAGCATGAAGAAATGTCAAATAAATTATCAAAACTAACTAAAATTTCGAGTAATCAAGATTACATAGATATTGATGAAATAAGTAGTAGCGAAGATGAAAATGATGATTTAGTAAATGATGATAATAGTAATGATGATGATCAAATTGATAATAGTGATAATACAAGTTCAAAATTATCTAATAATGGAGATATAATAGAATTAGAAGCTCAAGGGATTTTAATTCATGATACAAAAAATTTACCAACTCATTCAATTTGGACGATTAAACCTTATATACCAATGGATCTTGATTTAACTATCCCACCTAGATTAATTGATTTATTAGGTTTTGGATCTCAATTATTTGAAAGTTATTTATGGGAATTAGGAGATTGTAAAATTGCTAATGAGAATTTAGTACCACAACCACAAACTATATTATGTAGAATTTGTGAACAACAAATTCAAAGTTGGTTTTTAGAGAAGCATACTGATTTATGTGTTGTTGAACATAGAGTTGGTGATGATTTACAATTATGTCATGATTTAATTAGTGATCAAAAGGATCAAATTTTAAAAATTTATGAAAGTTTATATCATCAACATTATAATAGTAATCAAGTTTCACCAAATTCTTCAACTAATTCATTAAATACTGTATCTGATAATAATAATAATAATAATAATAATAATAGTAATAGCAAGACTTGTGGTAGTGGTGGTGGTAATCAGGATGAAGGTAGTGGAACTGGTTCTGTATCTTCAAATTCAATAATAACAGATTATAAAGGTATACCATTACCAAATCCAAATTCTAATCCAAATTCTCAACATGGATCAAATCCAAATTCACATTCAGGATCAATACCTAATTCACCAAGTATTAACCCTGTTATAAATTATGATAATTCAAAACTGATTTTACCAATTAAAAGGTTCCCGTTTGGATTATTATCAAGATTAATTGATTTATGTGATGAGGCATTAACAATTAATCCAATTGAAGTTAATGAAGATGGAGAAATTAAATTTAGTCCAAATACTGAAAAATCAATTAATTCAATTCTTAATTTTAAACCATTTGAAACAACTGATAAAGCAATTAAATTAATTATTGAAGATACTCAAAAATTAATTAATGATAAAATTGATACATTATCAAGATTATTTTCAGTTTTAAAAATTAGTGAAAAAATTAAAAAGGAAGTTGATGAATTAGTTTTACAAAGTGTTAGGTTAACTGTGTCTAAGATTTATGAAAATTTAGGTGGATTGTCATTAAATTCACCCACTGAATATCAATTTCATTCACCAAATAATAGTTTAAATCATATAAGATCAAATGATTTACATAATCATCATTATGAAAATATTGATTCAAATAATTATTCAAATCCTTATAATTTAAATTTACAACCTCCTCCTACAATTTCATCAGTTACTCCAAAAGATATATTATTAAGAGGTAGATCATCATATACTGATGTAACAAGATCATCAAATTCAATTAGTTCAGTTTCTTCAAAATCTTCTAAAGATATAATTGATGGAATTAATGACTTGTCATTATCTAAAAAGGATTCTTATCATAACAGTCCAAAAAGAGGTATTTCTCCGATAAGTGGTGGTTATCAAGGTAATTTTTCATCATTTCAAAGAAATACTCCTTCTTCAAGTCCTTTAATTTCTCAATTTCATACTGGTCCAGTAGCTGGTACTTCCGGTCCTTTATCATCAAATTCATTTTCTCATCAACAACAACTACAACCATCATCACAATCATCACAATCACAAGGTCAAGGTCAAATAAATCAAAATCATCTTCATCTTCATCATGGTAGTATAATACCTTCTCATGTATTGAATCAAAATAATCTTAGTGGTAGTCTAGGTTCAGGTTCAGGTTCAGGAAGTTTTCCTATAACTGGAAGTTATAGTGCTGCAAGTAGTGGTAGTAGTCAACGTCGTGGTAGTATTGGATTTGAAGATAGAAATCATTTAAATTTAAATACTAAAGTTAAGCCTCCATTATCACCATTACTTGTTAGTCAAACTCCAACAGCAAAAGTTTCAACTGGATCAATTAAAGATTATGAAATTTTAAAAGCAATTAGTAAAGGTGCATTTGGAGCAGTTTATTTAGCTAAGCGTAAATTAACTGGAGATTATGTTGCAATTAAATGCTTAAAAAAATCTGATATGATTGCTAAAAATCAAGTTTTAAATGTAAAAAGTGAAAGAGCAGTTATGATGAAACAAACTGATTCACCATATGTTGCACAATTATATAATTCATTTCAAAGTAATAATTATCTTTATTTAGTAATGGAATATTTAAATGGTGGAGATTGTGCAACTTTAATTAAAATGTTAGGCACTTTAGAAAATGATTGGACTAAAAGATATATTGCTGAAGTTATTGTTGGCGTAAGTGATTTACATGATAGAGGTATTATTCATAGAGATTTAAAACCGGATAATTTATTAATTGATTCAAATGGTCATTTAAAATTAACTGATTTTGGTTTAAGTAGATTAGGGGTTGTTGGTAGACAAAATCGTCAACAGCGTAAAAGTAGTAGTTCTGAACATGCAATTGAATATTTTAGAAAAAGTTTACAACAACAGCAACAACAAAATCAAAATCAAAGTCAAAATCATCATCAAAGTTCAAATCTTAATCCACTGCCTCATACTTCTCAAAGTTCAGCTAGTGGTGCAGTATTAGATTCACCAATGATGGATCTTAATCATAAGAGAACTAATTCAGTTACACCATTTTCATTATCACCAACAGTTGAAAATACCAAATTATATGGATCTTCACCATCAAATCTTGAAAGAGCATTATCTTTAGGCAAATCAGGTTCATTATCACTTGGTGCATCAATTGCTGGATTTTCAAATCTAAACACTCCAACTTCTGGTGTTCCTCCTCCAACTAGTGGTAGTGGAGGTGGTGGATCAATAGTTAGTATTGATTCACCTAATTTAAAACCATTAATTCCAAGAACTTCATCAGAAACATCATTTGCAATTGTTGATGATGATTTTCCGAGTCCTTCAGCTAATGAAAATCTAACTTCATATATGCTTTATAATCCTGAAATTAGAGACAATGATAATAATAATAAAGAACCAAAAACTAATAATGATATTACATTTGTTGGTACACCTGATTATTTAGCTCCTGAAACAATTCAAGGAGTTGGACAAAGTGAAGCATCAGATTGGTGGTCATTAGGATGTATTATGTTTGAATTTTTATTTGGGTATCCACCATTTCATGCAGAAACTCCACAAGAAGTTTTCAATAATATTTTAACTGGAGAAATTGATTGGCCACCATTACCAAAGGATGACTTTGATATAATTTGTCCACCACTGGCAAAAGATTTAATAATTAAATTATTAACTGTTAATCCTGAAAATAGATTAGGTTTTGGAGGTTCACAGGAAATTAAAAATCATCAATATTTTAAAGGAATTAATTGGGATAATTTATTTAATGAAATTCCAACGTTTATACCAACTTTAGAGGATCCTGAATCAACTGATTATTTTGATCAAAGAGGTGCAGATATTTCACATTTCCCAAAAGATGATTCAAGTAGTGATGATGATAAAAATAGTAATCATGATACTGACAACGATAATGATAATGTTAATGATAATGATTCAAGACAAAATTCAATTCCAAATTATCATAATAGAAATTCTTCAGGTAATATTAATAGTAGTAATAGTAATAATGCTACAAGAGTTAATAGTCTTAAAAGTGATAAAAGAGTTAATAGTATTAATTCCCTTAATAGCGAATTAAGCATTGCAAGTTTTGAAGGTGGTGTTGGTGGTGTTAGTGGTGGTGGTCAAGGTAGTAATAAGGGAAGTAGAAGTGGTAGTAGACATGGTAGTGTTAGTGGTATGGGAGGAGTTGTACCAGTGTTAACTAATACTAGTAGTAATAGTAGAAGTGGTAGTGTAACTAATAAAAAGGAAAGAAGAGGTAGTAAATTATCTGACCCAAGTGAATTTGGATCATTTTATTTTAGGAATTTAAATATTTTAGAAAAAGCTAATAAAGATGTTATTAATAGATTAAAAAATGAACATTTAGAACATAGAAATAGTTTTTCGTCATCATCAACTGATTCAACACCAAGTAGACAAAGAGGATTTTCATTTGGTCAATCATCAACAAATAATTCAGGTTCAATTTCTCAAGCAGTTGGTCAACCTCCATTATTACAAAATTCAAGTTCTACGAGTTTACCAATGTCACAATCAAATTCATCAGGATCTGTACCAATGTCAAATTCTAATTCTAACGTTAATTCAATCACTGGAGGTACAATTGGTAGTAGTGGTGGCGGTAGTGGTAATGGAGGTAATTTAACACCAACTCATAATCATCTACAAATTGGAATGGGTATTTCAAATTTAAGTTCAAATAATTTATTACCACCTGGTACACCAACGAACCCAGGATTTAAAGATTCATCACCGTTTAAAAGACCGGTTTCACCAATAATTTTAGCTAATACTCGAGTACCATCACCAATGAGAGAATTTGGTAGTCCACATTTTAAACCTCATACTAATGATGAAGATTTACCAGAATTTGGTAAATTAACATCATCTGCATCATCATCTTCTACTACAGGTCACGGTTCAAATAACTCAAATTTGATTAATGATCAACTACAAATTATTCAACCAAGTGTTTCATCACCATATTTGAATTCGAATCTTAATCCAAATTTGAATTCTAATTTAATTAATCCAAACGCTAATCCAAATTTGACACCAAATTTAAATTTAAATTCAAATATTAATTTTAATTCTTCACCACATCATTCACCAATCGCTAATCATCCAACATTATCGTCACATTATCAATTGCCTCACATACCAATTAGACATAGATCAAGTGGATCATCATTAAAATTTAAAGATTCTGCAAGTTCATCAGATACTGAAGATAATTCTAAAGCATTAATGAGGGTTCAAAAAAGGAGAGAAAGCTCAAGAAGACAAATTGTTGATATGAATGAATTAGATATATTATATTGTGAACCAATCCCAATTGTAAGACATTTAAATTATAAATTATTTGAAAAAATGGGATGTGTTGTTGTTACTGTTAATGATGGAGATGATTTAATTAGAAGAGCGACAAGTCAAGTTAAATTTGATTTAATTTTTACAGCATTAAAATTACCAAAAATTGGTGGAATCGATGCAATTAAATTAATTAAACACACTCAAGGGATTAATTCAAATACTCCAATCATTGCAATTACATCATTTGCAAAAGATGCAATTCAATCAAATCAATTTGATGATGTTTTAGAGAAACCAATTGATTTTAATAGTTTAAAAGCATGTATTCAAAAATTTAAAATTTATAAAAATGATGAAGTTTTTGAAAGCGATAATGATAAATAATGTATAATGAATATTAATTTTAGTTCTTCCCTTAGTTCCTCTGCTTTTTCTCCTTTTTTTTTTTTTTATATTATTTTTTTATTTTATTTTTAGTGTAATTGCTTCTGTAAAATTTACAAAATGACAAAAATATAAAAAAAAAACGGAAAAACTCTAGAGTTCAAAATAAGATTACTGGCAGTGGTTCAATAACTAACAGAAGAAAGAGTTATATAATAATCGTACAATCATAATTAAACAGAATATTTATCATTTCTTTCATTTTCATACTTTTCAATTAATTCTTGTGATTCACTTTCACTTTTTAAATAATTTTCCTGATACCATTTTAATTGAGCAATACTTTCTAAAATATCCAGTTTTGCAGTATGATCTTTAACTTTTGGTGGTTGGAAACGCATTAATTTAGGATTATGTCTTTTACCAACTTCCATTATTGAACTAACATCAACTAATCTATAATGTAAATAATCTAAAACTTTTGGGAAATCTTTATACATGAAAAATTTATCCATATGAACTGAATTTCCAGATAATAATCCTTTGTTTGGATCAACGTATTTCTTTATATATAATAATAATTCTTCTTGAACCTTTAATAAAGTATTTTGAGGATTTGATAATATTTTATCAACTAATCCTGATTTTGTATGATGTTCTATACACCAATCATTCATTGTTGATAATACCGATTCATCATAATATATAGTTGATTCATAACCTACTTCATCAACTATATTCAATTTCCCATCGGTTATAATACAGCAAATTTCAATAATACGATCTTTATTAATATTTAGACCTGTCATTTCACAATCTATCCATACTAAAGGATTAGCAGGTTTAACAATCGATTTATTAGCTTTCACACTATTGATCAACTCTTTAACTAAACTCATATTTCTAATATCGAGTGATTTAAGGGATTTGATTCTCCTTTATCTTTAAAATTTACCCCTATCTACGTTTAAAAGGGTTTTGATAAAAAAAAATTGAAAAGATATGGAGATGCGATTTTTTTGTCAGTTTCGCGTTTAGTAAGATCTAACTTTAAGCTTAGTAAAAAGCAAAAAATATAAAAGAGAACAAGTTGGGGAGGAATGGATGTTTCCAAACTTTCAATAACCACGAGTTCAGGTGGCAAGAAAGTGATTAATTGTGAATATGAGATAATACGAAAGATTGGTGAAGGACAATTTGGGAAAGTAATGCTTTCTAAAAGAAAGAATGGTGAATTTGTGGCTATTAAGACCATTAATAGAATTGACAAGACAAAATTAATTACCAAGACATATTTAAATCATACTATTAAGATTAAAAGAGAGATTCAAATTATGAAAGAATGTAAACATCCAAATGTGGTTAAGTTATATCAAGTTATAGATGATTTAAAATATGATAAAATATTGCTAATATTAGAATATTGTTCACTAGGAGAAATTAATTGGAAAAATTATAATCATTATAATGAAAGGAATAAACCTCATGGAGAAGGATTAACAATAAATAAAATACTAAGGGATGTTGTAAATGGATTAGAATATTTGCATGAATATAAAGGAATTATTCATCGTGATTTAAAACCATCAAATTTATTAATTTCTAATGATAATCATATAAAAATTAGTGATTTTGGAGTTAGTTTAATTTTAGAAAATAATGCTAATGATAATAAAGAGTTAGGTAAAACAATGGGTACACCAGCATTTTATGCTCCAGAATTATGTCAATTTGTAAATAATAGATTAAGTATGATTAATTCAAATAACAATGGTAATGGTAATGATAATAATTCAAAAATTAAAATTGATAAAAGGATTGATATTTGGTCATTAGGTATTATTTTATATTGTCTTATTTTTAATGATTTACCATTTAATGGTAAAAATGAATTTAGTTTATTTAAAAATATTGTAAATAAAGAAGTTAAATTCCCAAGTAAATTAAAATTTAAAATTAATGAAATCGAACAAAAAGAATTTAGATTTTTACAAGATTTAATAATTAAATTATTAATTAAAGATCCAAATAAAAGAATAACATTACAAGAAATTAAAAATCATGATTTTACAAAATTTGATTTAAATAGTAAACAATTTTATGAATTTAAAAATTATAATAATAATTTAATTTATAATCAATTAGAATTTTCAAGTAAAATTAAAAAATTTTTCGGTGGTAAACCAGTTTCAAATGTTAATCCTGTTAAAGTAACCCCAGTTGATGATCCTTCAAAATTAATTGACTTAGAACCAGTTGATGATTTATTAGATAGTTATTTTGATGATTCATCTGATTATGACGAAGATGAGGAAGACCCTGAAACTATTGATAACATTTCTATTAATAATGGGTTTACACCAACACCACCTCCACATAAACACTTTAATAATAATCATTCGAATAGAGGTTCAAATAGTTCAAATGGAGGTGCAAGTAGTAGTAGTGGCGGTCATAGTAATGGTAATTATTCAAGACATGGTTCATTTTCTAAAATTGAAGAATTTGAAAAATCTTTTAGACCTCCACCATTAAATTTAACAGGATTACCAACATCACCATATTCAGTTAGTACATCAAGTCCAGTATCATTAAGTTCAAATGTCACTGTTACAATAGGACCGAATTCTAATTCAATGTATAGTCCAACAAGAAATTTTTTTGATAAGATAAAAAGTATGGATACTGAATATACTATAAGTTCATTAACTAAACCAACATCAGATAATACATTAGATTTAGAACCACCAAATATTTTCCGACCAAGACAAAATAGTATAGGATCTAATAGATTAATGAGAATTACTAGTTCAAGTAGTTCATTAAATTTAAATGCATATTTATCAGATTCAGTTAAAGGATCAGATTCAGAAAGGGAAGATGAGGGATCAGAAAATGGCAATGAATATAGGAATGAATATGCAGATAAGAATCATGATGATTATTTTAGAGACGATGAACTGGTCGATCTGGAGGCAGATTCAACGTTCATAATTGAACAACCACAATCACAGTCGCAATCACAAACACAAACACAATTACAATTTCAGCAACCAGTTACAAATTCAAAACAGTTTAAATTTCAGGATATGAGTAATTATTTGGATAGGATAGATTAAAACAAAAGCATTAACGAATAACGAAATATAGAAAATAAATAAATAATAATAAGAATAATAAAGAATAATAAAAATGTAAAAAAATACAGCTATTATCCTCTTATATAAATCAAATTGCGTTAATATTGTTTTATTTCATCGTGTAAGAGAGGATGGATTGATAATAATAGGTCAACTTAAACGAATAATTGAAATAAGTGAAAAAATTATAAACTAATAAACCGGACTTCAAGACAAAAACAAGAGCAACATGAAAAATGTAAAACACTTGTTTTTTTTGGAAAAAGCCCAATACAAAAGGTACATGAAGTATTGTTCTTCAAATTTAGACTCTATTGATCTGATCGATAACAATAAGTAAGCGGAATAGGACAATAAATATAATGAAATATTCACATTTAGACGAGAGAAAGAAAATATGACAAAAATAAAATATACAAAAAGATATATAAGGACAACAACATAAATTTGTAACCGAAAACAGTATAGTAATAAAACGCTTTTTGTTAATTTTATAGGGGGATTAGGAACAAAATAATAAAAAATTTAAAATTTCAGTTGATAAATTAGACGAGATCAGATTTTTTTAGTGAAAAAGAGGAAATCGAATCAAAATAATTGGAAACAATTCCTAAAAGGAAAACATAGAAGATGATTTGAGAAAATGAAGTGTCCTTTTCTGCTTTTTTCACTCATCAATAATTCGGCTAATTCTTAATAATAAAATTTAGAATTAGGACATCAGGTACATAATGAATCTTAGTAACCACAAGGTAAGGAAATGAGAAAGATTTATACAGATTTATACAGTTTAGTAGTTTATTTCTCTCGTCATATACCTACCGACCTCGATATTCTCAAGGTCGAAAGTGAAGCAGGTATAGGTAGACAGCCCTTATCAGGATTCAAGATCGGATGCCATTGCTCTTAAATGAGAGGTCTCAAAGTCTTAATTAAGTTGAAGTGTGAAAATGTGAAATAGTTAAGAAAAGATCATAAAGAAGAAATGAAAAGGAAAACAGCTGAAAATGGAGAAATGAAAAGTTGATAATATTGTAAATCAATAACAAAATGTGAAATTATAACTAGACCCTAAATAATTTGAAATTCAGCGTAAATTTTAATGATAGTGAAATTTAGTCGATGAGGTTACCTAATTAAGTTGAGATTGTTTTTTCGCGTCTCTAAATAAAAGCCAAACCAAAATAAAAATGCCTTAAGCATTGGAAACATCAGTACCGTAAGGGAAAGCAAGGAAAATATTGTCTAAAGAACAACAGAAAATGACAGCAGACAGAATACAGAAGAGGAAAGGACAAATAGAAAATAGAAAATTTTTTTATTTTAAACTTTAAGCATCTATCAGTGATTAAACTTTGCAGGAAAATAACAAAAATAAACTAAATAATATCATCGGTTTATCCATTTTGAAATTTTGATTTAGGATTTTACAATGTATTTACCGGTAGAGAAACAACAGGAAACAAGAAACAAGAAACACAAAAAAGAAGAGAGACACAGAGTACAAAAAATAAGAGACAAAATTGATAAAAATCCTGTATGCGGCTGAGAAGAGGTCAGAGCTGCATAGAACTTGGGTAGAATGTTGAGGCCGCTCGTTTTCGAGTTGCCTGATTTGGACAAACGTAAATAAACAGAAGACAAAATTTGAAAATTGCTTTGACAATTTTATTGGATAATCAGCAAAACAACAACAAGAAAAGGTAAAGTTTTTTTCTTTTTTTTCCTATTATTATTCCATCTTTTGTAGCTAACCTTTTGAATTTCGACTCTTGATTTTCAATAAAAACCTCTAAGGTTTTTTCAGGTATTCTCTTGGTTTTTTTTTTTTAAAGTTCGATTTTATTTATAGAAGGTAAGAAAGAATATAACATCACCCAATATAAAGTTTAAAGGTTACATGAAATTCAAAGGTTGTAATTAGCATTAGTATTATTAATTTCATATTTTAGTATCTCTTTCAATTTAGAACAGCACAGCAATATTTACATTTGCAAATTTACATTTTATTAAATTACAATTAACAATCAATTACAATCAAGCATTAATAAAATAATCAAATGATATAATACCTCACTCCACATTAACAATAATGAAAATAATATCAAACATGACCCACACAATAGTTTGTTAAAAAGGGAAATAGAAACGGGAAGGGAAAAAAATATTATTTATTTGGTGAAATTGTCTCACTGCTACACAATTAAACTATTGTTTTTCTGACCCTAAATAACTTTAAAGTGAAACAGCAAAGGTTTATTACGACTTTTTAACCCAAGGTTATCATCCCAGTGGATGTAAGCAAGATAGTAAATAGTGAAGGGAGTGAAAATAGAGAAAGGACAGAAAAGACAGAAAGGACAAAAAGGCCAAAATCCCTTTTTTACAAGCCTTGAGTTGTAATCTAAAGGAGTTAATGTGTAAAGTGATCTTATACAATCTAATGTCTCTAAATTTTAACACCTTCGTAATTTAAAGAAATCCCAGTTTAAAAAGGGATTTGGTAAAATCCCGATTTCAGGATTAATTTTCAATTTATTTTTCACTATTTTTCTAAAAATTGGGATTCCATAACCCTAAATTGTATTCAGGAACAATTGTAATGAATTTTTGAAATTATTGTTTGTTAGAGGTTTTTTTTTAACAGAGCGTGAGAATTTTTTATTTTTCTTTGTGGTATATTTTTGAATCAGTTCCCAGTTTTCAAATATATTTTTACTTTTAATCCCTTTTGATCAAAACTTTTAAAGTCATCGTTGGGGGAGAATCAAGCTTTCAACTAAGTTTTTAAATCCTTTTGTTGTTGTTTTAACTGTTTGCTTTTGGAAAACGGGAAAAAAAAGTTAATATTCTTTTGATTTACTTCTTAAAGAGATCCCTCCCCGTCAGTAATAGAGAAACCCTAAACAAACAAAAAAACCCAGTAAAAGGTATCATTCTTATTACTTCCCATTCGTTAAATAACATTCCCAACTGTTCATAGATTCTAGGTGATCATACCTTTATACACATTCATTTTAATTTTATAAAAATAAAGAAATTCTTAGGGCATTACCGTACATAATTACCGTTTTACTTAAATCTGAAAATTAAAAAGGCATTTAATATAATAATTTCATAATTAATAACTAATAAGTAATACAGTTGTCATTTTGTTCATTTAATTTTCATTTAAACTCATTTTTTATTCATTCACTTATATTCATTTGTATTTTTAATCCCCACTATTTTTATTTTTAATTTCATTTCATTTTTAATTCACATTCATTTTCACTTAAATTCATTTATATTCATTTCTTGAAGTACTTTGCATTATGTTAGACAAAAAATTATTATCTCCAATTAAAGATAATAAAAGGGATAGACCTTTAAGTAGTTATTTTGAAAGTCCAAGTACAAAATTAGATGGTTATTTACAACTTCAACAAAACAAATTTGATTTAAATGAAAGAAATTTTAATATTCATAATGATTTTGATGAACAAGAAGATAATAATATTGATATTGATTTTGAAATTGATTCTCCAATTAGTAAAAGAAAATCATTTAGAGATTTTTCAATTTTAAAAAACAATAATAATAAACCATTCAAAAATTTAACAAACATTGTAAAATTTAGTAAAAAAATTGGTAAATCAACAAGAAATTTAATTACTAGATCAAATGATAAAGAAAACACTAATAACACAAATACTAATGATTCCAAATTTAATGATAAACAACAAGAAAATGATGGTGATGATACCCTTTCGACAATTGTTGATACTGATGATGATAATGACCATGATGATTTTGATACTGAACATAAGTATGATGATACTAATAATACTACTCACGATAGAGACATTTTAGATCATATGTATAAAGATGATGTTTATAATGAAGGAGATGTTGAAGATGAAGCAGACGAAGAAGATGAAGAAAATATAGATGAAGAAAATATTGATGACGTAGATGAAGATGAAGAAGAAGAAAGAGAAAGAAAAGATGAAATTTCATCACCTAAGGATTTTGGAGGGTCAAAGACTCCTTTGAAACTTAGAAGATTTCATTCAATGTATCATACTAATAAAGAAAAAGATTTTATTTTACAAGATAATTCAATTTTACATAAATCAAATATTAAACAATTTAAAATTGAAAATGATTTAATTTCAAGAATCGATGAAGATTCATTAAATAAATTAATTAATAATGAATTTGAACATGACTTTAAAGAAATTATTATAATTGATTGTAGATTTGATTATGAATATAATGGAGGACATATTAAAAATGCAATTAATATTTCAAATAAACAGGATTTAGAAGATAAATTTATTAATAATAATAATTCAAATTTAAATAGCAAAAAATTATTAATTTTCCATTGTGAATTTAGTTTATTTAGAGGCCCAACAATGGCACAACATTTAAGAAAATGTGATAGAATTTTAAATTTAAATAATTATCCAAATTTAAATTATCCTGATATTTTAATTTTACAAGGTGGTTATAAAAAATTTTTTGAAAAATATAAAATTGAATGTTTCCCACAAAACTATATTGAAATGAATAAAAAATCACCAGAATTAGAAAAAGTTAAAAATTTAGCAAAATTAAATAATTATAATCATTTAAGATCAAATAGTTATACAACTATTACTTCCCATTCAGAAAATTTAAAAATTTTAAAAAGACAAAGATCAATTACTCAATCTTTAACTAGAGCTTCAACTTTTTGTTATTCTGATAATAATAATACTAATATTAATAATCCATTTAATTATCTTTCATCACCAACGAGTCAATCAAATAATAATAATACCCATAATAATAATTCAAATAATAATATCGGTAATATCAATACTAGTAATTCTAACAGTGCCATTAGTAAATCATTATCAAATCTTGTTATGGAAGAATTCCAACCACCAATTTTAAACTTTGGCTTAAATAGATCCTCAAATTCAATTAATTCATTAAATAGTTCATTAAGTGAATTATCAACATTTTCATCAAATGAATCAAGTGATTCAGTTTCAATTTCCAATAGTCCAATTATGGAAATGAATGAATTTTTCAGTTCAAATACAATGAATAGTTTAAATTCAGTTTCAACATTAAACTTTACAATCAAATCTAATTCACAACCTAGTTCTCAAGTATCACAAAGTAGTTCACAAACTACACAAACTACACAAACTACACAAACTACACAAACAAATTCAATTTCAAATTCACATTCTAGATCAAATTCAAATACTAGTTTAAAGAAAAAGAAGAAAGATTTTAAATTCCCAAATAATTCACCTAGAAATAAATTAAAACCAATTAATACTACTTCAGAGCATCACTCCAGATCAAATTCAAAAAATCAAATTCATATTTCAAATAATAATAATAATAATCAACATTCAAGAAATGAATCAATTAGCCATTGTCATAATCAATCATTAAGTTTTATTCATTCATCACCAGTAATTAGTTCACCATTATCAAATTTAACACCAATTCCAACGCCAATTTCTACAATGACATCAATTTCAACAAGTTCAATGATTGATGAAATTAATGATACCCCAGTTGAATTTTTACCCTATGAAAAGAAATTTTGAAAAGAAATTTTGAAAAGAAATTTTGAAAAGAACGTTGAAAAGAACGTTGAAAAGAAACATTGAAAAAAAAAAAAGAAAACTGAAAAACGATAAAACTACTGGTTAGTTAATAGACTTTTTTAATTTTTACACATATTTTAAGATCTTCTCTAAATTAGCGAATTAAAGAGATATTTTTCACAAATATTAATTTTGATTATAGATTCTTTTTTTCAACTACTCTAGTGTTAATAATCAAAAGAGGTCTGATATAGTATATTAAATTTGGTTATAATTACTTTTTTATTCCCCGATAGTTTAAAAGGTCACGAAAATGTTGATAAGAAAGGTTACTAAAAAACACAATATCGTCATCTGATAAGGCTGACATTTAAGTTTTAAAACAATAACTATAATTTTTAAAATCACTGATTATTTTTAAAATCAACAATTGTTATAATGTAAAGTATACACCCAATAAAAGCTTACGATATTACGATATTATTACTTTACCAAAAGAGGATGTTTTTTGTTATTTTATTTTCTTAATTTCTTTTGTTTCCTTTATTTTTCTACCTTGTTTTATCTTTAATTTTTAGTCGGGTGTAAACAGGTTAATTTGACTTGACAACCCTTACGTATTTGTAATTAAAAAGTATAATTGAAGAATGTAATGATATGATAAAATAATTAGAATTGTAGTATATAATATTTATTGTTTACAAATTATCTAATACAGAAAATTAACTTCACCTCACTTTTTTTGCAGAGTGGTGTTTTGGGATTTTTTGGATCTTTTTGGACTAAAAAATAAAGGGAAAACCCTAAAAGAATAAAATTAAAAAATAAGGGTTTGGATGTGATGATAATATATGTGGTAATAGTTATTAAGGCATTTATCAGGGCAATTTAAAGAGTATTTTTTAGATTCTTTAAATTATTATTTTGCAATGTTTACGAATTTAAGAAGTTATGCATTCCTCGTCTAATTATTAAAAAGATATATCGCGAAAAGCAACTCTTAGCATAAGAAAGATAAAAGATAAAGAGAAGATAAAGAAATAGATAGAGAAATAGATAGAGAAATAGATAGAGAAATAGATAGAGAAATAGATAGAAGATAAAGATAAGGATAAAAGAGAAAGAGAAAGATCAAAACGAACATGTAATCATAACTTAAACACTAGATTTTAGCTTTATCAGAAATTAATTTAATAGCAGCATTATTAATTGCAATAGTACCTCTTTCAACAACATGAGTTTGGAAAATAACAACATCACCTTGTTTCCAAGCTAAAACTTTTAAAGTTTCACCAGGGAAAACGATACCAGTAAATCTAGCTTTAATTTCATTAAATGCACCAAATTTATCTAATAAAACTTTAGCACTTAAACCATAAGTACACATACCATGTAAAATTGGTTTATCAAATTTAGCACCAGCTGCAAAAGCAGGATCAATATGTAAAGGATTTCTATCACCGGTTAATCTATATAAAGCAGCTTGATCTTCTGAAATTTTAATTTCAGTTGTAAAATCTGGTGCAGATTTTGGTGCAGCAAATGGTGAAGTTGCAAAAGTTTTACGTTCACCATAAGATTTAGTTTCACCTTCACAATTTCTAATAAAGAAAGTAGCTTCATTAGTGAAGACTGGTTCACCAGTTTCAGCATCAACAGTTTTGGAACCATGAACAACAATGGTATTAGTACCCTTTTGAGTAACTGCTAATGGAGTGAAAGTAGTTTTAACTTTTGCTTCAGTTGGAATTGGGAATTGATCAAGTTTAATATAATGTTCACCATGTAATAAAAGCATTGGATTGAAATTTTTCAATAATTTTGAGAATGATAATTGTGAAGCAGTTGAATTAAAAGTAGCTAAATGACCAAAAGTTGGAACAACTTGGAAATCACTATCATTTTCATAAACATATTGTAATTCTTTTGAAGTAGCACCAATAGCAATGTTATACAAGATACATTCTCTATCACTATAGTGCCATACTGGATCTTCTTCATCTTCATCATCATCTTCATCATCATCAGCTTCTTCTTCATCATCACCTTCAACTTGTGATAAGATTTCCATTGAAGATTCAGTGGTAGATTTAGGATTAGTTGATTCAGTAAAATCAATAATTTTTTCATAATTATCTCTAATAAATTCTGGAGTAACAACTTTATCTTTACAAACAACACCTTTTGATCTTTCCCATCTAGTGTTACCAAACCAACCACCACCACCTTCGAATAATTCACCAGTAACAGGAACTTCTTCAGATGATAAATAAACTAATAATGGAGCAACTAATTCTGGTGGATATAAGTTTCTATCAGATTCACTAAAGACAGTTAAAGTCATAGCAGTTTCAGCATGAGGAGCAACAACATTAACTTTAATATTATTTTTAGCACCTTCAATTGCAATAGTTCTTGAGAAACCAATAATAGCACATTTAGCAGTAGCATAATTTGCTTGACCAAAATTACCATAAATACCTGAAGTTGAAGAAATATTAACAACTCTACCAAATTTCTTTTCTAAGAAATATGGCCAAGCTAATCTAGTTAAATTAAAAGTACCATTTAAATGAACTTTTTGAACTTGATCCCATTCTTTATCAGACATTTTAGCAAATGATTTATCTCTTAAAATACCTGCATTATTAATTAAAACATCAATGGTACCATATTTACCAATAACGTTATCAATAATTTCTTGAGATTGAGTAGCAACATCATGTTTATCACCATGAGCTTCACCACCAGCGGTTTTAATTTCTTCAACAACTTTTGAAGGATCAGCAAAATCATTAACAACAACCTTTGCTCCATATTTTGCAAAAAATAAAGCATAATCTCTACCTAAACCAGCACCAGCACCAGTAATTAAAACAACTTTATCTTTTAATGAAATTGGTGAAAGACCAGATACATCAATATCAGGTAATGCTTTAGCAGCTTCATTTAAGGATAAATAATCATTTAATAATTGAGGTGATTGATTTTTTAAAAGTTCAGGTTTATCAGAATCATCAAAATTTAAAATTTCTTCAAATTTACTACCAACTAATTCTGGGGTAAAAGTTTTATTTGGTTTAAATAAAACACCACCAGATCTTTGCCATCTAATTTGTGAATAGAAACCAGCAGCTAATTCAAAAATTTGACCATTTGCTTCAGAATCATCATGAGATAAAAATAAAACTAATGGAGCAATTTTTTCAGGACCTAATTGTTCTAAAACTGATTCAGGTAAAATATTTTCAGTCATTCTTGATCTTGCTAAAGGTGCAATAACATTAGCATGAATATTATATTTATCACCTTCTTTACCTAAAGTTTCAGCAAAACCAATTAAACCAGATTTAGCAGCAGAATAATTTGCTTGACCAAAATTACCATATAAACCAGCTGGAGAAGCAGTATTAATAATTCTACCAAAATTTTGTTTTTTAAAATAAGGCCATGCAGCTCTAGTTGCTCTAAAAGCACCATTAACATGAACATCAAGAACTAATTGAAAATCTTTTTCTTGCATTTTTTTAAATTGAGCATCTCTTAATATACCAGCGTTATTAATTAAAACATGAACAGTACCAAAATTTTTAATAGCAGTTTCAATAATTTTTTCACCTTCTAAAACATTATTATAATCAGCAACGGCAATACCACCAGCTGATTTAATTTCATCAACAACTACATCAGCAGCTTTTGAACCACCACCTTGACCAGATAATGAACCACCTAAATCATTAACAACAACTTTAGCACCTCTTTTAGCAAATTCTAAACAATAATGTTTACCTAAACCACCACCAGCACCAGTTACAACAACAACTTTATCTTTAAATGATAATTGAGACATAATATAATTCCAATTTCCAGTAAAAATTTATATATATTTTCAGATGTTGAGATTTTTCAGTATTTATATAAAAAAATTAAAATTCTTTGACTTGCGGGGGGTGTGAAAATTCACAGGGTAAATGACTGTGAGAAAATGGTAGTTTAAATTAAAATAGGATTTAACTGGCAAATCTAACCAATTTTAGAATAATATTTTTTTATAGTAAATGGGATAAATGGGAAATAATAATAGATTATATAATTATATAATTGAGTTAATTGTGGGTATTCGGGATAAGTTAAAGTATTAAAGATTATATTAAAGATCTATAGTATTGAAGATGATTTTTAGTTAGATAAGTGCGACAGATCCATTATCCATCTCTATCTCTCTATCTGTCTCCATAATCTGGGTTTTCTTTTATCGATTAAGAGAGAATTTAGGGTATTCAAATAACTTTATAAGTGTATTGTTAGTTAATCCATATACTATAGTACTATGTGATACTATACCAAAATTATATTTAAACTATACTCTACCATAATTTAAATTGTTTAAATTGTGATTTTACCGTGGTAATTCAATATCATTTGATTCACCGAGGGAACAAGTTTTTCCTGGAAGTAGTGTCCAGAGTCAATTTGTGAGAATCTCACACCGTTGCAAAATCTACCACTGCGGGAGTAAATGAGAGAGTAATGAGAGAGCGTAATGAGAGAGACAGCCTACAGATCGGTAATTAAAAATGATCACATGACTTTCGAATATAGTTATAGGAATCAATCAGTTTTAAATGTTAATAACTAACTATAGTATATATTCTAATTATCCCTTATTGTGTGTCATTGTTGAGAATTAACCGTTAAAGAGTTGCCTGAAAAAGAGTTGCCTAAAAAAGAGCTGCCTAAAAAAGAGTTGCTTAAAAAAGGTGGGATTAGATTATTTGTAGTTGTATTTCAAGAATAAAGAGAGTAAGGAATAAACAATAAACAGTATAATCATACTAAAATATAAGATTAGTTAATAAAAATCTATAAACCTAACCATAATTTTTGTTTTTTAATTTCAAATGGTTGAATTAATTCAATATCATCACTTGATTTACCAATTTGAACTTCATAATGACCAACTTCTAAATGCCATTTACCATAATATTCATCAAAGAATGAAGTTGAATCTTTTAATGATAATGATAATTTAACATTTTTAGATGAACCAGATTTAATTGAAATTTTTTCAAAACCTTTTAATTCTTTAATTGGTTTAATAGTTTTTGAATCTAAATGTCTAATATATAATTGAACAGTTTCTTCACCATCGACTTTACCAATATTTTTAACATCTAAAGTTGCTTCTAATTTATCAGTTGATTCATCAACTGAAATTTTTAAATTCAGATATTCATAATCAGTATAAGATAAACCATAACCGAATGGGAATGCAACAGTTTTTTGTAATTTTTCATAATATCTATAACCAACAAAAATATCTTCACCATATAAAACTCTACCTCTTTCGGTTTTGAAATTCAAATAAGCTGGATTATCAACATTTTTAAATGGGAAACTTAATGATAATTTACCACTTGGATTATATTCACCAAATAATACATCGGCGATAGCATTACCACCTTCATTACCACCATACCAAGCTTGAACCAAACATTTACATTCTTTTAACCATGGGAATTCAACTGGTGTACCAGATTGATTAACAACAACAGTATTTGGATTAGCATTTAAAACTGCTGAAACTAAATCATTAGTTTTTAATGGTAATTCCATATTTTTTCTATCATAACCTTCACTTTCCCATTCTTGATTTAAACCAATTGATAAAACAACTTTATCAACTGATTTAGCTAAAGTAACAGCTTTGGCAATTTCTTCATCAGCATCAATAACTTTAGCACAACCAAAGAATAAACCACCACCACCACCAAAATCAACCATTTCATTTGATTTAGCAGTGAAAGTTGGTGCACTACCAAATTCAATTCTAACTTTATGAGTTTGACCTTTCTTTAATGTAGTAACACCAGTTTTTTCAGTTGAACCAGAATTGAAAAATGCTTCACCCTTTTCTTGAACGGTTTTATTATCAACTACTAATTTACCATCAACATATAACAAAGCAGTACCAAAAACAGTTAAACCAAATTCATAATCACCATCTTCTTCAGGAATAAGATCACCTTCAATATCAACATAATATAAATCAGTATCAATTTTATCACTTTTATAATCAGCTAAAAAGATAAAAAATTGATCAATATTATATTCATCAAATTCTTCTCTATCACCTTTGGATTCAGCAGGTTTTTTAAAAAATCTCATATTATAACCAGTAGTTTTAGTTTTTGGATTAATTAATTGAGTTGCTAAAGTTGGTAAAGTCTTATGAGCATAAGCACCAACTGCATAAGCTGGTTCCTTTGATAATTTTGATGAAACACCTTGAAATGGTGAAGTAGTATAATATGGTCTTAAAGCAGCAGATCCACCACCACAATAAGCCGCATATTTTGCATTTGGTCCAATAACAGCAATTTTGTCATCTTTTTTCAATGGTAAAATATTTTCATCATTTTTCAATAAAACAATTGATTCTTTTGCAATATCTCTTAAAATTTTTGAAGTTTCTGGAGTATTGTTTTTAGTATCTTCTGGAGCATTTTCTTTAACACCTGATTTACTACAAAATTTAACTAAATTTAAAACATTTTTAACTCTTTCATCTAAATCTTGAATATTAATTTCTCTTGAATCAACCATATGTTTAACAGCAGCAAGAGTTCTATGAATAGTTGGACCAGGCATTTCAATATCTAAACCATTTTCAATACCATCTTTAGTAGTATATAAACCATACCAATCACTCATGATTAAACCATCCCATTTCCATTCATCATGTAAAATATCTTTTAAAATCTTCTTATTACCACTAACATGAGTACCATTAACTTTATTATAAGCAGTCATAAAACAAGCAGGATCAGAATATTTAACTGCTAATCTAAAAGGTTCTAAATAAATTTCTCTTAAAGCTCTATCAGTAACAATTGAATCACTTGCTAATCTTTCATCTTCTAAATCATTACAAACAAAGTGTTTAATTGTTGCCGCGATATCTTCATCTTGAATACCTTTAATAATTGAAACTGATGCATGACCAGCTAAATAAGGATCTTCACTAAAACTTTCAAAACCTCTACCACCTAATGGTCCTCTTTGCATATTAGTAGTTGGACCTAAAATAATATGAGCACCTTTATGTTTTGCTTCAACCCCCATTAATTTACCTGCTTCTTGTAATAAGTCTTTATTAAAAGTTGAAGCTAAACCAGTACCACAAGGGAAACAAGCAGCTGGAACACCATTAAAAAATTTAGTACCTCTAGTACCATTTGGACCATCACTCATTCTTAAAGATGGGATGTTTAATCTTTCAACTGGATAAGTATGCCAGAAATCAATTCCAGCAATTAAACCAATTTTTTCATTAACAGTTAATTGTTCTAAAACTGAATCGACGTCAATATCACTCATGATTATTTTTCAATTTATCTTTTTTTTCTAACCTTTCTAGTGACAAATCAAATCAATTGACTTTATATATTTTTTTTTGTGGAGGAGGGAAGAATCAACCTATTTATATTTCAGGGAAAATTGAAATTTGCAAAAGACCAGACACCAAATTATCTGAAAAACTTTAATGATTATCGGAATTTCTCCATGAAAAAGGACTAGTTTCCATATTTGGCCTCACAGTCTAGAAATCTCACACACGCACACACCAAAAAAAAAAAAAATTAGGTAAGAAAGTTTGTTTAACTCCTTTTTTAAAACCCCCCTAACCCTCAGTTGCTTAACTATTCTTAAACGGGCAGAGATATAGATATCTAGAGATTTTGACAAATAAAACCGTAACAAAGAAAATTTATTGATCTTTAAATTCCATATTGTTTTTAGATTTTTGTTATTTCTTGCAATTAAGGTGGGGTCCCGTTTTCTTTGGATAACAAATCTATTTGTTTGTTTCAATTACTTATACTTATACGTATGCATATGCATACAGCGTTTCCAGGATGAATACCTCACCTCTATAAAATGAATGTGGTCATCCTTCAATTTTCATTATAGCTTGAATCACTTGTTCAATAGCGCTACAACTCTAGTACCAATTTCGCTGTAAGAAAGAAAAAATATTGCCTAGTTGTTAGTAGTTCGGACACCCGCTAGCATGAATATCATACCCAATGAGTTTCAATTTGACTGCTACAAGAATAGTAATAACGTAGAGAGATGACGTTTTTGCCCCTTAATAGGTAGTTTTGCCTAAATAAATACTGTAATTGACAATACTCTTAGTGCGCTATTCAATGTAGTCACCTGCGAAATCTTTCTGCTGATGCCACACGATATTGTACCAGTTGGACCTACCAAATTCAAACCTGTCAATATATGAAATTTATTCAGTAGATACTCCGATATGGAAAGGTTTAAGCATGCGACATTTATTTACTAGAGCTAAGCTATTAATCCAGGAAACACCGTAAGCAATTCTTTGGTAGGCGAGAGATCAAGATTACAAAGATTGCAGCCGCAGAAATATATAATGCCAATTGATTCAGATATATATATATAAAAGACATATTCAAATATTCAATTTGGATGGAGAGGATATCTGAATATAGTGGGTAACCAATGACCAGATTCCCGTGTATAGGCTTAGGCTTATAAAATGTATTCATTCTCATTTACTAATAATGTATTATTACTTAATTAAAATCGGAAAAATGACATATTTATCCCTAGCTTGACCAAAAAAAAGCGTAAGAAATTTTAGGTGTAAGAAAAAATAGCGAGTTATGGGGAATGGGAAAGCACTCCGCTTGGCTTTTTTTTTAATAGTTGGGGGATGATATAGTTTAAAAGTTTTGCATGTCAATTAAAAATAAATTAGAGTATGGTTAAGGTGTTATATACCATTTTAAGGTTTATCATAATTAATCTCGGAAGGGGGCAGTGAAAAAAAGAGAGATCGTACCGATTTAAAATATAAGAGCGTTCCCAAAATTTTCATTTTACCCCATGTTTCGGAATTGTTACTGCGTTTTATTTTTTTGCCCAAAACAAACGAGACAGAGAGAGATTGACTATGGCAAAAGCACCCCATTTTTTTCTTGACGAAAGTTAATTTATAAGGCTAAACGATTTCAATATGTATATTTAACTATTCAAAAACCTTTTCCTTATTTCATCGGAGTCGTGTTTATTCCGTTTAATTCTATTTTTTGTATCTTCGGCTCTTCTACGTGTTGTTTCTTCCCGTTCTTTTAAATATTTTGAATATTTATCTTGTTGAATTTCATGCATCTTTTTAGCATCATCACTAATTACCCCCATTTTAAATTCTGGTTGAGGTAAAATTGGTCTTCTAACTAATCTTTCATTAACTTCAGGTAATGTTAATACTAATGATTGCTGTTTTTGATACCAATAGACTGTAGTTGCCCAATCATCACTTAAATGATTTGCATGTCCATGTTCCATAGTAACTTTAATACGTTTTTTAAATCTAATTGGATCCATTAAATGCCATTTATAACTAACTTGTAATCCTGGTACGTCATCTTCATGAATTATACTACCATTAAATGGGAATTGGACTTTCTGCATCATCCATCCATGTGATAAATAATCTTCACCTCCTGTTCCATGAATACTTGGAGGCCATTCAGGATCATCATCAATCCAAATCATATCATCACCTTCTCCCCACCATGTACCTTGAAAATGATTAATTGAATGATTCATACCAATATAATGGCCAGCACCTTCAGTTTCTAATAATAAATAATTCTCTTTACCTGTAAGATTCGTAATATTACATTCATCAGTATTAACTTCAATAGTTGGCCCCCAGCCTTGAGTTAATTGTCTTCTCCAATTAGCATGGAAATAAAGAATATCAGGATTTGGTTCACGATATAATTCATAATCAATATAAAAATATTGAACATATTCGTAATCACTTTGATTATCAATTACAATTTTAGCATTTTTATTAAATGGCATTGATAAATAACAATTAGCAGCACAATCACCTCCATATTTTAATGTTTGACTTGGTTTAACTGATACTGTGAATGGTAAACTATTAACATTACTTGTCATCCCATTACCAATACAGAAAAAATCACCTAAGGGACATAATACACTTGGTTTATCACAATCATCCCAATACATTTTAATAACTACTTTACGATAAAAATCTTCATCTCGTTTCTCCCAATTAGGTCCTAATACAATTGAACATGTTTGAACAAACCATAAATGAGTGATGGACCCAGGACCGTCAATATTAGCTATAGTTACTTCTTCATGAGGTAAAATCATGAATGCATCTTCATTTTTACCACTATGATCCCATGATGAGATTCTACTACTACGACGATCTTGTAAAGTCGTTAAATTTTGTAAAATATTTTGACTCATTGGAGGTCTAGAATCGTCTGTATTATTCTCTTTCCTTCCAATCTAAAGGGTAACCTGTTAATTATATATCATCCCACGTCATATAACCCGCCCCCACTATTCAGATTGTCCTTGTTAATATTTGCGATAACGAGAAATAACCGTGAAATAGAGCGTCCGCCGCATCATTTTAGAAAATTACCTAAGCCAAAGATCTGGTTCCTGGAAACAAGTCCCTATACCAGAACAAAACCAGATAATGAGAAATAATTGCCATTGAGCTCAAAAAATCATCTTAATCAGAACAGAATTGGTAAGGATATGCCAAAATATTTGAAATATCTTTTCTACATCCCCTTCCTATTGTAGATGTATCACCCAACCCCATAAGTTTACCCATTGGCCAACTCTTCTTCTCCACCCAATCATCTTACAATTGGGAAAAAAAGATTATGGAATCACACATAATCATATATCAATGCGGATTGTCCTACGACTAAATAAATACTTAAGTTTCCGCCTTCATAACTTGTTTGGTATATATTATGAATTGTGGGGTATAGATTCTATTGTCAATTAAAGTTAACCCTCTGTGATACCTCTTGTTAAACGTATTTGAATATTTACTACTAAAGGGGAGTATATTAGGAATTTTGTAATAGTATAAATACTGGAGAGGACAGCCTTACAAGGCTAGATAATTAATAATGAGCGGCAGTACAAAACCTGAAACTGAACATAAGGAAAATTCTGAAAAGAATCAAGTAATAATCGATGATAATGAAGTAGATTTAGATCATGATGAAGGCGGTAAAGATGACAAAGAAAATACTGACTTGAACCATGCAAACGAAGTGATCAACCTTAAGGTTGCAAATGAAATGACCGATAAGGAACACTCTTTAGTCTTATGGCAAGCTTTAAGGGAATATAGAGGTGCTGTAATTTGGAGTATTATTGTTTCATTTACAATTGTCATGGATGGTTATAATATTACACTATTAGGTAGTTTGTTTGGCTTCCCAAGTTTTAAAAAACAATTTGGAGAGTTGAAATCTGACGGTAGTTACGATTTGACAGCTTCTTGGCAAACGGCTTTATCCATGATGAATAGTGTTGGTAATATATTTGGAATTATGATAGGAAGTTATTTGGTTGATAGAGTTGGTCATAAAAGATTAATGCAAGTTAGTTTTTTGCTTATTGTTGGTTTCACATTTATTTTAGTTTTCGCTAATACTAAAGTAGTATTGTTAATTGGCCAACTTTTTATAGGTTTCCCCAATGGAATTTTTGGTGTTATGGGTCCAATGTACGCTTCAGAAGTTTGTCCAGTGGCGTTAAGAGGATACCTTACTACATATACTAATATTGCATTTATTTTAGGGCAAATAATTTCTCAGTGTGTATTAAAAGGATGTTCAGAAAGGGACTTTGCTTGGAGTTTTAGATTACCATTTGCAATTCAATGGATTTGGCCAGTTGTCTTATTTATCCCAATTTGTTTCGCTCCTAATTCACCTTATTATTTAGTTAGGAAAAATAGAATTGAAGATGCTAAAAAATCTTATAAAAGGTTGTTATCTAAAAATTCTACCGTTGATGTCAATTCAGCTATTGAATTAATTAAACAAACTAATAGACTTGAAATTAGTTATCAACAGAACTCCACTTACTTGGATTGTTTCAAAAACGTTGATTTAAGAAGAACTGAAATTAGTACTATTGGTTTAATGATTCAAAGTGTAACATTAGGTAATGTTATGACGTTTGCAGTTTATTTTTTCCAACAAGCAGGTATTAGTGCAGATAGTTCGTTTACTTTAGGAATTATTCAATATGTTATTGGTTTCACTGGAACTATTTTAAGTTGGATATTAATGTCTAGAAACGTTGGTAGAAGATTTTTATACTTAAGTGGATTAGTGATTATTGGTGTTAACTTTTTAATTATGGGATTCGTATCATTGGCACCGTCACTGAATCATTCAGTGAAATGGGTTGTTGCAGTGATGTTATTCTTAGCTGTTTTCTTTTATGATGTATCAGTCGGACCAATTGCTTTTGCCTTAGTTGGGGAAGTTTCATCTACTAGATTAAGAGCTAAAACTATTGGTTTAAGTCGTAATTTATTCCATGTTTGGAGTATAGTCAATTCAATTATTTATCCTTACATGTTAAATTCTTCAGCAGGTGATTGGAAGGGTAAAGTTGGATTTTTTCAAGCTGGTTTAAATGTAGTTGCTTTTTCATGGGCTTACTTTAGACTTCCGGAATTAGGTGGTAGAACTTACGAGGAAATTAATATTATGTTCTTGAGAAGAGTTCCTGCAAGAAAATTCAAGACTTACAAAATTGATGAAGTAGATGAAAGTTTACAATAGATATTTAAGTAGTGATATGTATTAATTATTTTTGTTTTCAATTTACTCTAATAGTCAGATATCAGGGTTTAGACATGATAGGGTGTGTATTTTTTAATCTTTAGAAGAATTTATCCAAGATTTGGCAACCTTATCTTTAACTTTTGAGTTCTTATTCCATTTACCCAAACTCCAAAAATGTTGAATCTGACTAAAGATAGGCGCTAAACTTTGATTAAAACTTCTGAATGGTACGTTAAGCTCTTTAGCTAAATCTCTAGGTAAATTATCTTTCAATTGTTCTTTTGTAATTTCTATCAGATCTAGAATTTGATCCAGAGGTATCATCTTCAGCGGTAATTCTGAATTTATACTTTCCCATGGTCTCATAGTTTTATCAATTGGGACCCATCTATCACTGTTTTTCCATAATTCAGACCCAATCATTTCTTTAATTCTCAGAACGGCTCTTTTATAAGCAAACATTTCATCTTCCCCAGTAAATGCTTTCATACTCTTGAATGATTTTTGAACATCTTGCGGTTGTTCATTGAACAGAACTGTATGCTTTTGATCATATGTTGATACATTTGGTCTATAAGGATTAGATAATGCAATTTGAGTTTTGGAGAACATTTCCTCATCCTGAACTTCTAAATTATTATCACTTACACTTTCTACTAAAACTTTAATATTTTCAGGTATTTTATCATTAGCATCAGGAAAGAAAATATAATCAATTGCTACCTCAGATCTGATAAAAAATTGACACTTAGATTCATAAATTGCATCAAGGAAAGTAATAAATCTTCTTGCTTCATTTTTCATTTTAGTGGTTAATATTGGTACATTGTCAATGATAATAGTTTTGTAATTTGATGTAATAGTAATATAATCTGAAGATGAATATAATCCTTTACAAATATAATCAAATTCTAGATAGCAGGTGTCATCATTGAATACTACTGGGATCAATGTGGTTCTATTGTACACTGTTAATGTGGCAGACTTACCATCAAGTTCATTCAATGTGATTGAATCATTATAAACAATTTCAGGATCTAACTTTAAAGCTTTTTCTTTAATTAAAGATACCCATTGTTTTTCATGATTATCATTCTCATGTATTTCAACATGGTTTGGCTGTTCATCACTACTTAATTGGAAATGTAACCTATAATCTTTAGCAGATTGCATATCGACTGACACACATCTATAATTTAATATATTAACGAATGTCTTAAAATTATTTTTATGAAATTCATTTGAATATAATTCTTCAGGTAACTTATTTGATGTAGCAATCAAAACACCGCCTAATTTGAAATAATACGTAAATAAAATCTTAACTATATTAGCACTAGCAATATCAGGTAACATAAACTCATCTAACATTAAAATTGTATTTTTCTTTATCATTTTTTGAGCAATTTCAAATAATATAAATTCATTTTCTAAACTTAATTTTACTTGTTTACTTCCGTTATATGCATTTATAATTAAAATCTTCTCTTTTTGAATATTATTGATTTCATTATAGATCCATAATATAAAATTATTAAAATGCCACCTCATTTTTCTATCATACGGTAATGTAGATGCAAATAAATCCATTAACATCGATTTACCACAACCTACTTCTCCATTAATTAATAACCCTTGCGGAGAATTAAAATTATTCAATTCTTCTTCATCAGTTATTAATTTAATTAATTGTTTCCTTTCACGATCTGGTTTTGGTTGGAAAAATTTCTTTAATCCACTTAATTTAATAATTGTTTGATCTTGTTCATTAACTATTGCTTTTGCTTGTTTCAATTCAAGTTTTTTCAATAATAGACTAATCCTTATACTTAAATCTTCTGGAGGGGAATAGTTTATTAATCTCTGGTATAATTTTTGAAACTCTTTCATAACTCTAACTTGACTTTCATCTTTTTCAAGTATTCCTTGTTTAACGTAGTTTTGATATAAGATATATGGATCTGTGATGGCTATTTCCGTCAGATTTGTATTGGAAGTACTACTGTCCGGCCTTAAAAATTTATGAGGTAGTCTACCATCTATCCCTTGTGGACCAGACGTAGTTACCTTGTATCGTACACAGGTCTTTATAGTTGATCTGAACATAATTTATTATAAGCCAGACCGATTCGCATCTTTTTATCTAATCAATCTTAACGCATAGTTTGATCAAATCGGTTTTTGTTAAATTTATTTTTGTTGGCACTCCCATTACAAAAAAGTGAAGAAAACCCTCAACAAATAGAAATTTATCAGTAAAATATTAAGGTTCACTGTATTTAACTTTCTAGACCACTGAAAGTCAAGCCAACTTGGTCATTTTATAAGTATCTCATCTCATCAATATGAAAAAAGATGGATTCTTACTGAAACGTCCAAGAAGTATAACACAAAAACCATTCACTCCTAAAACACTTAAGCCCAAGAATACCAGAAAGCTAATACGAAGATACCATGTCCTTCTTAAAAATAAAACTGTGATTTTGAAAAAATTGAAGTGGGATAAAGATTTCGTTTTAGGGAAATGGGAAAAAAAATATAACGAAGGATTCCGGAAAATTAATAAAGATCAACAATTCAAACTTGACGGACTCAATGAAGCTGAGTTAGTTACTGTATTAGGTCAAATAGATGGAGAAATAGAGCAAAATGGAGGTTTGGAAGTTTATCAAATTGCTTCTACTCAAGGTCAAAGTAGTAAAAGAGGAAGTGATTCATCTAAGAAATTGATCGAATGGATAAACCACTATAAATTCGGATCTACCGAACCAAGTGCTTTAGAAATTGGATGTTTGAGTCCAAATAATGTAATTTCTACTAGTGGGATATTTAAAAATATAGCAAGAATAGACTTAAATAGTCAACATCCACATATTCTTCAACAAGATTTTATGGAAAGACCATTACCAAAAATTCCAAGTGATAAATTCGATTTGGTTTCATGTTCATTGGTTGTTAATTTTGTAGATAGTCCAAGTGGTAGAGGTGAAATGCTACTGAGAATAACTAAATTTTTGAACCCGGATGGTTTACTTTTCTTTGTTTTACCCTTACCTTGCATCACCAATTCTCGTTACTTTAATAATGATATATTTTTGAAAATCATGAAAAGTTTAGGATTTGAACAATTCAACCATCATGAATCTAATAAATTAGCTTATTGGTTATTCCATTGGAATGGTAAAATTATAAAAAAGACGTTCAAGAAAACTGAAATTAATAAAGGTAAAAATAAGAATAATTTCTGTATAGTTCTTGATAATTAATGCATAATAGAAAACATAAATAACATATATATTTTTTCTACTTTTTCATTCTCTAAACGTTTTTTTCTCTGTGTCCTTTATTATAAACCAATCCATAATTTTTGTTTTTTAATTTCAAACTTTTCAGTTAATTCAATCTTAATACTAGATTTACCGATTTGAACCTCATAATTACCTGCTTCCATATTCCATTTATTATAATATTCATCATAAAATGAAGTTGAGTCTTTTAATGACAATGCAAATTTGACATGACCATAAGATCTAGCAGTGATTGAAACTTTTTCAAAGCCTTTCAATTCCTTAACCGGTTTTATTGTATCAGAATCTAAATGACTAACGTATAATTGAACAGTTTCACTACCATCGATATCACCGATATTCTTGATATCCAAACTTGCTTCTAATTTATCGGCTGATTCATCAACAAATATTTTTAAATTCAGATATTCATATTCAGTATATGATAAACCATGACCAAATGGGAAAGCTACTGGTCTTTCTAACTTATCATAGTATCTGTATCCAATGAAAATATCTTCACCATATTTTACTCTTCCTCTTTCCGTTTTGAAATTCAAATAAGCTGGATTATCAACATTTTTAAATGGGAAACTTAATGATAATTTACCACTTGGATTATAATCACCAAATAATACATCAGCAATAGCATTACCACCTTCATTACCACCATACCAAGCTTGAACTAAACATTTACATTCTTTTAACCATGGAAATTCAACTGGAGTACCAGATTGATTAACAACAACAGTATTTGGATTAGCATTTAAAACTGCTGAAACTAAATCATTAGTTTTTAATGGTAATTCCATATTTTTTCTATCATAACCTTCACTTTCCCACTCTTGGTTTAAACCAATACATAAAACGACCTTGTCAACTGATTTAGCTAATTTGACTGCACTTTTAATTTCATCATCAGTATCAATAACTTTAGCACAACCAAAGAATAAACCACCAGCTCCGTCAAAGTCTTCACCAGCAACAATGTCTGATGTTGGGGCTGTACCATATTCAATTTTAACTTTATAATTTTCCCCAGCTTTTAATTTAATAGAATGTTTTACTTCAACAGTTCCATTCTTATCAAAAGAAGCACCTCTTTGTTGCTTTGTCTTGTTGTCAACTACCACCTCATCATTAACATATAATAAAGCAGTTCCTAATACGGTTAAACTAAATTCATAATCAGCAGTTTCAGGTGGAGTAAAAGTACCTTCAAGATCAATGAAATATAAAAGTGAATCAATTTTTTCATTAGAATAATCACGTAATTTAATTTCAGTCATAGCAGTATCAAGTTTATCAAATTGTTCTCTATCACCATCATAATCAGCTGGTTTTTTGTAAAATCTCATGGTATAACCTGTTTTACCTTTAGAATTAGTTAATTGTGTTGCTAACGTAGGTAACAGTTTAAAATTATAAGCACCAACAGTATAAGGCGGAGAAGTTTTCAATTTGGCTGAGATACCTTCATAAGGAGTGGTGGTATAATATGACACTAATGAAGCTGATCCACCCCCACAAAAGGCTGCATATTTAGCATTAGGACCAATTACAGCAATTTTATCTTCTTTAGTTAATGGAAGTAACTTATCGTCATTTTTAAGTAAAACAATTGATTCTTTAGCAATATCTCTTAATTGTTTCGAAGTTTCAGGAGTGTTATTTTCAGTATCTTCTGGAGCACCTTCTGGAATTCCTGAATTAGTACAATATTTAACCAAATCCAAAACTTCTTTAACTCTAGCATCAAGGTCTTGGATACTAAGCTCTCTTGAATCAATCATATGCTTAACTACTTTAACAGATCTAAATAATGTAGGACCTGGCATTTCAATATCTAAACCATTAGTAATTGCATCCTTAGTTGTGTAAGTACCCCACCAATCTGACATAATAGTACCTTTCCATTTCCATTCATCTTGTAAGATTTCTTTCAAAAGTCTTTTGTTTTGACTACAATGAGTGCCATTAAGCTTATTATAACCACTCATAAAACAAACAGGATTAGCATATTTAACAGCTAATCTAAAAGGTTCTAAATAAATTTCCCTCAATGGTCTTTCTGCAACAATTGAATCACTCCCTCTTCTTTCATCCTCCAAATCATTACAAACAAAATGCTTAATAGTGGCTGCAATTCCTTGACTTTGAATACCATTGATAATACTGATTGAGCAACGTCCTGCCAAATATGGGTCTTCACTGAAACTTTCAAAACCTCTACCACCTAATGGACCTCTTTGCATATTAGTAGTTGGACCTAAAATAATATGGGACCCTTTATGTCTAGCTTCAATAGCCATTAAATTACCAGCCTTAACTAACAAATCTTTGTCAAAAGTAGAAGCTAAACCAGTACCACAAGGGAAACAAGCAGCGGGAACACCATTGAACCTCTTGGTACCTCTAGTACCATTTGGACCATCCGTCATTCTTATTGATGGAATATTTAATCTTTTTACCGGATAGGTATGCCATTGGTCTATACCAGAAAGTAATCCAATTTTTTCATCAATTGTTAATTTTTCCATAGCATCTTCAACAGAAAATCCAATTGAGTCAGTATTGATATCATCTTTCATTTCAATCTCCTTATTTTTAAATCTTAACCTAAGGATAGTCATGGTTGAGCTGGCTGGGGTAAATTACTTTTGAGCCTCATATATTTTCCTAGAAGTTTTCCGAGACATCACGTGCGTAGGATAGGTGATAAAGATTTTTTTGATTCTCTAAATCTTTTGAGACTTCACTCAAAACCTGAAGCGCGTCTCAAATAATTTTTTTACAACCGTATTTAGACGCCAGGGTTAAAGATATAGAAAAAGGAGTTAATATGGGAAGATTGGTGGGTTTAGAACTTCACAACTTCAAGTCTTACAAGGGAACTTGTTCAATTGGGTTTGGTACCAGTTGTTTCACATCAATTATAGGTCCTAATGGTGCAGGTAAATCAAATATGATGGATGCGATATCATTTGTTTTAGGTATAAAATCATCACAATTAAGGTCTCAGAATATGAAAGATTTGATTTATAGGGGACGTCTTGGTGGTGCTTATAATGCAGATTCCGATGGTGAAAATGATTCAATGACTGAACTGTCAGATCCATCAAAAGCCTACGTTAAAGTTATATATGAAAAGAGTAATGGTGAAAGAATGGAGTTGAAAAGATCAATTAATTCAAATGGTTCAACTGAATATAGAATTAATAATAAAGCTGTTACTTCATTACAATATTCAACAGTCTTAAAGCAAGAAAACATCCTAATCAAAGCCAGAAATTTCTTAGTTTTTCAAGGTGATGTTGAACTGATTGCATCTCAATCACCAAAAGATTTAACTAAATTAATTGAAAATATTAGTGGATCTAATGAATATACTAAAGAATTTGAAGAATTAAAAGAAGAAATGGATAAAGCTCATGAATATTCAAATTCAGTTTTTTCGAGAAAGAAGAATTTAAATTCAGAATCAAAACAGTATAAAGAACAAATGTTAGAACAAGAAATGTTTACTAGGAAATTACTTGATAAATCAAATTTAATTAAAATAATCAACTTGTACAAATTATATCATAATGAAGTAAAACATAAAGAATTGTTAGAATCAATCAAAGAGAAGAAGTCTGGATTACAAGCTTTAAAGAAGAAATTATCAACTGAAGAAAAGAATCATTCAAATTTAGTTGTTCAGTATTCTAAACGATCATTAGAATTAAAATCAAAAACTTCAGAAAAGGATAGACTTTCAGATGAAATTGAAAATCAAAAGAGAAAAATAATTCCCGTTGACTCAAATAAAAAGTCAATTTTAACTAAAATTAATAATACTAAATTAAAGATCAAAGATATACTGAATGAGATTAAAAATCAAGAAAGTAGTATCAAATCTGCTGATTCAAAATTAAAAGAAGCTAAAAGATTTTATAAGAATTTTGAAGATAAAATTAGAGCCTCAACTTCTTCATTACCAAGTGAAATCCATGAAGAATATGAAACTTTAAGATCAGAATTTTTATCAGAAGGTGGTTCACAATTAGAAGAACAATTGTCTTTGTTAAATAATGAAAAAGAATCAATAGTTGAGATGATCAGAAATCATGAAAGTCAAATTAATAACTATAACTCAAGCATTAAAGATTTAGAATTCAATAGTGGCAATGAATTAAAAAATAAACTAGATTCAATTAATTCTGAAATTAATGAAATATTATCAACCAAGAATGAAAAATTAAAATTGAAAGATGAACTTATTAATAAATTGGAAGAATCAAATGTTCAAGAATTGAGATTAAATACTGAATTAAGAGAGGTTTTAATTAAATTAGATGATTTAAGTTCTAAACAAAGAGAATCTAATAGACAAAAGAAGTTAAGAGAAAATTTATCAATGCTTAAGAATTTAGTCCCAGAAAATTCAATCAAAGGTTTTGTTTATGACTTAGTTCGTCCATCACAAGCTAAATATGAAGATGCATTAGTAACTTTATTAGGTAGAAATATTGATTCAATTATTGTTGAAACTTCAAGTGCTGCATATAAATGTATTGAAATATTGAAAGAAAAGAGAGCTGGTATCGCAACTTTCATTCCATTAGACTCTATTAATATTGATCCTATTAACTTAAATTATTTAAGATCAATTCATGAAAATGCTCAACCTGGTGTTGATATTGTTGAATTTGACGAGAAATACTTAGAACAAGCAGTTCAATATGTCATTGGTGATGCTTTAGTAGTTGATAATTTAAGTATAGCCAGAAGATTGAAATGGGGTAATGATTTTAGATTAGATAACAAATTAGTTACTGTAGATGGTTCAATCATTAATAGAAATGGGTTAATGACTGGTGGTATTAGTAATAAAAGATTTAATGCATCAGTTGGCTGGGATAAAAACGAATTAAAAAGATTAACTGCAGTTAAAGATGATATTTTAACAGGCTTGGCAAAAATTGAAAATTCAAAACCAAAAGAAATGGAAATTAATTTGATAAATGAATCATTAGTTGAGTTAGAAGATAATTTACCAGTATTAAGAAATCAAAAGGATAACACAGAAAGATTAATTAATGATAAATTAACTGAAATTTCTTTCCAAAAGAATGTAATCAAAGAAATCAATGAAACCATTAATATTAAAAAAATTAAATTAGGTGAATTAGATAATGAAATTAATGAAATTCAAGAGAAAATTGATAGCATTTGTCAAGTTATCTATAATGACTTCTGTTCTAGATTTAGATTCGAAAAGATTCAAGATTATGAAGACACCCATAGAGCTTCTTCAAGAATTAAAACTAAAGAAAGAAGTAGATTTTTGAAGACTATTTCCGCTCTAACTAATCAATTAGAATTTGAAAATGATAACATCAAAGAATTAATTTCAAGAAAAGATAATTTAGAAAAATCCTTAGAAGATTTGGAATATAAGTTTAATGAAACTATTGATCTTAAAGAACACCTTGAAAATGAATTAGATGAAGTTATAGCTGAATATCAAGTTTTAAATGAAGATCTCATTAAATTTGAAACTGAGTTAAATGAAAAATTAAAATCAACTAATGATTTGGAATCAAAAAATAAGGAACTTAAAACTAAGATTGGTTCAATTAATAATTCTATTTTAAATGTGGAAGAAGTTTTATTAAAAATTGACATAGAAAGAGTTACTATCTTGAAGAATTGCAAAATTGAAAATATTTTGATCCCATTAAAAGATGGGTTATTAGAACAAATTTCATTAAATGATTCATTAGATAATTTAGCTAAAGAAACTTATTTAATCGAACTTGATTATGAATTATTAAATGATAGATTAAGGGAAGGTTATAATCATAAAGTTGAAGCTGAATTAGCAGTTAAGTTGGAACTGATTATCGAAGAATTAGAAAAATTAACTCCAAATGCTAGAGCTTCAGAAAGATTAAAGGAAACTGAACATAGATTAAAAGATTTTGATAGAGATTTTACTAAAGCTAGACAAAGAGAATCTAAAATAATCGAAAAATTCAATCAAGTTAAGAATTTAAGATATGAAAAATTTATGGCTGCATTTGAACATATTTCTGGTAAAATTGATTCAATTTATAAAGATTTAACGACTAATAATTCAAGTCCATTAGGTGGATCAGCTTATTTAACTTTAGAAGATGACGATGAACCATATTCTTCAGGTATCAAATATCACGCAATGCCACCACTGAAAAGATTTAGAGATATGGAATTATTATCAGGTGGTGAGAAAACTATTGCTGCATTAGCTTTATTATTTGCAATTCATTCATTCCAACCTTCACCATTTTTCGTATTGGATGAGGTTGATGCTGCATTAGATTCATCAAATGTCAACAAAATTGCAAATTATATTAAAAAGATTTCAAATCCTGAATTCCAATTTATTGTTATTTCTTTAAAAAATTCATTATTTGAAAAATCTGATGCTTTAGTTGGTATTTATAGGGAACAAAGTGAAAATACTTCAAGAACTTTAACCCTTGATTTACGTGATTATCCGGATCCAATTGCCACTTAGTTCAGTGTTTTTTATAGTGTGTAATTTTATAATTAATATGATAAAAACAAAATTGTTCAGTATAACATATATAGATTTATCTGATTTCACTAAAATCATCGCGAGTTGTTTTAAAAACACCCCATCTCATCACGATATGCTTCAAATAAGTAAACTGAGTTTGATCCAAAAGTTTCTTAAGAGTCAACTGTTGATACGATATGCCACATTTGCCACAAATTATAACAATACAGGTGAATTTAATGGTATTAATACATTAACTGAGCAAGCAAATCAGAGCAATATCTCATTTTCAGATATACAAAATGATAATATAAGACTGGAAAATCATATTGCAAGGAAAGTTGATAAAATTTTGAAAAAGAATACAAAGACTAAAAGAGGTACAGAGGATGAATGTAGTGATTCAAATATACGAAATTTGGATATCAAAGATGCTTTGAAAATATTTAATTTGAAGAATAATTTGAATCTTGATATGAATGATATAAAGAATAATGTAATTGTCATAGAACAATTTTTATTTGGTAATAAAAGGCCATACATTGAAGTTGAAGATGTGGAGATATTTTATGAGACACTGGATGGAAGAGGTGTGGGTATGATCAAGAAGAAATATTCTTTGATGGAAGATGAAAAGTATACTGTGGTTGTGGTACCTAAAACTATAATAGGAGACATTGTTAAAGTAGAATTACTTATGCACCATTATCATCATACAGAATCAAGTTTGGTTGAAGTTCAACAACCATCAAGTAAAAGAAACCAAGATTTAATAAAGTGTTCAAAATTTGATGATTGTAACGGATGTCAATTTCAAATGATACCGTATGAAGATCAGATAGATTTTAAATCACGTACAATAAAAAGAGCATTCAAATATTTCTACCCTGAAGTTTTCAAAAATATAAATGAATCGACGTTCCAAGTCCATCCGTCACCAAAAGAATATTTTTATAGAACTAAGATTACTCCCCATTATCATTGGAAGAATGAGTTACTTGGAACTGATGGTTACAAGCTACATATTGGGTTCGATAATGTAAATCCTACTAAACCTACTGTTGATTTACCAAAGTGTGTTATTGCAGCTGATACTTTAAATAGAGATTTACCTGAATTTAGGAAAAGAACATTGAATGATTTATTGTTGAAAAGAAAAGATAAAAGGAATGCAGCTACTTCTATTCTTAGGGAGAGTTTGAAAATTGATTTTGAAAAAGGTAAATTTAGCTTAGAGACTATAACTAACCATAAAGATATTGTAACTGAAAAAGTTGAAGATTTAATTTATCAATTTCCTGCTTCTGAATTTTTTCAAGCAAATAATGTAATTTTGCCTAATATATTAGCACACATTAGAGATCATTTAAAAGATGTAAAATATTCTAATATTGTTGATACTTACTGTGGTTCAGGATTCTTTGGATTAGCATTATCCAAAAGTTTACCAAAGGGAGGTAAAGTTTTCGGTATAGAATCTTCATCAACCAGTATTCAATACGCAAAACATAATGCTAAAATAAATGGTATTGATAATAATGTAAGATTTATTGATGGAAATGCCGATAATTTATTCCGTAATAGATATTTCATGGATGCTCAAATTAAGGGAGAAGATTCAATTGTGATAATGGATCCATCAAGGAAAGGTTCAAATTTAGCATTTTTATCACAATTATTAGAATTTAAACCAAAAATGATTATTTATATTAGTTGCAATGTTTTCACACAAGCAAGGGATTTGAAGACGTTCAATGATTTACAAAGAGATAATAGTCAATATAGAATTAAAGAAATCACCGGATTTGATTTCTTCCCACAGACTAAACACGTTGAAGGATTAGCTGTTTTAGAGCTAATTTAAGCATAAATATGTACATAGTTATTTATAATATAAGTTATTATTATTATTATTATTATTATTATTATATACTTTTATTCATATACATGCATCATAATTTATCAATTATCACCAGAGTTGAGTAATAATTCATCAATTACATCAAACATAGCATTAGCACCCCATTTAACTCTTCTCTTTTGTCTTTTAGATTCAGCAAATTCACTATTTTTAATTTTTTCTTGAACAAAATATTGTAAACCTCTTAATAATGTAACTTCATCTTTAGCTTTCAAAACTTTTTCAATTAATAATTGATCAGAAAATTTTAAATCAGCATTTTTAATTTTGGAAAGTCCAGCACCAACAACATTCATCTGTGATTTCTTAGCAACTTGATCTAAGAAACTAACTAATAAAATTTCAAGGAATAATTTATTATCTTTGGAAATAACTAGGAAATTAACATTTTTCAAAGAATGTAATGGTAATGATCCTTCAGATAAAAGGTAACCAAAAAATCTACCAAGGTTATAAATTCTTTTTAGTTTACCATCACTTGATTCATCATCGAATCCAAAGAAATCTTCTTGATCATCTCCACCATTTAATGAACCATCAAATTCTTTTAAAAGATCCCAAAACATGAATTGGAATGTCTTTCTATATGAATGAGATTCACACAATTTATGAGCTAATAAACCATAATAAGGATTCCAACTAGATTCAACGCTAACACAATGAATTAAAATTCTTGGGATTTCACGTTCTTGATTTTTTTTCAATGCTAATTTATCTAATTTAGTTAATGCATCAACATAATCATCAGCAGACATAATTGAAATAAATATAGCTCTTCTTATATCAGTATTCATTCTTTGTTCTTTTGCAATTTGAACCCAATTCGGTTCGGCAGCATCTAAAATATCATTCATTGCTTTACTATCATAATTTATGGTTGGTTCGACATTTTCTTGATTACCTGCCCACGCAGAACCAACTAACCACCATTTACCTTTAGTATCAACACTTCTAATATCGTCAAGACTAACTTGAATAGTATCATTTAATTTACTTGAAGTTAAAGTACCAAGGAATTTACGAAGTCTAATTACAGATTCTTGATTAAAATCATTACCTCCTTTTAATTTATTATTTTTTAAAGAATTTATAGTTTCAATTAAATATTGAGTTCTTGGATTAATCTCTTTCATACCCGAAGATACTTTATTCATTAATAAAATAATTTCTTTTAATGCACCTGGGTCATCATTTCTTATTTGGGTACCAGAATTTTTAATTAATCTTAATAAAATTGCAGCATTTGATTCATTAAATTCATTAATTAATAATTTAATTATATCATAAATCAATTTAGATGAAATTAAATGGAATGAATAAACTGAAGATAATAATGAAATTATATTTGAAACTTCTTTACTTCTAACTGATTGTTTATAAGATTCATCAAATTTTTCAATTAATGTTTGAATAAAATGAGCCCCCATTTCAACACCTTGTAATCTATAAATTGCAGTTACAACACAAGCGTGAAGGGTTAAGAAAACATCAGTTAAATTATCTTGTTGTGCTATACTTTCAATAACCATATTGGTAATGTTTTCATTTACAACATTTCTTGGATTAGTCATATATAATCCATTGATTTCATTAACAATACCTGAAATATTTGATTCTGCTAATTTATTAAAAGATGCTTTTATTGATTTTTGTAAAGCTAAAATTTCTGCTGAAACTTCTCCTGATTGCATGGCTAATTTCCTACGTAATGCTGGTGGAATATATTTTGTCAGGCCATTATTATTATTATCAACTTTTGGGGCAACGAAGGGATTTTCTTTACTTGGAACAGTGTTAGCTTCATCATCATCATCATCTTCAAGATCACTAATATCAGTATCAAAATCACCCTCACTGAGACTATCATCAGTCCATGGATTTTCTACTCCTTCTTCATCATCATTATTATCACTATCTTCAATACCTTCTTCATCTGATTCATGTCTAACTTGTTTTCTCTCTCTTTTCTGTTGGAATTCATCTTCAGATTCTTTATCAAAATCCTCATTATCGCCAATAAAGTCAAAATCAAGACCATCTAATAATCCTCCAATATCGTCATCATCACCACTTTTTGAAAGTTTACCATTTTTACCTATTCCTAATTTTTTTGCGTAAAATGCCATATCATCTTCGTCTTTTCTCATTTGTTCAGATACTTGAGGTGGTAAAACTATTTCTTCCTTCTGTGATTTTTTACTTTTTTTATCTTTCTTTTCCTTTTTCTCTTTCTTTTCTTTTTCTTTCTTTTCCTTCTTTTCATCAGCTTCTTTAGATGCGGCTTTCTTTTTAGCTTCCTTTAATGCTTTCAATTTGGCTAATGGATCTTCTTCTTCTTCTAACTCTTCATCTTCATCAAAATCATCATCATCGAAATCTTCCATTCCTTCAGAGCCATAATCTTTAAAATCATCTTCTAAATCATCTTCTAAATCATCTTCTAAATCATCTTCTTGAACAACACGTATGTTTGATTCTTTTGATGTATTACCTTTCTTTTTCTCTTTTATTTTTCTTAATGCTTCGATTGGATCATCTTCGCTATCATATTCATCATCCAATTCATCTTGAAAATCATCAAAATCACTTTCAACTTCATTTTCATCTTCATCGTTATCTAAGTCATCTTCTTTAATGATCCGTACTTCTGATGTTTTCTTTCCTTGTTTCAATTTCCTTAATATTTCCATTGGATCTTCTTCATCTTCAAGTTCACCATCAACTTCTTCTTCTTCTTCTTCAGCTGAAGAATCTTCATTAAGTGAAATTTCTTGATTTTTAACTTTATTTTGTTGTTTTTTATCTTCTCGTATTCTATCAGATTTACCAGAATTGGTATTCGATTTCAATAGATTATTAGAAGAATGTGAAAACCCTGATCTTTTCTGTTTTTTTAATTGTCTTTCCTTTTGTCTTTTTTCCTTTCTTGATTCAATTTTACCTGCCTTTCTTTTATTTTTACCATTTTTTGAATTAATTTGAAATTGTCTATCATTATAATCACCATTTTCTTCTTTATCTCTAATGGAATCCAACATTATCCCAGGCATTCGAATACCTTTAACATCTTTACCTTTGGAATGTTTAGAACCTTTTGAGTTCTTCCCCATAGATCTGCTCATCTCAAACTGTAGGTTTTTTCTTTTGCAGCAGATTAGAAAAAATCATTAATATCGCGAAGGCTGTTTTTCTCTAACAGATTCAAATATTCTCAAAAGTTTTTTCTGTTATTTTCACAAGGAGAGAATTAGAGAAATAGAGAAAGAGAGTGAAAAGAGTGAAAGAGAGAAAGAATAGATATGAATAAGATGAAGTTAGATTGGAGTAAAATAAATTTAAAATTATTAGGAGATATTTTTTTCCTTACAGGAGCTGGACTTTCAATGTATTATTTAATTAATCATATATTAAATGATTCAGTGGGAGATAATTCAATAAAATCAAGAGAATCAAGAAAGAAAAGTCAAGGAATATTAAAAAAATTAGTTATGATAAATCCAGATTTTAAAAATTTAATATTTAATGAATATGAAAAATCACTTTTAAGTTCATTAATTATACCTGATGATATTCAAATTAATTTTAATGATGTTGGAGGATTAAATGAAGTTATTGATGAATTACAAGAATCAGTTATATTACCACTTACTGAACCAGATTTATTTACTGCTCATCTGTCATTAATTCAATCACCAAAAGGTGTATTATTTTATGGACCACCAGGATGTGGTAAAACAATGTTAGCAAAAGCTATTGCTAAAGAAAGTGGAGCATTTTTCCTTTCAATTAGAATGTCAACAATTATGGATAAATGGTATGGAGAAAGTAATAAAATAGTTGATGCTATATTTTCATTAGCAAATAAATTACAACCTTGTATTATATTTATTGATGAAATTGATTCATTTTTAAGAGATAGATCATCAAATGATCATGAAGTAAGTGCAATGTTAAAAGCTGAATTTATGACATTATGGGATGGATTAGTTTCAAATGGTAGAATTATGATAATGGGAGCAACCAATAGACAAAATGATATTGATCAAGCTTTTATGAGAAGATTACCAAAACAATTTTCAATTGGTAAACCAAATTATGAACAAAGGAAATCAATTTTAACTAAAATTTTAAAAGATACAAATTTAGAAGATAATTTTGATTTTGATTTAATTGTTGAATATACTAAAACGTATAGTGGTAGTGATTTAAAAGAATTATGTAGAGAAGCTGCTTTAAATTCAATGAGAGATTTTATTAAATCAAATTATTCAAATGGTAAAAAAAATAATGATATAATTAAACCAGATATTAAACCATTAAGGACAGTAGATTTTTTAAAAAATTTACCAAATGCTATACCTTCATCAAATGTTGATTAGATAGAGTGATAAATAAAGTTTGTATATAATAAATGACCCACCTTAATTTACTTTCCTTACCTTTCTTTACTTTCTCTTTCTTTACTTTCCCTAGGGTTCTTTACTTTACCTCCTCCGGTGTTTTCCACCTATTTTGCATCTCTGTATTTGCTCTATATGTCGTGACGCACAGGTCTGTCTTTTATCAGGTCGCAAGGATCAGATAAAGAGAGCAAAGAAAAAATAGGAATAAGGAATCATCAATGATATCAGCCGCTTCTCAAAGGTTTAGGACTGGTGTAATTCCTAAAATTATCCCTCAAATCAATTCAACTGGTCAATTATTAAGAACCAGCACATCAATTAGTAGATTGAATTATGGTAATTTTAGAATTAGTTCAAATAATTCAAAATCCCCAGTTGGAATTAGGTATGGTAGTGATATTGCAAGTTTAAAAAATGAATCAGACAGTAATGAATCAAATGAATCAGAATCTCCATCAACTACAGGAGTAGTTGATATGAAGAATTCGGAAATTCTTATTTATTATGATCATGTTTACCCCAGTGCAATTTCAAGGTATAGATTTAAACAATATTTATTAATGCTTTTACCAGGTAAAAGTATTGAACAATTGAAAAATCGTGTTAAAAAATTATCAAATACTGATGAAAATCCCTTACCTGAAGATGCTAAAATTTTAGAATTTATCCCAATGAGACGTGATGGTGGAGCATTTGTAAAATATTCAGTACCAGAAGGAATTACTCCCAAAGGTTTAATTCTGTTAATTTGCAAAAATATGTTGGCTCATAAAGTAACATTTGATAATAGTCCAATTAGAAAATATTATGACAAATTTGCTCATACTTATCCCAGATGTTATGAAGTTAAAGGTACACCATGGATTGAAGACTTACAAAGATTTCCAAGTTATATAATTAATGTTAGAACTGAAGGTGAAAGTTTAACTGAAGAAGAATTATATATGTTATTTAGAAGATATGGTAGAATTCAAGATATTACTGATAATGGGACAACCATTAGATTTAGATATTTAAGAGCAGGGATTTGCGCCAAAAATTGTATTACTGGAATTAAATTAAATGGTGGTAAAACATTATTACATTTACAATATGTGCCAGATAAAAGAGTTAATTATATAACTGATTTTATTTCAAATCATCAAAGAATAGCTATACCAATAATTTTAGCAATGATTGCAGGGATTGCAGTTCTTATATTCGATCCAATTAGACAATTTTTCATTGAAGAAAAAATTACTCATAGATATTCACTTCTGGCTTATAAAGATAATAGATATTATAGATTTATCATGGGGCCATTTGATTACGTAGCTAAAATATTCTTCAGTGGGTATGATTATATTGGAGAGAAATTAAATCAAAAATGTGAAGAAGATGTAATTAGTAATGAAAGTGATTTAGATAATGTTCAAGAACAACAAGAAAGGATCGAAGGAGATAGTTTAAGAAATGATAGGAAAGAAAATTCCGAACAATTAAAATTATGGATAAATGAAAATGTTGGTACTTTTATTATTGTTAATGGGCCAAAGGGGTCAGGTAAAACTGAATTAATTTTAGATGAAACATTAATGACTGATAAAAATTATCGTAAGAAAATTTTAATGATTGATGTTGAATCAATGGTTAAAGCTAGAAGTGATACTAGATTAATTGAAAATGTTGCTAAACAAATTGGATATTTCCCAGTATTTGGATGGCTTAATCTGGTTTCACAATTTATTGATTTAGGTGTACAAAGTTTCACTGGTCAGAAGTCAGGATTAAGTGAAAGTAAAGAAACTCAAATTAAGAATATGTTGCTGTTAGCTACTCAAGCTGTTAAATCAGTAGCATTACAAGAATACGATAATTATAAATCTGAAATAATTCGTAAAAGGAAAAGACAAGAGCATAGACAAAGACAAAATCCTGAATTGGAAATTAAACTTGAAGAAATCATGAAAGAAGAAGAATATTTACAAAATCATCCAGAAGTTAAACCAGTTATAATTATAAATAAATTTTCATCAAGTTCAAGTTCTAAAAATGATTCTCATGATTTTATGTATAAAATGATTAGTGATTGGGCTGCCACTTTAGTTACTAGTAATATGAGTCATGTTATATTTGTTACTAATGATATTGGAAGTGTTTCACAATTAAATCAATCATTACCGAATCAAGTTTTCAAATCAATTATGTTAAACGATGCTAATGAAAAGGGTAGTTATTATTATGTTATTAATCAATTAAAAGATCTAACTAAATATGAAAAATATGATTCTGAATTAATTTATAAATGTTTAAAACCATTAGGAGGTAGAATGTTAGATTTACAAAGTTTTATTAGACGTATTAAATCCGGTGAAAAACCCGATAAAGCATTGGAAGAATTAATTAATCAAGCAGTTGAACAAGTTGCAAGTTTCTTTTTATATAATCTGACTAAAAATGGTGATATCAATTTTAAAAATTGGTCAACTAATCAGGTTTGGGAATTAATTAAATTATTATCTAAGGAGGAAAGTATTAGTTTTAATCAATTAATTAAACAACTGTCAATGTTTAAAAACAATATTGAATCAATTGAAATTTTATCAGCATTAGAGAAAAATGATTTAATTACTTTGAAAAGAGATAAAGGGATAATTTGTTCCATTACAACTGGTAGACCAATTTACAAAGCAGCATTTAAAAATATAATTGACGATGAAGAAATTTTTAAAATTTTTGAAATTGGATATTTTAGTTTTTTAATTTCTGGAGAATTTGACAAAATTAAAAAATTTGAAAATGAATTGAGTTCAATTGATTTTATTCATTTAAATGTTAAAAATAGAATGAAATATTTAGTTGATGGTATTGAAACTTCAAATAATAAAATTGTTGAAATGGAGAGTAAAATTAAAGAACTTAAAGTAGGTAAAAAAACAAAAGATTCTTCGTGGTCAATAATCTAACCCGTTCAATTCAATGTATATAGTAAATAGCAAATGTTAATGTTAATGTTAAAATTCTACATAAATCTTATATAAATCTTACCAAATCCAATTCGCTTCTAAAAAAATACACACAAACTTGAAAAAGTTGTGACCAAATAATCGTTCAATTAGAAACTTACTTTTAAACAACTGATCTACCAATAATAAAAGATAACAACATTAAAGCAAGAATCATTAATTTTTCAATATTTTCAACTTTTTTAACTAATCTTTCATTTTGAGCAGATAATTCAGAAACTTCATTTGAAAGTTCACTAACTGAAGGGCCAGTGACAACTGGAGGTTTATATTGATAACCACCAGTACTACCATTACCATTACTACTACTAATATTACGTTGTTGTTGATCAATTTCATTTCTATATGGATGAGAACCATGTTTAGCAGTACCATTCATTGTAGCACCAGTATTAGTCATTGCAGTTGCAGTTGAACCACTACGATCCATTGAACCAGAGCCACCACCAATCATACCAGCACCAACACCAGCAGCGGCACCTAAAGCAGCACCACCGGCAGCAGCACCCATTGAGTTTGAGTTTGAGAAATCACCATGAACAGAGCCATTTGGAACAAATTTTGAAATTCTTTGAGATCTGCCATTTAATTTTTCATTTGCACCACCAGTTAAATATTTAACTTTAATTTTTGAAGTTTGAACAGAATTTGAAAATTTTGATTGTAAATTATTCCAATTATTCAGAATTTCTGATTCAGAAATTGATGGATCGGTAGGTAATGAAATAACCAAAAATTTATGATTTGATTTATAATTTTTTGGTAATGATTGAGATAATGAACCTAATGAAATTGAAACTTTGGTGGTTTCATTTGGTTTAATGATTCCATAATTTGGTTTAACTGAATAAACTTTTGGGGCATTAGTTTTAATTTTAAATGCTAATGGTGAATTTGTTGGATTTTTTAATGATAAATGAGTTGAGGTTGATGATTTAAAATCACCTTTAAATTCTAATGTGTTAGTTGAAACTTGCATCTTCCTTTTTTCCTTTTATCTTCTTATTATCTTCTTAGTAACTTCTAAATCTTATTCTATTGAGTTTATATTATCAATTGAAAATGTGTAATTGAGTCTGATATCACAGTTTTATAAAATTTTCAGATTATCTCAAAAATTGGGGAAACTGCGAGAAAAAAGATCTTGTGAATCTGGTGGATTGTGAAAGTGATAAAAATTTATAACCTTAGTAGGTAGTAAAATTGTGGAGTACATAGACAGTTTTATCAAGTTTCATTAAAGTATAAAGCTGTAAAGGTATCACAGATATTACAACCATATCACTTGTTGTTTATGACTTTATTTATGACATTATGACATTATGACTTTAGATCAAATGTTAACACATGATTATCTCTTTTTCTCTTGCATTATCTCGTTTATCACAGGGAGATTAGAATGTGTCAAAACTTAGACTAATTAGTTATTTTGATAAATAGCCTAGAGTGTCTTATAAGTATATAGGTTAGTAAGTTTTTTAAGTTGGATGCAGTTTAGTTTATGTTAGAAGGATAACTTGGTGTTTGGTTGCAAAATTTCCATCATGAGATATAAAATAAAGATAAAGTGCATATATAGGAATTGTATTAGAGGAGTGGTATTGGAGTATGTATTATTTTAGTAGGTGGTAGAGGATATAAATGGTACTTAGAAGAAAGATTGATAAAAAGATTATGCAATTAATGTTACAGGTAGAGAAGAGGTAGAGAAGAGGGACATCTATTCATTATTCATTAATCTTATGCTAAATAGGGAACAATTTATCATCTAAAATTTCAATCATCATTCTTTGTCTTAAATTAACCATATCTTTTTGACTATAATTCAAAGGTAAATGTTTTGATAAATATTTTGCACAAATACAAGTGAAAACACCACAATCAAAACCATTTAATTGTTGTGGAGATTTTATATTATAATTTAATTTATAATCATTAATATTTATGTTGTTTAAATTTAATCTTTTAGTTTCACCAATCATATAAGATTTAATTAAATTAATTGCTGATAAATTACCATTAATATTTAAAGAATCATAATAATTTATTGATTTATTAATATTATTAATTAATGATAATGCCCAGTGAGATGAACTAATATTAATTGGAATGAAAATTAATTGTTTTTCAAAAATATTTAATTTTTTCCTTTTCCCCCATCTTTTAACACCATCATAACCCTTTTTCTCTAAATTAGTGAAAAAATGGGTAGTCCAACTAAAATATTTATCTTGACTTTCAGTAACAATTAAATTAAAATAATAATCGATTATATTATCATTAAGCCATCTTTGATTAACTAAAGTTTTTAAATCTTTAATTGATAAATCAATTGAATAATTAGTTTTCAAAATTTTTTCATCATTAGGATGATTCAAAATTTTTTTCAATCTTTTAATTTGATCAATGGGTAATGGTTTAACTTTTTTCAAGAATTTTTCCTTTTCTTTAGTAATTTCTAAAATTTGATCATCTATAGTGTACCATGGTTTTTCCAAAACAAGTTCATTATTATTATTATTATTATTATTATTATTATTATAATTATTGTAAAGATTTCCATCTAAAGCAGTTGATTGTTTATTCAAGATCGGCCAATAAAACTTACTAATCTGTTGTTGATACTGTTGAATTTGTTGGAGTTGTAAATTATTATAATTTAAAGATGATAAATTTAAAATATCCGATTGATTATTAAATTTAATTGATTTTATATTTGATGTAGTATGGAAATCAATAGCATTACTAAAACTTGTACCATATTGTTCTACATATTCTTCAATTCCATTTGCATGTTCATCCACTATTTGTTCATCCATTACTTCTTCATCCACTATTTCTTGTTCTGGATCTAGTATATTATCAGTTTTAAGAGAATTAAAATCATTTGTTAAATCATCGATATTATCATGAATAATCTCTTTTATAATTATAACCAGATCATCCATATTGTAATCTTCTTGTACCTGGTGTTCCTCATTATGATCAGTATTAGGACCAGTATTATGATCAGTATTATGATGAGTATTAGGATTATTACGGTCGGTATCTTCCATCATACCATCATTATCTTTATCTTTTACAAAATAATGGAAAAAATTCTTTATCATGGTTCACTCTGTCTGTGTCTTCACTTCTCATTTTCTCTCTGTGGTATTCTAAACCACAGGCTGCACTTCCCAGGCTCGAACGCGCACACCCAAGTCTGGCATGACAATACGAAAATCAACGGGGTTACCCTGACCTAGCTGAAAGTGAGATTAAAGTAAGAATTAGAGTGGGTAAGGGGCAAGAAAATTAAATATAGTAAGTACTAAGATAAGTATTAACTATTAAATTAGTGACCGTGACTATAACATTCTCTTTGTGATTCTCTGCATTGTACTCTGTATTGTACTCTGTATAGTAATTCTCTTTGTAATTCTCTGTGTTGCAAGTATTTGGTTGGTGGAAGTTACTCAATGAGGAATATCTCCGAATGCATCCCACGTTTAACCCATCTCACCAATTCTCACTCAATCTCAATCTGTTGCCTAATTTCCTATTTCCTATTGACACTGTCAAATAAAAGAAAAATTTCATAAATTCTCAATAGGAATTTATAAAATTGTGTAATTGTGTTTAGCTAAATGAGTTTGAAAACTAAAATGTTATTTGGAACTAAATTAGATCAAGAAATTTATGAACCATGGAAAGATTATTATATTAATTATAATCAATTAAAAAAATTATTAAAAGAAAATGTTATTTTACAAAATAATTGGAATGATGATGATGAACAAAAATTTGTTTCAACTTTAGATGAAAATTTAGAAAAAGTTTATAATTTCCAACATTTAAAATATGATGAATTAAATAATCAATTAAATAATTTTTCAAATGAAATTAATTTAATTAATAAATTTGAATTAGATAAAATTTTAAATAAATTAGATGAATTATTAATTTTAGCTCAAGAATTAGATCATTTCCAAAGATTAAATTATACTGGGTTTATTAAAATTGTTAAAAAACATGATAGATTACATTCAGAATTTTCAGTTAAACCTTTATTAAATATTAGATTAAAAGATTTACCATTCCATTCAGAAGATTATAGTCCTTTATTATATAAAATTTCAACTATTTTCCAATTTTTAAGAGAAAATTATGATATTAATCAATCTTTAAAAAATATGAGTAGTTTTAATGATACTGATAATTCTAATTTTCAAAGTTTTAAATTTTGGATTCATCCTGATAATTTAATGGAAGTTAAAACTACTATTTTAAGACATTTACCTGTTTTAATTTTTAATCAAAGTGGTGGTTCTGGTAATTTCAATGATTTTGATGATGAGGATGATGATGATGAAGATGATGATAGTGATGAAGCAAATACTGCATTTGGTGGTAATAAAAGTAAAACTGATCAACATCCAAATGATCCAATTATCAATTGTATTTATTTCGATAATCCAAATTTTGAATTATATAATTCTAAATTAACTAAATCTTCAAATTCTTCTACTTTAAGATTAAAATGGTTAGGTAATTTATCAAAAAATTTAAAAATTTCAATGGAAAAGAAAAATTTTGATTCAAATTCTGAAAATTTTAATATTAATGAAAAATTATTAATTAAGAAAAAAAATATTAATTCTTTATTAAATAATAATTTAAAATTTACTAAAAAAATTGAAAATGAAGATGATGTTAAAATTTTTAAAAATTTTGGTAAATTTATTAATGATTTAACATTACAACCAGTTTTAAGAACTGTTTATAAAAGATCAGCATTTCAAATTCCTGGTGATGATAAAGTTAAAATTACAATTGATTCAAATTTATTATTCATTAGAGAAGATCTGTTTGATCAACAAAGACCAATTAGAGATCCTAAAAATTGGCATAGATTAGATATTGATTCTAATTCCAATTATGAAAAATTTCTTAGAACTGGAGAATTTTCAAAATTCCCTTATTCTGTAATGGAAATTAAAATTAAAAAATTTTCTTCAAAGAAGAAAATTTTATGGATTGATGATTTAATTAATAGTCATTTAGTTAAAGAAATTCCAAATTTTTCAAAATTTATTCATGGAATTTCATCATTATTTTTAGAAGATGATCATTTAGATCTGGTACCATTTTGGTTTAATGAATTAGAAAACGATATTAAAATTGATCCAAGACAATATTTTGACAATCAAAAACTGAAAGTTCCTGAAATTCAAAATGATGAAGAAAATTTAAATAATTTTAAAAAATTAATTCAAAATCAAAATAATTTAAATTTAAGAAAATCTTTTAGTGGTTCGTTATTATTAGGTGAAGAAGAAATTAATCAACTCAAAAATTTCCAAAAAAATACCACCAATGGTAGTGAAACTCAAAAAGTTATTCAAGGTATTGATGACGACGACAGTGATGATGATGATATTGATGAAGAAACTTCCGATGGTGTAGATATCAGTCCATCAATCACTTCCGGTACAATTCATAATAAATTAGATATCGATTCTGAAGATGAAGAAATTGAATTACCTCCAGGAGTTATTAAACCAGAATCATATATTAAAAACGCTGGACCATTAAAAATTGAACCAAAAGTTTGGTTGGCTAATGAAAGAACTTTTAATAGATGGCTTCATGTAGTTACTTTAATGTCTACATTAACCTTTATAATTTATTCATCAGCCAACAAATCCAATTCATTTGATTTATCAACTTACTTATCATATTTGTATTTTGGATTAACTTTATTCACTATATTTTGGTCCTATTATATTTTTGAAACTAGAAGAGAAATTATAATGGAAAGAGATTCAAAGCATTTAGATAATATGATTGGCCCAATCGTTATTGGAGTTGGTTTAATTTTTGCATTAATTTTTAATTTTGCTTTTGGATTCCAAAAAATTTTCCATAATTCTTTAATTGTTGATAATGAATTTTATATTGATCATCCAATTCATTATAAAATTCAAAACTTTATTGCTAAATCTTTTAGCTAAATCTCTTAATTGGCTTTCAATTAAGTGCACTATAATTTAATAAACATGTCATAATTTTATCATAATTTTATCATAATTTTATTATTCTCTGATAGTAAACTATGTAAAATGTGAGCCTCTATTTTTCATTTTGACACGAGGAGATCAGTCTACGCATCAATAAGAAGTAGTTGTAAAGAGAAGAAGATAATGGCTACCACATGTTGAAAAGAGAAAGAGCAAGAACAGAATTAGATATAAAGTATAAAGGAGAATGAAGAGATAGAGTATATGAGAGTAAGTATACGGGCGTATTCATTATATTTACTTATTTCTTACAAACCTTGTTGTAATCTTTCACCAATTTTTTTGGAAGCAAAAGATAAAGCATTTAAAAAACCTTTTTCAGATAATTCAATTTTATTTAAATTTAAATCTTGAGTGATAGCATTAGAAGGAGGATTAGTTACTCTTGAAACTAAAACTGAACTATCCATTTCTAATATAATACCATCATCAATTGCTTCATCAATACATAAACTTAATAAATCATATTTTTCAAAAATTGTTAATTTATCAATTGAATTATTTAATAATATGGTTAAAGCTTCCAGGATATTAGATAATAAGGAATAAATTAAACTTTCATTTTCTTCTAAATTTGATGAAATTATTATAATTATATCATTAATTTGTTTATAAACTATTAAATAATTATTGAATAATAAAATATCTTGATTTAATTTATTTACTTTATTGAATACTTTGGATTCAAACTCGACTTGTTGATTGGTGGTTTTCAAGTTAGGGGAATTATAATATTTGGCAAATAATCTTTTACCTTCATTATCTAAGATTAAAAATGAATTTATGGTGTATAATGAAAGATTCATGTTTGGACGATTTTGAAAACTTTCGCACTTCTGTCCTGATCTCTGTCAATCTCAGTCTCACCTTTATTCTCACCTTTATTCTCATTCTCATTCAATTTTCTTCTTTCTCAACAGACTAACATCATCAAAAGTTTTCAATTTGAATCTTATAAACAAGTGGTAGTGATAATACAGACATTATTTGGGATGGAAGAATTTAATTACAATTTACTAAAAATCTCAATTATTCAAATACTAAAATCAAATGGATTTGATAAGTGTAAACCAAGTGTTTTAAATACCATAACTGATTTATATTTACATTTTTTCAATGATTTAGTAATTAAAACAATTAAATTTTCAAATGAAAGACATGGTAGTCCAAATATTAGTGATTTTTTACAATCGATGATTGAAATGGAATCAATTAAAATGCCATTATCTAAAATATTATCTGAACAACAACAACAGGGACAACAACAAGAAGACCTGGGAAGTGTTGATGTTGATGATGATAAATATAATACTAAAAGTGTTGAATCTTTTAAAAATTGGATTATTCATTCAAATTCATTTGCCACCCAAAAGAAAGTCAATGAAGTACCAAGTAATTTAAAACAGATAATTTATGAGAATAGAATAAGTGATAATAATAACTTAGAAAATCAAACGAATATCAATGGAAATGGAAATGAAATTGGAAATGGAAACGAAAATAGTAATAATAATTATAAAGATGGCGATGAAGATGATGGCAAAGACAATAAGGAGAAAGAAATCGAAAATTTAAAAATTAATTGGTTAAATTATTTAATTGAGAAAGATGTAAAATTTGGTAAAAATAAATTTATTAATTCAATTTTTTACCCTAATGAAAATTGTGAATATATTATTGATGATTTTGAAATTAATAAATATTTACCAATTAATCAAGATGATTCTTAGTGAAGGAAAATGATTCCAATTGGTTTTTTTTTTTTGACAGGAACCTCAAATGGTTATAAAGAAATTGTTAAAAGTTGGATGATTTAGTAATTACTTTAGTAAAGGATTAGCTTAAGAAAATTTCAGGTAAGTAGCAGATCAATATCAAGTTATAGAGTTGATTAATTACAATTTTCAATAACAAACAATGCAGGAGTGAGCTATGAATATGAAATGAACCATAAATATGAAGAAAAGAAGCAAGGGACGAGGAAGTAGAAGTTTATGAATTAATGACATTAGAATATATAAAAGAAGTATCTAGGGCTTTGAACTTCAATCTCTAACCAAAGTATCTCCAACTAAATATCATTCTGGTATAATGTAACTATTAAACAATGAATCGTGATTGCGATAAGAACCATAAGAGCATAAAAACTCAAGGATTTACTAAAAGTATGATTTACAAAATGATAAAAATGGAATAAAAGTTTAATCACACCATTAATGCAGAATTATAAAGTGATATAATTGTCGTTTAATCTAGTACCAATAATGGCTAGATGAAACGAATGAAATAAATGAATAAAACGAATGAAGAGGAAGAATGAAATAACGAATGAAAAGGAAGAATGAATGGAATAGTAAGGACAATAGAAGAATCTTCATATGAAATACCTGTTAATTCCTAATTATTCCTAAATGATAATTAAACGAACGAAGATTAACAAATTTAAAAACAATCTCTAACGTTTTCAAATGCGGCACAACTGATTTTTAAAAATTGTTACCTGATAAAGTTAAATTCGTGAACATAACAGTACAGTGAATTACCTAACAGTGTATTACCAAATAGTCTAAGATCTGGGTGTTTAATTAATTTCTTTTATTGAAATGACATAAGAAAAGAAATAATAAGAAATAATAAGAAATAATAAGAAACGAAAAGGTAAGAGATTATATGGTGATAAAGTAAAGGGAAAATAAAGGGTGATAAAATAAAGGGTGAAAATAAAGGGTGAATAAAAAGCAAGGGTAAAAGAATGTTTAAAAGGAGGTTCAGTGGGTTGATAGCAAATATACAAGAACTCTAATACTTAAAAATGCCAGACATTTGAAGATATTTATAATAAATAAGAATTTAGCAAAGGTTTAGTTCACTGTGTACCTAGAGCAAAGGTAAATGCAAGTGAAAAGTGAAAAGTGAAAAGTGAAAGTGGGAAAGTAAACAGGAAGTATTAACATGTAAATAATTAATGTAATTAAGATGTAAATAATTAATGTAAGTAATTTAAAAGCTAAAAGACAAATAAGCACTGAAATGTAAAAATAGTAATATTAAATGTGATTATTGGTTGCAAAAATAAAGACGCGTTGTATGATGAACTGAAATGGTAAATAACACTATAATAAATAATCAGATAATAAATAATAAGATAATAAATAATAAGATGATAAAATAATAAGATGATAAAATAATAAGATGATAGGATAATAAGATAATAGGATAATAAGATAATAGTATATAGTGTAGTGTATAGTGTAGTGCAGTGATAATCTCAATTATTCTTAATGCAGTTAAATTAGGAGTAAAAACATTCGCGTCTCAAGGGGGACATTTTGGAACCAAAACTAGGCCAAAATTAAAATAAAAGTCTCCTCCTCCACCCAATTTTTTATTTTTTGCAAATAACCAACACGAGATACTTAAACAAGGTATTGAAAAGTATTGATAAAGTATCAACAAAGTATTAACAACGCATCAACGCAGTATCAACGACGTATCAACGAAGTATCAAGTGTTTAAGACTCAAAATTTCATATTAAGAGAGACCGTGATTATACCCCAAACTGTGAGATCTTTTCTGCCCCGAGTGAAACGAAACTATATTAGAATTTCAACAAACCAGACTTTATTAGTCAAAGATTATAACAGCAAAAAAAAAACTATATCACAACTTAACAACTCAATAGCTAAATGACAATGATTAATCAAAAGGTAAATTTACATTTGACATTAAATAAATCTTTAACAAATTTACAAGATACTGGTCCTTTTACCCCATTAGATCAAACTTTGAAAACTCCTATTGAACCAAATCAACCGAATTATGCTTATAATAGTTTTAATTTTAGTAATAACAGTTCCTTTAATGGGTTGAATACTTTGAATAATGGTCATGGAATGAATAATGGTCATGGAATGAATGGTAATGGTAATAATATGAATGGTAATGCAATGAATGGTAATGGTAATAATATGATTAATGGTAATGTTAATACTGTTGGTGGTAATTATGGTAATAGCACTGGAAATATTGGTGCCTTTAACAGCATCTATTTAAATAATAATTATAATGAAAGTGATGATATTTTAACTGATATTGATGAACCAACTATCCCATTTAATAATAGAACAACAAAAAATTATTCATTAAGTTTTACACCACAATTTGATCAATTAGTTTTAAATATTTATAATAATATTTTATCTTTACCTACCACAACACCATTTTCAGGTAATATCCCACCAAGTGGATTAGTATCAAAAGTAGCAAATGAAACAATGATTAATTTAATTAATAATACTAATTTTAATAATAATTTCCCAAATTATGATCAACAAAGAATAATAAATTTTGAATTTTTGAAAAATAATTATTATCAACCTATTTTTTTACAATTAATAAGGAAAAGATTAATTGAATTATGTTCTCATAAATCAAATAATAAATTACAATTATCAACTTCAACTTCAATTTCAATAACAACTGGTCAGCAAAGTATTAATAATCCAAATACTAATCAACCTGGTATTCAAAATCAAACCGCTAGTAATGGAGTCGCTGTTGGATTGGGAGGTCCTTATATGAATAATGGTAGACAATCATCAATTTCCAACCTCTCATTAACTGATTTAAACATCAACAATTTCCAACAATCAAGATCAAGATCAAGTTCAAATTCAGTTAATTTAAGAAAACAATCATTAACTAGAAACAATAGTTATAATAATAATTGGTTACATGTTGGAAATTTAAATACTATTAAAATGTCAAATATGAATGAACTGTCCGAATCATTAAATAGTATGCAAGATTTTGTACCACAAAATTTTATTCAAAGACTGGCAATAATAACTCCTCAACAACCATCCAATGGATTAAACCAACAACACCACCAACAATCACAACAGAATGGTCCTGGTCCTAATTCTAGCACTGGTGGATTTAATCAAATGATGATGGATTATCAAACTCCTCCAACATCTAATAAATCATCATTTTCAACTCCTCCTTCTTCTAATAGATCCAACTCAAATTCAAATTCATCAAATTCAATAATAACTCATAATAATAATATTACCGTTATACAAAATCCAACCCTGATGGAATTTGATGATTTTAATTTTACAAATCCTAGATCAAGGTCAAGTTCAAATGGTAATAATACTAGTGGTAGTAATGGTAATGGTGGTAATAATAACGTTAGAAATTTCCCAAAACCATTAACTATTAATACTGATAATGCAAATTTACAAGCAATTCATGGTTTGAATGGACTTGAATCTCCTTTTATGAGTGCTACCACTCCTTCTGATGAATTTATACTGTTTTCCAGTACAAATAATCATAATCCAAGTCACAACAACAATAATAGTAATGCAAATGGTAATAATAGTAACGGGGGTAACGGGGGATCAAGTACAAATTTAAATCAATTAAATCAAAATAATTTAAATAATTCAAATAACTCATTCCAAAATAATTCTTTCCAATTTGATGATGATAAAATCCCTTCAAGAGTTAATTTAAATGAGAAGAAAAGGGATTCATTAAAATTGAAAAGAGGTATACTTTAAGTATTTAATAGATTTTTCTACTATCTAATCTCTAATCTCTAATCTCTACGTCTAGATCCAACACTCTATTCTTTACTCTTCACGCTCTTCTCTCCTCTCTCATTTTTAACATAACAAAAACAGCGAATTTGGATTGGATCAAAATGACAGGACAGAACTTAATATATAATTCTATCTATTACTTGTGATAACCAGAGCTATGGTACAAAACCAATCCCAAGTTTTATGGCAATTGTGTATAGCGTATAGACTCAGTACAGCTGATTTTCTTAATGTTTTATGATTCAGTCTCATTACTGATAATGATTTGTGATCCAGAACGCGATAGCTCTATATGATACATAAATTTTTAAAAAATCAAATAGTTATACTGAATGAAAAATTGTTGCAATTGTATAAGAATTTTAATTTAGAACAATCAAAACTTCTACCAATAATTAAACCATCAAAATTACCTCCACCATTTAAATATCATTCAATAATTAATTATGATAAATCATATATCAATATACCAAGATTATCAATTACTAAATTACTTACTAAATCATGGTGTGAATTAAAAGAATATTACGAAATTTATTCTGGGTCAATTAGAGTTACTAATAAATCTTTAATTCTCGGTAGTAAGTATCATGAATTATTGGAGCTAGAAGATTTTGAAATTATTAATATTCAAGAGTTTGAAAAATTCTTAATTAGTAAATTAGGGAATGAAAGTGGAAGTGAAAGTGAAAGTGGGAAAAGTGATATAATTGAATTAGATGATGAGAGTAGATTATCAAATGATTGGTTTGAAAATATTGTTTTCAAATTATTTAATTTAATTACTAAATCTGATACTAGAGAATTACTAGTTCATGATTATTTAGATCTTAATAAAGGAGATTTTAATTTTAAAAATAAAGATTCAATATTGGTCAGTGGTATAATTGATTATATTAAATTATTTAACCCTTCAAATATCGAAGATAACTCAATTTTTGAAGAAATTCAAACTTTTTTAGAACTTAATTCTTCTAATGATAGTGATAATGACAACGGAGGTAATTTAAAATTAAATGAAGTGCTAACTGATTTGAAAACTTTAATTAATGTTAATGATAACGTTAGAAATTTTAAATTGAAATTTACAGATATTAAAACTAGGCAAGTTAATTCAATCCCATATCAAAAATCAGTTTTGGAATCAGCTTATCTACAAGTTTGTTATTATAAGAAATTCTTTGATCATTTAGCAAATGATGAATATAATTGTTATAAAATGTTATTAAAAAATGCAGATGTTAGGCTTTGTGATATTAATAAACCAATTGATAAAAGATTAATGTTAAGTTTACTTAGAAAGTATCCTGATTTATTATTAGAAGATTTTAAGCTTTTGGCAAATGGAAAATTTAAAAGCTTTGAACCAGCATCAAAGTCTATAGGTGAAAATGATGATTATGATTACGATTTATCACATTTAGTAATTACTGATGAAGATATTAAGTATCTTAATGAAATTGATAATTTTGATTATACCAAGATACTTAATTCTGATATATTAAGAAAATGGGAAATTCCATTAACGCTAAAATACTTTGCTCAAATTAGTGGTAAATTTTTCAATGTTTTCAAAGAATTTAATAAATCAGATTTAATATCAATTGAATATCATAACGTTAAAACAAATTATAATTTTAAAACTTTAGAATATAAATATGACAATAAAAAATTAAATGATTCAATTACTAGTACTTCACAATTTTGGAATGGCGATAAATTGCCTCAGGGTGTTAATGATTTAAGTAAATGTAAGTATTGTGATTTTAATAATAGATGTCCAGTACCGAATCATGATATGAAGGGAGTTGGATTAGAATTAACACATTTTTTAAAAGATGAGACTGGAATTCATAAGAGTGAAATTCATGATATTAAACTTAATGATGGGAGTGAAGGTGATAGTGGTAGTCAAGGAATGTTAAAAGTTATCAAAGGATAAATAATCATTGTCCTAATTACCATCCTCTGCAACTTTTATTTATTTTATGGGATTCGTTTACCACTTACATCGAAGACGTCACGTACGTGGAGATATATTCCCTGTATTTCCGTTTGGATGATAATCATGAAGTAGTTAAGTGTACACTTACAATCAATTACTTCATAGAACCATTACCAAAGAGTTATAGGTTGGAAAAATTTTCTTTGAGATGCGACTGAGTAGAAATCTAAAATCTGGTCGTATTATTTTTACGAAATTTATCGTGGTGAATCTTATCATTTTCTACTTGTTTAAAGCGTAGATTTATTTATTATTTATTATATACTATTTATTAAGGGCAGGTTATATAGAATTGAATTTAAAAACTCCAAAGGTTTATTTGACTCAATGGAGGTGGGGAAGGGACTATTTTAACGGTGGTAATTTACCAAATCTTGTTTTAAACTCTAGTAATAAATGTTCTTTAAGTTGAACAAAACTATTACCGAGGTTTTTCTTACAATGAAGACATATAAGTGGACCTTTAAGTAGTGATTCTGGAGATGGTACTGATTTTGGACCTGATGAATCATCTGAGGAGTATATTTCGCCTTCGTCTTCTTCTGCTTCTTCTTCTTCTTCTTCTTCTTCATCGTCGTCACTAAGATGTTTCTGATTAGTTCTCTGTTCAGGTTCATCTACTGATGGATTTAAATCAGTAAAATTTATGAAAAAAGCAGTATTAAATGAATTATAATGCCTTTTATTTTTCATTTTTAAAGAAATAAAATCTTTTGAAATTATATGAATATGAATATTATTCATTGATGGGATAGTATGAATTCCACAATTAATATAATCATCTAATTTCTTATAACCTTTGTCATATAATTCTTCCATCATTAAACTTTTACCCTTTTCAACATATGGTAAAATTAACTTATAAAAGTTTAAATCATTAAATGCTTCAATTGGATTCAATTTAGTGAATTTGGATGATTTTGGAATAACTAAATAATGACATATTGATTTGGGGAATTTATCCTTTATAATTACAACATTTTTATCATTGAATATTATACTTGGATCATTTGAATGTTTAATATACGTTTCAAGAGCTGATCTAAACATTTTATGCGAGTTGTATCTGGAAATGGGTTGAAAATTAGGGTTTATATTTATAATTCTATTTACAAGAGTTTAAATTCTATACTTTTCTCTTTTTGGGAGTCGAAGTTGGTTTAACTGATGTTGATTTAACTGATGTTGATTTAACTGATTTAACTTCATTTTCATCAGATTTTTCTGATTTTTCCAATTTTTCCAATTTTTCTGATTTTTCATCTTCAGATCCTTCTTCACTTTTCTTTTGTGCTTCTTGAGCTTTAACAATTTTCAATTCATTGATAAACCATATAACCATACCATATAATATAACAGCTAATACAAGTAAATTAATAAAATGAATTGAACCAGTTATAAAAATTAAAACTGAAAGTGATATTATAAGAGCTATAAAACTTGCATGAGTTGCAGTTATAAGTGCTGGTGTAGTTCCTGGAGTGAACACACTTTCCCATAATTCAACAAAAAATGACATTATAGTAGGTATGAATTCAAGTGGAAAACGATGACTTTTATATGAAAAGGATGACTTTTATATGAATCAATAAATACTTTTGGACTTGTTGAAGTTGAAGTTGTTGCAAGTGAAACTTTAATCTCAATGGCAAATATTACTTATCGCGAACAGGGGAAAAAATTTTCTAAAAAGTTTTGAGAGAGTTCAAATATGTCAGCGTTTGATGATAATTTAAGTAGTGATGATGAAGAAGAATTATGTCCATTATGTGTAGAAGAAATGGATATTTCTGATAGAAATTTCAGGCCATGTCCATGTGGTTATCAAATTTGTCAATTTTGTTATAATAATATTAAACAAAGTCCGGAATTAAATGGTAGATGTCCAGGTTGTAGAAGACTTTATGATGATTCAACAGTTGAATATAAAACCATTTCACAAGAAGAATATAAAATCCAACAACTGAAACGTGAAAAGAGAGAACGAGAAAAGAAACAAAAGGAAAAGGAAAAGAAAGAAAATGAATTAGCAAATAAAAAACATTTAAGTGGTATTAGAGTTGTTCAAAAAAATTTAGTTTATGTTACAGGTTTAAATCCTCCACCAAATAATGGTATTGATGATTTAACATCAATATTAAGAAGTGATAAATTTTTTGGTAGATATGGTAAAATTCTGAAAATTGTAATTAATAATAAAAAATCTTTACCAATTACAAATCCCCATCATTCAAATCCTGGTATTGTTGTTTATGTAACTTATTCTAAAAAGGAAGATGCATTAAAATGTATTAATGATATGGATGGTTCATTATTAGATGGAAGAATTTTGAGGGCTGCTCATGGTACAACAAAATATTGTTCATCATATTTAAGAGGTCATCCTTGTCATAATCCAAATTGTATGTTTTTACATGAACCAGGTGAAGAAGCTGATAGTTTTACAAGAAAAGATTTAAGTACTCAACAAGGTATTAAGATGATGAATAAAGCAAGAGATGAAGAAGATCAAGAAAATCAAGAAAATCAAAGAGAATTTATTGAAAATTCAAGAAATTCAACTCCAACAATGATTCATTCAAATTTAAATGGTTCAAGCTCTAATTTAATTAATACTTTAAGTAATGATGATAATACAAATAATAATAATAATAATAATAATAGTAATAATAATAGTAGTATAAGTAACAATAATAATAATGGTAGCAGTACTAATGTTAATAATACTAGTAATTTGGAATCAGGAAATGGTGCAGCAGCAGTTGCTGCTGCTGCAATTAATGCTACAGGGCCTGGTGCTATATTACCAGTTACTGCAAGTTGGGGTAAAGGTACTACAGTTTCTCCATCAATTACTAATGCAGTATTATCAAATTCATCAGCATTCCCAACATTGGGAGAAATTAAAGAAAAACAAATTCCAAAAGTTATGAAAAGGAAGAAGAGAGATTTAATTGATGAAAGTGATAATGATAGTGATAATGCAGTTCAATTTTTAGGCGATGTTACAAATAGTTTAACTAAATTAACAATTAAGAAACAAGATTTAATTATTAAATTTAAAGATGATTTTGAAAAACAAGTTGATAATGAAGGATCAATTTTACCACTTTTTGAATTTAATTCTAATTTAGTTAGAAAATTTAATAATATTGAACAAGATAAATTATCAGCTAAAAAGATTATTGATAATATATTATTTAAACCAATTAAAAATTACCATTTAGCTTATCAACATCACCCAATTGTTCAACAACAATTACAACAACAAATGATGTCAAAAGTTCCTGATCAGCAAATCTTATTACAACAATTACAAAGACAAAGAGAACAAGAACAACAACAACAACAACAATTGCAACAATTGCAACAATTACAACAAATTCAAGCTGCTCAAGCTCAACAACAGCAACAACATCAACAACAATTACCCCCACAAATGCAACAACAATTACCACCTCAATTACCACAATCCATGACTCCAAATGCTGCTGTTCAACAGATGAACCAAGTTCCTCCAGGTTTAGGTAAACCTGACTCTTCTAGTTCCCAATTATTATCACAATTAATGGGTGGTAAAAGATGATTGTGTTAGGTTTTTGTTTTAATTAGTCGAAGTATGTATGAATAATGTTAAAGAAATATTAGATATATGTCTTGAGTCTCTGTTTCTCTATAGAAAATATTGGTAAGACCCTTTTAACCCCCTTTTTAATTTAATGATCACAACCTTTTTCTGCTATGTCTTTTTTTGCAACCATAATATTTTTGAAAATTTCCAAAACGCGAGACAGATCGCTATGTCTTTTATATCACATCTAAGTATATCAGGTGTTAGATCATTTGCTAGTGATCGTGAAGAAAACATTGAGTTCAAGTCACCATTAACACTTATTTGTGGGGTCAATGGAAGTGGTAAAACAACGATAATTGAATGTTTAAAGTATGCTACAACTGGTCTTTTACCACCAAATTCTAAAGGTGGTGCATTTATAAATGATCCAGTTTTGCAGACTAGATCAACAAATAAAGCTCAAGTTAAGATTGGTTTTAAAAATGTTGCTGGTGAACATATTGTCGCTACTAGAAGTATGCAATTGAGTGTAAATAAGGGGAAATATACATTTAAATCATTAGAAGCTCATATAAGTAAAATATTAAACAATAAGAGAATTAATGTTAGTAATAAAGGTAATGATTATGATGTTGAAATTTCCAATCATTTAGGTGTACCAAAGGCTATTTTGGATAGTGTTATATTTTGTCATCAAGATGAAAGTTATTGGCCCTTAAGTGAAGGTAGTGTTTTAAAGAAAAAATTTGATGATATATTCCAAGCTTCACAATATACAAAAATTTTGGAAACTTTCAAAAACCTTAATAAAGAAATTCAACTGGATATACAACTCATTGAAAAATCCGTTAATTATTTAGCTAATGATAAGAAAAGAGCAGATGCTTTAAAATTAGAAATTTCAGAATTAACTGATACTGTTGATAATTTGGAATCTCAAAGAAAGAAGATTCAATATGATAGACTTCAATCAGAAACTGAATTAGATAAAGTTTTCACCACTAATCAAGAATTTCGTGCAATCTTAAGTAAATATGATCAATTAAATTATACTAAACAATCAATAGTGCAGCAACGTGATAGATTAAAAAATTCAATTGAAATATATCCTGATACTTTAGAAGAATTAGTTCAGAAATTAAATAATTTTAATGATGTTTTAGAAGATTGTAACAAAGAGATACTGAGAATTAATAGTATGAACCAAGAATTAAATCAAAATTTAAGTGATCAAAGATCTAAATTAAGTGATTTAAATAAATTAGAAGGTTCTTTAGGTGCTAAAAAAGTTCAATATGAAAATAATTTAAAATTTTTTGAAGAATTAACTGGTTCTAACTATCAAGATTTAGATCAATCACTGTTTCAAAGAAACCTTTCTCATAAAGTTAAAATTTGTGAAGATGAATTAAATAAACAGGTTACAGAATCTAAGAAACAAAAATCTGAAAGAAATAAATTATTAAATTCATTAAATGAATCAATATCAACTAATAATAGTTTAAAAAAAGTTAAACTAGATAACAAAAATGATTTAAATAATAAGATTATGAAATTAAATGAAAGAATTAATGAATTAGATTCTAATGAAGATAATTTAAACTTTGAAAAAAATGAATTAAAAAATTTAATTGACAGTTTTGAAGATGCTAAGAAATCAAATTTCATTAATAAATTAAATGACGAAATTAATGAAAATACTGAAAATTTAAATAATTTAGAATTAGAAGTTGAATCAATTAATAAAAAAATTCAAGATTATAATGCTCAAAAAGTAACTGTTGATAAGGCAAGTAACTTAAAACAAGAAATCGAACAAAATAAAAATAATTTAAATTCAAATATTAATAAAATCAATAAATTAGTTAAGGAAGATGTTGATGAAACAAATTTTGAGTCAAAATTCAATGAAACTTTAAAATCAGCTAAAGATGAATATCAAAAGTCTAAAGTTGTCAATGATAAAAATATTTCAGAGAAGACATCAACCAGTGCATTAATTGAATCCAATAATTCAACTAAAAACCAATTAGAAAAACAGTTAAAATCAGTTAAAAGTGACATTTTGAAGATTATCCCAGAATCTGAAATTAATGAATATGATATAATCACTGAAGAATTAGAAGAAAATTATCAAATTGCAATGGAAAGTCTTCAAACTTATGACCTTTCGAAAAGTTTCAAACTCAAAGCAATTGAAATCTGTAGAAAAGATAATAATTGTTTCCTTTGCCATAGATCATTTGATGATCCAGGTAAAAGTAAATTTTTATCAGCTTTAGAAGACGATGTTAAAGTATCTAATGATGAATATAAGGTTAGTTTTGAAGTAGCTAAAAAGGAATTGGAGGATCACAAATCTATTAGAACGCAAATTGAACAATTTAAATCATTAAATAAATCATTAGAGGAAACTACTAATAAACTTGAAAGTTTAAATAAAAAACTTAGTTCAATTAATGAACTGTATATTTCAAGTGATCTGGATTATCAAGAGTATAAAGAGAAATTTGATGAAATTAGTAGAGTAGAATATTTAATTAGAGAAACGAAGAAACATATTAGTTTAATTGAAAATAATAAATCTAGATTAGAAGTTTTAAATTCAGAAATTCAAAGTTTAGGAATTTCTAATGAATCTTTGGATGAAATGAATAAAGAGCAAAATGATAAAAGTTTAGCATTAAAAAATTTAAGAACAAAAATTCAAAAAGATACAGAATTAAAGTATAATAAGGAAAAAGAATTATCAAAATTGGAAAATTCAGTTAAAGATAAAGAAATCAAAATTAATAATATTGAAAAAGGTTTAGGTGATTTGAAACAAGCTCAAAAATTAATAGATGACTATACTATCCAAATCGACGAAGTTAATCAACAAATTAAAGAAATTTCTTCCAAAATTGAAATATTGACTAAAGATAAAAATTCTGAAGATGAAGTAAGCAATAATTTATTTAAAAAGTTGGATGATAAAGAACTTGAATTAAGTAATGAACTTAGTAGAATTAAGGATAATTTTGGTCAAGTTAAATCGCTTATTGAATCAATTAGTAATTTTGAAAAAGTTGATTTTGCTAATATTGAAGAAAATCTTAAAAACATTCAACAAGTTAAGACTGATATTGCTTCTCTTCAAGATGTAATTAATTCTAATAATTCAGATATTAAAGCTTATGAAAAGAAAGTGAATGAGTCTTCCAATACTAAATCTATTATTAGAGATAATATAGATTATAAAACTTTTTGTAATAATTTAGTAAAAATTGATCAAGAAATTGAAGATTTAAATATTAAAGATGCAGAAGCTAAAAAGGAAGGATATTTATCTAGAACTAATCAATTAAATTCTTTAATTTCTAGTTTAAGTGCTGATGATGCTGGTAAATTAGGTGAAATAAGGCAAATTACTGAAAGAATTAAATCATTAACTACAAAATTAGATCAAGATTATGCTGATGTTAATGACCGTTATCATGAACATTGGATTGATTTACAAACTCATAAATTTATTTCTCATGATATTGTAACTTACTCAAAGGCTGTAGATAATGCAATTATGAAATATCACAGTATAAAAATGAAAGAAATTAATAGAATTTTAAGTGATTCCTGGATGAGAACTTATAAAAATTCAGACATTGATTCAATTGCAATTAGATCAGATGAAGTTAGTCAGTCAAAAGGTAATAAATCTTATAATTACAGAGTGGTTATGAGAAAAGATGATCAAGAAATTGATATGAGAGGTAGATGTTCTGCTGGGCAAAGAGTTTTAACTAGTATATTAATTAGATTAGCATTGGCTGAATGTTTTGGTTCTAATTGTGGTATTATTGCATTAGATGAGCCAACTACTAATTTAGATACTGTAAATGCTGAATCATTGGCACACTCATTAAATGAATTAATTGAATCAAGACGGTATCAATCCAACTTTCAATTAATAATTATAACACATGATATGGAATTCTTAAGTCACATGAGAGGTGATTATATTAATAATTTTTATAAAGTGTCCAAAGATGAATCATTATTTTCAACAATTAAATCCTACCCAATTGAGGTTTTGGAAGAATTCACTTAAGATAGATAAACATTTTCTAAGAAATTATCCTTTTCAAGCCAATCTTTTTCTAGCCATCTTTCCAATTTATTTCTATTATGAGAAATTCTACCTAAATTTTTAAATTTAATATCAATATTTATAAATATTCTTTCATTTGTACCAAAAATTTCTAATAAGTTTGGTGAAAAATAGATTTTTTCATTAAATTTATTAATTTTGTAGTAGTAAATAGTCAAATCATACAATTTAGTAAATTTATAATTATCTTTAGAATTAATAGTTGAAATTATATTATAAAAACTTGAGAATCTGGGGTATAAAACATTTCTAAATATTGGTAAATAGAATTTTTCACTTTGTAATTTTTGTAAAAAAGATGATTCTTTAGTGAAAATATTAACTTCAGGAAATAATATTAGCCATTCATTTTTTCTACTTTTAAATAATTTATTGAAAAAAATTTCATTTAATGATGAATCTAACTCCCAATTTTCATCATTTTTAGCTAAATTGATTAAAATTCTTAAAGTTGGAATTTTCCAAATAAGAAACCAGGTGAAAAAATTAACAATTGGAACTTCCATATCATTATTAGTGAAATAAGCATATCTTGCTAAATAATTTATGGCAATATGATCAACTAATGATTGGTGATTACTTAATAATATGGCTGATTCTGAACTGGCTGCATCGCCAGTGATGTTATAAGTGACATTATTCAAATTCTAGAAAAACAAATTATTAGCGTCCACTCTTCTAAAACTAACTTAGTTAATCAAAAGAATCAAAAAGGTTTTACTTACTGTGAAATATATACATAAATCCCAAAACAAACAACAAGCTTTCCTCTTTATATTTAATGAGGTCTCCGGAAATGAAAAACTCATAAATGAACAAGAAACTGAGATAAGTTGATAAACAACTAGGAACCCCAATAAACTAAACCAGATGAACAATGCACAAATCTTGTTAATTGTTGTCACTAAGGTAGGGTCTTTGTCAGGGATCAATCCTAAATGCTTAATCAATTCAATCATGTTGCACAAATATGATATTTTTTTCGCACCCAAATTGGATTTTGGAAAGATAATTTTCTTTATCTGAAGCTCATCTCGCATTATAAAATATAATTTATAATTTATACCACCCACACCACATAATATGTCCCGTTTAATTGTTAGAGGATTACCAAAATATTTAACCGAAGAGAAGTTACGGGCACATTTTTCTAAGCAAGGGAATGTGTCTGATGTTAAACTTATGAAAACCAGAAATGGTGAATCAAGAAGATTTGCATTTATTGGGTATAAATCAAGAGATGATGCAGAACAAGCAGTAAGGTTTTTCGATAAATCGTTTATAGATACTGCTAAAATTGATGTTGAAATAGCCAAATCATTTGCTGATCCAAATGTCCCTATTTCGATGAAAGAACAAAGAAGAAGAGATACGGAAAGAATGAATCAAAAGGAAGAAAGATTACTTCAACAAGAACAAGAAAGACAATTAAAGAAACAAAAAGTTATTAAATCAAAGATTGATCAAGAAATAGAAAGTAACCCAAAATTAAAAGAATTTATTGATGCATTCAAACCTGCAGATCAAACTAAATCTTGGGCTAGTGATTCATTAGCAGATGGATCTGGTGGTCCATCATCTCATGATCTTGAAGCTGCTTTAGCTGAAAAGGATTCAAAAAAAAATGAAACTGAAGTAGTTGTTAAAGTTCAAGAAAATGAAAGTGATGCTGAATATGAAGATTTTAATAAGAAAGATGATGATGAAGAAGAGGAAGAAATGATGATACCTTTCAGCGAAATGAATCAAGATAATGATCCTGCTGAAGGTGAACAAGAAACTAACACAGCAGCAAAAGATGAAAACATTTCAGATCTTGAATGGCTTCAACTGAAGAGAAAGAGAATGATTGAAAATGAGGATAGAATTAAAGAACTTGAACAGCAACAAAAGGTTCAAAGGGAAAAACGTCAAGCACCTACTAAAATCCAAAATGAACCTGAAGTTGATCCAGTCGAACAAACCATGAATAAAATAAGGGAAACTGGTCGTTTATTCATTAGAAATATCTTATATACATCAACTGAAGAAGAATTTAAAGAATTGTTTGAATCTTATGGTAAACTTCAAGAAGTCCATATCGCAATTGATACAAGAACTGGAAAATCAAAAGGGTTTGTTTATATTCAATTTGCTGATCCAGAGGATGCTATCAAAGCTTATGAAGCTTTGGATAAAGAAATTTTCCAAGGTCGTTTGTTACATATTTTAGCGGCAGAGAAGAAAAAAGATCATAGGTTAGATGAATTTGATTTAAAGAATTTACCATTGAAGAAACAAAGAGAATTAAAAAGAAAGGATCAAGCCTCAAAGACTCAATTTAGTTGGAACTCATTATATATGAATCAAGATGCAGTTTTAGACAGTGTTGCAGCCAAATTAGGTATTACAAAAGGTCAATTAATTAATCCAGAAAATTCTGATTCTGCTGTTAAACAAGCTTTAGCTGAAGCTTCCGTTATTGGAGATGTAAGAAGATTTTTTGAAGAAAAAGGTGTAGATTTAACTACTTTTGACAAAAGAGAAAGAGATGATAAAATCATATTAGTTAAAAACTTTGCATTTGGTACAACCATTGGAGAAATTGGAGAAATGTTTAATCAATATGGAGAAATTAAAAGAATAGTGATGCCACCTGCTGGTACAATAGCTATTGTTGAATTTCGTGATTTACCTAGTGCAAGATCAGCATTTACAAAATTAGCATATAAGAGATTTAAAAAGAGTATTTTATACTTAGAAAAGGGTCCAAAAGATTTATTTACTCGTGAACCTACTTCAGAAGAAATCCATGGTGTTGAAATTCAAAAACCTGTTGAAAATGCTGTTGAAGCTAAAGTAACAGCTAGTGATATATTGGGAGAATCTAAATCAACCGCTGCCGATGACCAAGAAGAACAAACTACTGAAGTGATTGATGGACCAACTGTTTCAGTATTTGTTAAGAATTTAAATTTTACCACAACAACTCAACAACTTTCTGATTTATTCAAAGCATTACCAGGTTTTGCAGTTGCATTAGTTAAATCTAAACCAGATCCAAAAAAGAGTGGTTCTACTTTAAGTATGGGTTTTGGTTTTGTTGAATTCAGATCAAAGGAAGATGCTGATAAAGCTATTTCTGTTTTGGATGGTCATGTATTAGATGGTCACAAATTACAATTAAAATTATCTAATAGAGTTGGTGGGAACACCTCAAGTAAGAAAGCTAAAAGTACTATTAAATCCAGTAAAATTATTATTAAGAATTTACCATTCGAAGCTACCAGAAAAGATATTATTGAATTATTCGGATCTTTTGGTAAAGTTAAATCTGCCAGAGTTCCAAAGAAATTCAACAAATCTGCTAGAGGGTTTGCCTTTGTTGAATTCAGTTTATTAAAGGAAGCAGAAAATGCTATGAGTCAATTAGAAGGTGTCCATTTACTTGGTAGAAGACTTGTAATGGATTATGCAGAGCATGAACCAGAAGATGCAGAAGCAGAAATTGAAAAGATGACCAAAAAAGTTAAAGAACAATTTGAAACTCAACAAATTGCTGCACAAAGATTAACTGGTAGGGCCAGAGAACTTGATCTTGAAGAAGAAGAATAAATATTATTCTCTAGATCACTAAATAATAATTTGTATAGTAAAAATTAAGTCATATTCGCAGTTAATATCTCTCAAGTTTTTTTTAGTATCTCGCCCTTCAATAGCTATTAAATCAAGAATCATCTTTAGAAGTTTTATTCAAGAGAAATGGTACCTAGATTTCCAGTGTTCAAACCTTTGGGATTAAGGAATACTTCATTCTTTAACACGAATAGTTTTATTGTTCAAAATATTCCTAAAAATGTTTTTAATGTTTCAAAAAATTCAAATAGTTTACCACACAATATGTTTAATATTTTGAAAACCTCCCAAAATCAATTTCTTAAATCAAATATTGAAATACTACAATCATCAATTAATCCTTTTAAAAGTTTTAGGTATTTTTCAATCACCAAACAAGTTAAAATCTTCCAAAAAAATAATGTATGGAGAAATTATAATAAAGTTTATGGTAATTCAAATTGGGATAAATTAAAAGGTTTAACTATATTCACAGTATTATTTTGTGTAGGAACCACATTTGCTGTACCAGTATTGTTCAATTATACACCTTTGGGAATTTATAAAAGAAGTCCACAATTATTAGTTTACACCATTATTGGATTAAACGGATTAGTATTTTTAATGTGGAAATCTCCATCATTTTTTAGTTTCCTTACAAGATATGGTTTATTATTCAAAGATAAAGTATATTCTAATTGGTCTTTATTAGGATCTGCTTTTTCACATCAAAGTTTTGTTCATATTTTATGTAATATGTTTGTATTACAATCATTTGGTACCACTTTATGTTCAATAATTGGTCCTGCAAATTTTCTTATCATGTATCTTAATTCTGCTGTTTTATCATCATTTGCTTCAATTTTGATTCCTACTTTAACTCGTAGTTCATTATCAGTTGGTTCATTAGGGGCATCCGGTGCTGTTTTTAGTGTTGTTGGTACCTTTTCCTACTTAATTCCAAAAGCACCAATTGCTCTTTTTTTTATTCCTGTACCTGGTGGTGCTTGGTTTGCTTTCTTAGGATCTATTGCTTATAATGCTGCTGGTATATTCTTTAGATGGGGATCTTTTGATTATGCAGCACATTTAGGAGGTTCCATGGCTGGTGTAGCATATGGCTATTATTATAATAAAAAGATACGGGAAAGAAGAAGTAGAGTCAGACATATAGGTTTCTAGAATTTCATGTATATATTTTGTAAAAATATTACTTCTTCTCGTCTCTAACAAATTATAATGCAAAAAAATTAATGTACAAGTTGTATGAAAAATTAAAATTAAGCAAAGACAACCTTTTTCTTCTTCTTTTTAGGTTCTTCTGATGCTTCAGACTCTTCGTCTTCTCTTCTGGATTTAGCATTCTTTCTTCTATTTGATCTAGCAACTGATGCTTTACTTCTTAACTCACTTTTCTTATCTTCTAATTTATTCTTTTTAGCTTCTTCTTTTCTTTCAATTTCTTTTCTCTTTAATTCCCTTATTTCTTCTAATCTTCTTGATTTTTCTAATTTACTTTCATTGTTTTTATCATATGTATCATTAATTGATTTAACTAATAAATTAAGTGTTAATGAATCTTTATCATCAACAAATTTTTTACCCTTTTTACCACTTTTAGCCTTAACACCAGGGACGATTGCTCTGTTTAAATTGGGTATATTCAATGTCTGTTCATCATAGTTCTTACCATTTTTAGCTCCATATAATCTTGCTTTAGCTTGTTGTTTCTTAATAGCTTGTTTAGATAACTGTTTCTTCTTGGATTTTGGTGTTAATTTAGGTTGATCTTGTAATAAATTTCTTGCTAATGAGTCACTGGTAACTTCGGACTCCACTGATCTTGTTTTATTTTGGGTAGCTGCTCTTTTAGCAGTTTTGCTTTGTCTATTAGCCATATTCTTACCCTATGTAAATTGAGATGAGGTTCTTCGATTTCAATTTTTTTTTTTGAGAAGAGGAAGGAAGATAATACTCACGTGACCTAATGTTAGAGGTTCTATTAAGAACTAAAAAACATATATTTAAGAACTAAATATAACCATATTTTAACTGGTTATCTTCAATAAGAATTGAAAAATGAAACTGCACCAAAAAAATTAAACTTTCTCGAAAGGAAAAAAAATTCAGCCCGTTTAGTAGGAATCAACCTTAGATTCAGCTAATCTATTGACATCCTTCTTATTCAAATCTTTCAAATCAGCCACTGGTCTTTCAGCTTGAGGAGTTAGACGTACAGCAAATCTAGTAGCTTCTTCTTCGTCATCCCAATCATGTATAGCAGAATGAACAACTCTACGATTATCCCAAATTACAAAAGTACCTGGCTTACCCCAAGAAGCTCTAGCTTGAATATCATGAGAATTATTGATATGGTTATACAAAAATTGTAATAAAGCATCACTCTCTTGTTGCTTAAAGCCAACTATTCTTCTAGAGAAACCTTGATTGACAAATAAGATCTTTTCACCAGTAACTGGATGAACCCTAACTAAAGGATGAACGTTTTCAACAGGATCACGTCTAGTAATACCGCCATTAGCAGTTGAATAGTTAGCTTGTTGAACTGAAGAATGGACAACGTATAAGCCATCTAAAAGTTTTTGAAACTCTGGTGATAATCTCTTGTAAGCTTCTACAGTATCAGAAAAAAGTGTGTCACCTCCAGATTCTGGTCCTTCTAAAACTGAAAAGAAAGTGATACCCGGAGGTTGAAGTTCATAAGTAACATCACTATGGAAAGCAACTAAATTGTTAGCATCATCAAAATTCTTTTGATATAACCTAACATCCTTACTTCTGTAAACAACATGAAATTCAGGATAATCTTTTGGAGCTCCACTAGTTGGATGAACATGAAGTGGTCCAAAGTATTCAGCAAACTCCAGTGCAAATTTTGGTCCATATGAAGCTAAATCTTGATCCCTAAAAACTAATAAACCTCTCTTGGCAACTAATAAAGCCAACTCATTTTTACCATTATCATCTAATTGTGATAATTGAACACCTGTAATTTCAGTTCCTAATTTGGGAGTAATATTCTTAGTTTCATGAGTACCGTTCTTTGGTAATAAATTTGGTAAATCATGGTTCGCTAAAGTACCTTTATCAATATGTTCTCTAAATTCTAATGGCTTGAAAGTTTTGTTGGTATCCCAAGTTGGAAGAAATTCTTTGAACTTAGTTTTGTCAGCTTCTTTTTCAGTAAGACTGAAAACACCATCATTTTCAATGAAAACTTCACCAGATCTAAATAATTTTGTCATGATCTTTATAATATTATTAAATAATTGCAAATTGTAATAAACTTGACACTTTGTGATCTAAAACATGGAAATATTTGCATTATTTATAGTTTTTAGAGTACCAAAACTGTGTAACTTCAATACTTTATCACAGCACTTTTTTCATTAATTTCACCCCTAATAATTAGCTGTCCATAAACCATATGTGTATTTGATTACACAGTTAATTAGCCATACTACTGGAGATAAACGCTGATTTGATTGTCACCAGCTGTAAAGTGTGTAAAACATTTTGGTAGGTAACGTGAGACACCAAAATAAATCAACTCCACAGATTTTTTGCAGCCATAATGATCCAATTGAACAAAAAGAATTTATAATTTTGTGGCAAAAAAAATTAGGTGATAACTAGGACTATGGCTTGACTTATATTACTAATACAATGTCTATTGTGGATATCCAAGATCCAGGTTTAGTTGTAAGAATCAGTCGGAATCTTATTCTATCCTTTCTTCAAATTTAGTTCATGTTCCTGTCGTTTGTTTTTCATTTAGCTTAATCTTATTTTTAAAGATTTAAATCAAATCTTAAATTTAAGTTCTTATGAATGATATGTCATGTCTTTTAATTGTTGATTTATTCTACTTAGTAGTAGATAAATGAGTTGTCTCTAAGGGCATCTCCATCGGGAATTTCCACTGATAAGAAATAAATACTCTGCGCACCTTAAAAGAAGATTCAAATCCTTAATCTTATCAGATATGAAAAAAGAGTACGAAATTACCAGTAAAGTGGATGGTGTAAGGTTCAATTGGAACTTGCTACCTTGTACAAGATTAGAGGCATCACAATTACTGTCACCAATCGGATGTTTATATACACCATTGCATCAAAGATCAAAAGAATTTCAACCAATTCCAACATCAGATAATATCCCTTTAAAATGTGAAGCTTGTGATGCTTATTTGAATCCTTATATTAAAATAGATAGAGTTAATAGAATGTGGGTATGTCCTTATTGTGTTCAAAAGAGTTATTTCCCAAGAAGCTATGAATTACCTCTTACAGGTTCACCAATGGAAAGTTGGCCGGTTGAGTTACGTGAAAGTTCAACAACAATTGATATAGAATTACCTGAAGATATAACAAATTCCATTAATTATTCACGTTCTTACTGGTTTGTTATTGACAATTATCAACATGTGGATGATATGGAGGAAGGTGGAAGTTCCTTTAATAGTTTAAAGTCAAGAATCTGTGAAGTTATACAGAAACTCCCTGAAAATAGTACTATTGGATTGATATCTTTTGATGATGTAGTTCACTGTCATAAAATCAAGTTAAATGATACAACTATTATTTCCAAAAATCATATTTTTGAAGTTGATGATAATGGTAAAATAGTTAATGAAAAAAAGACAAAATTATTTGATTTTCAAGTTCCTAATAAAGTATTAAAGAAATTTAATCTTGATTCAAGGATAGATTTCAAATCAAATAGGTTATTGGAAAGTGACTACTTAGCTGAAATTAACTCATCATCAAGATCGATGATTTTAGATTATATTATGTCATTAAAACCTAAATTGACGAATTCTTTCAAACCATCAAGAGTTACAGGGCTTGCATTATATATCCTCACAATAATGTTGGGGAAAGTTGCTATCAAAGGTTCATTTTCCAATGTGTCATTATTCACTAGTGGACCATGTACTAGTTATCCTGGTAACATTATTGATAGTGAGTCTAAACTGGCTTTAAGGAGCCATAATGATATTGTCAACTTTGAAGCTCCTCAGTTTTTATCAGCACTGAAATTTTATCGTACATTATCTTTAATTGCATGTGGGTTGTCATTTGAAAATGCTAGCGCTATAGTTAATACTGCTTCAGGTAAAGAAACTGACTTCCCTGTTGGTGACAGTAAGTCCAAATGGAAATTTGATTTATTTACTGGTTCTTTGGATCAAGTTGGTATATATGAGATGAAACCATTACCACTGCATACAATGGGTGGTATTTATTTGTTTGAGTCTTTCAATAGTGAACAATTCATTGATCAATTAAAAAACATACACATAGATAATTTAGCTCATAATGCTATTTTGACAGTTAGAACTTCACCAAAATTAAAAGTATCTAGAATGATAGGTCATGGTCATAATTTACCTTCTTATTTTCAATCTGAAAAACATTATGATTTACATCATGAAAAGATTTCTGATCATTTGCCTGTTTTTGATTCTAGTTTAAAGAAAAAGAATTTTACTAATATGTGGTTGTTCAATAATTTGAACAGAGAAGATACTATATCAATATTTTTTGAACCTGAGCTTGCTTCATCATCTAAAAGATTAGAAGTTGATGGTATTGAAGAATATTTTATACAATTTCAATTAAGATACTGGGATATGGAGACTAAGACTTGGAAGTTAAGATTAACCAACATACGTAGAAAGTCTACCTTACATTACTTAATCTCAAATAAAGTTAAAATGACAGATAAATCAATAAGGTTGGTCAATTCTAAAAGTTCTGTTATCAAACAAACTGAGTTAATTGAAAGCTTTGATCAAGAATGTTTCATTATTCTTTTAGGTAGATTATTACTTGACAAAATTGATACTACTTTAGGATTTGAAAAATTTGAAGATATAATAAGAGATATAGATAAAATTATAGTCAAGTTAATGTTTTATTTTGGAGGTTTATCTATTAATGTTAAATTTAAAAATGAAAGTAACCCTTATGCAAATTTACTTTCTGATATTGTTCAGAAATATCAAATAAATGAAAATTTTAAAAAATTACCTTCATTAGCTTTTAATTTAAGAAAGAACCCTCAGTTGATTAGAATTTTTAATTCACTGCCTGATGAAACCGCTTATTATCATCATTGGTACTTGAAGTCAAATTCAGAGATGTCTACAAAAATCATTGAACCATATTTATATGAAGTTACTGAAGATGGGACCGTTACAAAGAAATCATTAGATTCTAAGAATGTTATACAATGCCCAAAAGATTCATTTATTATTATGGACTCAATATTTAATATAATTATTTATAGTAATGATTCTGGTAAATTAAAGCTTCATCATTCAAATAATACTTCATTAGTTTATAATCATGATGATTCATTAAAAGTACCATTAGAATTTATTAAAACACTAATTCCTAGAGACATATCACCCAAATTTATTGTTACTCAAAGAGATCATTCACAATCAAGATTCTTGGTGGCAAGGTTGAACCCTATTGAAGATACAATAGAGACAAATTTTGATAAATTATCTATTAATGAACCTAAAGGATTTTTTCATTTCTTCAAGAAATCTATTACAAGTGTTAATCCTAAATCTTACAGTACTATATTAACTGATGATATAAGTCTTGATAATTATTATAACGGGCTTGTTCAATCAGTTAAAAATTATATAACTACTGATGAATATTAAATAGTCAATAAAAACTTCTTTACTGTAATTAACATATCTTCAACAGCTTCTGGATTTTCTACTGTATGATTGGCCTTCAATAACACTTTACTAAATGGACTCCAATATTTATCACCGACGGCGATTTCCCATCTATTCATAAGCTCTTTCTTATCTACGAATTGAGGTACATATATATCCTCATCCCCATTTAATGTTAATAATGGTTTTTTAACTTTGCCAAAAGTTTCTTTGTATTCTTGATCAGTAATATAAGTAGAAAAGAAATCATCATCACCGTATTTCAGATACAATGAATTGAATCTATAAGCAGTAATTGGAGTATTCAATGCTACTTTTGTAAATTTTAAAGGTAACATTTCATTTTGTAAACCTTTAGAAATATAATCATCGTTAACTTCCTTGCATAGCTCATCAAGGTATGCTTCTCCTACATAATCGGCAATTCCTTCCCGATCAGAAACTGGAGCTTGTAAAATACCTCCATCAATGTCCATTGATGGAGTAAAATTATCTTGATAACTATAATTACAAAGATACCTTAAAGCATCTTGACAACCAGTCAGATGACCCATTAAAACAATTTTTTTCTTTTCTCCACCTTTATTAGATCTTAAATAAGAAACTATCTTTCCAATATGAACATTATCTTCTTGAAGAGAGCTTTGTGCCCATCCCAAATAAGCAGAAGGTAATAAACCTTGAACTAAACCCCAATCACCATCTAAAGAATGTAATGCTTCAGCTAATTTAGGTAAATAATGTACTGTTAATAATCCATCTGTAAGACCAGCAATGAATAATATTACATTTTCAGCTGGCTTAACTTTACCATTAGAAAATTCAAAAGCTGTCTTTTGATATGCATATTCATGAATTGAACCATTAATTACCATTTTGTTTTGATTATTCTAACTTCTGCTACTATTTCTTAATAACTGTAGAATTCAATTCTGACTCTGATGATAATTTGAACCCTTTATGAAAAAACCTCCTTATATAAATTGTTTCAATCTAAAATGGGTTTTATCGCGGTCGATTTCACAGGTCTCAAATCAAAAGATTTGCAATTCCCTATCTTTGATCTCGGTATTGACTTTAATAGTCAGCACTAAACAAACTTCTATTGTCTAAACTCTTGGTATTCATATCTGATTACAATAGAATCACTTTATTAATACAGCCTTTAAGCTTTTACAACACAATAAATTTGGCTGCAAATTATTGCCAAAACTCAAAACCTTGGTCGCGTTATAACCAAATGGTGATAATTGAAAGAGAGAAATTTAGTGAGGTGGAATTTAAAATTTAGGAGATTTTAAATCTAGAATTGAAGTAATCCAAAATCAACAACTTTCCAGTGTTAAGGAGGGAAAAATTATATAACAATTCAATAATTTGCTCATTGGTATTTTAGCTGGTTGAAAAAATTTTACAGTGATTTTTCATTTCATATTCTTTATTATATATATATTCATTTGAATTTCCTAATTGTAATAGGATCTTGCGTTAAAGTGCATTAGCTCACGTCAAAGACTGTATTTTAGGGTTTGGCATTTTAATCTAGTAAACAAACAAAGGTAATATCAAAACAAACACAATCAACGTATAATAAGTTATTTGCATTTGTCAAAAGATTTAGAAACATTGTGAGAGAGAAATACAGATAAACACTCATATTCAAATACTTATAAAAGGAAAACGAACATGTCAATTACTACACATGATTCATTTCTACAATGGGATCCAGCACAAGTCTCAAATTTTATTGATTCTACAATTGACAATGAAAAATGTGGAAGTCTATTCTTAGATAATAATATTGAGGGATCATTATTACCATTTTTAACAACTGAGCATTTAAGAGAATTAGGGATTGATAAAATAAAGACAAGATTATCAATTAAAAAGAAAATATCAGAATTGATAAATCAGCATTATGAAAAAAATCCTCCAAAAGCTTTTAATGATCCAGAATATAAATTAAACAATGTAAATATTAATAATAATTATATAAATTTTGAAAGTTTAAATTTATCAACAGTTTTAATGAAAGATATGATTAAAAAAATTTCAATTTCAATTCAACAATCACAAGCTTCAAGTCCAGTGGATCAGCAAATGGATATGAAAAAGTTAAATGATAATTTTATAAGATTAAAAAGTGATTTAATACCAGTTATTAGATTATTAAAAGATTCAAAACCATTACCCACACCTACTTTAGATCCTGGTCATGGATCAAATTTAAATAATTTAGATTCACCAACTTATTCAATATCTAGTAATCATTCAAGTAATGGTAATACATTAATTGATACATTAACTGATGCTGGATTTTTAAATCAATCAACTTCGAATAGAAATTCTAATCCTTTACCAAGTCCAACACAATCTAATAGATTTAGTAGTGGCTCCTTATTATCATTAGGTACTGGGAAGATTTTACAATCAGGATCTACGACAACAATAAATAATGTAATGAATACATCATCAGCGGAATTAGGTAATTCAGAAAATTCAGGAAATGGATCTGGTACAATTAGTTCCACTACCGCTAATAAGATAAGGCCCAAATTAGTTGAAAGTAAATCAACTGGAGCAGCTTCAGTAGTTGCACCATTAATGACCAACGCACAAAAAACTTATAGGAAACATTCATCATCTACTGGTGCAGCAACACCTGTTCAACAACAACCAATTCCAAATGCTGAGCCATTGAAACAATTAAGAGCTTCGTCAGATGATTCATGTCTTAAAATTCTACAACAAGCTATGAAAAGACATCATGTCCCTAGAGATGATTGGTCAAAATATGTATTGGTTATTTGCTACGGTGATAAAGAAAGAATCTTAAAATTAGCTGAAAGACCAGTACCTATTTTCAAGGAACTACAGGAGTTAGGTAAACATCCAGCTATTATGTTAAGACAATTAGCTGAAACAACTTCAACTGTTAATGACAGTGATGACTTGTACGAAGATTCGAGAATTGGTGATGATATCCCTGGTGGAACTTTGTAATCTATGTATTTTATATAAAAATATATTTTCTCCTTTTACTAATTATTTCTTTCTGTTTTGAGGAAGGTTTACAAGTTCCTTTAAATGAAGATACATATGTGATAAATGATATAATGACAATCTGATAAGATAAAGAGTGAGGGTTTTGCCCTACATAGTCACGTTCTCAGAAATTTAAATTATTGTGTGACTGCGATTTTCTTAATTTTTTTTTTCTTCTCCCCTTGATGGAGGTCGCATTTGAAAAAACCTAGTCCATCAGAAAAAAATTTCAAACGGTAACACTCAATAATTAATTATGCCTCCAAAATTTGATCCTAATGAAGTTAAATACTTATACTTAAGAGCTGTTGGTGGTGAAGTTGGTGCTTCATCTGCCTTAGCTCCTAAGATTGGTCCTTTAGGTTTATCACCAAAGAAAGTTGGTGAAGATATTGCCAAAGCTACTAAAAATTTCAAAGGTATTAAAGTTACTGTTCAATTAAAGATCCAAAACAGACAAGCTACTGCTTCAGTTGTCCCATCTGCTTCATCTTTAGTTATCACTGCTTTAAAAGAAGCTCCAAGAGATAGAAAGAAGGAAAAAAATGTTAAACATAACGGTAACATCCCATTAGAAGAAATTTATGAAATTGCTAGACAAATGAAAGAAAAATCATTTGGTAAAAACTTAGCTTCAGTTACTAAAGAAATTTTAGGTACTGCTCAATCTGTTGGTTGTCGTGTTGAAGGTAAACCTGCTCATGATATTATTGATGCTATCAATAATGGTGAAATTGATGTTCCAGAAAACTAATTGTAAAAATAGAATAAATCACAACTTTATAATGAGACAACTTCATAAATATCTTAAATATAAATAATTATTTGATTTCCCATCCCTTGAAAAAATGCTATTTCCAATGAACAATTTAAAAAGAAAATTATTGACCTGCTTTATTCGAAAAGAAAAAAATGTTTACCGACACTCTGGTGCTAAATCATTATTTTTAATAATAATGTTTGTATTTGGTTCCTATTTTGGTGTAAACTAGATTAACAGCTTATTACTCACCATTGTAACCTTTATCTTTGGTTATGATAGGTCCATTTCACTAGCTTACATCTTTTTGTAAATTGTAAAGCATCTCTTTGTAAAAGAAAAAAAAATAGAGCTATAAAACTTACTGTTTTGGTACCAAAATTTCCTTTAAAATCGGTACCACATGTGGTACTGAGTTTAGTACCAGCTCGGTACTGATGCTCTCGGTAAAATAGATCTTTTCATGTGCTCGAATCAACCTTTTTTTGTCCCTCCACAAGATTTGAGATTTGGTAAAGGGTAAACAGAGGACTAAAAGCGAATTCTATCTTTGTTATTTTAGTTTAATATTTACTCAACACAGAGGCTTTCAGATTTCCAACATGTCTGACTCTATAGGTATGTTTGAATTGAAATGATTTTTCTTTTAGATGTTACGAATCTGAATACTAACACTTTTAAAATAGATCGTGTTTTTGTTAAAGCGATAACAACAATTAGGGCTTTATCTTCACGTTCAAATTATGGAACATTGCCTAGACCACCAGCAGAGAATCGTATTAAATTATATGGATTATATAAACAAGCAACTGAGGGTGATGTTGAAGGAATAATGATTAGACCAATGGGTTTTACATTAGAAGATGAAGGGGCCAAAAAGAAATGGGATGCATGGAAAAGGGAAGAAGGTTTAACAAAAACTGAAGCTAAAAGAAGATATATTTCATTTTTAATTGAAACAATGAAAGTATATGCTAGTGGAACTTTAGAAGCTAGAGAATTATTAAGTGAATTAGAATTTTTATGGGATCAAGTTAAAGATTTAGAATTTTCATCAGAAGAAGAATTGGATCATGAACCAAATATTATATTCCCACCTCATTCACCACTGCTTCAATCAGATAGAATTTCAACTACTACCCCATTGCCGTTGCCAAGTAATTATTCAAATAGTGGTAAAACTAATTTACAAAAAATATATAGTCACTCAAGAAGATCAACAATGCTTTCAATTAATGATTATGTTCAACAACAAAGGCAACATCATTCAAGTTATTTACCATCTCAAAGTCAAGGTCAAGGTCAAGTTCAAGGAAGTTCTAAACAAGATAAATTAAATCACTCAATTCAATCATTACCATCTAATATTCATGGAGTTTCATCAAATTCAATGGAAGATTTTAAAAATTGGCAAGGTGAAATTAATTTAATAATTAATAAATTATCAAAAGAATTTTTAAATAAGAGAAATTCAACATCAAGTGATTCTGATAAAAGTGATCATAATTTAAATGGAAATGCAAAATTGAAAAGAAAATTAATTCAATTATTCAAATTCTTAGGTACAAATCTTTTTAGAATTTTGAAAAGTTTTTCAATTAGTGTATTAGCTATATTATTTATTATTTGGTGTGTTAAGAAAAATGTTATAGTTAAAAGAACTATAGTTAAAAAACCAGTTGCAAATTCTAATAAAAACACTGAAGAATTAGTTATTAATATGATTTTAAATACTAATGAAAATAAATGGTTTATTAGATTATTAAGTTTAGTTAATAGTTTTGTGGGATTTGTTTAGACTAATTTAGTCTAATCAGTACCCTGTTGATCTTTCACTTAGAAAATAATTAAAGAGATGTTCCCCCATAGTTAATGAATTTATGCTGCAAAAAAAAAAAATACATACTCACTGCAAGTTCTCTCACATAAAAAAAATCTAATATCATCGCGATAATAACTGTAAGAAAAATTGAAAAATTTCGAGATGAGATTAACTGATACAGAAATGAATTTACATCGTTGTAGATTTGTGGATTATACTCCACATACTGTGACTGCCATGTCATTTTCTCATCCTTCATCTTCATCATCCATAGCATCAAATGATTTAAGATTAGCCGTTGGTAGAAGCAATGGTGATATTGAAATTTGGAATCCAAAACATAATTGGATTCATGAATTAACATTATATGGATCAAGAGGTAGATCTATTGAAGGATTATGTTGGAGTATTAATGAAAATGATCAAAATCCAAGATTATTTTCAATTGGTGGATCAACATATATCACTGAATGGGATTTAGAAACTGGATTACCAAAAGCAAATTATGATTGTAATGTTGGAGTAATTTGGTCAATATCTGTTAATTTAAATGGTAATAAATTAGCTGTTGGTTGTGATGATGGTTCAGTTGCAATTATAGATATTTCAGGAGGTTTTGGAAGTTTAGAACATGAAATGATTTGTCAAAGACAAGAACTGAGAGTATTAAGTATAAAATGGTATAAAAATGATTTAATAATCGGAGGTTGTGCTGATGCAAGAATTAGATGTTGGTCAAGTAATTTAAATGATAAAGGTAGAATTTTAGGTACTATGAGAGTTGATAAATCAAAAACTGAAAGTACATTAGTTTGGTCAATTAATATTTTAAATAATCGTAAACAAATTATAAGTGGTGATTCAACTGGTTCAATCAAGGTATGGGATTTAGAAAGTTTTACCCTTTTACAAAGTTTTAATACACATGATGCTGATGTTTTATGTATAGTTAATGATTTTAATGAAGAAAAATTTTTCACTGCAGGTGTTGATAGAAAAATTCATCAATTTAATTTAATTAATGTTAATAATAATAAAAATTTAAAATGGGTTCATAGTTATAATAGATTATTACATTCAAATGATGTTAGAAGTATGACAATTTTTGAAAGTAAAAATTATAATTTATTAATTAGTGGAGGTGTTGAAAAATCAATTGTAATTCAATCAATTAATCAATTTAATGATAATTATAAAAAAATAATATTAAATCAACAAATTTCAAATATTTTAATTAATAAACTAAATAACTTAATAATAATGTGGCAAGACCAAACAATTAAAATTTGGAAAATTCAATATAACAGTAATCTGATGAATGCTAATGAAATCAGTAATGAAAAAGATATTAAATATAAATTAGTTGCCAAATTATCATTAAGTGATGATGAAAATATTACAAATGTTTCAATTAATGAAAGTGGTAATTTATTAAGTGTTTCTACAATGAATTCAGTTAAAATCTTTGAATTAAATCATCAAATTAAAAAGATTTCAATTAATAAATTTAAAGATGAACAATTTAATTCAATAATTAATGGTAGTAAACAAACTTTAATTTATAATGAAAATAACTTATTAATTTTAACTAATGATAATGAATTATATAATTTTAAAATTAATAGAGATAACAAGACGATCGAATTAAATAATGAAATTGAATTAGATAATGAAGATGAAAAAATTGAAAATGGAATTAAAACAAATTTAAATTATTTAAATAATATTAAATTAATGAAAATAAATAAAGATCAAGATAAATTAATAATTATAAGATTTAATGGTAAAATTGAAATAACTTCATTAAATAATGATTTTGATTCATTTTTATTAACAAAATTATCAGATTTACCTCATTTAGTTGAATTTTCAAATAATAATACATTAATAGTTTTAACTCAAGATAATAAACTTTATGAATTTAGTATAAATAAATCTTCAAATGAATTATTATTAACAGATTGGTCGAAAAGAAATAGTGATTTCTTGCCAAAACAATTTTTAACATTAAAAGATAAACCAGAAGGAATGTTTATTGATGAATCAAAAATATGGATATTCGGTAAAGAATTTATGTGTTTCTTTGATCTTAATTATAATATCCCAATTAATAAAATTTATAAAAATACTGGTTCAACCAAGAAGAGAAATAGAGATGGTTTAACTATTGAAGATGATGAGGATGAAGAAGAAGAAGAATCAAATTTAATGGAATTATCATTAAGACAAAGTCAAATTAGTAGATTAAAACAACAATATGATAATAATGAAGAACCACTGATTGATGAAAAACCATTTTGGATTAATTTAAATTATAGATCAATTTTATTTGTTAATAAATTAGATAATAATGATTTAGTTATTATTGAAAGACCGATCAATAGTTTAAATACCACCCCATCATTTAATTTACCAAAATTAAAAGTTTAAGAAGCATTTAAAATAGATATATAGATAAATATAACGTGTATAAATATTTATTATTAGTATTAAATTTCTTTTTTCACGCTTTATTAGGTATACAGAAATTTCTTTTTTTATTTTTTTCTAATCTTTAGCATTTAATGGTTTTTTACAAACAAATAACATCATTGGAGTAAATAATTTTTGTTTACCACCAGCAACTAAGTTTACAGCAGCATCTTCTAAAGCAATAGTGACTTGTTTAGTACCTTTTGGAGCTAAACCAACTTTCTCTAATAAACCACAAGCTTCAGTAGTAATAAATCTACCAATTCTTGAAGTTCTAAAAATAGTAAAATAATCAGAAAAGGTTTGAACATGTTTAAGTTCACCAGCTAATGGATAATACCATGGAATTTCATCATTAACATCGGCTAAATCTTTTTCAAATTCGATTTCAAAACCAACATTTTTTAAAGCTTGTACAGCAGTCTTTCTTGGGTACATTTTTGGAATACCATCACCAACTTCAATACCATAAGCAATTTCACGATGCTTTTCATTAGTTTCGTCATAATTATCAGTCATAACCCATTCATAAACACCAAAAGTACCACCTGGTTTCAAAACTTTATAAATTTCAGAATAAACACCTTCTAAAACTGGAGCATGAACAGTTGCTTCAATTGCATAAACAGCATCAAAAGTTTCAGGTTCAAAATCCATTTGCATAAAATCACCTTTAACAAAGGATAATTTATCATCTAAATGATATTTTTTAGCATAATGATTAGCTCTTTCAATTTGATAATCATTATTATTTAAACCAACAATATTACAATCAGTAAATCTACAAATTTCTCTTGCTGGGCCACCAACACCACAACCAACGTCTAAAACTTTCATATTTTCTTTGATATTCATTTTATGAGCTAAGAAATGTTCATGTCTAGCGGTAGCTTGACGGAAAGCTTCACCTTTGTAATATCTTGAAAAATGAAATGATGAACCCCAACCATATTCATAAAAATCAGTAACTAAATTATAATAATGATGAGTTAATCTATTATAATCATCTAATCTTTTATCTTCATCATCTTTAGTAACACCACCATCCCAATGTTTGAAATAACCTTCATTTGCAAGATCACTAGCTTCTCTTGATTTAGCCATAATAGCACTTAAACCAGTCTTTTTATAAGTATCACCGTGTAATGCTTTAGCGAATTCGGAATCTTTATTATGATCCTTTTCAAATAATTTTTGAGTACTCATGTTGAAATTTAGAATATACTTTGTGTTTTCTTTATTATTGTAAAAAATAAAAGAAGAAAATTCTGAACGATTGAATAGTTGAATATATATCTGACAAACTCAGCTTCGCTTTTTTTTTTTCGTGTTTTTATATTTCGTCGTTTCCCTCGTTTACAAAATTTTCAGATTTTTCAGAGTTTGGTCGTATAAAATGAGAAATTTAAGTAATTGTACATTAGGGTAATTTTTGATATTTCCTAATCATCTAGATCCATATCATCTCCAGTTGCCCCTTTTTCCCCGTCATCCTCTTTACTTTCTACTTTTGGTTGATCTTCTAGTTCTAATTCTTGATATTCTGTGTTTACTTCCTTTTCTGATTCTTGCTCTTCTTCGTTTAGTTCTTCTTCATCGTTTACTTCACCTTGATCGTTTACTTCTTCATTTTCTTCTTCTTCTTTGATACCTTCAATTGGTTGATCTTCAATTTCTTCATCTTCATCTTTCATTTCATTCTCTTCTAATTCAACGGCTTTATCAACTAAATCTTGTAAATTATCTTTGAATTTTGTAAAATTCTTCATTGTGAAATTATCAATTAAAAATTCTTCATCTTGGTATTTTTTATCATTTATCAAATTTATTGTTAATTCTATTAATTTAATTAGTTCCATTAATTTTTTTGATCCAAGTTTTTCTGATAAATAAATTTTTGATAAATTGTTTATAACCGTTTTCTTAAAAAATTTATTTGTTTCTTCATGTTCAATTGTTTCAAGTAATTGTAAAAATTGATTATATGGAGTAATTAAATATTCATCAATTTTATCTTTGTTAACTAAATTTAATGGATTACACCAATGAATTAATTGTTGAATAACATTATTTGGTGACAAATTATTATTATTTTCATTATCAGATTTAAATAATCTAACTAATAAATCACCAGTAATTTCACTAATTTTTGATTGATGTTTACCATGACTAAAAGCATAAACTGGTATACAAAAGGTTAAAGTTTGTTTTAAATTATTATTTGATTGATTAATTGGATTAAAATAAGTAATTAATAATTTTTCAAGTAAATCTAATGCAATTATTGAACTATCATCAGATTCATTGTGTGCATTCGATTGATCTTCCTCTTCATCAATTGAATCAAATTTTGAGTAATCATCCATAATATCAGCTAAAAATACTTTACAAATCCCTTCAGCGGTTACAGTTTGTAATTCAAAATTATTTGAGTCATCTAAACAACTTGCAAAAACTTTTGCTAATTCAAAACTATTTACTAACTTATTATTTTCGATTAAGATATTTCTAGTATTATTTTCAATATGACTAAAATCAAAAATTCTATTACCAAAACTTGATAAAATATCAAAAATTGCTTTAATTGATATTATACTAACTGATAATGGACCACTTCTTGCAAATGAACAAAATACACTTAAATTATTTATAGCTGAAGCTCTATCAATAATTGAAATTAATGCTAAACATTTAACTGCTAATTTACCTAAGGTACCTTCTTTTGCTCTAATAATTCCTGGTCTAATTAATGTATCAAAAATTGAGTCAATTGCATAATTATTTTGAACTGGATTATCAATTAATTGTAACATATGTTGAGTAACTAATAAACCTTGAGTTAAAATTTCATCAGGTAACTGTTTTGGTTCAAGTTTTCTTCTTTTATTTTTTTGAGGAGTCTTTGAATAAGAAGAATTAAAATTTTCATCATCAAATACATTACCAATTCTATTAATGTTGTTTGTATAATCGTTTTCCCCTCCTCCTTCCTCGTCATCATCGTCATCTTCAAGGTCATCGTCTTCTTCTTCATCCTCGTCGTCATCTTGCATAAACCCTGAAATTGCTGAATGGAAAGTTTCATCAGATTCATCTAATTGAGAATCTCTAATATCAGTAACAATTTCAGTACTCATTGAAATAAAATCTTTTTCGTTAATACTTAATTTTCTTAAAACTTTTAAAGTTAATTCAACTGATTTATCAGGTAAATTATCATTGGTCAAACAAGATCTAACAATTTGTAATAAACCTCTTCTTGAAATTTCATCACTAAAATCATAATTTAAACAAATTTTTAATAAATTATTTATAATAAATTCTAGTTGAGTTAAATCTTCCATAAAAAATTTATATTCTTCAAATTTTTTTGAAAATTGTTGAAATTCTTTTTTCCTGTTTAATTCCATTGATTTAAAAGTTTCATCTAATTTTGATAATTTTAAAATGGTATGTTCAGAATCTGGATTAAAATTATTATCATTAAAAATTTTAAATTTTTCGTCTTCAATTGATTGCATATTCATTGTATGTTCATTATAGCGAATTTTAAATTCTTTATTTTCGTTAATTAAATCTTTATTTTCCTTTAATTTTAAAATTCTTAATCTAAAATATTTTAATAAAACTTCATTTAATTCAATTGATTCTAAAAATTTTTCTTCAATTAAATTAAAATATTTTTTATCATTTAAAAATTCAAATAAATTTCTAAATAAAAATGATGATTCAACAGTTAATTCTTTCCAAGATTGAATGTTAATTTTGAAATTTTTAATAATTTCAAAATCAATTTCAAATAATTCTTTTAATAACTGTTCATTATTTAAATTTTCATCACTTGTTAATCTAATTATATCAAAATTATCTAAAAATTCAATGAAATCTTTATTATTATTATGTTGAAACCAATAATTGAAAGTCTTAATAGCTGTTAATCTAACAGATTCATTACGATCATTTAATCCCCAACTAATAATTTTTTTTAATTGTAAATAATTTAAATTATTAAATCCAATTTCTTTTAAAGTTCTTGAATAAACCAATCTACGATTAATTGAGTTTGTATCTCTGCACATTTCAAGTAAATATGGTATTGTAATTTCATTTTTATTTAAATTAAGTAATGCAGCTCTTCTAACTTCTGGACTTTCATCAGTATTTAAAATTTCAATTAATAATCTTGTTGCTTTAGTTAATTTTTTAAAATCTTCATCGGTTGATTGTTCTGATTCTTCATCATCTTGTTGTTGTTCTTCATCATCTTTATTATCTTCAATTAATTCATCACTTATTTCTTGAAATCTTGAAAGTGCAACAACTGCATGAATTCTAACATTTGATTCTTTATCATTCAATCGAAGTGTTAACCCCCAATGAACTGCTTTACATAATTCAATATCAATGTCTCCAATATAATGAACAATATAAGCTAATAATTGAACAACTCTATAACGAACATTACGATTTTTTGATTGAATACCTTTAAGTAAATGTCTTAATAAATTATCAACTAATCTTGTGAATGGTGTATCTTCTTCTTCCTCCGCATCATCATTATTATCTTCATCTTTAGTTTGATCCTCTGGAACATCTTTCAGTAATGAATTCATAAACAGTGCAATGAATTTAGCAATTCTATCAGCTGCACCTTCACCTTTCTTTAAATCAAGAATCTTATTAAGTAATTTATTTATTTGAAAAATAAAACTTTCTTCATATCCATTTTCAATTGATTTATTAAGAATAGTTTTTAAATTTATAACTAATTTCCTATGTCCTGATAAACTATGTTGAGCTTCTTGAAAGATATTAATTATCGATCCGTTTAATGTAGTGATATCCATAATCGATGTAAACAAACCGCGATAGTTTTTCTGTTTTGATGATATTAGATATGAAGCGATATCGCGACAATGGGATCAAGCAGAGAAGATTACTCTAAAACTAGTTAGCATTAATATATATGGATGGGAGTACAGACATCCAGTCTTTAGCTTCAAAAAAAAGAGTTACCTAGAAACATAAGTCTCAGTTGGTTAACATAATGTTTATATAATTTGAAAGGTCTTTTGTTAGTGATATAATATTATAAAACTCTGAAACTTTTTGCAACTTCTGTGCGGTTCTTGATTTCTTCTTTAAGTATACACTTCTTTTTTATCTAATAAATTATAGATCAAGCTTATTGATAATTAACTTGCTATTGGTGTCATGTTGATTTTTAGTTATTATCCATCATAACTTATTCCCGCCAGATCTAGATTTTTATACCACTTTTTATGGGCCATTTTGTATTTTTTGCAACCTTTTTTCACTATTTTAAATACGTCTATTTTTTTTACTTAAAACAGAAAAAAAGGGGAAGTTTGGATGCAATTTTCATAGTTCACTCAAGGTACAGAAAGGTTTATAAATTATACAGCAGGTGAGTTAACTAAGTTATTAAATGTATAGATTTCTTAAATAAGCGTAAACAGTTACACTTGCTGCAAAGTGCGACGCCTTTACTTCTTATTTTGTGTTTGTTTTGATGTACCAAACTCAACAAAAAATGATTCAAGTTTCACACTTAGTGAAGAACTTGGTAATTACTATCTTTTAATATACTTGAGTATATTAATTGCAAAAAAAATGAGCGGTACGGGAATCGAACCCATGTCGGCTGATTACTTGAATCAGTGGAAGTCAGCTATAATAACCACTATACGAACCGCCCTTAATATGCAGGAAACTCAATTTCCCACTACACTATTTAACGTGGTTTTCTCGATAGAAAACTTATTTTTGACTTACATTCTAAGCTCTAATTTCGAATTACGTAAGCATTTTAAAAGGTTAAATAATTGAAAAAAACTATCATTTTATTGACATAAATAGGAAAATACAGTAAGAATAAGACATATACAGCTATAGCCTTAACATTTCATAATGGTTTTTGACAAAGTTTACTTTTGAAGGGGCCATATGTCCCATTTCATATTATTCCATAGCATGGATGTTGAAAATATTACCTATAGTGAAACAATAATAGCATCGAAAGCTCTGTAGAAGGTTTAAGTATCAATCATGGATACTAAATTAGTCTTAAAATTTATAGAAACACTGGGGTGTGATTCAGTAGCAAAAAATCTATCTAAAAAGGAAGTATGAATTCTCTCCAGTTATGCCTACTTACCTTCGTTATTGAAGAAAAGAGGAAGTAAAGAATAGAAAACGGATAGAAAAGATTATAATACATACCGAATGTTAAAGGGTAAATAGATAGATAGACCGATCTAGATGCAAATATATTCCAATCCCCTATAAATTATCTTTTTCATTAATTAATTTTGATAAATTTTTTTTATAAATTGTATTAAAATTATTTAAATTTTTAAAAATATCATTTAATTCAATTAATTTATTAAATTCAATTAATTTTAAATTAGCATCTTCTAGTAAATTTAAATCATCAATATAACTATTTAATTTTTTTTCAAAATTTAAAATATTAATTTCACCATTTTTATTTTCAGTAAAATTAATTAAAATTTTAAAAATATTTAAAATTTCATTAATTCTTAATTTAATTAATTTAAAATTTATTAAAGTATTTATTATAATTAATTGATTAAATTTTGGTATATTTAATTCATTATTTAAAGAAATTATTGAATTTTGAAGTGATTTTAAATAATAATTTAATCTTGAATTATTAATTGAATTATTTAATTTATTTAAATTATTATTAATTTCTTGATTTAATTGATTTATAATAAAATTTAAATGAATTATTAAATTATTTGAAATTGTAATTAATTCATTTTTATTATAATTTTTAAAAATTGAATTTAAATAATTAACTGGATTAAAATTTTTATCAAAGAAAATCGATGTAGTTTCTTCCATGCTTGCAAATGAGTGGTTTCCTAGAAATTATTTCCTAAATCTTCAGATATTTCCTTAAAACAATACTATTGATAGCAGCTCAACCAAAACAAAATATTAAAACCAAATATTAAAACCAAATATTAAACAAGGTATATGAATTGAGTCCGCGAAAAATAATTCAAACTCTGTAGGTCCTCTGTAGGTACTGTAAGTTCTGTAAGTTTTTCATTTTAGCGTGAGAATAAGAAAATAAGAGAGAGATGAAGATCATTTCAATTCAAGATTCATTTTATGAAGAAGATAACTTTTGGGTAGCAATTAGAGATCCAGATTCAAATCAAGAATTATATGATATAATCCAACCAGATCCAGAATTCACTAAACTTTCTAATAACAATTACTCATTCAAAGGTTTTAAATTAAAATTAGGTAAATTTAACAAGATTAATAATATTAGTTGTATATCAAAACTTCAAAATGATTTAATTATTGGTACTAAAAGTGGTGATTTAATAATTTATAATTTAATCACTAATGAAATTAATAAGATTGAACAATGCCATTTTTTAGATATAATTGAAATTAAAATATTCCCTTCAAATGAAGTTATCTTAACTAAAGGTCTTGATAATCAAATAAAATTATGGTCGATTAAACAATGGAAAAATATTAGAATAATGAAAAGTAATCATTCAAGCAATATTGAATTGATTGGTAAAGGTAGAAATTTTTTAGTTGGTAATAAATTTGGAGAAGTTGAAATGTGGGAATGTGGTAGTGGATCAATAATTTATAAATTTAGTAAAGTTAAGAATAAGAATGATCCTGTGAAAGTTATAAAATTAATTGAAGATTCAGAGTTAGATTTAAAATCAAATGTAGAAGAAGGTGAAAATGAATTTGAATTAAAAAATAAATCAATATTAGTTGGTTATGAAAGTGGTGAAATACGTAAATTTAATTTAATTTCTAAAGAACTGGAATTATTTTATAAATTTGATAATGAAATAAATGATTTAGAGGTTCATGATAATAATTTAATTATTGGATTAAAGGGTGAAATAATAGTTTTCAATAAAGAAATTAAATTAACCAAGCAATTAAATGATGAAGAAATTAAATTTAAATTTAAAAATGATAAATTATTTATTTATAATGGACCTGAAACTTTAATTGAATTAAAAATTGATTTTAAAAACTTTGAATGTGATGGTTTAAAATATTTAGTTGGATTACCAGAATTTTTTAAAGTTGAAGATATGTTTATTGATGAAAAGTTAATTGTAGGGAGTGATTATGGAGTTATTATTTATGATTTAAACTAAACTGTACCTAGTAATATAAAAGGTATAATTGTATTGGGTATAATTGTATTGTAAATATTCTATAGGATGGTATGGGTTCAAAAACTAATTAGTAATGAAAATAATGTAACTAGCTTATTTCAAGTCAATCTCTTATCTCATCTGGCTCGTAATCGCATCTGAGACAAAAAAATTAAATCTGAAAAATAAAATCTGAAAAATTGGAAAAAGATAAGAAACAGATTGTAAGATAACCAACTATATCCAGTAATAGAGAATGTAGAAGTGTAACAATAAGATGGAGAAGGCAAAGACACGAGACAAAAAAGGAGAGAACAAAAAAGGCTAAAACAAAATAGAACATTCCATCATATATTTGACTTATAATATGAATTTATAAATTTATCAATAAACTTATAATTTTGGTCTTGGATCTAAAGATTTAAAGACAGTTTCAATTGAAGTAGCTTTCATCATATTACCTTTAATTTTTAATTTACCACTCATAAATAATTTTTGACCATTAGCTTTACCATTAGCTAATTTAACAAAATCAGCATCTTTTAAAATTAATTGAACATCATTCTTTGGTGGTTTATCAACTTTTGAAATGGTACCTTTATTTTTTAAATCTAAAAACCATGATTGATCTTTACCACCTTTATTTTTTAAAGTGAAAACAATAGTTGCTTTAACACCACCAACAGCTTTTTTAGCTAAATCTGGTTGAGCTAAACCATCAGCTAATTGTTGTAAAAATGGGGAAGCTTCAAATCCATCAGCAGTAACAGAAGACATTATTTAATAATTATTTAGTTTTTATAAGAATTGAAAAATTGACAATTAAAATAATTAAATTGGATATTTTTTTTTCTTCGAGGATTATATTCTCTTATATATTATTGTGAGAAATTGTTCGTGTCATGTGAAATATAATTACCTAAAATGAGCACCTCGGACAGCAATTTCTCACCATCATCAGGATTTAATCTTCATTAGAACTAAGTAACAGACAGAGATGACAGAGATATTTACGATTAAAATTATAGATAAAATATTGATTACTACAGTGTAATAATCAATGATTTAGGTTTGTTATAGACTTAATTAACCATGATTAATTATTTAGTAAAGTAATTAACGTTGAAAATACTTCAATAGTTAACTGAAAGGTGTTTTAATTCACCTGTTAAATCGGAGATACCCCAGTTTTTCAAATGGGAATATTCTTTTCACATTCCTAATTTGGTATTTTCACATTAGGAACGGACTTTATGCACAAGAAATTAATCGTTTTCAATTATTTTTCATGCACCAGTCATGTGACCAGGGAATTTATAAAGACTAATTATAAAGACTAATTATAAAGATTTATAAAGACTATTTATAAAAACTAACTACAAAGACTATTTATAAAGACTATATTTTATTATTAGTTAACACCTTTAACCTAGTAAATATTTGTATTTTGCTTTAATAATTGAAATCATTAACACTAATGGTCACGTGAGTTTTAGATTTCCACGACATCGTGTACGATGTCTCCAGCTGCCGCGATATTATGCCAGAGGTAACAAATCTTCATAGTAAATTTTTCTCATTTTCTCATCTTCTCATTTTCTCATCTTCGTTTCTTTGGTTTCATTAGTTTCTCATCTCAAACCAAATATGTTTAATTCAAGTATATCAAAATTAAAATCAACAAACCTATTAAATAAACTTACAAGCAATCTAATATCCAACACAACAACTGCATCTTCAAATTCTTCAAAATCAACAGGCGATTCTAATTCTTCCAAAAATTCCAGTTCATCAACTCAAATATTATCAAATCAATTAAATAAAAAATTAATTTCTAAAAAAAATAATAAGAAAATTAACAAGAAATCAATTATTGAAAATAAAAATTTAAAAAGGATTAATTATGAAATTATAAAAAATAAATCAAAATCATCAAATTTAAATGAAAATCATTCAAAATATTTAAAAAAATTAATTAAAAAAAATAAAAAACTTTTAAATTATGATAATGATTTTGAAAATGATTTAATTGATTTACAAAAAGATATTTTAAATAATTCAAATGTTAAAGTGAAAAAGGATAGGACTTTTAAAGAGAAGAAAAATTTCCCTGGTTTAACTCCAGGTTTAGCACCTGTTGGTTATGAAAGTGATGATGAATAAATGAATATATACCTTATAGATCTTATACACTCTCTATATAAACACTCTCGTTATATACCTTTCTATTTACACATCTAAAAAATCTTCTTATAATCAACATAAGCACCTTTAATTGTTGTCTCTATTCATCTATTGATCCACCTATATTATGAAATCTTCTATTAAAATAAAGTAATCCACCCGTTTTAATTGTTGTATTAACTATTATATCTATCACTTTTGTTACCCAAATTTCATGATTTTCAACTTTTAAAACACTATGTTTTTCACAAATAAATATTCTTTCACTATCATTTAATATTGGTATTTGTTTATCTTCCCCATATTTATAAAATTTCCAATCTTTTGATTGAATAAATTGAAATGGTGTGGTCATTTCATGAAATATTTCACCATCTTTATTCTCACCTTTTGAAATTATTTTACCATCATTTCTTTTGACTCCTTTAGCAAATATTCTACCTATCTTACTCCCCTTCGATGTGGGTTGCATTATATGTATAGCAACTAATCCATTATTTTCATGTAATGTTGATGATGTATAACTTGGTAAATGTAAATTAAACAGTAATAATGGTATTGGATAAACTGATAATGAACAAACTGAACTTAAGGTCAGTCCATGTAATGCATGATTAGTGGTTTGATTTATTGGTACCCCAGCTGTTAGTATAGTAGCTTGACTAGCTATTCTTGACATTGAATCTCGAAATAAATCATTTGTACTCTTTGTTGAATTAAATCTAATGAATCTCATTTACAGATTTTTTTCTTCTCGCACAAGAGAATTAACTTTTAACCACAAGATTTTAGGTTATTCCCAAAAGGAAGAAAAAAGAAAAAAATATGGTGAAAGATAACTATCATGACACTGAATTCAGAACCTGAATAAGTTTAGAGGCTGATAAAGATATACAACATTTAAGATTCTACATAAAATTGAGTCTCCGTGTTAAACTATCCAGTTATACAAAAATTTCGCACCCACAGTTGAATACCAAAAAAAATATTCATCGCTCTCTTTCAATCATTTAATCTGGTACAAAAAGTTCTATAGAACGGACAAGATACACAAGATTTATGTAACGGGAGCAAAAAAATGCATTGGCCGGGAATCGAACCCGGGCCACATGTATGGCAAACATATATTCTACCACTGAACTACCAATGCAAGAAGAAGTGCTCCGCGACGGGGAATTGAACCCCGGTCTACCATGCGACAAACGGTAATTCTAGCCACTAAACTATCACGGACTTTCTTGAACTGAAATGTTGACAATAAAACAAGCTGCAAACCTTGAATTTTACACCGGTACACCAATAGTTAGTTACTTTGATTTATTTCCTTACTTTAGAAGTTGTTTTTCAGAAATTTTAAAGATATTAAGATGATTCAGGACAAATTGTACATGATGAAGTGCATTTAAGCTCTATAACATCACATACTTACTTCAAAATCTCGATCATCATTATTGTACCCTTCACCTCAAAACGCGATCTGAGAAAGGTAAACACAAAGATTTTTTTTTTATTATTTATATATTCTGTTGCATTCAAAACTAATACGTACGATGATTGAATTTGATGATTTATCACTAATAGATCAAAGATTTAATTCATTCATACATTCCAAATCAATTGAATCCAAACCAGATATTAAACATTTCGCTAATTCATTTATTGATAAAGTACTAAATAATCCAAAAATTGATTCAAAAATTGATTCAAAAATTATACTTAACGGATTCATATGTTTATATTATTGTTCATCTAAACCAATTGAAATACTATCAATCCTCAAGAAACATCAAACGTTTGTAATTAATCTTTTTTCATTTAAACTTTTCAAAGAATCCTTTAAACATTTAAAAATAATACATAATGCAATTAATTGTTATATAAATAATGAACCTATAGATTTAAATGAAGAAGTTAATTTATTAGATGGTATTAAATTTAATGAAAACATTCCACAACCACAAGCTGGGAATCTTATAGTGGCATTCCATTTCTTAAGTATACAATATTTATTACAAATCATTACCATTGATATAAAATTGATGATTGCAAATGATTCATTTAATTTAAATTGTGATCAATTAAATAATTTACCAGATTTTTTTTTATCAACTCATAATTTTGCTAAATGGTTAAAATTAACTAATGATTCAATGTCAAATGAAAAACATTTAAGTAATATAATTAAAGTTATAAAAGGTTTTATTAAAATTTTAACAATAATAAGTAAAAAAAATAATTCTTATATAATTATTAAGAGGAAATTTGAAATTAAATTAATGGAATTTGAATATTTAAGAGATGGTAAAGTTCCTCAATTTGAATATCTGTTAGAACTTGAAATTTTTATAAATGATTTGAAAATTGTATATCAACCTGAGCCTGTTGCTGAAACTGTTGCCACAACTGTCACTACAATTGTCACCACCGTAACTGATCCAATACCGATTGATGATGTATCCACTGATGTATCCACAGGTGATATAATCTCACTACTTAAATCAATAAGTCCAGAAAATATTAATATTTTAGAATCAATGTTACTACATTGTGAACCTGACTTATATAACGATCCTGAAATTATTCAACTAATTAATTCATGTATTTCCAATATTGATATAAATTATTTCCCCTTTTTCACAAAAATTATTTTAAATTATATTAAATCAAATTTTAAACGGTTTAAAACAATAACTAGAAATCATTTCCAATTATTTGATAATATAGTAATTAAATTAAAAGATTCAATTAATGTAGAAATTATTCAAGATTTATATTTTATATTTTCAAAATTTAAACAATTTAAAAGAATTAGAAATTTATCTAATTTACTTTATAATACTGGTTTAAGAAATTCATGTATAAAGACATTTAAATTATCACTAGAGTATGAATTCTTCATTTATCAACTAAATAATGATAAAGAAATTTTAAATAGTAAAATTGAAAAAATTATAAATTTTAAAGACCCTGAAATTTTTAAAATTTTATTAAAATATTTCAAACTTTTAGAAATAATTAATTTAAATGATCAAATAAGTTCAAAATTAATATCTGGCTTAGTGCCTTATTTAAATAAAGAAAATATTTATATTTTATTTGGTGAAAAAAGTGAATATTCTGAGATTTTTAAAACGGTTTTATTTATAAATATTACAAAGACAGATCCATCTTGTATTAATCAAATTCTTGAACAGTTACACCTTGATGATAATTATTTACAACTTCACTGTATTTATAATTATTATAATATTAATGGATTGGACAATTATTTAGATCTTTGTGATATCCCATTAGATGAGAATCCACTAAATTATTTATTTTCAAGTAGTATATGTTTAAATAAAGCTATTAATATTAATTGGGATATGGAATTAATTAATAATTCAATTAATTTATTTAATAAATATTTAACTTTAACAGAAGATATAAATGAATATGAAATTGAAATATTCAATTCACTTAGAAATTTTTTAAAATTTAATCAAATGTATTCAAATTTAATTGGTTTAATTATTCAATATAAAAAATTTAGAACACTGATTAATTTGAAAAGTGAATATTTAATTTTATTAGATTATTCGATTGGTTGTTTAAATTCTACTCAATTTAATGAAGTTGAAAATACTTTAAATGAAACTAGTAAAATTTTGAAAACATTATTTAAGGATTCTAAAAAATCTGTTTCATCAAATGATTTATTAATTTGGAAATTAATTCAATTAGAATATTATATTGTAACTAATGAATTATCAATTGCAAATGAAAAATTTGAAGTAATTATAAAATTTATTAACTCCAAACTGGAATTTTCTTTATCGAGTCAAGATTCTCTGTTACGTGAAAAATTAAATAATTTATTTTCAGTTGCAAAATTCAATAAATTAATTTCTGATTTAAATATTCGTGAAAGAAATTATTTCCAATCTTATCATAATATTAAAACTGGTATAAAATTAACATCATCAATAATTAAAAAAATCCCAGCTCAAGCTATTAAATTAAAATGGGAATGTATTGAATTATTAATGAACTTATATCATAATATGATCCAAACATTAAAATTTTTAGGTGTACCAAGGGAATTAAGATTTTATATTGAAGAATTGACTAAACTTAATAATAATGGTTATAATAATCCAACATTAAGTGGATTATATCATTTTTATTTATCAAATAATTCAATTTTATTAGATGATTTTGAAAATGCTAAAATTGAATTAGAATTAGGTAGTGGGAAATGTGAATGTTCCCAAGATCTTGAACCAATTCAAGTTTCTAGTCAATTATTAATTTCTTCATATCAAAAAGATTCACAATCAGCTTCAAATTATTTATCTCAATTGGATACATTAAATTCGTGTAATTATTTTCTTATTAGTCCTGGTGAAATTAAATATTTACTGAGTCTTTATATTGATATACCTAATTTTAATGAAAATTCAATCTGGCTGAAATTAGTTTTAATCAAGAACAAATTTAAAGATGTAATGAAATTAATTACTTCAAAAGCTTTATTTAATGATATTGATAAATCGGTTATAGTTTCATCTAGTTTAAATGGATTAACTGAAGGTGAAAACAATTTATTAGAATTTAAATTTCAATTGAAAAGATTTATTTCAGATAATTGTGGTTTAATACAAGCTCATGAATACAAAGATATGGTTATGATTTTAAACAATGTTGAAAGTTATATGTCTGCATTTAAAAGTGAAGATTTTTTAGAATCGTATTACTTTCAAGATCTTTCAAGATCTTTCCAATCAAATAATGAAATAATATTAAATTCAATGGTTTCTGAAAATAATCTGAATATAATTCCAGCAAAACTTGAAATTCCAAATAACTCGATGTCAAAAAGTGAATTTTGGGAGAATTGTAAAAACTTACCTGACAATTGGTCAGTAGTAACTATTGATATGGATATCAAATCAAATAATTTATTAATAAGTAAAATAAATAAGTTAAGTAATTATGTACCAATTATTGTGAAGTTACCATTAGATAGAATGTCACAGTTTGATGGTAATTTTAAACCATTGAATTTCCAAGGTGCTATTTTAAAATTAGATGAAATTATTCTGAAAAGTAATGCATCAATCAAAACTAATGTTACTTCAAATATAAAAAGTAGTGAAGATAGAAAAAATTGGTGGAAATTAAGATTTTCACTTGATTTACAAATTCAAGAATTACTTGATAAAATTGAACATGATTGGTTTGGTGGATTTAAAGGTATATTTGATAATTATAATTCTATTATTTCACCAACAGTTTTGAAAAAATTTAATCAACTTTTGAAAGACATATTACCTTCAAAATTAAGAACCAATTTAAGATTTAATAAAGATATTGTTGGAATTTTTGCAAGTGTAATTTTAAATAGAATTAGTAATACTACTACTAAAAATTTTGATTATGAAGAACTTAAAAAGGAATCTCAATTAATTGAAGATATAGCCTATTATATTGTAGATTCATTGATTTATAAAGGTGAAGAAAATGCTTATGATGAAGTTAATATAGATAAATTTACTAGTGGGATTATTGAAATATTTGAAGAAGTAGAACTTGAAGTAGAAAGTAATGGTGAACATTTAATTTTAATTCCATCATCAAATTGTGGAAAATTTCCTTGGGAATCCTTAAAATGTTTATCTGATAAATCAATTTCTCGTATGCCTTCAGTTACATCTACATTATCACTTTTAAAATCATTTAACTCAATTCCAAATAATTTTAAATTAATGTATTTAATTAATCCAACAGGTGATTTATTAAGAACTGAAAGAACTTTTAGTCCAATGTTTTCACAAAATCCAACATGGGAAGGAATAATTGGAAGAAAACCAATTGAAAATGATAAACTTGTTTCAAATATTTATCAAAATGATTTATTTATTTATATTGGACATGGTGGATGTGAAGCATATGTTAGACCATCAGAATTACATAAATCTTTAAATCATTCTAAATTACCACCAAGTTTACTTTTAGGTTGTTCTTCTGGATCATTAGAATTAAATGGAATTTTTGATAGTAATGGTAGCGTTTATAATTGGATTTTTTCTGGTTCACCAATGATTGTTGCAAATCTTTGGGATGTTACTGATAAAGATATAGATAAATTTAGTTTATCAGTTTTTGAATTATGGAACCTTTTTAAATTAGATGAACAGTTAGAAGATTCAGATTGTGAAATGTTAGAAGTTGAAGATATGAAAATTCTGAATCTGCATCTGAATCTGAATCTGAAACATATGGGAATGTGTGTTAAAGACAGTCGTAGAATTTGTACATTAAAATACCTTAACGGTAGTGCACCAGTTATTTATGGTTTACCATTGTCGTTATAATTATATAGAATATAGAAATAGAAATAAAAAGAATAGGAGGGAAAAGAAAAAAAAAATCTCTAAATAAACCCATTTATTGCCCTTTCTATACAAATAAACTATTTTATAAATCCAATTTTGTGTAATTCGTTATAATTCTATTCGTTGACAGCGTTATCATTATCATTAGTAGTATTTAAATTAGTATTTGTTTGTGCTGGTGCTTCAATTATGATAGTATCATTTACACTGTTAATTATTGTAGTATCATTATGTAGTTCATTTCCCTGAGTAATAGCAGACGAATTAGTATTACCAGATGTATTTGAAGAAGAAGCACTTGGAACACACCAATTTCTATGAGATTGCCATGCTTTAATTTGACAATCTCTTGAACAATATTTGGTACGTTTACATCTTCTACATTTAGAAAACTCTCTTGGCAATGATTCCCATTTACCACATTCAAGATTACCACATTGTCTAACTCCACCACGAATATCATTTCTTCTACATGAATTTCTCATTATAACACCCGACCAATAATACATATCAGTTCCAAGTAAATAAGTAAATTTCTCAACCATTGGAAATAAATTTACTCTTTGATATTCAGCTAAAGAATCATCATAATCTGGATCTTTTTCATCGTCATCATAATCATCATCAAAAAAAGCAATTTTTGACGCTTGTGAATCAATATTAAAATTATTATATGTATCATAATTCCATTTTTCGTTTAAATAATGTTTTTGATCTAATCTTTTTTCAATTATTGATAATCTTAATTTTTTACTTTCATTTGAAACATGGAAATTAAGTTGTTCATTTAAATGATATAATGCCAATTCACGATCTAAATCATCTTCAATTGAATCACATTCATAAACTGATTCATATAATGAAGTAGACTTATTTGGGAAATAACTTGGAAACGAGCCAAAATTATCCATATCAGATCCTGAATCTGATAATGAACCTGATTCTGGATCAGATTCTCCATTGGTAACATTAACACCATCTTCAACATTAGTATCTTCAACTCTCAAAGTTTCATCACCTGCTGGTCTAGTTGTTTCATCACATAACTCTAATTTATCTTGTTCTAATACAAAATTATCTTCTTGTAATGAATTTATACCATTTAACATTTGAGGTGAATTCGAAGCAGATGCACTAAATCCTAATTTTGTATCTTCATTATCATTATCATTATCATTACTTGATGGATTGTGATGATTACTAGAACTTATTGTATTATGGCTACTAGTTATAGGATTTAGTAATTTTGATTTTCTTGATTTTGGTTTTATTGTTGGTCTTTGTTTTATTTCCAATTTTTTTAATTTCCTTTTTAACTCTCTTTCTGCACCTAATTTAAATTTCTTATCTCTAACACTCATATCAATAACTAAATGAGAATTTTGTAAAACTTCTTTTAAATAAGGATATTTTGAAATATATGCTAATAATTGTAATGCCCAAACTACATCATCATCTCTCGGAATAACAACACCAGTTTCAGTAAAACTTCTTGGAGCAGCTTTTGGATTGGTAAAACTTGCTAAAAAGTAAAGTCTTTCTTGTTGTAAATATAAATCTGAAACAAATTGCAAATTATTATCCATTTCATAATCATTCTCTTTAGTAAATCTTGCATCTAATAATTCACTTTCCTTTTCATCTCTCAATTTTTTCATAATCATTAATGTTAAAAATCTTCTTTTACTTGAATTATCAGTTGAATAAATTCCACTGAATATATCATCTGGTGAATCTGCATCAAATTCTGAGTTCTCTGAAGGTAATTCTTCTTCGTCCTTTTTCAAGATTTCAAGTAATTGATTAACATCAGCATTTTCAAATTCTTCAATAGTCATATCTTCAAGTGGTCCCTTAGGTGAAAACGTACTAGAATGATTTGCAAATGACATTGCTGCTGCTGTTGCTGTTGCACTTGGGGGAAAATTATTCTGGAACGCTTCAAATTGAGTTAAAAAATTTAAATTTTCACGTAATGCAGTTTCGCCAGTTTCAGTATTTGCTTCATTTCGGGCATTTGAATCTTCTGTACCAGTAGTTCCAGCTGTAGAAGGAGGACCTCCATTGCCATCTTGTGTGAAGTTATTAAATGGTTGTTGTTGTTGTTGTTGTTGTTGTTGTTGTTGTTGTTCTTGAGCAGTTATATGTGTATGTGAAGCTGCTGTACCAACTTGTGCTTGCACTGATTGTGCTGATTGTGCGGACTGTGCTGATGGAACTGAATGTGGGGTACCAAAATCAAACCTTCTAGCTGGTTGTGACAATAAACTATCATGCATAGTTAAATAATTATCTAATATAGTAGCAATAACTGGTAAAATACCTGCTCTGACAGCTCTTTTCCTAATTCCTTCAGTACCTCTTGTACCGATTAATAAAAGGCATTGGAAAGATAAAGCCCATTTCCAAGCAGTTAACATTTTCTTTTCAGCATTAAAAATTGTATCAGTAGCATTAAAAGTCAGATTTTGACATTCATGAAGGATTTCAACTAATCTCTCTATCCCACCATCCATAGACAAAGTTTCACGAACTTTTGCCAGTGAACTTACTAAAAAAGTCAAATGATTTAATGAACTTACTAATGGTTTATCACTGGTAACATCTAAAGCTCTTCTATCATAAAGGGATGTGGTGATAGTAACAGCTGCTTTATTACAACTTACTAACTTATAATTTGAATCACGCATTAATGATTAATAAAGCTAAATTCACAAAAAAAAGGAAATTATGCAAAAATGAATATTATGAAATGTGTATAGTTAAACTCGGTTGAATGATTTGAAGTATTTTGGTTTTTATTTCTTTGTATCTTTGATTCTTCTTTTAGTAATTCAATTACTAGGATATATCTAAGGAGGAGTCACTTACTAATTTGCTTACACAAATAAACACAGATTTCAAAGATCCTGATAAATTTAGGGTATCAAGAAATAATACTGTTTGTTCTAAGTATATGAGTAACTTAAGACTTGTTGTTTGTGTGTATCAAAAAGTTAATGAATATCTAATGCAAAATTCCTTATAAAATCCTTTAAAGATCTTGATCAATTTATTATATCTTAGTAATTGGAACTTGTATCTGAAAGGCACCAAAAAAAAATTTAACTGGAGCGCGAAATGTCGTTCGCCTTCGGATAACGACACCGTTGGGTCTCTTTTGATTTTTTTGACAGGTAAAACGACATTGCCAATCAAATTCGTTACATCTGTCAGGATTTATGACATCTTTGATTCAGTTGTGGTCAAGTAAGTCTATACGATTTGACATTCAGTTTTTTAAACTTATTGTATCTATATCCGTTTCAAACGATGAATAGAAATATTAAAGTTTGGAATTAAAAAAAAGGAAGAAGACAAAAGAGGGGGACAAAAGATAGATAAAGAAAATTAATAATTCCAGTAATTTCACTGTAAATCATATCTATTAGTCTAATGTAAAAAATAAAAATAAAAAATCTAAAGGAATGACTCTACTTCGGCCACAAGTTTCATTGATTGTTCCATAAACATTAAAGTTAAAATCGAGTGTGGTCCAATTCTAAATAATTGAGCCCAAAATCCTTTATAAAAGGCAGTTGGACCTTCCGTTTTAAAAGTTTTAATAACACAATCAATTGGACCTTTATATAAATCACCTTTTTGGTTGTAAACTCTAGTTAAAATAACATCCCAAGGATTCATGACAATTGCAACTGCTAAACCAGCAGCTGATGATGATAAGAAATGAGTTAAAATTGAATCAGGTGCAGCAATATTATTTTCAACAACAAGATTCTTTGCATAGAAATATGAAGGTAATTGACATGAAGATCCTGCCCCAGTTCTTAAAATTGCTGCATCAACACCCCTAAATAAACCTTTAATACCTTCATTTTTATAAATTGTTCTTAATCCATCCCATGGATTCTTATAATAAGTTTGTTGCCCAACGCTGGATTTTGAATTATTTGAGGTTGTCAGACTACTTACAACACTTGAAACTGCACTGTATGATTGCATTCTTGTTTTAATTAGAAAAAGTGGGTTAGCAACAATTGCACCACAAACTCCAGATATAAATCCAGCTGATACATTGATCCCCATACTTTGAGGTATTTCTCCTTTAGCAAAAGCAGCAGGGTTAAAAAATTCTGTTAAATAATATCTACTTGGTTCATAAAATCCGAATCTACAACCATTTAAACCAATTTGATAAAAATATCCTGAGACTAAACCTTTTTGTAAACCTTTAATACCTTCATTTTTATAAATAACTGCAAAAGCTTGAAAAGGATTTTTATATAATTTTGGTATATGTGCATCAGCTTTTGTTAATTCTCCTTGTAATTGCATTCTAGTTTTAATCAATTCAATAGGATTAGTGAATGTAACAGCTCCACAAGCTGCTAAAGCTCCTGCTACAAATCCTCCAGCTGTTGAAACTTTTGGAGTTTCTTTGGTTGACATTTCTAAGTACTAAAAGCTAATTTTCACCTTCCCTTCAAAACCAAAAATGAAAAAAAAAATAAATTGAAACAAAGACTCTTGTGATTTAGTTATGAAGTTTTGAAACTTTTTTCTCATCGATAAGACTCACTAATGCCGTTGGCGCTCTAAAATGCTTAAACCGGGAATTTTGGGTAATTGTTTGATTTACAAAGAATTTATAAAGTATAAATGCATTGATTTGACAGTATTGTATACTGATATATATATACATATATTGACTTTCCAACGTTTAAAATAAAGAGTGGTTTTGTTCAATACATAAGAATCCTATCATTTCTAGTCGTGTGAATGCTTTTATAACAAAAATGCGATTCAGGAGCTAGGAGTTAGTGAGAATTTTTGATTACAATAATATACCAATATAGTACTATGAAAGTATGAAAGACCTACCATCATCAACATTAGATCAACTTAAATCCTTATCAAAATTACATCAATTTGATGTCAAATCAACAGTTGTATTGACTCCCGAGCTCAAATTAGTAGGTACTCAAAATTACAAATCACCAGAAACATTGGTTGAAAAGTTAATACCGATTTTAAAGTCTGGTATCAATTACACTAATTTGAATATTGATGGAGAAAATTTGTTTATTATAAATCAAGACGAATTTATTTTCATATTTATTATATAACAAAATGTCGGCTTATTACGATAAAAAGAAGGGTTCTGCCAATTAAGCATGCAATAGGGAAATTTTATAGGAAAGAAACTTTGATAAAAGAGCTTCTATTATAGGAAATTGTCTTGTCTTGTTTGTACATGTATATATACGATATTCATTTCCAAATTAATAATAATTATATTTTGTGCTTCCTAAGAATCTTTATTTTTTTTCTTTTTGTTTAATAACTGAATGTTCCTTCTTCTGTCTTTAGACTAGTAACAATATAATCAAAGTTTAAAAAATTTAAAGTCTTATTTCTTTATATTTAAGAATAAATCCTTTTCAAACTTACAATGAAGGGAATTTTTTGTCATCATCAAGGTTGACTTTAAGTGGAGCTTTACCTCTTGGAGCGGCACCACCTCTACCTCTTGAAGCACCCCCTCTTGGGGCACCACCTCTTGGGGCACCACCTCTTGGAGCACCTCTACCTCTTGAAGCACCTCTGGCTCTTGGAGCACCTCTACCTCTTGATGATGGACCATCTCTTGATGGAGCTTGATCAGCAAAAGAAGCATCAATTTCTAAAAATTTCTTTTCTTTTTGAGCTTTGGATCTGGTTTTCTTTTCTAATGATGAAGCGTAATATTCTTCTTTTTGTTTTTCAATTTTTTCTTCTGATGTCCATTTTGATTCGTTACCTTCATTGGCAGATCTAACAGTCTTTTTACCATCTAATTCAGATTGTTTTAATTTTAATTCTTCGAAGTAATCGTTTAATGATCTTTTTGGAGCTTCATCGACAGCAACTTCATCATCGTCTAATTCAGCGTTAGCTTCTTCTTCAGCTTCAATTTCATCTTCTAAGTTAGCTTCACCATCTTTTGAACCCCAACCTTGAGAAACTTTTTTGTCGGAATCTCTTTTACCTGATCTTGAGTGACGGTCGAGTGGTTTTTTGTAGTGTTTAGAAGCAGTTGATGATGGAGCTGGAACAGATTTGTTATCATTTTTTGATTTTAAAGCACCTTCATTACCACCAACTTTTTTCTTGTTTTTAGCTTTTGAAGCATCAGCTTTTGGAGCTTCATCAGATTTCTTACTTGAAGTGTTCTTTTTAACAACTTCTCTAGTTGCTAAAATTGGTTCTTCATCTTCAACATCATTTCCTAATAAATGAAATAAATTCTAAAAAAGATAATGTTAGTCACTAAAATTTCCAATTTTTGATTTTTTTTCAATATTTTTCATACCCCATTAAATCTTCTTTGGGTTTGGTTACTTTCTTCTGATTCAATTTCTTTTTATAAAATAAATCAATTGAAATGTTTAAATTTTTGTTATATAACCATATTATTCAATGGGGCAGAATAATAACTAATAATTCTTTACATACTTTATTTTCAAAAGACATGATTCTTAGTTTGAAAAATTCAGTGAGTTTTTTTGGACGTTAAGTCGCAATACCTTACCTGAAAAATTTTCATTTTTTCTGTCTTGAATAATCTCAGTAAATCTGGGACCAGCTTAACTATGGAAAAGCGAGTTAAAACTGGTCCAAACTAGCCTTTCTAATAAGCTCATATTTTGTTTACTGCGGTACACCAATATATATAGAATTTATAATATATATTAGAAATAAAAAAACAGAAGGATACATTTAAGATTTTATTATACATGTATGCATATAATTTATATAATACTTACTTTATTTCTCATTAAATTAATTTGTTAAATATACTTCACGAACTCTAATTAAATAACCTTGAATAGCTTGTCTTAACTCAGGTGATAAACTTTTCAGGAATAATGATAAAATTGAATCAAACATTTCAAGGTTAAAAGTTTTAAATTCTTTATCATCTAATTTGGAAAATCCATTTAATATTACAATTATAACAGGTCTCCAAGTTGATAAATTTCTTTGTTGGTTTGTTTCATCAAACGATGCAAATCTTTCAATAATACTATTACATAATGGAATTATATCATTGATTAATTTTAATTTATCTTGCTTATTAGTTTTAGTATCATCTCCATACATTCTGAAAATAATATTAATATAAACTGCTGATGATGATGATTCTTGTTTTAATAAATTTGGTAATCTTTCAATTATTCCTGCATTCCATAATCTAACTCTTAAATCATAATCATCATTAAACTTTTTAGCAAATTTGTAACTTTTATTTAATAAATTTGATAATTCTAATAATTTACTAAATGGAACAATATTATAAAATTCTTCATTATCAAATAATTCATTTACTGTTTCGATCATTAACAATTGTAAAACACATTTAATAACAATTGATGATTTATCTTGGGTTCTCTTAATAATATCATTACTAATTGAATTATTACCAACATCTCCATTTTCTATAGGTACTACTTCTTCTTCTTCTACTAGCTCACTATCATTATGTACATCTGATTCATCATTTTGTTCAATTTGGTTATTTCTGTTACCATTTGATACCTCATCCCTTAAAGGATCTAATTCAAATAATTCTGTTGCCTCTGTTAATGCAAATAATTCATCAAATGATTCAATAATTAATGACCATTCCTCATCATTAAATTTAGATGCATTATCTAATAATAAACTGTGTAAGCATGATCTACCAATCCTTGCTATTGTATCATTTTCTTGACAAATACAACTAGTTAATAAATCTAAATAGTCTTTTAATCTAACTCTTAAGGAATCAAAATAATGATCAAATAATCCAATCATATTTCTTAAAGCTTGAATTAAAGTAGTTGATAACCAGACTGAAAAATTATCATCGGCATCTTCAATTTTACTAACTTCCCAACGTCTACTTAAAGTTGAAAATATTGGGAATAATAATTCTTTACAAACTAAATTCCAAAAATCTGTATCAAAATTATCACCATATTCTAATAGAATGTCAAATAAATAATTTAAAGCTTTAGCTCTAACTTCTAATTCTTGACCTGTCATAATAACATCATGGAATCCAAACAATATAGGGAACCATAGCTTGATTAAAATTTCATTTTTATTCTCGGATTTACCAAGATATTCAATTGCAATTTGATTAACTAATCTTTGTAGAACATCTAATGAAAGTAAATTAATCTTTTGGAATTTACCATTCTTACATAATTCAGTGAAACATTTAATCAATTCACTAAAAGCTTCTTGTTTTCTAACAACATCTAAGAATTTCTTGTTGATAATATCTGCCATTTTAAAAGTTTTGTTAACTAAAGTTTCTTTATTCTCTTGAGCGCTACATATTAAAACTCCAAATATTGCTTGCCAACCACTCTTAATTTTATCCAGTTTAGCTAAAATCATATTATTAATACATTCTAAAATCATATCTTTAATTTCTAATGACCCATTATTTTTAATAATATATTCGAATGGTTTTAAAAATTCTCTTTGAAATTTAAAATGGGCTAATTCATCAATTTCAAAAAATCTCATTGATAATTGTCTTAATGAATCAATTGCAAAAATAGTAACGTTTAGATTTGAATGACATCCAACAATATTAAAAGTTTCACCCATAGTTGACCAAAGTTGTGACCATTCAACTCTAATACGTGTCATATTATAATAACAAATATCAACAATTTTTTGTAATGAGAATAATCTTGGATTTATACTTTGACCAGAACTTTCAATTTCTTCAATTGCAACTTTTGATAATGATTTAATAAATGAGATAATGCTTTCTGCATTTAAATCAGCAGTGTTAACAAATACTTTATCGATTGCTGTTGCTAAATCAGAACTTGATAATAATTCAGCAACTTCTGGGTTTAAATGCTGATTGTGGAATTTATTTGATGCTGTTTGAGAAGCTGAAGGATTGGATGAAGTGAACAGTCTGAAAAAACTGGTTGAATTTCTATGAGTGCTTGACTCAAATGAATTTCTATTAACTAATTTAGCAACTGAAACATCTGGAATAGTTTCTTTATCAATACCTCTTGAAATTAATTGTAATCTTTCTAATTGTGAAATTGAAGTTAAAATTGAAATCCAAATATTATCATTAAAATGATTTCCTTCACTTGCCGCAATTTCAAGCATAATATGAATTGCTTTAACATTCTTAGTCGACATTTCTGAATAATTATTCAAATTTTGGAATTGAATTAAGGCACCAATAAACGATTCTTTGGCTTCTTTTAAATCAAACATACAACCAATTTTAATTGAAATTTTAATACCTTCTAAACAATTATTTGCAATATCTGAATCATCATATTCTTTAAAAGGAGCAGTTAAACCTGCTAAAATTGACATCCATAAAGTATCAAGAATTGATCTAACATGATATATACTGGAAGCTGCGTAAAATATTGAAGTACCACCATTTGAATCATCTCTCATTTTTTTACCTAAATCTCTAACTAATTTTTCAGTCTTGGTTGACATTTCTTTTGAAGCATGGGAATAAGCTTCACGATTTAAATCACGTCCACCGAAAAGTCCTAATGATTGAGTTTGAGGTAATGAAATGTCACCATTTAATAAAGCAGCATGTTGTTCACTTTGTAATTTAATTTCATTATTAGCAATTTCACTATAAATAGCTTCCAAATACTCTCTTGGTATATCTTTATTATCATCAATACCTTCATTGTTTTTAATAAATTGTTCTAATGGCATCTTATTTTTAATTTGAGATGAATGTAAATCAGTATTTAATAAAATTACAGAATAAGATAATACATAAGCAGATTCAGCATTAGCTAAAATACCTGGATTTCCCATAACATATCTTTCAGCAAATTTCAACATAAACCTATCAATTTTTTGAGCCTCTCCTGGTAATCTGAACGATTGTAAGAAAGTTCTTAATGCATCAACAAATGAAGTATTAGTGAAGTCCATTAGTTCAACAAATGAATGCATAATAGCGATATTTTCGTCTTTACCTTCACCTAAATATTCACCTAATACTTCTTTATCTAACCCATCAGCTTCTAATAAAAATTTAGCAATATCATGAGGTTCAGATGATTGAATAAAACCTTTCTGAAGGAAGTATTGAACACCCTTTTTAGCTTTTTGATTGAATTGTCTGATACCTTCCAATAATGCCTTTTTACGTTGCTTCAAATTTTCAAACTGCTCAGGATCATCAGTTTCATTATATCCATCTAGGTTTCCATTTGCATTAACAAATGAAGCATTTCTTGATCCTCCATTACTTGGACTGTCAGAATTGTTTGTACTTGATCTGTTTCTACCAATATTTAATTGAGCAAAAGAACCACCAGCTTTGAGATTAACTGAACCTCCATTTGAATTAGAATTCGGATGACTACGACTGATACCCTTTTGAGCCCAAGTATACAATGATCTTAAAAATGCAACAATACAATTCAAAGACGTCATCTTTAGTGCGTATTCTAACGGGAATTGACTATATATTTCAGGTTCTGGAGGCCTTGATGCCATGGTACTACTGACCAAATTTGAAATTCTACTTATATCATAAACTGAAACACCTTTACGTCTATTTTCACGATAAGCAAGTTTTTGTTGAGGAGTGACATCAACTGGAACTAATGACAATCTAGTTAAATAATTTATAACCCTTTCACAAACATTTGGCATATTACTATCACAATCATAATTTAAATAAAATTCTAAAATACATCTGGAATCATTTGATAATCTTTCAATTATTGATAATAAGTATCTCTTTTGGTGAGGAGTTGATGTTTTCATTTCAGCAACTGGGAAATAAATTTCATCCCAAAATACAGGAATTTCACGTTTAAATTCAGATCTAAGATTTGATATTATTAACCAAAATATCTCTAAAGAAAGTTCAAAGACTGGAGCAATTGATGAAGCTGCATTTCTGGATAATGATAAACTGAGATATTGTCTCACTGCATTTACTAAACGAGTAGGTTCATTGTTGCTACTTGATAATAAAACAACATTATGACTTAAAAATATATCAATATATTGTTTTAATATTGTATGAATAATATGTAATGATAATAATTTTGAACGAACTGAATGACTTCTCATATCTAGCGTATCACTTTCGATATCTTTAACTGATAATTTACACATAGCTCTAAAGATTAAAAATGCATCTTTGACAACAATATCTTCATCACTATCATCTGGGTTGTTTGATTCATTAACTCGGAGGCTGTCTCTAGTATCATCATTCAAGTTTTCCAAGTTTCTTAAAGTCAACCTTTCTTCGTTCGGGGTAGAAGTAACCTCTCCCATATCGTCATTACTCAAATTAGCTGGAGTTCTTAATTGTAAAGCACTGTCACTTCTATTAGTTCCAACGATTCCTGAATCAATAACTCTTTGAAATACTGCGCCAATTACTTGAGTCAATATACCTTGGGCAACTGATTGATTCCTAGGGGTTAATGAAAAGATGAAAACATTATAAATCAGTCTAATAGCCTTTAATAAAGATGCTCCATGACAAGGCATTAACAAAATACTATGCATTAAAGCTCTAACAACTTGTAATTCAACTTCAGGATCTGTACCTTCTCCATCAAAACAAGATGCAACAACATCAACAGAATTATCAGTTAATTGAATTTTATCCTTCTCGTCATCAAATTGACCGTAATCAAATAATTTTGCAAACAAATCAATGGCTTTAGTTTTCAAATCATTTGAACCTAATTCACAAGAAGTTTTCAAAGCAGAAAAAATTAAATGTGGGTCTTTAGATGCTGAATCATTTAATGAATCGAGGGCTTTTTGAATACTTGCTTTTAATGCCTCATTCTTTTTAGCTTCTTTAGTTTCTAAAATAATCTCAAATGTCTTTTTAAAGATATTAGAATTATCAACGAATGCACTAGTTGAAGTAACTGAACTCAAGGAAGTTTGACGAGTATATGAAGTTGTACTATTGCCTCTCACACCTCTGACAGAAGGTGGGTTCAGACTATTAACAGATGTATCTTGTCCTTCAGTTGGTTCTTCTATAATAGGAGTGATTGGAGTTTCAGGTGCAGTTTCGTCATTAGCATTCTCTCTGATAGTATTTTCTTTGGGTTCTTCTTTGGAGCCATTGGTTTCAACTTTTGGTTCTTCATTAATATCAGTATTAACTTTAGGTAATTCTTTCTCCTCAATTTTAACATCGTTAGAATCAGAACCACTCGGAACTGGTTCAGGCTCAGGTTCATCTGTTTGATCACTATGAGCTTCATTTGTACTATTTAAATTGGCTGGGATAGTAGATCCATCATTACGACTTAGATCTTCTTGGGACATAATCTTTTTCTGAATTCAATTATTTAAATTCTAATGGAAACTGTTTAAATTCTTTAAAAACACCTCAATTAACTTTTAGTTGTATAAACTATTGTTATTCACCGGATTGTGTTGTTTAAGTTAATTAAAATTCTTCCAATTAATAGAAATTGTACTTTAAGATTGTTTATCGACTTCGATCTCGATTTCGTGTGCTCAATCTGAAAAGTTGAGAAAAAATCAACCAGCGCACGAATGCTAAGGCTCAGTTTTCTTTTTTTTTTTGTGTTGTTAATATGTTTTAAGTACAACAGAGTGTTAATATCAGATAAGAAAAAAATTAAATAAAAACATAAATTTATATTAAACAAAAATTATTATATATCTATAAATATATTTTAAATAATTCTAACTTCAATTATTAAAATTCACTTAAAGCAACAGCAGTAGCTTGGAAATCATCATGAGAAATAGAAACATTAACACTTTTAACACCAGCTTTTTCTGCAGCTACTTTAGCAGAACCTAATAATTGAACCTTTGGAACACCTTTAGCATCTCTAGTAATTTCAATATCAATTAATGAAGCACCAGCGCCTTGTGATTTAACTCCTAAAGCTTTAAAAGTGGCTTCTTTAGCCGACCAAGTACCAGTAAATGAAGCTTGAGGATTTGAAGATTTGAAACAGTATTCTTGTTCAGCTTTAGTGAAGTTTCTTTCAACAAATGTTTCATTATCTAAATTAATTGCTGATAATAATTCAACATCAACACCAACACCTTTACTTGATTTATTTAAAGCCGCTAAAGCTTTGGCAGTTTCAGAAGTTGATTTACTAACGTAGTTTTCTGATGATTGAACTGATTTATTAGAAAATTTAAGTTCGTTTCCTTCACCAACACGAGCTAATGGATCTAAGTAAACATGACTTTCTAAATCATCACTGTATGGAGCTTTAGTCTTTTCAACAAACATAGTGTTTCTGGTGATAGCATTATGCATGTATCTATAAGTCTTCTTATGACGAGCAGCAACTTTAGTAGCATAGTTTTCATAAGTAGTTTGATCAAGAACTGCAAATAAGTAATCTGGATGAATAACAATAGATTGAGCACCTTTTTGACCAAAACCAAATGAAGTAACGGATACTGCTTTAATACCATCAGTTTGAATTGATCTTGATGGGAATAAAACATTATCAAAATCTTCTAAAACTTTATCGACATTATCTGCATTTCTATTACCTGGAACAATACCAGTTTCTAAAATTTGTAAAGCACCATTTAACATCCAAGCACCAGCAGCACCTTTTGGATGACCAGTTAAGAATTTTTGGAAAACACCAAAGACTGGGTTACCTTCGGTTCTACCTAAATGTTTCAACATTGAGTGGACAGTTAAAGTTTCATTCTTATCATTAGCTTTAGTTGAAGTACCGTGGAATGAAGCAACACCTAAATCATCAATAGTTAAACCAAAAGTAGCTAAAGCACCTCTCAATGGAGCAATTCTTGGATCACCTTGATAGAATTCATTACCCCATTGTCTCTTAGCATTACTAATTTGTCTCTTTGCTTCTCTTGAAATTTCTTCAGTTCTTTCAGCTAAGAAATCACTCATTGAGAATTCGTTACCGTATTCTTCTTTTGCTAATTCAGCTTCTTCATGAATATATTCAAATTCACTATCTCTCCAAGATTCAATTTGTTGTAATCTTTGTTTTAATTGTCTAGCTCTGTATTTGATATTTAATTTTGATGATGGGAATTTCAAATCACCATGATATTCTCTAGCAGTAGTTAAAATACCTTTACCTGGAGCTGGAATAGATTTACCAATTTTATCAGAAGCAGTAGAAGTCATAGCTAAAATACCATGAATTGGAACACCCATTCTAATAGCTAAATCTGCACTCATAACAACTTGAGTACCGGAACCTTGAGATTCCATGAAACCTGATCTAGTAGTAGTAGTTGGTCTAGACATTTCAGCTGGGGTTCTTCCATGAGCAAATTCATCATAAGTATTAGAAGTAGCATTCATGTTACCGAATTCGGTTGAACTATCTTCTTGGAAATCATCAAAACCACCAACAATACAAATCTTAGCCTTTTTAGATAAAATACATTCAATACCTAATTCAACTGATTCAATAGCAGTAGCACAAGCACCAACTGGGGTTCTAATTGGACCCGAAGAAGATAATAATAACATATTAATCCAAGCTGACATAGTATTAATGAAAGATTCTTGTAAAATATCGTTTTGAACTGGTTTGTCTTCAAATCTATCTCTAAACATACCTTTTAAGGCACTAATACCACCCATACCTGAACCAGTACAGTTACCTAATTCTGAAATATGGATATATTTATAGAATTCATAAGGATCAGTAACACCTGATGATAATAAAGCTTCAACAGTAGAAACTAAAGCATATAAAGTAACTGGATCAACTTGTTTAATAATATCATCATCAATACCATAAGTTTTAGCATTCCAACCAGTTGGGATTTGACCAGCTACTAATCTATCAAATCTTAAAGCTTTTGGAATATATAAAGTAGCACCCTTCAAAATTCTAATAGAATATTCACCTGACTCTTCATCTTCAAAGATTTCACATTTATCTTCATGTTGACGCTTATATTGTTCAGCAACTTCTTTTGAACCTTCAAATGGTTCTAAATCATGTTGAACAACAATTTCTTGGATAAGTCTCTTTTTATTTGGATCATATCCATCAAATAATTCAGGTTCAATCAATCTAATACCAGAATGTTCTAAAATGTGTTCTTCATACTTGGATTTAATTTCACTATCTTCAACTGGAGCTTGGGTTTTAGCATCAACCCAACCACTGTATGGTTTACCTTTGATGTTTCTATTATGGTATTTAATTAATCCCATAATCCAAGCCATTTCAATAGCACCTTCTAATGAGAATTCACCTTTACATTCCATTTCCCATCTAGTTCTTGAGTTACCCCATGGCCCAACTTCTGAGAAACCAGTAACAACAATAACACTTTCTAAATCTAACATACCTTCTAAATCTGGAGCAATTTCTTTAAGTTGTTTATATGATTTTAATCCTGGGAAATCAAATTTCATATTAGATCTTGGTGTGACCATAACTTTAGCATAATTACTATCAACATTTTCACCATGAACAATTTTTTGTTCAATACTTGATTCAATAGCCACAGCTCTTTTAATATCAGCAGTATCAATTAAATCAGTTCTTAATTTACTAGTAAATTCTTTTAAGTTATCAATGAAATGTAAACCACCATTTAAGTCAGCCATAATTGGTTCTTCTTGACAAATTTGAATAAGTTGTGGAGTTAATAAACCTAAAATGTTGAAAGCCATTTCTTTTTGACTAAAAGTTCTGACACCAGCTTTTTCAATACCTTCAGCAATAATGTTGTTAGCACTCATTAAACCAGTACCTCTGGTCCAACCAATAACAGTACCACAGATAGTCAATTTAGTACCCCAATCTTCTGAATACCATCTATTGAATAAGGTTTCTAAAGCAATCTTGGATTCAGAATATAAACCATCAAAACCGAAAGTACCATGATTTGGTGATAATGGTAAGATAACTTGAGCTGGTCTAGTGTCAGTTAGTTTTCTAGCTTTAACTTTACCTAATAATCTTAATAAATTGGTCAACATAATTCTATGAGCTAATTCTGATTTAGAATCAATATTATCTAAACCATTACCATTTTCTGGAATAGCAGCAAATGGAATAATAACATCTAAATCCCAACCAAGACCACCTTGTTTTGGATCATTGTAAATATAATCAATTAAAGCATTAACATCTTGAACAGAACCTTGATTGAATGGGACAACAATTAAAGTAGAACCAGTTGAACCATATCTTGAATACATAGTTTGATAATATTCAGTAGTTTTCTTGGAGAATCTTGAAGTAGTCACGATAACTTTAGCACCACCACTAATTAAACCTTGTAAAACTTCAGCACCAATTGATCCAGCACCTGCTCCAGTAACTAAAACTTCTTTACCTTTGAAAGTTAAACCATTAACAGCACAAGATTCTAAACCATCTAAGTATAAAGAAGATAATTTTGAATCATATTCCCAACCAGTTTTAGACATTCTTTGAATGTTTAAGAATGGGATGGTTTGAGGTGGAATGGTTGATGAAACTGGTTGTAAAATTGAAGTTTTATCAGGTAACGAAGCAATTTCATCATCTGATCCTGAAGAAGCCATTTCTAATTCTTCTGGTTCTTCATCAATTGGAGTAGTAGTACCAGTTGCAATTGGAGCTCTATGATCAATTTCTTTGGAAGTATCAATATAATTGATTAATTGTTCATATAATTCTTGAACTTCAACTTTGGTATTCTTAGATAAAGATTGTTGTTTAATGATGGTTTTGTAAACTCTTGCTAAATCTTCTTGAATAGTTGGTTTAGTTTTTTGTTTAGTTAATTCACCACCTTGAGCCATTTCATAAACATATTGTTCAAACTTTCTAACTGATGATTTTTCAACTTCTTCATAAACAATATTACCCTTTGAATCAACTTTAGTTGATGGTTTAGTAATTTTACTAACATCTTTAAAAGCTGGATCAACATCTAAAACTTGTTTACAGTTATCAATTAATTGTTGACCTAATTTTTTAGCTAATTGATAAGTTTCACCTTTATATTCAGGGGTATGATCAATATGATATTGCATAAATTTAATTAAAGTTGGATTAGCTCTATTCATAATTTGAATACATTGATTAATAGTTTCTCTGTCTAATGAAGTTAATTTACCAAAAATAATATCAAAATACATTGAAATAACATCTTGTCTAGCCCAATTCCAATAAGAATCATAAGTTCTTGATTTTAATGATGAGAAAATTGGTTTGATACCTTTAGCATAAAATTCACCATGTTCTTCTTCCCATAAATCTAATTCTTTTTGTAAAAGGCTTGAAGCATCTTTTTCTTTAATAAATGATTTAGCACCTTTATTTAAATCAATCTTCAAGTATCTTGCTAAAGTTTCTAATTGTTGTTTAGCTAAAGTTCTACTTTCAGCAGTAACAGCATCTAATGCAGCACTATCAATAACAGCACCACCTGCACCACCTGCACCTGTACCAGAATCAGAACCTGAAGATAATGAAATACCAGTCATTGAAGCATGCTTTTGAGCTAAACCGTCAAAGAATGTTTTAGCATCATTCTCTGAAGCTAATCTAGCAGCAGGTTCATTAACTAAAGCTAATAATAAAGTAGAATCTTGTCTACCTGGTCCAAAACCATATCTAGTGTTAAGATATTTTCTAGCATTAGTAACAGAATAACCACCAGGCATTTTAGCAGCCATTAATCTACCAATTAAACCAGTTGAAGTTTTACCTAATTGACCACTGAAAGAATCTTGAAATTGTTCAGATAATTCATTTAATGGAGTTTCTTCTGGTTTTTCAGGAGTTGAACCAAATTCTTTACCTAAATCACCTAAAATTTCATTTTGAACAGTAGATTTACCATTAACTAAATCTTTAATAGCTTTACTAACTGGAACGGCATCTAATGGTTTCTTTAATTTTTGAGCAACTAAAACATGTAATAATAAAGCAGCTGTAGTTGGTTCATCAGCAATTGCAGCAACTGGACCTGAAGGAGTTGGAGCAGCAACTGGAGCTGGTTCAGAAGCAGCTGGAGCAGCAGCTGGAGTTGCGACAGGAGTTGCAGCAGGAGCAGCAGCAGGAGCAGCTGAAGATTTTTCTTTTTCAAGGGATTTAGTAATACTAGTTTTTGAAACTTCTAAATCAGCTGGATCTGGTGTATAATAAATTTGATTAGCATCTTTTGAATAGCATAAAACTTGACGTTGTAAAGATAAAGCAGCATCAAAAGATTCATACTTTGCTTTAATAGTTCTTGAAGCCATTCCAGCTAAAGTTGGAGAAGGACCAATTTCAACAACTCTTTCAGTTTTATGATCTTTTAAAAAGACATCTTGAGTTTCAATCCATCTAACAGGAGAAGCAAATTGATAAGCTAATAACTCAGTTAATAAAGTATGAGAAAGTTCTTGTTCAATCTCTGGACGCATCGTTAGGAATTTCTAAAAAATGGATCTAAACAATTGGGCAAGGTATATTTTAAAAAAAAAGTTTTCTTATCTGGTTTTTATATCCCTTTTGTATGATTCCAACAAAATCTTAAATTATTTGTTTGCGCAGCTGCAAAAATGAAAACTGTTGAATTCCCTGTATATAATTGTAAATGTTGGGATCAATTTTCCAACAAAAAGCTTTCACGTGGACAGTCATGTGATGTGTATCTTTTATTAAGATTTTCTAAATTTTAACATCATCAATCCATATTTTATTATTATTTATATATGGTTCAATATATATTAGGTGTTATTTAATATAGAGAATTAGAGTTATTAAAGACTTATAAATTGAAGTATATTTAAGACTAAAATCTCATCTAAAAGTCTCTGTGCGAAAAAAAAAATTTTTTCTTTGGATGTATTTTAGTACCACAAGTTAAAATAAGATGATAATCATGTATACTGAATTCAATTGTTGACTCGTTATAAGTGTGTGTCATCTATGATTTAACTTTTGTGTACTGTAAATGTTTCATTAGTATATTTGGAAGAGAAAGAAAAGAAATTAATTACATATTTTACCCAAGACGATGCCTTCTCTTCTGCCCTGATTATATTCGTTTATTTTCAGTTTAAATTGGTTTAAGAGAATACTTTCGTAGTTGGAATATCAATTGATCATTTCCACCCTGTTTTGTTTTTCATCATTGGTTTTTGCTGATATTGAAATTGGTATCAAAATGGGACTAATTTATTGGTCTACATTCTTTTAAACTATTAATTAAACAAAAGCTATTTTTAAGTGTTAATTATAACAATTTTAATTTCTTGTCGTGACTCCTATTACCTTACTCTTGATACATGAGCTATGAATAACCTTTTTTCTGCTAAGCTTGTTTCTTAATATTGTCTGGTGAGACATATTTCGAATTTATTGGTATCTAAAATGACTTTAGATTTGATATTTTAAAAAGTATAAATATTGGTGATAATTGCTTCTAATCCCTTTCATTAGATCATTAGATTATACACTAATTGAATAAAATTTAGTTTTTAAATCAGCGATGAAATCAGCTGAAGTTTGCGGTTAAGAAGTAAATCTTCTAAAAGAATAAAATCAATTAAAACCAAGAATAAAAGATAGTGCTAAAATTCAAGAAGAGGATAAAGCACCAGAAGTTAAACCAGCCAACTAAGCCTTCTAATACATAAGGGTAAACTTAAGTTTTGAGCTTTTGTTGTTTATCTTCAAGAAATAATTTAAGAGATTGCCCACAAAATTACACAGAAACCACCCTGAATTTCATCATCTTATATTTTTGTTACATACAATGAATCACATACGACCAAGCAGTCGAGATTAGGGTACATAGATTTTACAAGAAATATTCAAAACGGAAGGCTTTTGATTTGGGCATATTACTACTAGTTAAATTATCAATACAACACAAGTTTTTATTTTTTTATTAATTTTTTGATATAGTTTAGATATTTCTTCAAATACATAGACTAATTGTTCTATTTATTTTACTTTATACATTTAAATCTCATAAAATTAAATACAAGTTATATATGGTTAGCTTTCTATACGCTTACCAATACATAAAGGATTAGGAACGATGTTTTTCCCGATATTATAACCAAATTGATCTTCATCACCTGTGTGTCCTACAATAAAGGTTTTCAAGTTTGGTGGGAAATTTTGTAGATTAATGTCACTTTCATTTATATCATTATCTGATAAGTCTATTTCAATTAAGTTGTTGTGTATGATAGGAAATTTATGTCCAATATTTTCACTACTCAAGTGAGTTAACTTATTTCCTGACAAACTGATTGACATTAAATTAGTTGAATTATTAAAATCCTTTCCATTAAAATTTAAATTTAAAGATTGAATGGAATTATTTGATAAATCTAAAGTGGTTAAATTATTATTAAATTTAAGTTTACAAATAGTTAAATTATTATTAGTAAGTGATAAATATTTTAAATTTTTAAATTCTTGGAAATAATTTTCATCTATTTTATCAAGCTTATTGAATTTTAAAATAATCTGGTTTAATGACACAGGCAATATTACATCTTTAAAATTTTTTAACTTGTTGTTTGATAAATTTATTATATTTAAATTTTGTGCAATTATATGAAATTGATTTAAATCACAACCAGCACAATTTAATTCAAATAAACTTGGTGGGAATTCAATATTTTTGACAATTTTTAATCTATTATCATCAAAATTTAATACTTGAATTGAATCAGGAAATTTAAAGCCTTTCAAAGATGTAACATTATTATTATTCATATAAAGTGCAAACAAATGTAATTTCTCTCCATACATATTTTCAGCAAAGTTTACTGATTCTTCGATTCTATTTTCTGTTAAATGTAAAATAGTTAAACATGGAGGAAACACATGATCTTTAATAGATCTTATTTTATTTGACCCTAAACCTAAATTTGTTAATTTTTTAGGGAATTCAAATTTTTCAATTGAAGTTATATCATTAACTTCTAAACCTAAAATTTTAATTGAATCAGGGAATTTAAGTTTAAATAAATTATTACCAAGTCCTGTATTCCTTAATTCTAATCTTACTAAATTTGGTGGGAATTGAATATCTTGAGACCAATCAATAGGATTATATGATATATATAATTCTTTTAAATTTGAATTAAAATGAATATCATCAAGATATTTAATATTATTGGCTGTTATATTTAATTTTACAATATTATAATACAATTCTTTACCTGAAGGTAAATTTGCACTTGAAAATCTTAAACTTTTTAAATTTTCAAATCTTTCAATTTTTGATGAATCTGATATAAGTCCTAATAATTCAAAGGTATCATTTTCGATTGAAATTTCATTTAAATCATGTACATAACTTAAAAGCAATTCACTGATTTCATGTTTAAATTCATGTTTAATACCTATAAAATCATTGATTATTAGCCTTTTCAATGTTTTAGATTTCATATTCAATTTTATTAAAGTTAATATTATATCACCACCAGTTAAATCTTTAACATGTTTAAGCTTAATACTTGAAATTGAATTTGGGAAACTTTTAAATCCTTTCAAAATAATATGAGTTAAACTTAAAATTGTTATATTTTGAGGTAAATTTTTTAGTATAATTGATTTGTTTCTATTATATCCATAAATATTTGGTGAAATATTTACATCTCTTAATCTTGTGGATGATTCTAAAGAAGTTGTAAATTTAACGTTTGAATTCATTAACCAAAGTCTTTCTAATCCAATAAATTTTGTAATATCAAAATTAAATTCTCCTAAGTAATTAGTTAATTGTAAACTAGAAATTGATTTTAATAAATTTGAATGATACAATATACCAAATAAAAAATCTATATTTATCATTCCTAATAATGGAGGATCAAACTCTAATTCAATGTTAAACGTCATTTTATCAAAATTTTTTAAACTTAGGGCCATATTTAAAAATTGATTAAAATCAACTAAATCCCAAATATAATAACTAACAGTTATTTCATTAGTCAATTTCAGTCCCATTTCTTGATTTAATTTGAATAAATCAAAAATTAATTTGAATTCATGAATTAATTGTATTTCTGATTTTATTAAATATGATTTTGTTAATATATACATCCCTAAATGTGTTAAGTTCTTTATTCTGTTGTTGATTGAAATTGTGGAATTGGCAATCTTTGAAATCACTGCATTCTTAATTGAAACTTTATTAGAAGAAAAACCAAGTCGTATTAAATCATCAATTTCAATATATAGTAGTACTTGATGTACAATCTCTTCAGGAAGTCTGTTTAATACTTCCATTCCTTTATCAAAAGATAGATGGAAAAGATAAATTCTCATCGCAGATCTGATCGCAATAATGCAAAATACGAATAACGATCTTAAGATTAAATAAATTGAATGATATCACTAAATGAGACATTCGATTAGGTTATAAGTATCATACCGATTCAAGTTATCGTTATTAAGGTCAATTATATCTTATTAGTAAGAAATATCCTAGACTTCAAGGGTAAAAATACGTTAGCTTAACTTCCGTTGTTCGGCAAAGCTTATATTGAAGAATGACTACTACAAAAAGTATGCAATGATGATTATAACTTGTTTCCAAGTGATACTTGATATAAGAGAACCTTTTCCGCTTCCATCTTCCAATTATATCGACCAAAAATCTTTGGATATAATGTGAATCGCTTTAGAGTTATACAACTATACTTAAATGTCTTCATTTAAAAAATTAAAAATCAGAGTTACTAATTTGGCTTAATCATTTGTGTATTGAACATTATAACATTTTTAAGGGTCTTATTTCTCTCTTTTTTTTTTTCTATGTTGTCTATTCAAATTAGATTTTTGATATACATCGTAAATTTTGCAACAAAGAAATTTAAATCGAATTACTTACCAAAATCAATAAAAAGAAGCTTAAATGATACAATTTTAATGAAAAAATTACCAAAAAATCACATTATAATAAAAGCATATTAAACAATCATTATATTCAATTAGAATTACCTTATCGCTAATAATAATTGTGAAATTGTAGTTTTATATTTTATTTAGAGTTTTTTTGCACCTGCATAAATGCAACTACACGCAACTCCAGCTAAAAAACTGACTTAGTCACATTTAAAAGAACAATTCAGAGATCTGAAAATAATTTAACTATTGAGCAATTAGTAATTAATTGATATTATTTGTTTATTCAATCAATGATAAAGAAAACTAAATAATAAAGAAACTATCAATTTCATAGGACCTTTATAAAAAGATAAAAAAACTGTTGGGTTTTTTTGTACTTATCAGTTGATGATCCTTATCAGTGTCCCCCGTTTCGCATTTTTATTTTTATTTTTGTTTTTGTAAAGGACCCGTCATTAACGTGTTTTTAGTCATAATTTAAATCTTGAAATAACTTTCTGATTTGATATGACCCACCAATACAATGATCAATTAAAGATCAATAAAGTTCACATCGCAAGTACTAGAGGTTATGAATTAGGTTCAACTAATGCAACTTGGAAAAAGATTAAACAAGCTACTAATATCCCTGTTGATAGATCATTAATTGATGAAGAGAATTTTATTGAATATGGAAAATTAGGGGAATTATTAATTGTTTATCCTAAATCTAAAATATTTGAAGTTTGGTATTGGAGTCCTCCTTCTGAAAATTCAACATCAAAAGATTTTAGTGGTGATACATTATATTTTTATGGACAATATAATATTTGTTATTTGAAGGATAATCAAGAAAGCGATTTGGAAGAAGAGGAAGATACTGATGAAGAAATCATTAATAATATCAATAGTAGTGAAAGTGATGATATGGGAAATTCTTTAAATATCGAATCTAATTCAATTAAATCAATTCATATTATTAAAGGTGATTTATTTAAGGGGTATACATTATTAGTAGCTTATTCTTCATTAAAGTTACAAATTCATAATATTAATTTTGGAGAAAGTTCATTAGTTCAAGAATTAGAATTTCCTGAATTTTTAAAATCTGAAACTAATGAAATATCAATAAAGTTAAACGAGAAATTTATTATTCTTGGTAATAATGAAGGTTTTATTTATATTTATAAATATGATAAAGATTTATCAAAATTTATTTTAGGTAATTGTAATGAAGGTTTAAAAAATTTAAAGAAAAATACTTGTTTACCAATTTTAAGAAATTATAATTTGATTTCAAAATTAGATAATGATGGAATTTTATTAAAAACTAGTTGTTTTAATTCAAAACCAATTTTTGATTTAAATAATAATTGGTTAGTATATTCACCAACTAAAATTGAATATAATCAAATTAAAATTGATAATGAAAATAATATTGATAACTTTTTAACTCCTGTTAAATTACCAACAAATTCAAAAACATTATTAAATACAGTTTTAGAAAGTATTTCAAACACTGCATTAGATCAATTATTTAAATTTTCAAAATTTTCAACAACAAAATTAACTGAATATTTTAAACATAAGAATAATGATTCAAAAAAGGATCAAGAAGATTTAAATTTTAAAAATTTAACAAAATCTTTAAATAAAATTTTAAATTCAACAATTCATTCAATTAATGAGACAACAAATCAATTATTTAATATGAGTGATAATCAATTAATTAAAATTATTGATTTATCAAATGATAAAATTTTAACAATTTTTAAATCTCCAGATGGTATTTCAAATTTATCTTTATCACCATACGATTTACAATTAATTAATTGTAATTTAAGAGGTGATAATTTTTTCATTTGGGATTTGATTAAATTACCAATTCAAGTGTCATTATTAGGAAAATTTTCAAGAGGTAAAACTTCAGGTATTATTGATGATATTTTTTGGTTTATTAATAATAATGATGATAAAGATTATAATGATTTATATAAAGGCATAAATTCTGGGTTTGGTACGATTAATTCAAAAACTGGTTCAATTCATTGGTTTAATATTAATTATCTTTTAGGTAATTTAAATAATAACTTACCGAATTATTTAGGTAAAGAATTTCCAATTAATACCGATAATTCAAAATCAAAAGAATTTATGAATAATTGGATTTTATCAAGTTCAACAAAGTATAAGAAATTTATTAAATTACCAAATTTCCTGAATTCTTATAACAGCAAGAGTAATAAACGCAAAAATAATTATAACAGTGGCTTTAATCAATTGGCAGTTTTAGATGAAAATAATCAATTGAAATTATTATCTCCTTTAAATGGTAATAATTGTTTTAAATTTGAATTACCAGTTAATAAAACTGATCCAAATATTTTACCTAAAATGCCTGATTTACTTAATCAAGAATTTAATCAAATTTCAATTAATGATAATCATAATAATAATAATAGTAATGATCATGAAAAAAACAATGCAATATCTCAAATTGAAATTGAAACTTGTAAACCATTCAAGCATTTAATTAATTTTAAAAATATAGAATTTTCAGTCTATAATTTTGAAAATGATAAAGATGATGAAGAGAATTTTAAAGATATTTACCTTAATTTTGATAATTCAATCCCATCTAAAAAAATTCATATTCATAATGATGATAACACTGAAGAAGAAATAGCTCAAGAGAATGAATTTGTTGAAAATTTAGTTGATGATTTGTTCTTTGAATAAAGGAGGAATTTATAGACATAACATAAAAGAACAAAAGTCCTAGAAGAAAAAAAAAAAAAACAAATTAAAAATAAAAAATTAAACTAAAAGTATGCTGGTTATACTTATAAATATTCAAACTATAAAATGTATTAAAAAAAAAAGACCTCTATATATTAGTTACCTTTGTTTTAAATAAATACAATTTGTATAATTTATTCACAACTTTATATTATTCTAAAGAGTAGTTGCAAAAAAATAAAAAAAAACAAGCTAGCGCCGCCCGGTTTCGATCCGGGGACATCAGGGTTATGAGCCCTGCGCGCTTCCACTGCGCCACGGCGCTTGATCATAGTTAAAATAATTGCCAAAATACTATCCTCAAACGACGATCTTGATTACGTAAGCATTTTTTACCCAGATTGCCAACTTTTTCCATTTTAAAGCTATATATTCATATTTTGATGGAACTATTTTACAATTTGAAGTATATTTCATAGCTGATATACATTTTTCCAATGTCGTTAGATTTTAGGTCTAAGAATTTAAGATTTTTAAATATTTAAAATTTTAGAGATCTTCATTTTTTAATAAAAACTATATTTTACCACAGATTAAGGGAAAATGATATATTGTCTATCTTTAACTATTTGACAGTGAATGGGTGGGTTTATATTTGCTGCTAACTTTATATATAGTACTATAGGATATCATGTTTAAAACCGTATGAACAGTCCCAGATTGTTAGTGAGACAGAATTGGCTGCAAAAAAAACTGTCTTACGTCTAAAAGTAAGATTTAGAAATATAACCTATACGTGTTTAACTTGTTATAATTTCAAATAGAGATGTTTCAATAGAATGAAAAGGAAATTGTAGCACAAATTTTAATAAGATTTTTAGTTTAAAATATATTAAGTCAAATTTATACATATGCAAATGAATTGAAATACAAGAATAAATAGGCAAACCAAGCTATTCAAACCAAACTATTCAAACCAAACTATTCAAACCAAACTATTCAAACCAAAGGACTTTCATTTTTGTAAATCTATAACAAGTGTCCTCTGTTAATAATCTTTTATTCAACTTTGGAAATTAAATAATCTAAGAGTAAATGAGGTTTAGGGCAATGGTTGCAAAAAACAAAAGATCTTTGGACCTTATGAGTCACAAAAAAAGAGTAATTATAAGTTGGTGTCTTGAAATAGCAAGTAAATGTATTTATTACACAAAGAGGAATAAACTTCATTGCCAAGCGTTATTTAGGATGTAATTTGGGTCTTAGTAGAGAGAATGCAAATACTGAAATATTCTATATCTTTAAAATAATAGCTTTTAATCACGTAATAAGACCATTTGCAATATATAACTAAGAGGTTGAAGTTTAGTAATGTGATGAGAAACATACACTTACTGATGATAAAACCTGAATGGTATAATATAGAATCTTGGAATAGATGTAACAGCTTTATTTGGTGATAATTAATACATAGTATAGTGTTTTTGATACAAAACAACCTCACTTAGACTAAATAACACAATATTTTCAAATAATAACGGTATTATGAACTAGTTAGTAAGTTGTTTTACTCTTAATCAATAAAGTGGGTCTTTTACAAAACAATTAAGAAAGAATTCAAGTACATGATGATTACATAATGGAGATTTTGCTATAAAATGATAAAAAATTCAAGATTTTATTTTGTTCAACTTTTTGAAAACATTATTCATAAGTTATTCTATATATTAAGTTATGAAATATTGGAAAATTATATTATTTTTGAAAACATGAAAAATTTTAAAGGCATAAATATAATTAAATTATATAAAAATGGATTACGTAATCAAATTGAGAGAAGCTTTGATAAATATTTTAGAAAGATTCCTCTCATAAAAGTCCGATGTAGTGTAACGGCTAGCACGGTTGCCTTTCACGCAGCAAACCCGGGTTCGACTCCCGGCATCGGAATATTATTATATTCAATTTTTTTTGCAAGATTTTGCAACCATTTTTTTTATGTTAATAAGACATATACTGAGTTATCTTATAAATACATTTAAATGTCTTAGATAGTCGAGGACACAGAGGGACATAGCAGATGATACCAAATTCTACACTAAGCATTTTCTTGATAGTTTTAGGGTCTAACTGAATTCATTTACTTGTTTCTTTAAACCAATAGAACTTAAAGAATCCAACGCCCGGCGATACTTTCGTTTAGTTAATTAAAACAGATTAAAGATACTTTATTTTCTAATGTTTCTAATTTTTTTTGCTATCACGGTATAAAAGCACGTTAATGAAATAAACATCTGAAAGAAATCATCTTTGATTTTTATCGCAGAATTTTTTGTTCTGAGGAAAATCAAACTTTCAGATATCGGATCAATTGAACCATGGATATTGAGGCCAGAGAAGATACTGATGGTGTTAGGGCTACTTGGAACTACTTACCTAGAACCAAGTTGCAACATGAGAGGAGTATTATACCAATGGCCACCATGTATACCCCATTGAATAATAGATTGGAAGATGAGGTTCCAAAAACTAATGAAATTGTAACTTGCAGACAATGTCATTCGTTTATAAATCCATTTGTTAAGAGGACACCTGAAGTATGGTTATGTAGATATTGTGGATTTTCAAATCGTTTTGTTTTAGATAATAATGGGAACTTACCAATTGGTTTACAATATTCTACAGTAGAATACTGTACAAATAGATTTAATAGTCTACCATCAATTTTCATTTATGTCATTGATACTTGTTTTGAAATTGAAGATATAGAAAATGCTTATAAATCATTAAAAGAATATTTAGTTACTTCATTAAGTTTATTACCTGAAAATTCTTTAGTCGGTATAATTAGTTATGGTAAAAATGTTCAAATTCATAATTTAACATCAACTAATCCAATTAATCATAGTTTTAATGGTTCAAAAGAATATACTTTAGAGCAATTTACAAAAAGTCTAGGGATTATAGATAGTGGATTAAGAGGTGATACCAAAGCTGGCAATGTATTTGGTAGTATTGGTAAAAGGTTTTTACAACCAATTAATATTGTTGAATATGAAGTTACTAATATAATTGAAAATTTAGTTACCAATACTTTCCCAAAATTAAATAGGAAGGAAAGACCATATAGAGCGACTGGGGCTGCCTTAAATATTGCATCTTTATTATTAACTTCTTTATTAGGTAAAATTGGAAGTAATGGAGGTCATATTTTGACTTTTATTGGAGGTGCTTGTACTTATGGACCAGGAAAAATCGTTGGTAATCAATTAAGAGAACCATTACGTTCCCACCATGATATTGAAACCTCAAGACAATCAACATTAGTTAAAAATATGAAATTACCACAAAATACAAATTATAATGTTGATTATTCATTAGTTTTAAAAGCTAAAACTTTTTATAAAAGTATTACTCAATATTTATTAAATTTAGGTATTAGTTGTAGTAATTTTATTGGAAGTTATGATCAGGTTGGATTGTATGAAATGGATGAAGTTTGTCGTAAAACTGGTGGTATTATAATTATGAGTGATTCATTTAATACTTCAATTTTTAAACAAAGTTTTTTAAAATTTTTTAAAAAAAATCCTAAGACTGATTATTTAGATTTTGCTTTAAATGCTACATTAGAAGTAAAAGTTGAAAATGATTTAAAAATTCAAGGATTAATTGGTAATGCAATTGGATTACCAGTGAAAGAAACAAATACTCATTTAATATCACAAAAATCACCAAAAGGTGAAGGTAAAACTAATAATTGGAAATTATGTCATATAAATCCTCAATCGACTTTTGCAATTTATTTTGAAAAAATGGATAGTCCAACTGATTCAACTGATACTTTAATTCAATATGTTACTCATTATCAACATGCATCAGGTGAGTTTATTATTAGAGTTACTTCAATACCGTTTTTTATTGTTCATGATCAAATGCAAAATTTGGAATTAGGTTTTGATCAAGAAGCAGCAATTGTAGCTATTGCAAGAGATTCAATTTATAGATTAGAAACTGAAAATGTTAATCACGTTGAAGTTGTTAAAGATATTGATAAAACTACAATTGATTTTTGTCAAAGATTTGGTCAATATAATAAAGGTAATGTAACATCATTTTCATTATCAAATAAATTTGCATTTTTCCCACATTTTGTTTTCCATTTAAGAAGATCCCCATTTATAAATGTATTCAATAATTCACCAGATGAAAGCAGTTATATTAGACACGTTTTAATGCATGAAGATACTTGTAATTCATTAGTTATGATTCAACCAACTTTATTAGCTTATGATATTGAAAAATTTGGATCAGCTGATGAGAATGGTGAAGCTGACACTGAACCTACACCAGTTTTATTAGATTCTGCTTCATTAACAAAAAATGGTATACTTTTATTAGATACTTTCTTCCAAATTTTAATTTATCATGGTGAAACAGTTGCTCAATGGAGGAAAGCAGGATATCATGAAATGGAAGGTTATGAAAATTTTAAAGAGTTTTTAGAAGCACCTAAAAGAGAAGCTTTATCAATTTTAATGGATAGATTCCCATTACCTAGATTTATAGATTGTGATGAAGGTGGTTCACAAGCAAGATTTCTTATGGCTAAATTAAATCCAAGTTCAAGTTATGCAGCTAATCCTAATATCTTTTATGGAAATCAATTAGATGTTTTGACTGATGATTTATCAATGCATCTGTTTATGGATCATATTCAAAAAGTTGTTACATCCAAATAAGAAAAGTTTTTTTTTTAATTCAATACAAAAATACAAAATTTGGCCCCTCTTATCCTTCCTCTAAATTGAATCCGATATTTTTAAAAGTAAACCCCGATTTAATTAGGGTATGATTTTTTCTCTTTTGTAGTGTACCAAAATAGAAATAGCTCACACTTGTTTTGTTAGAGTGCAAAAAAAAAAATCAGAATCAAACTTTGAGACAGAAATTTGGGGTAAAACTCCAAAAATTGAAAAATTGGAATTTGGAAATTGAAGAAAAAAATAAATAAAATATTTCGGATGAAACGACCATTTGATACTGATAATATAATATCACCACCTTTGTCACCTAGAAAATCTCATAATAATGGAGAAAAACACGTACCTGATACAATAATTCCAATAAATCAATCAAAATGTGTCAAAAGTTCAATATTAATGACATTAACTGAATTATCAAATGATGTTGATATGTTTGATGATTTAGCAGTTGATAAACCTATTAAAGTCATAATTTTTTTAGATGCACAGGGGAAACAATTTATTGATTTTTTCTTAAATCAAATACCAAATGAATTGAAGATGCAGGTAATTTTCATTTCTCATGGTTTAAAACAAGATTTTAATAAATTTCATGAAATTCAATGTTCAAATGATAAACAATGTTCAATTTTAAGTAAATACTTTAAAGTTTTACATCCATTAGGAGGAGGTGTTTATCCAATTAATTATTTAACAATTATTGCAAATGGTTTAATAAGAGTTAAAATTCCAATAAGAATAAACCAATTTAACCCACATGAAAAATTTGGTATTAAAATAAATGAACTATATAGAGTTCTACATGAGATTATCCCATTTTTATATTAATGTACATATATATGACTAATTTAATTATTTTAAAAATAAATTCTATTGTAATAAAGCTATCTTTTCTTGTTCTAAGTCTGTATACTTATTTCTTTGTTTTTCAATTTCTTGTTTTATTTTATGTATATGTACATCTAATCTTGCTAATTCATCAAGTTCATCACCTCTACTATATTCTTGATCTCTTTTATCTTCATCTGTAATTTTTTCAGGTAATAAATTATATGGACTCTTAGTTAAAATTTCAAATGTAGCTTCAGTTGGTTCTTGGAAAATTAATTCATCATATAATACTGAATGCACTTCACCATTTTCTCTAACAGGAGCTTTAGGATTAAAAGGGTGTAATTTCAAACCATGAAAGATTTGGAAATTTTTTTCATTTATACCTAATTCACTACCTGGATGGAAATGAATTTTAATAATAATTTCAAACTCACCCCAACCGGTCTCAGTAACTTGATAAGGTGGATGTTCAATTGATCTAACTGGATTATCATAAGTTTCATGTAATTTAAATGTAACTCTTTTAATTAATGGTGTTAAATCAACATCGTCTAAAACTGGTTTAAGAAACACAGTCCATTCATGTGTGTGGTCTGGTGGCGTTATAGGGGTCCTTTGCTCCGGCTTCAATTTGACGGCATGATTACCATATAATATAGGAACAGAAATCGAAAGATTCTTAATTCTTCTATTATTACTACTCATATGTTTAAAACTGAAGGTTTACTTTTCGCATTCTCTCTTGGAATAGAAATAAAATGAAAAAAAAAACAGAAAGAAGATTAGATCACGTGATTCACAAAAATGCCCTTTTTTATTTAAAATAAATAATATATACAAAAACTATATATCATATTCAGTTTAGTTTGGAATTAATGGTTTCCAATCTGACATTGTCTTAGAATTATTCTTATTTTCATTTCTAGGTGCTGGAGGTAAAGGTGCTGGAGATTTACTTTCTTCTCTTTTTGGTTCAAATTCAAGTTCAGGTTTATGAACTTTTGATGCAGATAATGATGATGGTTTTGCTGGTACCATAGGAGTAGTTTTATGGCTATTATTAGTATTAATGTTATTGATACCATTTGATAAAGCCATTACTGGAACTGAGGATATTTGTTTTAATGGTGAGCCCGTAGGAATTGGTACTGAAGATTGAGGACCAGGTGTTGAAGATGGTGAAGATTTTGGAGTGGTAGACCCTGATCTTGAAGGAATTAATGGAGTGGAAGAAAATCCAAACGGAACTGGTGCTATTTTTCTTGCTGGTGGAGGTGCAGGAGCAGCTACAGGAGCAGCTACAGGAGCAGCAGGTGTAGTCACTGAAGCAATATTTGAATTTAATGAATCATTTGCCGATGTTTCAGTTAATTCAATATCAGTTGGTCTTGGAGGTAATCTTCTAGGTAAAGGTGAGGGTCTATTTGAAGCCAGAATTGTAGTATCAATTTCACTAGCTTTTCTACTTGTTGGAGGAGGAGGAACTTTCCTTGGTAATGACTGTGAAATTGGTTGTCTTCTTGGAACTTTTGGTGGAGCTGGTTCAAAATCATCCAATAAATTTAATTCAGATAATGTATCAGCTGCAAAATTTGAGCTACGTGAACCCGAACCTGAACTCGAGAAAGAACTTGAACCCGAATCAAATATAGTACCTGAACTATCAGAATGTTGTAATTTATATGATTCATAAATTTGTTTTGCTAATTTACTCTTTTTTGGTTCATCAATAAATTTAACAGTACTTTTAAAAGTTGCAAAGACTGGTTTATGATCAGAGAGTTCAAGTTCAAACAATGAATCATAATTTAATTGAATTAAGGGTGGGACATCTTTTTTGCTTTTAAATAAGATTCTATCTGTCCATGAAGGTACTCTTTGTTTTTCTGAAGTATCATAGTTTGAAGTACCCTTATCAAATTTATAAGTTGGATCAAAATTAATTGGTGCTTCTGTAAATCCTGCAAATGCACCTGACTTTGAATTCATTTGTTGATTTAATTGATCACTTTCAAATAATTGGTCATATTCTTTTCTGTTAATTAATGATCTAGTGATATCATTAGGTAAATTAATTCTAAAATTTAAATCACCAAACCAAATAATATTATCATGATCTCTAATATTCATATTTCTAATAAATGTTAAACCTGACATAATTGTTGAATAATCATTAAATCTTTCAACTACAGCAGTAGTACCAGCTGCTAAATGAGATGTAATAAGGGAGAAAGAAGTTGCACCATAATCAAATCTAACAGCACAAGCTCCCTTGTTTGCAGTTATACCACCTAATCCAGTTTTTTTAGAAGATCCTGAAACTTGAGTCATGTTATGTACTTGACTTTTTTTAACAAACAAAAAGACAGTCATTGAAGCAATTGATTCAATTCTTAATAATAAATATTGTTCTGACTGTGAATTTAATTGCTGTTGAATTGATTCTGCCCATTTCGCTGGTCTAGAAGTGTCAGCATTTAAAATTGAACCGGCATTCAACTCAATTAATTCTTGTAAACCAATTGCATAAATATCAGGTAATCCAATATTAGAATTTGCCGCAGGGAATAACCAAGGTGTTAAATCAAATCTTGAATTTGGTAATGTGGCATTAACATTGAAAGTACCGGTGAAAACTGTAATATCGCTATAACTAGTAAAAGAATCTTCAAAACTCTTTAATTTTTCTTGAACAAATTCATTAGCCGGATCATAAATTCTAACTGCATTAGAATTTTTAGAATCATAACCTAATAATAAATCCATAACTTCTTGCTTTTTACCATCAACAAAAGTATTTTGATACATTCTTGAAACAGATTTTGTAACATCAGATAATGCTCCAGCTAAATTCATTTTACCAGATCTTGAAAATGATGACTTTAATGCATTGGTACCAGTATAAATTTGAGAAATTGCATCCCCATTATCTGCCCATAAATCTCTATATCTATTTAAAATATCATCTGCTTCATATCTTGTATTACCACCTTCATTATTTAAAATATTTTCAAAAACGTGTTGACATATAACTTGTTCAATTAAATTTGTACGATCTAAACAATCTAAACAATTAACTCTAAAAACACCATCTTGTCTAGCAATAATTTCCCCATTATCAGAATCATAAATAAACCAACCAAATTGTTCTAAAGAATTTGATAATGATGATAAAATCTTGGTTGCACCTCCAAAACCTCCACTTTGTTTAGTTTCATGGTGGAAATCAAATTCAGTATAAGATAATTCTTCAAGCCTTGGAGAATTATTATATAATTGTTTATATCTTTTCAGAACTGAAACTTCTGCAGGTTTAGTTTTTGATAATAAATTAACAATATGACAAACCCCATATTTAGAGCAAACATTATCAAAATGAGTATTAAAAACTGGTTGAGTTGCTTCAAGTGATCTAGTAATTGTAATTTTTGGATTAATTAAAGTTGAATCTTGTTCCCAAAATGCAGGAACTGAACCTCTAATTTGAATAAAGGAAGATATCGATCTTTTTGATTTATGATTATAAATAAATTCACTTTCAACAAAATTTGCAACATTACCATCATCATCAATACCTCTTGCATTAAATCGAGTACCTGCTCTTTTCCATGATTGTTTTGAAATAATTGTTATAGTATCACCTTTTGAATTTAATTTAGTAGTTTTAGCAAAACCTCTGATAACAGTAGTTAAAAATCTATTATCATCAAAAGCTGCTTGAACTGCAGGATCAACATTTGTTTTATAATCAAACAATCCTTCCATCATAAAAGAATTCCACATATATTCTTCTTGATAATGTTGTAAATTAACTTTAATATCATTATATTCTAATTGATTATTAGAATTTAATTGTGATTGATTAACACCTCTATTTTGTAATAAAGAAGTTAAATCAAAATCATTTGAAAAATAAAAAGATCCATTTGAAAGTAAATTTCTTAATTGAATACAAGGATGTGGTTCAGTAGAATAGATACCATTACTATTACCATCATCTTCTTCATCATGAACTACAGGCATACCTTTTGAATCTAAAGTAACAAAATCCCAAGTATCTCTTGATAATGAGACAAAATCAACTGAATAGATTTTATTAACTGATTCATAATTCACAGGATTAGCGACATTAACCATTGCACCAGTGATAACAGCCAAAAACACTTGTTTATCAACATTAACTAAACCCAAACATCCAAAAACATCTCTATTTAATAATGATTTATAACCGTCTTCCCTTTTGATCGAATTATTCAATGTTAATTCTATGGCAACCACTGGATCATTTGGATTTTTAGAAGCTACTTGTCGAAATTTCAATGAATGAGTATCAGAATATAACACCAAAGTTCGAGGTGAATCTTTATATAACAATTTCATTCCACCTTGTTCTTGGATCAATATATGTCTATTCCAGTATTATTTTTCTTTTTTTTTTGCTCACCAAATGATTCCCTGGTGCGTATCAGCCTAAATTTAGTATGCTTAGAGAAAGGAAGGAATAAGAGATCGATAAAATTAACGAAATTATATATTATAGCATTTGGTTAGAAAGCTATTCATATTTGAGTGAAATGTTCTGTTACTATAGGATTTTTCAATTTATTTGAAGGGTCTTATTTCACTAAATCTTTGAAAATCTCATTTAATTCACTGAAAATCACTCTTATTAACTCTCCGATATAGTCTAATAGGTCAAATAACTTACCTTAATAACCAATACAGCAACATGTAGATTTTCCACCTCAATTTATGATATTGTGGAATAAGGGTTTAGGTGGCGCTTCTAATCATAATTAATGATCGTGTGCACAGAATTAATGGTTGCAAAAAAATACCAACGCACCTGGGAAAATAAAAAAAATATCTTAATCCTATTTGTGTTTCAATTTTGAAATAAGAAAGAAATTAAAATGATGCCACCACCCCAAACCGTTGTTTACATTAGAAACATTGATTATTACACCACTGAAGAAGAACTTGGTGAGTTCTTGAGTGATTTTAAAGTGTAAGTTTTACGTTACAAAACTTTTTTTTTTCTTTTGTGGATTAGCTTTTGTGTTTTTTTTTTTTTAGATGTCTTTCAAAATACTAACAAATTGTTTCTTAGAGTTAAGGTTATTATCCCAACTCATACCGTTGCATTTAGATCAGATAAAAGAAAACCTTTAGGAATTTCTTATGTTGAATTTTCAGATAATGATGAAGCTCAAAAAGCTGTTAAATCCATTAATGGTACTACTTTTAAAAATCGTGTTATTAAAGCAAAGTTACATGTCCCATTTACTCCTATTTCACCTTTACTCAAAACTTCAATTGATGCTAAGTTAGATAAAGCAAAAGTTGATATCAAAGGTGACAGTAATGAACAAATTAAAGAATCAACTAGCGAAGATGTTAAAACTAAGAATGAAATTGAATTTTCTAAAGATACTGTTTATTTACCAATTGTTTCAGCTAGTACTACTGATGCTTCACTCCGTGTATTTTTTAAAAATTACAATACCACTCAAATTTATGTTTTTAAAGATAAATCTATTAAAAGACATCATTTCTTCAGTAGAAAACATGTTAGTAGTGCTTTAGTTACTTTGAAAACTGATAAATCTTTAGAAGAAGTTATTCAAGAAATGAAAAATGAAAAATTATTTAAAAGAAGAGTTATTATTAAACCAGCATTTATTTCAAAAATTGAAAAAGTTTCAGCAGCTGATAAAAGAAAAAAGGAAAAATTAGCAAATTCTGTTAAGAAAGACAGTACCGAAGCTTTAAGTCCTCAATCAGTTGTTGTAGAATCAAGTGAATCAGAGAAGCCGGAAGCTGAACTAGTTGAAACCGTTAACGAAGATCAACAAGATATTGAAGAAGTTGTTGAAGCTCCTAATGAAGGCGAAGCCCCAGAACCTGAATCTGGAGTTGAAGTTGAAGTTGAAGCTCATACTTCTATTTAAGAGGAATCTACTGAAATAAATAGTTTGTATAGCTTTTGTAGGTTCTAATATGATCTGATTTGTATATTTTTGATATTATAACATAGAGACGTTAACCAATTCAAAACTATTTATAGATTTCATTATATGTATACAGAAATTTAAATTAATAAATAATTTATTCTTGAGTTTTTTGAGAACCACGTAATAAACCAGTTCTTCTAGCAGCAATTAAACCAGCTTTTTGACCTGGAACAGCACCTCTTGAAATAGTTGAAGCTTTACCAATATGTTGATGGTTACCACCACCATGAGGGTGATCAACTGGATTCATAGCAACACCTCTAGTCTTTGGCCATGAGTTTCTTTTAACTCTGTATTTGTGGAAAGCTCTACCAGCTTTTAATAATGGTTTATCAATTCTACCACCACCAGCAACAACACCAATAACACCTCTAGCATCGGAGTTTAAAACTTTTTTAGCACCTGATGGTAACTTAACTCTAGTTTTACCTTCATCTGGGTTGTGACCAATGATGATAACGTAGTTACCTGAAGTTCTACCTAAAGCACCTCTATCACCAACTTTTTCTTCAACATTTGAGACAATAGTACCTTCTGGCATTGAACCTAATGGTAAAATGTTACCGATGTTTAATGAAGCGTTTTTACCAGCATAGATAAATTGACCAGTGTAAACACCTTCGTTAGCAATGAAAGTTTCTTCTCTTAATTTATATTTATAAGGATCTCTGAAAACAACTTTAGCTAATGGAGCACCTCTACCTGGATCGTGGATAATTTGTTTAACAACACCACGAATGTAACCGTGACGTTCAGCATAATCTAAAGTTCTTAACTTAGCAGCACCTTTTCTACCTTTGGTGTGAGAAGTAAAGATAGAACCAGCACCCTTTCTTTGGTTACGAATAACTCTACCTAAATTAACTGTTAGTAAAAAAAATTCAAGAAATAAAAAACGCTTGGACTAATTCTAGAATAAACGGAAAGATGATGAAATTCATTATATATACCTGAGTTTTAACATGATGGTTTTATATTATTTAATAATTCAATTTTTTGACATTAATTCATTTATATACTTCATTTAAAATTACGTATGCATTTCATGTATTATTGGATTCAATATTGACTTATAAACATATTTTTAAACACTATAATTCTAGGACAATCTTTCATGAGTTTAGGGAGTATAATTTCTATTCATTAATCTTATTTTATATCGTTATATTCAATTATAAATTCCTCTATGTTAACATACCCATTTCTAGTGATTGGTTTTAGTTTGAAAAATTCAATCTGAAAATTTTTTGAGAACTTTCAAAAACTCGTTATTACACGACTAAAATAAGTGACGGTCAAAATGAGTTAGGGTTGAGCCCCAATAGATCACGAGAGTGCATATTTGTTTTTTAGTCATAGTAGATAAGTCAGATTAGGGTTATGATATAATTATTGGTCTGTCAAAATTGATTGATTATAATAATTAATTAACATTTCCTTAATGATTTAGATACAATTATGTAAAATTCATTTTTCTAGTCTAAATTAAACTGTTAAATATTTATAGATATTTCTTCATACTATTCATTATTTTATTTTGGTTATTTAAATCTCCTGAATATTAATGTAACACCAGATTATAACATTAGTGACTTAGATACTTTGCAAACCATAGACGAATGTTTTTGTAATGCTTCAACATTATATACAATTTCAGTTTATAATACCAAAACTTTAGAAGTGAGCCGAAATGATGGTCAACTTTTTGATCTACAACAATAGACACAATTTTAATTGATTGTTTCCAATAATAAATTCTACCTATGCAATAAAGTTCAACTCTGACCAATTTCTGGTAGATATGATGGGTCAAAAAAATTAATACAAGATCAATCAAAGCAGATCTAATTTGTTGCTATTAAAAGAAACCCTGTACTATCAGTACTACAATGTACGTTGGTACAACTTTGTGATTTGTGAAGTGGTATTATCAAAAGTTAAATTCAGTATTAACTACTTTTAAACAGAAAATTAGAACTTTATTAAATCTATTAATGGGATAATCATTGTTTTTGTTCCATGACTTTAATCCATATCAAGTCCTTTTTACACAATTATTTTATTTTAGTTTCCAAATTATTTTTGTATGGTTTTATTTCGTAACTAAGTTTCCATTTTTATTTTAATTCCCATAATTTTACGGGGGGGGGGGGTTCTTAACGATAGATAGTCCTTTTTACGTAGAAAATTTAAATTAACTATTTAGTTTCAAAGGATTTTGGACCTTATATAATAATTTAATACCTAGATGATTATTGCGTACAATTGCATAATATCACTTATAACGAGACATAAACTTTCCTTCACATAATTAAAGGGGTTCGTTTTCCCTTTTAGGTATATGTAGTTTGTAATAAAAAGAAACTCTTTAGAGGGTCAAGCAAATTAATTTTTAACATTTATTTCAATAAACATATACAATTTTACAAACATAAAAATAAAGCAAACAAATAATGACTAAAAATACAAACTAACAGCAACGTCAATATGATAAGAAATAAAATTTATCTAATTTGAAACTCATCATATTTAATTGAAGAAAGAACCAGGCATTTCAACTTTATTAATTTGATAATTTTCATCAACTGAAAATGATCTCATAGTTGATAATTCAGAAATTTGTTTACCAGTACCATCATATGCAATACCAGTTTTGGCATCAAAAACAACTTTTTTAGTAAAATTTGGAACTAATTCTGGATTTTTTCTTATTAAATCTAATTTCTCAAATTGTATTTTATCTTCAACATCTTTCGGACAACCAACAACTTGAATTTCAATATCTTTAAATGGTCTAGGAACTTTATCATTACCATCTTTAGTAAAGTAATTTTCAACAGTACCATGATATTGATTATCAGCTTCTGAAATATCTCCACCTTTAACATTTCTAGAAGAATAACTATAATATGCATCATCTAGTTTGTTCGAATCAACTTCTGGTTTATTTCCAACTGAACTTGATGACGAATTACTATCATAAACTGGAGGCAAATTACTATTTGATGAATTATTAATCTTATCTTTAGCAGATTTTTCTAAACTTTCTAAGTTGCTAATGTTAACATTATCAGAATTAGTAGTAGTAGGTTTAGATGAATCTTTAGAAGCACCAGAACCAATGGCAGCACCAATACCAGCACCCATAGCACCAATTCCAGCTAATGCAGCAGCAGTAGATCCAGTACCAGCAGTTGGATCGGAAATTCTTGAATTACGAATAGCATCATTAGCTTTAACACTATGAGGAACAGTTGAACCTTGAGCATGGAAAGTATCAACTTGAGTAGTAGTTGATGAACTTCCAGTTGAACCTCCAACAGGTGATATACTGCCAGTTGAAGAACTAGCTTTCATTGAAATTGGAATTGGTCTACCAGCAGATTTTAATTCTTCAGATTTTGAAGTAGAATCAACAGAAGTAACACCAGTTGAATTTGAACCTAATTTATCCAATTTATCTGAAGTTGAATCACCATTACCAACAGGAGCAGCAACAGGTGTGTCAGGTTTTAATCCAGGTTCTAATCCAGGTGACTTCATCTCAGAAGCAGAAGCAGGAGTACCAGTAGCAGATTTTTCTTTAGTTGATTTACTTCTTGATAAAAATCCAAATAAAGATGATTTCTTTTTATCTTTCCTAGAACCTGAAGATTTACTATCATCACTAGCAGAAGTATCTATTGAACTCTTTGATTTTTTGTCTGCTTTTTGAGAAGCAGTAACAGCATCAGCACTTCCAACATCAATATATCTATCTCTATTAGCATCGTAACCAACAACCGGAGTAGAATCAACACTAATATCTTTACCTTCATTAGCATCATATCCAATTACTGCACCAGGTCCACGTAAAGTATCATTTGGACCAACAGTAGTATCTTGAGAAGGAGTAGCAACTGAACCAACTTTAGAATTTGCAGGGGTTGGATTTTTCAATGAAGCATCAGAATCATTTACAGATTTGGTAGTTTCAATATCCTTCTTTGAATTCATAAAGCTGTTTGCACCAACAGCACCAGCGGCACCTAAACCAGCGGCACCTAAACCAGCAGCAATTTCTGATTTATTAAGACCATGATTAACATCAGTTGACTCAGGGTTAACATTTAAATTAGAAGCTAATTTTGGAATTTCTGGCGATTCATTTGATGAGCTGATGGCATAAGAGTCATATGAGCTAGATGCTTCTTTATAATGATCGCCACTAGCTTCTTGAATTTCACCAACGTTTTCAGAATTCTTTAATGGTTCCACTTTTTTTGATTTAGATGAATCATAAACTGAAGAATCATCATACTTATCATAAAATTCCTCGTCAGACTCAGGGCCTAATGGTTGAGTGGTATTAGCTGAAGCACCATTAACTGTACCACCAGCAGAATTTTCATCTTTACCTTTGCTCTTCATAGCAACAGCAGTAGCAGTAGCAGCAGCAGCACCACCTATAACACCAGCACCAATACCAGCACCTGTATATTCGGCAGTACGATTGTTTGAAACTGGTTTAATACCTAATTCATTATCAACTGGTTCTGGCTTGCTGCCTAACTCTTTGTAAACTTGTGGTTTAGTAGAACCAACTGGTTCAGTAGCAATAACAACACCTTTTTCATTTGTTACAAAACCAGTATTAGCATTAATTCTAATTTCTTTAACAGTCGATAAAATATCTGGTTTACTTCTAAGTTTCGCAACAACATTTTCAGCAATTCTACCGGCTTCAGCATCATCCCCACCAACAACAGTTACAACAATATCTGATTCATTAGAAGCATCTTTCTTAGAATCAATTGGTTTAGCCTTTTCAGAAACAATTGGTGATTGCTTAGTATCAACATCACTATCAGGTTTTGAATGTTTGTGATTTTCATAACCAGCTACAACACCGGCGGCCCCAGCAGCACCAACAACACTTGCTGTAACCTCAGGAACATAACTTTCATCCTTAGAAGATTTTGGTTCTGAAACTTCTGATGATTTTAATTCAGGTTCGATTTCTTTTGATTTCATTTCAGGAACAGATAAATTAGCTTCTGGTTCTTTTATATCGTTAGATGGGTCAGCATCTAACGATTTTGCATTATCTAACTTTCCTTTATGTTCAGTATCAAATTTCTTTTCATCCTCAATATCTTTTAAATCTTTATCTTTATTAGAACCACGTAAACCAGCATAAGCAGTACCAGCACCTGCGGCACCAATGGCAGCACCAATAGCAGCATTTTTACTTGAACTACTATTCTTATTTTGTTTATTTAAAGTAGAAGCATTAGCAGCTGCACTTAATCTTTCTTTGGCACCTTCATTTTCAGAACCAAAAGTTGATTTAGCATCTACAGTTGGAGAAACTAAATTACCGGCACTATGTTGAGTTAAATCATCATCAACTTTATAAACTTCCTTAGTTGTAGTATTAATAACTAATTTACCTGATGATAAATCAATCCCTTGAGCTTTTAATTCTTTAGTAGCCTTTCTTGCTAATCTTGAAGCCATCTTTTGATCTTCGACACCAATAACTTCAACAATTAATCCAGATTCATCAGTAGAATTAAATGAACCACCCTTTCCAGCACCAGGTGCGGCGCTAGTACCAGATTTCGCACTAGATCTTGATCCAGTGGCAACTCCACCTGCAGCAGCAGCCGCAGTAACAGCACCAACAGCAGCACTGGTACCTAAATTATTTTCATCATTAGTTGATTTATCATTATTACCTTTCTCAACACCAGCATCATATAAGCCTCGACTAAAACCAGCATTATAATAATCATTAACGTCTTTTGATTTTAAATTAATCTCATCATCAGAAAAATTACCATCTTTACTAAAAGGTTTTTTTGATAAACCACCAACAGCAGCAGCAGCAGCAGCAATACCACCACCAATTATACCACCTTTTGCAATATCTGAAGTTAAATTTGAATTATTAGTAGTTGAACTTCCGTCGGCTAATTCATCAATGGTTGCTTTTTTTTTTTCAACTTGCTCTTTTGAATCAAAGTTTGATGGTTTTGAGTTTATACCAGCAATATTAATTAGTGGTTTAGATTCTGATGATTTAAAACCATGATCTTTATTATATTTAGAAATTTCATCTTCTTTAGCTTGTTGTTGAGCAATTGAAGCATCTGCTTTAGCTTTCTTTGCCGCTTCAGTTTCTTTATTTGGATCTTTAATTTCCTCTTGTTCAGCACCATCAATACCACCTGAATATTTAGGAGCTTTTGAAACATCATCATATTCCATAGCTTCTTGAATTAATGACTTGGCACCAGAAGATTTAAAACCATGATCCTTATTATATTGAGATACTTCATCTTCTTTAGCTTGTTGTTGAGCAATTGAAGCATCTGCTTTTGCCTTTTGTTTAGCTTTAGCATCTTCTTCTAATTCCTCATCGTCATAGCTATTACCAGTAATACCACCAGAATATTTAGGAGCATTAGCTACATCTTCATAATTAGAAACTTGGCCAACCATACTTTTATCATTAGTTACAGTAGTTTTAGAACCAGCGCCAGTACTAGTTGAATCATTACCAGGAGTTGGTTCATTAGTTGATTTTGAATCACCTTTATAAGCCAGATAACCTAATGCACCAGCAGCAGCACCTAAAGCACCAGCTAAGAACCCTTTTTTACTTGAACTAATAGATTCATCATCATCTTTTAATTTGTCAGAATTTGAACCTGTAGTTGATGATTGAGATTCAGCTGGGGTAGAATCAAATTTACCAGTGTTAGTTGACGACTTATCAATCGGAGTTGAAGAAGTGCCCAGATTTAATGATTTGGATTGATTATCACCAATTTTTGGTTCATCAATTTTTTTATCACCAATTTCCTTTTCAATCTCTTTTTCATCAACTTCATCATCATCAATTTGTTTAAGATTTGGAGCTTTTGGAGATTCACTAACACTTGAATGATTTGAAAATGATTTTTTCTTCACTAACTCGTTATCTTTTAATGCAGCTATTTTACCAGCTTCATAAGCATCCCTAATAATACTTTGCTCATCAGAATTTGGAGTTTGAACAGTACTATCTTTATTACCAAATCCTAAAGCACCAGCGGCAACTGCACCAACTGCGCCTATAGCACCAGTGGCTCCAGCAAATAATCCAGCATTTGATTGTTCATTATGACTATTATCAGTATTTAATGATTTTGATTCAGGACTAACCATTGAAGATTCTAAAGATTTTGGTTCTGAAGTTTTGGTAGTTTTTGAATCTAATTTTGAATCAATACCTGCATCATATGCACCAGTTTTAATACCTTCCTCATACGCGTTAGCTTTTGGATCTAAAGTTTTGGCATTTGAATTTGGATCAGTAGTATCAGAATTACCCGACATACCAGCACCAGTAGCACCAACAGTAGCACCAGTAATACCAGCTACACCAGCGCCTGTAGCAGCACCAGTTGTAGTATCAGATTTATCTTTACTTGAATCTTTACTTGAACCTTTATTAGTACCATCAAAATAACCAGTTGGTTTAGCAAATGATGAAGCTCTTGTTTCATTAAATGAATCTTTACCAGCGTCATACGAACCTGATTTAATACCTTGTTCATAAGATTTTTGAACTTCAAGAACTGAAGAATGTAAAGGGTCAGTATCATTAGAATTTAACCCAGCTAATCTTTTAGCAGCTTCAACAGCAGCAACTGTACCAGCAGTTACACCACCAATAATACCAACGTTTTTAGCAGTTGGAGTAGCAGTTGAAGAAGAAGTTTGACCTTGAATTTTTGACTCATCATTTTTTGGTGGATATTCTGAACCAGGAGATTTCATTGCCATCATCGATGAGTTATCTTCGGTTTGAAGAGTATCAATTCTTGATTTAGTGTTATTGATATTTTCATCAACTCTTTTCATTTCATCATCATAATTAAAATCTTTACTTGATGGAGGTACACCAGCACTTCCTGCAACGAATTTATCTTGATCTTTAGAATCAGTTTGATAGTTTTCAGTGTGATAGTTTTCAGTTTGATAATTTCCAGTTGGATAACTTCCAGTTGGATAATTTCCAGTTGATTTAACTTGTTGGTCATAAGCTAAATTTGGTTGAATATCATCAAAACTGTTACCACTATTTTTGTGATTTAATGATTTATCTTGTTGATTCTTATCATTATATTTATCAGTATCCTTATCAGTATCTTTATCATGATGAGAAGCATACGCAGCTCCTGTACCAATGGCAGCAGCAGCGGCAGCACCTCCAATTGCAGTTTTAGTTTGATCTTTATCATCAAAGGCAGATTTAATACCTTGCAGGTTATAAAGTGATTTATTCTTTTGATGTTGTTCAGTTGGACTTAATTCTTCCCTTTCATCATCAATATCATTTTCATTATGATCATAAGTTTTAGAATTAGAATTTTCAGTATCTGGTTTAGCAATACTTGGACTAGTACCTTTGGTACTTAAATCATGATTAGTATCATTAGTTTTATCATTAGTTTTATTGTAATCATCATCATCATCATTAAGATTTTCATAAGCTGAGGGTTGAGTTTTTAAATTTCTTTGTTTTTCAACTTTAGCCATGGTAGAATCAGTTAATTCTTTATTATTATCATAATAACCACCTTGAGTATCATTGGGGTCAAAATAATAACCAGTACCACTTTTAACATTAGTATCATTTCTTTTTGAACCATTAGTATTTTGATATAAATGATCTTTTTCAACTAAATCTTTATCAATTGGAGATTTTTCACCAGAAAAATCACCTGAAGGATCAGAATCAATTGGTTTACGATTAATTTTTGGTGGAGTACTTAATAAATTACCAGTTGCAGTTGATAAAATAACTGAATCATCAAGATTATTTGAACCATAAGAATTATTTGAATTATGATGATTAGGATGATCTTTGTTAAAAGATTTTTGACCTTCTTGATAAGCTTGATTAATTAAATCTTTATAAAAAATTGATTGTTTTGGATCTGACCATCCATAAACTTTAACTTTTTTACCAAATTCTTTTTCAGCATGTTTTTGACCTTCAATATAAGAAGATTCTAATAAATTTAAAATTTGGCTATCATGTAATTCAATTTTTTTACTATCTAAATGATCATTCGAAGGTTTATGTTTAATTGAATTTCTGAATTTCTTGAAAATACTTGGAGAAGAAGACATGTTTTCTTTCTTAATAATTTAATTGAATTGCAATTGTAATTGTAATTGAAATCGTAATTGAAAATTGTAATTGAAAATTATTGAAAATTGTAACTTAATTGCAATTTAATTGTAATCTAATTGTAATTTAATTGTAATTTAATTGAATTGGAATTGAAAGAAAAAACTAATAAACTTTTCCAATTGAAATGGAATTAATTCAATTGATATATGAAGCAAATGTAAAATATTTTTTTGTAAAATTTCAAACAATCAATCGATGACAGCAAAACACTTGAAATTTCAGGGTTTCGAATGAGGAACAATTTGAAGCAACAAAAAAAAAAATTTTAAAATTCATATGAATTCATTAAGAGTTTGGAAATCAAAGAGGTTAGCCAAGATTCACAGAGTTTTTTCAAGAAATCTAATTACATTTTAGATCGAGTTGTACAATAGTTCAAGTGGTCAATTAGAGTGTTTGGTTCTCCTTTGGAAACACGGTTATTTTGAGATTTCTGGTTGTTGTACAGTGCGATTTTTTCTATTGTTTTATGGGGGAGACGAACAAGTTTTTTTGCAGTCGCAGGACCTTTTTTTGCAGCAGCCTTTTGATAGCAAAGAGATAGCAAAGATTAGGTAATTAAAAGCATAATTAAGTAAAGATTATCATTCAGAATTTCTTTAGAAAATTTTAACGAATTCTAAATTAGTGGAGTGGGATAAGGGGCTCAAAGTATATTACAGCAATATAGATCGGTATACAGTTCAAATTAGGTAATTTTTTATGGTTTAAAGAAGGTTTTTTAAGTTTCAACTATTTTTACAAGTAAAACAACAAGATAATGCATAATTAAGGTACCCACTGTGTATTGATGTCATAATACTATTTTATACTATTTTTATAACTTACTATAACTTACTATAACTTTTTTTTAACTATAACTTTTTTTTAACTATAACTTTTTTTTAACTATAACTTTTTTTAATCAATTTTTCAGTCAATTGTGGCAAAGCAACAGCAAAAGAGAAGAAGAAAACTGTTAGAGAAAGATATATACCAAATTCTTAACCCCATCCAATATTATTCATTGTTTTTGCTACCTATTTATACTCTGGTTGTTTATTAACTTTATTATAAACAAGTCTTGAAACTAACCATTCTAAACTCTCTTGTAATCCTTGATTTTCTAATACCGATACTGGTAATAATTTCAGATCTGTTGCTTCTAATTCACTAACTAATTTAATGAAAACTCCAGTTTTCAAAGTAACTAAATCAATTGCTTGCGGTAAATCTTGTTTATTAGCCATCATTAAAATTGGTACATTTACAATATTTTCAAAATTATTTTCATTATTTCCCCAATTTTCATTATGAGTTAATTCAATTAAAGTTTCATAACATTCTTGAAATCTATCAGTATCTGTTGAATCAATTATAAAAATAATTCCATGACATGATGAATAATATCGAGACCACATATTTCTTAAAGATTTTTGTCCACCAAGATCCCAAAATTTTAAATTTACATTAAAACTATTTTCATCATAATTAATTGTGGTAGTATTTTGTCCTACCGTTGGTAAAATTCTTTTACTTTTCATTATTTTAGTTGTATCATTCTTATCTTCATTATTATCATTATTACTATTATTACTACTTTTATGTTTATTAATTTTATTTTGTTCATTATATAATAATTTTATATGTTCTAAAAAAGTTGTTTTACCAGCATTATCCAATCCTAAGATTAAAATATTATATTGCTCTCGTTTTGTATATTGTGTATAAAGTGATGAAGCTAAATGGAACATATGGGGTGTTTTACCTTTGATTATCTGTCTTTTAAGTCTCACCAAAAAATCTCGAGAATTTGGTAACTTCCCACTACAGAAAATATCAACTGGAAAATATTTTTTTCTCTCTTCATCGAAGATCTACTGCAAGATATTTTTTTCCTAAAACCGTGTCAAAACAGTCAATATAAAGTGTTATAAAGTGGTATAAAGTGTTATAAAGGCTTGCAAGAGATATTGTGATCTAATGGTATGTTTATATGATGATTAATTGATAGGGACAACTGATACTCATGAAGATAAGTTGTCATTGATAGTAGAAATTTTTATCTGAACTCACATACTAACATTTCAGGAAATTAAACAGATTTTTCATGTTAATTGATAATTATATAGGACATTTTAAACTGTAAACTATCACACTGGCCGATCAGTAAGTCACCTTTTGTGAATTTCTTTTAGAGTTTGGTATCTTGCTAATTTTGTCCACCATTCAGTATATATATATGATACTGAATTCTCTCATCTCATCGCGATTTCCAATGGAGGTACTAATATCGAAGTTAGTATCAAAACATTTAGGAGTGGAAGATAACGATCTAACACTTTCTAAATTCATCGTTAGTTTATATGATAAATCTGAAAAGTCTATAAAAGATGGTAAATCTTCGGATATTGTTAAACAATTTAAAGTTCAATTACTTGAAAATGGTGGAGAATTCCCTGATGAATTTGTTGATTCAGTGATTGAAGTATTACGACCAAAAATTAAAGTTGAAACTCTACAAGAGGAATCCCCGGCTAATGCTTTGTCTATACCTGATAAAAAAATTGAATTTGATGATATTGATCAACCAAAACAAGTGAAAAAAGAGATAAAAGAGGAGATTAAACAAGAGAATGAGAATAATTATAACAGAAATATCAATAGAAATGTCAATAGAAATATCAATATCAAGGAAGAAAAAACTAAAATACAATCAATTAAAGTAGAAGATTTGGAAATTAATAGGATATATCAAGGAGTTGTTGCAAATATCACTAATTTTGGTGCATTTATAAGAATTGGTAATAACGTAACTGGATTATGTCATATATCACAAATTTCGTTTGATGGATTTAGGATCAATAGTCCTCATGATATTCTTAAATTGAATCAATCAGTTTACGTTAAACTATTACTAATTGATGATTCTGGACCCAAACAGAAAATCAGTCTTTCAATGAAAGGTATTGATCAATTAAATGGAATTGAAGTAGAATCAATTGATGAATCAAATGGTGGAGCTAGAGGTAGAGGTAGAGGTAGAGAACAATTTGATAATAATTCAAACCAACAATACGGAGTAGTTCAAAAGAAAAGAAGGTTAACATCACCTGAAAGATGGGAAATTAGACAATTAATTGCATCTGGAGTAGCAAAAATTGAAGATTATCCTGAACTTAATAATTTTGATGAAGAATTAAAAGATTCTCATAAGGAAGAAATTGAAGTTAATATTGAATTAAATTTTAATGAGCCAAATTTCCTAAAGGGTCAAAGTATTATACCTATAAATTTAGAACCTCCAAAATTAATTAAAAATCCTGAAGGTTCAATGAGAAGAGCCGCTGATCAAGGTTCAAAGTTAGCAAAAGAATTCAAAGATAATAAATTAAAACAACAAAGGGAAAAGGAAAAGGAGGAAAGAAGAAAACTTGGTAATTTAGATCCTTTAAAACAACAAGATGATTATTCCAAGAAAGGTGAGGTTAATTGGAATGAAACTCAAAGGAATGTAAGTTATGGTAAACGTACTAGTTTATCAATTAAACAACAACGAGAATCATTACCAGTATATTCAATGAGAGATGAACTAGTTTCTAAAATTAAACAAAATCAATTTTTAGTCATTGTGGGGGAAACTGGGTCCGGAAAAACGACTCAAATAGTTCAATATTTATCGGAAGAAGGGTTTAATGAATTTAATGGGAAACATATGATTATTGGTTGTACTCAACCTAGAAGAGTGGCAGCCCAATCAGTGGCTAAGAGGGTGGCAGAAGAAAGAGGTACAAAATTAGGTAAGGATGTTGGATATACTGTTAGATTTGATGATAATTCTTGTCCTGAAACTAATATTAAATATATGACAGATGGTATGCTTCAAAGAGAAGCTATAAATGATCCATTAATGAGTAAATATTCAGTTATAATGTTAGATGAAGCACATGAAAGAACAATTGCTACTGATGTATTATTTTCATTATTGAAAAAGGCAGTATTAAAAAATCCAAATTTAAAAGTTATTATAACTTCTGCAACTTTGGATTCAAAAAAATTTAGTAAATTTTTTAATAATTGCCCAATTGTGAAAATCCCTGGTAGAACTTTTCCAGTTGAAACATTATATAATAAAGAACCAGAATCTGATTATTTATCAGCTGCAATTAATTCAGTTATGCAAATTCATGTTTCTGAACCTCAAGGTGACATCTTGGTATTTTTAACAGGTCAAGAAGAAATTGATACCAGTTGTGAGGTATTATTTGAAAAAGTGAAAATGTTAGGTGATGCTGCACCAGAATTAATTATTTTACCAGTTTATTCTTCATTACCAAGTGAGATGCAAAGCAAAATTTTTGAACCAACCCCTCAAGGTTCACGTAAAGTTATATTGGCTACTAATATTGCAGAAACTTCAATTACAATTGATGGGATCTTTTATGTTATTGATCCAGGATTTGTTAAAATTAATGCTTATGACCCAAAATTAGGAATGGATTCCTTAAAAGTATCCCCAATATCTCAAGCTCAAGCTAATCAAAGAAGTGGTAGAGCTGGTAGAACAGGACCTGGAAAATGTTATAGACTTTATACTGAAAAGGCGTATAATGAAGAAATGTTACCTAATACCATACCTGAAATTCAACGTAGTAATTTATCCAATACGATATTATTATTAAAAGCTATGGGTATAAATGATTTACTTAATTTTGAATTTATGGACCCTCCTCAAACCCATACGTTATTAAATGCATTACAAGAATTATATGTATTAGGAGCATTAGATGATGATGGATATTTAACACGTTTAGGTAAAAAAATGTCTAATTATCCAATGGAACCAAAACTTGCTAAAACGGTAATTGCATCGATTGAATTTGAATGTTCTGAAGAAATTTTAACTATCGTGGCAATGTTATCAGCTCAAACTATTTTTTTTCGTCCTAAGGAGAAAGCTACTTTAGCGGATCAAAGAAAGGCTAGATTTAATCATACTAGTGGTGATCATATAACTTTACTTAATGTTTATAGATCATGGGTTTCCAATAATAATAGCAAACAATGGTGTCAAGAAAATTTTATTCAAGAACGTAGTTTAAGAAGAGCTAAAGATGTTAAAAATCAATTAGCTAAAATTATGAGGGGTCCCACTGAATCATGTGGTTTAGATTACGATAAAATTACTAAATCATTATGTGCTGGGTTTTTCAAACATTCAGCTAAAAAGGATCATGAAGAAGGTTATAAAACACTTATTGAAGGAACTACAGTATATTTACATCCTTCATCATCATTACATAATAAAAATCCTGAATATGTTATTTATCATACCCTTTTATTAACTACTAAAGAGTATATGCATTGTGTTACCAATATTGATCCAAAATTTATTTTAGAAGCGGCACCAAATTATTTCCAAGTATCTGATCCAAATAAGGCAGTGAAACGTCAAAAAATTGTTCCTTTATATGATAGATTTGATACTAAACAATCCTGGAGATTGTCTAATCAAGTTGCAGCTCGTAAGAAAGCATTCAAGTAATTTAAAAAGTTAGCATAATTATTAAATATATAAATATATAATTTGATGACCCTTTTTTAATGACTCTTTAACACTCTAAAAGTATATACTCTCGTATAATTTATATTTAAGTAACTTATATTTATCTCTAAACAAACCTGGTTTTAGAATATAATAATATAAATTTTATCGTTTAAGGGAAGTATAAAGGTTTAAAGGATTTATTGATACCTAAATTCGCGAAAACTTTCACATTCAGCATCTCAAATCTCTCCACCTTAAAACCATATGAATGGAAATTTTGTAAATTTAATAAAAAAATTTTCAATTTATATATATTTAATAATTATGAAAGGTTATAAATATGTTAGGGATGCTAGGGAAGTTATAAATGATCGAATGAGTTTATATAGTACAACTTCAAAAGTTTCATTGTCTGGTATTAAATCATTACGTAGGAAATTTGACGCTAATGAGCCAATATTAAGTACAGAAAATATTGATAATGATGATGCTAATGTTTTTGATTGTGAAGTTTTACAAACTGATAAAAAGGGTAATTTTATAGATTCTAAAGGTAGAACCATTATATTAAAAGGTATTAATGTTGATGGTTCAGCTAAATTACCTACAAGTCCGAATTTACCTAGTTATAAAGGTAATTCAACTGATGAAGATGACATTTTTTTCGATGGTGATAATGTTAGTTTTATTGGTAGACCTTTCCCAGTTGAAGATGCTGAACAACATTTTTTAAGAATTAAATCTTGGGGGTATAATACTATTAGGTATATTATAACATGGGAAGCTATTGAACATGAAGGTCCTGAAAAATATGATGATGAATTTATTAATTATACAAGTCAAATTTTAAAAATTATTCATAATATTGGTGGATTATATGTATTTTTTGATGTTCATCAAGATGTTTGGTCAAGATTTTCTGGTGGTAGTGGAGCTCCAATGTGGACTTTATATGCTGCTGGTTTACAACCAAAAAGATTTGCAGTTACTGAAGCTGCTTTATTGCATAATGAACCAAGACATAAAGTTAAAACATCTTCGGAAGATGAAGAACTTGAACCTGATAGTTTCCCCAAAATGATTTGGCCAACTAATTATAAAAGATTAGCTTCATTAGTTATGTTCACTTTGTTCTTTTCAGGTAATAATTATTTTCCAGATTTTAAAATTAATGGAACTAATATTCAAAATTATTTACAAGATAGATTTTTTGGATCTATTGAATATTTTTGGAAAAAAATTGTTAAGCATAATCAATCAATGATTGATGATGGTACCATATTAGGTTTTGAAACAATGAATGAACCAAATTGTGGATTAATGGGTCATGGTCATTTAAAACATATACCTGATAGTCAACAATTAAGAGTTGGTACTACACCAACAGTTTATCAAACATTTAAACTTGGTATGGGAATTCCTTGTGAAGTTGATGATTATAAAATTACTATTAGTGGACCTCAAAAATCAGGAAGTGAAATGGTTGACCCAAGGGGTGAAAGAGCTTGGTTAACTATCGAAGAAGCTGCCTATATTGACCATCGTTATGGTTGGACAAGAAGTGAAAATTGGATTCTTGGTGAGTGTATTTTCCAACAATTAGGTATTTGGTCATATGATAATATTAATTTTAAAACTTTTAATAATTTATCACTTGATGATAGATTGGAACAAGCTGCAATTAATTGTGAATTAATAAAACCAAATTATTTTAATCAATTTACTTCAAAACATAATTTTGCAATGTATAGTGGAGTTAAACCTAAAAAAATTGATATGGAATTTTTTATAAATTATAATTTTGTTGATTATATTGTAAGATATAAAAAAATTGTAAGAGATCATGCACCAAATGTATTTTTCATGCTTCAACCACCAGTTTTAGAATTACCACCAAATTTAAAAACTGATCCTAGAGGAATTATTGATGATCGTACAGTTTATTGTCCTCATTATTACGATGGTATGTCATTAATGTTTAAAACTTGGAACAGTAAATATAATGTTGATACTTTAGGTATAATGAGAGGTCGTTATTTGAATCCTGTTTTGGGTATAGTTTTCGGTGAAAGAGCAATTAGAAATTGTCTTAAAAAACAATTCAATGAAATGAGAAGAGAATGTGAAGAATATTTAGGTCCGGTACCAATATTAATGTCTGAAACTGGTATGCCATTTGATATGGATAATAAGAGAGCTTATAAAGATGGTAGATATAATTCTCAAACTTGTGCATTAGACGCATTAAGTTATGCATTAGAAAATCTGAATATGTCACATACTTATTGGTGTTATACTTCAATTAATTGTCATAAATGGGGGGACAGATGGAATAATGAAGATTTTTCATTTTGGTCACCAGATGATCGTAATTTATCATTTTCTAATGAAACAACTGTTAATGATCTTTTCACTTCAACAATTTCAACTACTGCTTCATTAGTTAAATCTGCAAGGTCAAGAAGAATTAATAATAAAGTTAATCATATCAAGACTAAATTAAAAACTAAAGATGCTAAAAGAATTGATATTCAAGAAATTGAAAATGAAGTAGAAGAATTAGATGCAGAAAGTATTAGTACTGAAGGCGAAGAAGAAGAAGAGGAAGTTGATGACGATTATGACGATGCTGTTTCTTTACAAGATTCTTCTTTAATTTGTTGGACAGCTGATAATGTTAAGTATAGACACACTAAAAGATGTTATCCAACTCCAGATGGTGTTAGAGCCCCAGGTGCTGTGATAAGACCTTATGTTGTTGCAACAAATGGAGAAATAGTAGCAACTGAATTTGATTTAAGATCAGTCAAATTTTCTTTAACAGTTTCGGTTGGTAAAGGTTCATCCTCAGAGCCTACCATTATTTTCTTACCAAGTTGGCATTATCCTAATTTAAGTTATCATGATATTTATTTGACTTCGGGATTTGTTAAATATAATGATAAAGCTGAATATTTGGAATGGTATCATAATGGTACAAATGATAAATCAGCAGATTCTTCAGAAATGTCTACTTTAGTTAATGAGCCATTAAGTAGAGATGAAACCCTTATTATTAAAAATAACAGTGGTACTTTGGATGATATTAATGAAGAAAAGAAATCCAGTGCTGGTTGTGTAATTGTTTAGAAATTTTATTACAAAAAAAAAAAAAAGAAACATATTTAGAATGTAGTTTATGAATGGTATTTATTTTAAAAATTTGAAGATTTAAAGAGTAATGAATGTTTGTTTTCCGTTATTTATTTTGTAACATATATATGTATATTTATTTTACATTATCATTAAAATTCAAGATCCTCCTCTCTATCCCTCTTTTGATTACTTAATTCATCTTTAATTAAATCATTTACAAATTTAGCAAAATAATTAATATAAGGTTTTAAACTAGTCTTCTCATAATCTTGAATTTTTTTAGGTTCTTGAACTCCAGTTTCATCATCAGATGAAGGTTGACTAGAAGCTCTATCAACCCTGCGAGAATCAAATATTTCAAGTTCATTTTGTATAGTTATTAAATTTGGAGCATGCATTGGATTAAAACCATAATCATCATCATCTTTATTATCTGATAAATTTTTAGTTGGATCAAATGGAACACAAATATTACCTGTACTTGGATGAATACAAAATGGTGATTTTAATAAATGGATTAATTGTTTAGAAACTTCAATATCTAATCTAGGATATAAATAATAAAAGATAATATCTTTTTTAGCTTCATTAACTAAATTTAAATGTGCTTGATTTTTTATTGTCTTTTCAGCTAATTTGCTAATATCTTCCCATTTTTGTTTAGAATTTGATGATGAAGTTTTCCATTTTTTACTTAATGCTTCTTGTAAAGATTTATCTGATATAAATGATAATAATTCTTTAATTTGATCTTCATTATTATTCCATGGATCTTGATCATTTAAAACAATGTCAACAAAATTATTTTTTAAAATTTCAAATGATCTTTCAATATGTGGATGAAATGGTCTTTTTAAATTTAACAGCTGTTTACCCATTTTAACTTGTTTAGAACCCAAAACATCAAGGTATTCCACAATTGATCTTCTTGTAGTTTCATCTAAATTTCTTGCTCTTGTATCACTAATCCAACAATGTGCACCTCTTCTACCAGAGAAGACCCAAACTAAATGTTTAAAACCAAAATCTTCTCTTAAAGCTTTTTCAAGAATTTGAGTGGCTACTTTTATAAATTTCCAACATTTTTCACAAATTGCTGTACCTGAACAACAAGTTCTAATTTCATCATAATCAGTTAAATCAATATCGAAAACTAATTCTTTAGTTAACGGTTTTAAAGCATTTTTTGGTAAATTTTTACGTTCTTTTGGATTAGCTGAATAAACTGCACCAATTTCAAATCTCATAGGATTAGCAGTAACGACAGATTTCTTAAATTCTTCTAAAGTACCATAAGAATTATAACGTTGATAAGCTCCTGATCTATGTTCATAAGCAAACTCTCTCATTGTAAAATCTTTAGTTGGTTTTGGTGAATGATTTAACCACTGGAAAATATAACGAAATGGTAATAACCTATCATAATAGAAAGCCATATCAGCAGATGATGGTTTACTAGAACTGGTATTGACACCTGTAGTATCATTAGAAACTTCCACAGTCATCTTATATTAATTCTAAATCTATATATGTGTATAAGAAAATTTAAAAAACATCGCGTTACGCGAAGTGTGTATTTTTTGTGTACTCACTTTCAGACGTGTTTTCACAGTTTTTATTTTTTTCACCGCCATCACTGGTGCTAGGGATGGTACTAACTCAGTACGAGAACTTTCGGACCCAAGACCAAATATTAAACAAAAAATGAATTAACATTTAAAATATGATTTATTGAAGTTAAATTGTTTGGAGTTAACTTATTCTATTGAAAGGAAAAATATGGATAAAATAATGCAATGATAAATAATAAGTATGACAAGATCACTATTCAGCTTCAGTATTAAAAATTAATGAAACACCTTCATCACCTGCAGTAACTAATTTTTTACCACCTTCTACAATTGCAAAATCTAAAACACCCATATTATGACCCATACCAACAAAAACTTCTTGTAAAGTTCTTGAATCCCATTTATATATACGTCCATTCATATTAGAACCAACTAAAATCGGAGAATTGTCAATAAATTCTAATTTTGTAATTGTATCTTCTAATTTAACTCTATTACGTATTCTCCATTGATTAGTATCAAATAATAATAAATCACCAGAAACAAGACCAACAGCTAATAAATTAATAGATGGAGCTTTACACCAACTTAAAGCTTCAATAGATAAATCGGCTATATCATCAACGTCATCTTCTATAGTTTTTACAACATGAACAATTTTACCTGAATCATTATTTATTATTGCTAATTGACCATCACGAGCACCAATTGCTATTCTATTTTGTAATATACTTATTGAAACCCAAGGACTTTCAATACCTTTAAAATCATCATGAGGTTGTAATCTATAATTTATATCACCAGTGAATGCATTCCAATTAACAACAGTACCATCTTCAGAAATAGTAATCAATGGTAAAGTATCATCATTACCATTATCAATAAATATACCATTATTACATTCTAATGAATGCAGGAATCCCGACATTAATTGAATTAAAGTCTTATTTTCTTCATCAATTTGATAACACCAAACAGAACCATCTGGAGCACCAAAGGCAAAAATTGGTAATCTTGGATGAGTTCTAATCCATAATACTTCATCAACTTCTTCTAATTCACTAAATTTAGTCCATCTTTGACCACCTTTACTTGATTTGTGAATTTGAATGAAACCTTTCATATCACCTGTTATAACATATTTACCATCATTAGTAAAACTACCAGCAATGACCGATTCTTTATGACCAGTTAATTCACCAACAAATCTTGGTGGTTGAGTATGAGTAGTCCATAAATAAGCAGTATCATCACCACCACCAGTTACAACCATTGGTAAGCTTGGATGACTAAAGATAACGAAAATAGAATCTTTATGTTGATCAAAATAAGCCCATGAGTTATTGGACATATCAATAACAAGATCTTCACCATTGTCTTCATCCATATCAACATCTTCTTCATCTTCTGGTGCTTGATCATTTGGATCATCTACAACCTCTTCACCAACTTCATTTGGATTAATGAATTGTTCTTCTGGTTGATCTTCGATTTCAAAATCTTGTGATGACATTTTCCAATTATCAAGTTTCCTTCTTTATTCTAAGTTTTAAATAGTTTTAACTATAAAAAATAAATTCTTAATAATTAAAAGATGGCAAATTGCTTACAAATTTTGCAATTGTCTGAAATTTTTTTTTTTTAATGATGAGACTGAGATTTTTTTAGACCTCAGGTGCGAAGAGGTCTCAACAAAAAAAAAAAACTAGTGTCATTGGAATCATCTTAAACTATTGAACTATAGTTCTTAAACAAGCCTAAAATACACACAAATAATTATAGCATAGTAAAGCTTGTATCACATATAGGGATTAGAGATCTAGGACTAAGAGGAAATATCTCATAACGAAATTATCAGTTGGATAATCGGTTAACAAAGAAACAAGAAGATTAATACAATCACATTTGAGTCCCCTTGAAAAATTGACAGCAGATGTCACAATCACAGTGGATAACGACTTTCCCAGGTTATGCCTGGTTATTAACAACAGCCAAAAGATTATTTGGAAATATCCTTAAAACAGGGCCGGTTCCCAAACATGTAGGATTAATTATGGATGGTAATAGAAGATATGCCAAGGCGCATAATATAGAATTAAAGGAAGGACATAATTTAGGATTTGAAAGTATGGCAAGTATTTTAGAATTATTATATGAATCTGGGGTAGAATTTGCTACTGTTTATGCATTCCTGATTGAAAATTTCAAAAGACTGAGTTATGAAGTTAAATGGTTAATGGATTTAGCTAAACAAAAATTTCAACAAATAACCCAACATGGTGAATTATGTGAACAATATGGAGTTAAAATAAAAATTTTAGGTAATACTTCTTTACTACAACCAGATGTTTTAAAATTACTAAGAGAAGCTGAAGATATAACGAAAAATAATACCAGAGCAACTTTAAATGTTTGTTTCCCATATACTTCAAGAGATGAAATGACACATGCTATTAAAAGTGTTGTGCATAAATCTATTGAAGATCCAGATTTCATCATTAATGAAGATACTATTGATAAATTTTTATACACTAAAGATTCTCCACCTTTAGATTTATTAGTAAGAACTTCTGGTACTTATAGATTATCAGATTTTTTATTATGGCAGTGTGTATCATCAGATTGTTCAGTTGTTGTTACAGATACTTTATGGCCAGAATTTAATCCATATCATATGTCTAAAATATTAATAGATTGGGGTTTTAATAAATATTGGTATGGGAGCCCTAATGGTTATTCTATTAGAGGAGATCCAAATACATTAAAAGCTGTCACTAGCGAAGAACAATTTGATGATCAATATGAAGATAATAACCAAGAGTATGATGAAGGTGATTACGACGTTACACAAAAGAGTATCGATGAAGAAAGTAGTGTTGATCGTGATAGTGACAGTATTCATGATCAACTTGAGGTTGACACTGTTACATCGGAAGAATCAAATGATCATCAAAAAATATTAGCATAATACTTTAATAGTTTAATACATATACACAAACACATATATATAAAGAAATTCTATATATTAGTAAATACTTTTCATTTTATGTCTCTTTAATTTCTGGGTATGGACCGAGATTATGAGCAACTCGTGCTAAGCTGGTTATCTTCATCGCACTGAAAAATCTCATTGAGTCATATTAAAACTTCAAAGATGGATTTGGTCAATCACTTACCAGATCGTTTATTATTTGCTGTCCCAAAGAGTATGTATCTACCCTATCAGTTATTAAAAACTTTAAATTAATATAACTCCCAATTTAAAGTATTTTAAAAAACGAAATTGGGACGATTTTACTAACATTATTCTTTTAGAGGGTAGATTATATGAAAAATGTTGTGATTTATTAAAAGGTTGTGATATTCAATTCAGAAGATCCAACAGATTAGATATTGCTTTATCTACAAGTTTACCTATTGCTTTAATCTTCTTACCTGCTGCAGATATCCCTATTTTCGTAGGTGAAGGTAATTGTGATTTAGGTATAACTGGTTTAGATCAAATCAAAGAAGCTGATATGTACGATTCTATTACTGATTTATTAGATTTACAATTTGGTAAATGTAAATTACAAATCCAAGTTCCAGAAAACGGTCCATATAGTGATCCAAAACAATTAATTGGTAAAAAAATTGTTAGTTCATTCACTAAACTTTCAAGTGAATATTTTAAAGAATTAGAAGGAAACGATAAGTTAAGTACTAATGTTAGATATGTTGGAGGATCAGTTGAAGCTTCATGCGCTTTAGGTGTTGCTGATGGTATTGTTGATTTAGTTGAAAGTGGTGAAACTATGAAAGCTGCAGGATTAAAAGCTATATGTACTTTATTAGAAACTAGTGCTCATTTAATTAGTTCTAAAAACCCAAAATTCCCAGAATTAGTTGATACTGTTGCTCAAAGGTTTGAAGGTGTTTTAGCTGCTCAAAAATATGTTTTATGTAATTATAACACACCAAGAAGTATTTTAAAAACAGTTTTAAATATTACCCCAGGTAGAAGAGCCGCCACTGTCTCAGCATTAGAAAGTAAAGATGATGGTGAAGAATGGGTTGCTGTCTCATCTATGGTTGAAAAGAGTAAAATCGGTAATATAATGGATGATTTAAAAAAGGCTGGTGCTTCAGATATTTTAGTTTTTGAAATTGGAAATTGTAGAGTTTAATAGATAGCCGCACACTAAATATACAAAATTACTTTATCTTGTCTTTTCTTTCTCTTTATAAAACTTAGGATTGGTTGACTTATAAGGATAAGGATTATTGATAGCTGGGCCAGATAAACACAAATTTAATAAATTTAAAATTATATGTTGCAAGTTTAGAATTTTGTTTTCTCAGTTGAAAAAAAATATAGAGATTAAAAAGCTTTCTATGCCAATCAGAAATTTCATATAAATAAGAAATGTTTTGGATAAAGATTGATCTTTATAACTTGATTTGATTGTAATATGAAACGAAAAAGTCAAAGAAGAAGGGATTCAAATAGTGAGAAAAGATTTGTTTCATTTTTGATTCATGGATGCAGGGTCTCTTCCCTTGGTTACTTTCGTAACTCTTTAAAAGAACACGAATTAAAGCATAGGACGGACCAAAATCAGAAGATTGATGAATCAAAACTAAGGAACAAACCCATAAATTCTTCAATTTACCATGATGCTAGCTTATGCAAAAATCCTGAGCTGCATGAACTACCTGAATTGGGAAAGTTGTCCTTAAAAGGGATTCAATCTGATTGTACGGAAAGAGGTCAATCAGATAAGGGAAAGAGGCACAGATTTGATAATTCACCTTTGAATGACACTTTCCACAGTAGAGATGATCTGGATACAAATGGTATAACACTGTCTATTAACAATGCACAGAAGTATCTTTCAAAGCCATTGAGCACCAGGTTCGAAGGATTATTCTTAAAGGAATACATAAGTAAGTATCAAAACAGTGGAAGGTAATAATTCAAAGGATCAAAAATATCTTAAATCAATTGATTAATGCAGTCTACTACTTATTTACTTTGCTTTATTTTTAAGCAAGAAAGGAAGTATGTATTAAACAACACACGATAACTCTCCATTTATAGTTAAGTCGCCTATCTATAAGAGTCCATTAATACAAATTTGAAGCATAAATATCTTTATATCATCATCGATATCTACATTTTAAACTAATTAACCCATAGTATAAGTTTGTAGTTAATTAAGTAGTGAAGCAATTTCAAAGTGTTTTTCTCACAACAATTCTCCTGTACAAGATTTCTCACAAAATCAAGTTTCTCGTTTTACAAATCAATTTTTTTGTTCATTGGCGCCTACATCAATTTATATTGAAGTTCCCAATTGTTAAAACGTCAAAACAATACTGATTTGTTAAGTCAATTATCAAACAGGCTTTGATTGAATCAATATAGATTTAGTATTTAAAGTAAATCCATTTTTTTTTATTTTAATTTGTTTTTCCACTTGTTATATACCACTGTGAGTTGGGAGTGTTTGAGTGTTTAGGGGGGGTCTTACATAGAATTGTTTCACATAATTCAAAGAGATTAGTAGTATTCAATATAGTAATTCCTATAAGTATAGATTAAATAGGTTTATTACTGTTTTAAGTTGAAGTACTAAATAATTCATCAAATCAATTAAGGCAACTCCTGGTAGGTAAGTTTTTTTTATATATACCAAAAGGGTAATCAAATAAACATGAGTTCACCAAGTAGTACAAATGAGGATGAAAATTTTAATCCTATTACAAATATTAGACAAAATCCATATTCAACTACAAATAATAATAATCAAAATAATTCAGGTGTAAATTATTCTGGTAGGATTAAAACTCATGGAAAGGATAAGAGTAAAACTAGATCAAGAGATTTTGAATTTGAATTTGAAATGGAAGATGATAATGATTCAGAATTTCAAGAATTAAAAGATTCATTAACAATTAAAAGAAGACATTCATTTCAAAGTAATGAAATTCAAAAATTAAATTATAAAACTTCACCATTATTAAATTTACCAACTGAAGTTTTATTACAAATTTTCCATCATTTAGAACGTAAAGATTTATTTTCTTTGTTAACTGTTTGTAGGGAATTTAGTGAATTAATTATTGAAATACTTTGGTTTAGACCAAATATGCAAAGTGATAATTCATTTAAATTAATTAAAAATATAATGCAATTAAAATCAAATAATACTCATTGGAATTATAGATTATTCATTAAAAGATTAAATTTGTCATTTATGACAAAATTAGTTGATGATCAATTATTATCATTATTTATAGGTTGTCCAAAACTTGAAAGATTAACTTTAGTTAATTGTACAAAATTATCTCATACTCCAATTACCAATGTTTTAAATAATTGTGAAAGACTTCAAAGTATTGATTTAACTGGGGTTATTGATATTCATGATGATATAATAAATTCATTAGCTAAAAATTGTAAAAGATTACAAGGTCTTTATGCACCAGGTTGTGGTAAGGTAAGTGAAAGTTCAATTTTAAATTTATTAAAATCATGTCCAATGTTAAAAAGAGTTAAATTTAATAATAGTGAAAATATAACTGATGAATCAATTTTAGTCATGTATGAAAATTGTAAATCATTAGTTGAAATTGATTTACATAATTGTCCGAATGTAACTGATTTATATTTAAAGAAGATTTTCTTGGATTTATCACAATTAAGAGAATTTAGAATTAGTAATGCAGCTGGTATAACTGATAAATTATTAGAATTATTACCGAATGAGTTTTATCTTGAGAAATTAAGAATAATTGATATTACAGGTTGTAACGCAATTACTGATAAATTAGTTGAAAAATTAGTTTTATGTGCTCCAAGATTAAGAAATGTTGTTTTATCAAAATGTATGCAAATCACTGATGCATCATTAAGAGCATTATCACAACTAGGTAGAAGTTTACATTATATTCATTTAGGTCATTGTGCATTAATCACAGATTTTGGAGTAACTTCGTTAGTAAGATCATGCCATAGAATTCAATATATTGATTTAGCTTGTTGTTCACAATTAACTGATTGGACATTAGTTGAATTATCAAATTTACAAAAGTTAAGAAGAATTGGATTAGTTAAATGTGGTTTGATCACTGATAATGGTATATTAGAATTAGTTAGAAAAAGAGGTGATCAAGATTCATTAGAAAGAGTTCATTTATCTTACTGTACAAATTTAACTGTTACACCAATTTATTTATTATTAAAAAGTTGTCCAAAATTAACACATTTATCATTAACAGGTATTCAAGCATTTTTAAGAAGAGACATAACTCAATTTTGTAGAGATCCACCACCAGATTTTAATGAATATCAAAGATCATTATTTTGTGTTTTTTCAGGTACTGGGGTTAATCAGTTAAGAAGTCACCTTAATAGAGTGATGGAAGATAGATCATATTGGATTGAACAAAATGATAATATGCAAGGATTTTTCCAAGATAGAAGAACTATGAATAGAAATATTGACTTAAATAATATAATGGGAGTTGGAATTAATAATCTAAATTTTGGGAATACTAACATGAATTTAAATACTAATTCTGGTAATAATACTGGTAATAATGCTAATGCCAACAACGGCAACAACAACAACAACAATAATAGTAATAATATTAATAATAATAATAATAATAACAATAACATAAATACAAATTCAGGAGCTAATGATATGAGTGATGAGGACATGAATCTTTGGGCAAGACAAAGAGGTTTAGGAATATTACAAGGAGGAATGAATAATAATAACACTAATAATAATGATAATAATAATAGCAACAACAATAACAGTAATAATAATAATAGTAATGGTACTAACAGAAATAGAGAATTCGGTTATCTCGATAGAACTGAAATCAATAGGGAAATCTTCAGAGAACTAAACGAAGGAGATTTAACACCACATGAAATGAGAGAACATTTCCAAAGACTTATTAGAAATCATCATCAACAAAGATTAATTGAACAAACTCTCCAAGAACATCAACAAAATCAAGATTTAAGATCAATTATAAATACAAATGGGTTTGAACAAGCATATCAAACACAATTAAGAAATCCAAATCCAAATATCACGGCAGGACCCGGTGAAGCTTCAAATGCTCCACAAATTACTCAACCAGCTGTTTTCCCCAATAATGAAACTACTATTCCATTGATCAATGAAGATGAAGAAGAAGATATTGAAATGGAATCAGCAGATTTATTTCCAAGAAATACTGGTAGATAAATTCATATTATAAATAGGTAGAAATTAAATTAATAATAATAATAATAATAATAATAATAGTTACAAAAGAGAGAAACCAAGGGTTAATAAATAAAAAATTATTTTGTATATATTTATCTTTATCTTTATCATCATAAAACTTTATCAAATTTTAAGTTAATTTCTTGACATCTTTCCTCTTCATCTTCATTACAATTTTTTAATTTATAATGTAAATAAGCTACTGTTTCTTTGACTCTAGTTGATGTTGATCTACTTAAGCTTTTAATATATTCTTCCTTTTTATTAGGTTTAGCTTTCACAATAGTATCACTTTTTGAATCAACTGATTTTGAATTAGATTTGCTATTAATCTTTGAATCTGTCTTTGAATCAGTTTTTGAGTCAGTTTTTGAGTCAGTCTTGGAATCAGTTTTGGAATTAGTTTTTGAATCAGATTTATTAGTTGATTTTGAATCAGTTTTTGAAACAGTTGATTTTGACGACGTTGAAGATTTTGAAATATTCTTTCTTCTTCTTTTTGGGGGTGCAGTTTCATAATTTTTTTTAGAAAATGGAATTTCTGTTCCTAATATAATTTTTTCATCACCAGTAAAGTCTTGTTCAACTTTTGTAGGGAAAAGATCATACTTTAATAAAACCTGATTACTACTAGTATCTTCAACACTTGAAATTTTATTTACATTATTTTTAAAGTGATTAATTATAAATTTCCTTTGTTTAAGAAAAAAATTTAAATTTTTTGTCAGTTTATATAATAAATCTGATAATGTATATGATCTTGCAACTTTATTTCTGTCATTTAGACTATGAGATTTACAGGTTAATTTTTTAAGACATTGTTGACCATTTGTTTCAATTACTCCACAAATATAATCATTCTTATAATCTAAAATATTGTTTTCATTAATTTCAGTGGTAGTTTGTTGTGAAATATTTGATAATGAACTTGATTGTATATCAGTTGGTTCATACGGTTTCAATATTTTTTTAAATGGTGAACTAATAGTTTCAGTTTCAAAAAACTTATCAAATTTAAATTTGTTTTCAACTAATGTTGCAAAAACATTAGTTTTAGTTGGTGAAGTAGTAACACTAATTGAACCTTTTGATTTTGGTGTAGAAAAATCTTTACAAAGAATTGTATCGTCAAAAGTAACCGCTCTAGCATGATTGAACAGTGGTTGTGGTTTATTGTAACCATAAGCAGTTGGTTCAGTTACATCTGGAACATCTGGAACATTTTTTAAACCACCTAAAATGTCTTTTTCTTTTTCTTTAGTTAGTATAACAACACTATCACATTTCAAGCCACCAAACTATTACAAAACAACCTCCATCTACACATACATACACCATCTTGTGGGATCAAGATGTAATTAGTAAAAATAACAAAAGGGATAGAAAGTTAAAATGGTTGAAACCAGGTATCACTTACCAGAAGAAGCAGAATTGGAACTAGCATCACCAAAAGTAACAAATTCAAATATGAATGATTTATTATTCATTAACCGCTAAGCTTTTACTCTTAGAATACATCCAATTATTCAACTGATCTTATTACCAAAATAGAGAAACACTTATGTGATTACCAAATATATAACCGCCCTGCACTTATAAATATAATATAATATAATATAATATAATATAATATAATATACTAATTCAATTGATTTTAGGTGGATCAGCGGTTTAATATTTAATTCTAATCAAATACAATTGTGATCTAGAAAGGGTCCCTCTGTCTCAAGTTGATCTTTTGTTTTTTTGCAACTGATAATCAGCACGTGCGATACTAGTTGACAAGGGCTATTGCCCTAGGACGTTCGCAGTCACGGTAGATTAAAGTCGTGGATAAATAATCAAAAATTATTTGCACGACACAATTGAAGTTTGTGAGAAAAAAATTACTGAAAAATTTCAATCAATTAATATAGGATAAAATGTATGTACATGGTTATAATGAATAAATATATTATAAAGCTATTAGAAATGTATTAGAATAGAGTTATATTGAATATAGAATAGATAGAAGTTGAGTATTGTTTATGAATTATAGTTCAAAAATTGGAATAAAGCAAGAGAAGAGTTGAATTGAAAAGAGATGAACTGAAACAGATGAACTGAAAACAGATGAAGAGGAAGTAAATGAAATAAACGTTAGAGTAAAAGTTAAATAGGTTCGATCATATGATTCAAAAGTAATTATGAAGCATAAAGGAAATATTTTTCAAAAAGGCAAATGTGGAAACATAAAGGGGATATTTACAAATTCATTATACTATACAAGTGAAAAACATTATTAGAACCCATCCATTCTTATAAAATAGCTTTAAAATATTATTAAATTTATATTTAACATATACTAACAATTTATAGGACTAAAAGAACTAGAAAAGTTGGAATCACCGGTAAATTTGGTGTCAGATATGGTTCATCATTAAGAAAACAAACCAAAAAGATGGAAGTTCAACAACATGCTAAATATGATTGTTCATTCTGTGGTAAAAGAACCGTTAAAAGAGGTGCTGCTGGTATCTGGAAATGTGGAGCTTGTAAGAAAACCGTTGCTGGTGGTGCTTACTCAGTCTCAACCGCTGCCGCTGCCACTGTTAGATCAACTATCCGTCGTTTAAGAGATATGGCTGAAGCTTAAATGTTTTTAATGATTAATCTGTTGTATATTTAAGTTCGGTTATGTTAATACATGCACATAAATAGAGTTTTCTTTTATTCTCCGATTTTTTTACTCTCTTGTGATTATCCTCTGTACCCTATCCTTATTTTCTCAGACGAACAAGTCCCTTGGGAGCATGAATCTATAACTTTTTCCTACTTTAAAGTAGCAAGTAATCATAGTAATCATCTCTGATATAACTAGTCAAGTTATTTTAACAATGACTAGTTATTGTCAAAATATTCCAAAAATTAATAAAAGGACTTTTAGAATCATCTGATGTAAACTTCAGAAATAATTAAATTCGCATAAAGGATGGAAGTATTTGAATTCCCAAAGATTCATTCATTCCCACCATTATACACAAAACAACCAAATGCAACGATCTTACAACATCAACTTGATTCATGGTGTGATATAATATTATCATATTGTGAGTATTATAAAATTTCAACTTTAACATTGACGGGATCAATTTTATTTAGTCAATTTGAAGATTTAAAAGTTGATAATTTACCACCAATTTTTATAAATAAAGAAATAGATAGATCAGTTAATGATGATTTTAAATTAGAAATTTTTAGACATTTAATCCATAAATTAAATAAAGCAGAATTTATTAATAATAAAAATCCACAACAAGGTATATTAATTTATTGGAAATCATTAACTGATTGGGCAAATACATTATATGAATTTATTGAAGATTCTGGTCAATTGGGTACGGTGCTAACTGTATATGAATTAACCAAACTGGAAGATTCAGGAGTACCAGAAGTATTGAAGAATTTAGATTATAACTTATTAGTTAAAATATTGAAAGATGTATTGATAAAGCAAGGGAAAGCTCAAATATTAATGCAAGAAGGAACTGACCAAATTGGTGGTGTTAAAATAGTATGATGTGTTCATAGAATGATAATGATAAATGATAATGATGATAATAATACATTAGGGTAATTAGATTATTAGATTGCATTTTTACTTAAATTTTCCTTTCCTATTCTTTTATTCCCCTTTCAAATCTAATCTATTTCGAATGCCACGATATCTCTGATACTGTTGGAATATCACAGGCAAATAGCAAAAAATGAAGAATATTCATGCTAAACTAGGTACTTTATAATTAACTATTTTATTTTATTTCACTTACAATTATAAAGTGTATACTTTAGCTAACATTTTCAAATTCTCTCTAATAGTTTAAACTCTGCAAAATTATTATCTCCTATCCATAACCCGTAACTACCCAACGCGCTCCCTTCGCAGACTTCCTCATTGGGAAGTCGAGGAACAGGCATCTCATCTCAAAACAAAGAAAAAAAAAGTATTTAAACACCTGAGATCCTGCGATCAACTTTTCTTTCTTCCCGCTTAAATTAATTAAGAGGGCTTCTTGTAGTTTGCGTTACTCTTGTGTGAATTAACGTGTTAAGTGATTAGTTAAAACGATTTAAATCGAAAGTCTTAATACTAATTAATTTTGTCAGAAAGAAATAGTTTTTTTAAGAAATACTTTTTTTTTAAGAATTATAATATAATAGAATATAAACAGAAATGAAATACGTTGTTGTATCTGGAGGTGTTATTTCAGGTATTGGTAAAGGTGTTTTAGCATCTTCAACTGGTTTATTACTTAAAACTTTAGGGTTTAGAGTTACTTCTATTAAAATAGATCCTTATATGAATATTGATGCTGGTACTATGTCACCATTAGAACATGGTGAATGTTTTGTTTTAAATGATGGTGGTGAAGTTGATTTAGATTTAGGTAATTATGAAAGATATTTAAATATCACTTTAACTAGAGATCATAATATTACCACTGGTAAAATTTATTCATCTGTTATTGAAAAGGAAAGAAATGGTGATTATTTAGGTAAAACTGTTCAAGTTGTTCCTCATATTACCAATGCAATTCAAGATTGGATTGAAAGAGTTAGTAGAATACCAGTTGATGATTCCGGTTTAGAACCAGAAATTTGTATTATTGAATTAGGTGGTACTGTTGGTGATATTGAAAGTGCACCATTTGTTGAAGCTTTAAGACAATTTCAATTTAAAGTTGGTATCGAAAATTTTGCTTTAATTCATGTTTCATTAGTTCCAGTTATTCATGGTGAACAAAAAACTAAACCAACTCAAGCTGCTATTAAAGATTTAAGATCTTTAGGTTTATCACCAGATATTGTTGCTTGTAGATGTCAAGAACAATTAGAAGCTGCAACAATTGAAAAAATTGGTATGTTTTGTCATGTTGGACCAAATCAAGTTATTGCAGTTCATGATGTTAATTCAACTTATCATGTTCCATTATTATTAAAAGAACAAAAAATGATGAAATTTTTATCAAAAAAATTAGATTTAAATAGTTTAAAATTATCAAACGATGCATTAGTTAAGGGTGAAAATTTATTAAATAAATGGCAAAAATTAACTTCAAATCATGATAGATCATTTGAAACTGTTACTATTGCTTTAGTTGGTAAATATACTCATTTAAAAGATAGTTATTTATCAGTTATTAAAGCTTTAGAACATTCATCAATGAGATGTAATAGAAAATTAAAAATTGAATGGGTTGAATCAACTGATTTAGAAGAAGATGCTAAATCAAACTCATTATCAAATTATCATAAAGCATGGCATCATGTTTGTCAAGCTGATGGTATTTTAGTTCCAGGTGGTTTTGGTAGTAGAGGTATTGAAGGTATGATTGCAGCTGCTAAATATGCAAGAGAAAATAATGTCCCTTATTTAGGTGTTTGCTTAGGTTTACAAATTGCTGTTATTGAATTTGTTAGAAATGTTTTAGGTTATACTGATTCAACTTCTATGGAATTTAATTCAGAAGCTAATGAAGAAACTGCTTCAGTTGTTTATATGCCAGATGTTGATCAAATTAAATTAGGTGGTACTATGAGATTAGGTATTCATGAAACTAAATTTGTTAATGATACAAATTGGTCAAATTTAAAAAAATTATATGGTGGATCAGATTCAGTTTATGAAAGACATAGACATAGATATGAAGTTAATCCAAAATTAATTTCAGAAATTGAATCAAAAGGTTTAAAATTTATTGGTAAAGATGAAACTGAAACAAGAATGGAATTATTAGAATTAAAAGATCATAAATTTTTCGTTGGTACTCAATATCATCCAGAATATTTATCAAAAGTTTTAGATCCATCAAGACCTTTCTTAGGTTTAGTTGCTGCTTCTTCAGGAATTTTAGATAATATTTTAGAAAGTGATGATTTAAATTACAAAGGAGAATTTTAAAAGATTTTTTAAAGTAGATTTTTATATAAATAAAGTAAAAAAGATAAAAAAATAGAGAAAAAGTAAAAAATTAAAATAGCATTTGTAGTAATATATAGCATTGTAATAATAGAAAAAAAAAAAAAGATTAAAATATCAAAATATTTTACTTTTATTAAATTATAACTCTTTGTTTCTTCATCTCCGACTGGTTTTATAGTTTTATATAGTGGGCATTAATATTTAATTTCAATTTTATCTAATTCTATATCATCAATTAATTCTTTAACTTTACGTTCACTTAAATTACTTAATTTTTCAATACTTTTTTTATAATCATCAATTTCATTACTTGAATGTTTTAATTTTTTATTAAATTTCAAATTACATAATAAATAAATACCTAACCAACTTAATTTATGATCTTTACAAATTTCAATAGTTCTTAAATAATAATTTCTTGAATCAATTAAATAATTTACAAATTCAATCATTTTATCTTTCTTTAAATTATTTTCATTTTTAAAACTTTGATAATTTTGTATAAACAAATAATATGATAATATACCACATTTATAAAATGTTGCATAATCTAATGGTTCTTGTAATAAAATTTCTTTATAACAAAAAATTGATTTATCATAATGACCGAAAATTTCATATTCTTTACCTAATTCAGACCAAGCATTTAAATCACTTGGATTTAAATCTAAATATAATGTTAAATTTTTTATAAAATCAGTATTTTCTTTTGAAGATCTACTCATTGTAGTTAACCTTTTAGTTGATTGTAATTGATTAGCCTTTGATGATAAAAGATCAGCTGCTTTCTTTTTAGCACCAATTGATTCAAAATAATAACTTTTTAATAAATCAATACGTTCAGAATTATCATCTCCAAATTGATCTATTATTCTATCTATATAATTTTTAGCTTCAACATCATGACTAGTAATTATTGATAAAAATACATGAAGTTCATATAAATCAAATAATTCTTCAAATTCAATCAAATCTGAATTATTATTAATTAATTGTTTCAATTCTTCGTAAAGATCATGTATTTGTAATGAATCAAACGTAGCAAAGATTCCTGATGCATGAATTTTCAATAACTTCTTCTTAATTAAATCAACGTCCATACCTGATCCTACCAGAGAAAATGCGACAGAATGTCAAATTGAGAATTTTATCTGATCGTGACAGCTACACGGTATAAAAAGACGGTATAAAAAGACGATATAAAAAGACGGTATAAAAGGACTGAGTTGCAATTTGTTGATATTTAGGTGGATCAGATCTTTAAAGAATGTCAGACTTATCCAAAACCATTGACGAGTTTTTGTCAGCTACTAATATTCAAGGTCACATTTATGGTGTACCCAAAGTGATATATCAAAATCTGTCAACTGGTAATTCATTATTTGTTAAAGAATCTCATTATTGTAAAAGTTATCAGAAGTTAATATCCAATTTAAATACATTGATATTCTTAAATGAATTAAAATCATTAAGGAAAGTACCTGAACTGCAAATTGATTCGATATATAATGAAGAAATTAAAGATATACCTGAAATGTTTCAAAATTCACCATTAGAATTTTTAAAATCACAAAATGATTTTAAAACTGATATTATTTTAAATAAGTATCTAGAAATTGCATTACCAATATTAAGATCAATTCATCATTATGATGATTATCTTACTTCTACAGAAACTGCTATTCATCATAATCTTCAACTTTTATATTCTCAAGAGAATAGTGAATTAGATGTTAATATTCATAAATTATTAAAATTATATAATGTTGGAGTTCAATTAGGTAAAGATTATAACTTATTAAGAAGTAACCTTGATAAATTATTTGAAACTTTACAACCTAAATTATGTGAAATGAAAAAATTAGATAATGAGATCGAAAGAAGTGAAATTGTAATTGAAAAATTTAAAATTAAGAATATTCAAAAAAATGATTATAATGAGAAGGTTATAAAAGATAATTTTAATATATTAGTTAAAAAATGGAGTCATATTTCAGTATTATGTGATTTCTTACCAAATTTTATATTATGTTTACCTTTAAATTGGTATGAAGACACTACATGTAATCAAATAATTGAAAATTGTTCTGAATTGAATGAAAAATATGGATTTTTACAATCAATAGTTAATACTGATAATGTTAAAGAATTAAGTTTACAAGAATTATTAATGATTGATTTTGACCAAACGGATTCGGGGTCATCATAAACTAAAAGTTTAATCCAAAAGAGTCTGTGTATTATATAGGGAAAAAGTGTATAATGTGTGTATAATATTATTTACAAGTTTATAATTGGAATAATCTACTATTAACAACATCCCAGTCGATACAAGACCAGAATTTCTTTAAATATTCTGCTTTACCATTTACTCCATAATCATATATATATGCATGATCCCATAAATTTATTCCTAAAATTGGTAAAGTGAAATCTTGTTTATTTTCTTCAACTTTTTCCTTCAAGGATATATAAGCTTCATAAGTTGATTCCGAAAGACCACCATTTAAATCTAATGATTGGTTTTGACCATAATAATAAGGAGTACCATCATTATTACATTTCATTACTTCTAAAGATTTATCAGCTCTTTCAACTAAAAATATCCAACCTTGACCATTCATAGATTCTGCAACTGCTTGGATATGAACAAATAATTCATCTAAAGTTTTATAACCCATATCATTAATTCTACCTATTAAATATCTTGATGGTGAAGTAGATTTAGCCTTTGATTCATGAGTTAATTGTTGAAACACAAAATGATTATTATGAGCTTGGGAAGCGTAATGGAATACATGTTGTTCAGTAGTTTGTTTGGAAGTATTTAAAAGTATTTGATACGGAGTTTTTGATTCATTTTCAGTACCATTAGTTAATAAAGTTAAATTCATTGTTAAATATTTTTGATAATCATTCCATGATTTATTAAAACCTTCAGATGAATATAAACCTTCTATACCATTTGATTGTAAAATTTTTTGATCTTTTAAGAAAGGTACTTCATGAACCAATCTTTTGAAAACCTGGGAATTTGAAATTCCAGATCTTGAAATTCTTGCAAACATGATAAAATTTTTCAACTAAAAGAAATATTTTTCAGTGCGACAAGTTGAGAAAGTAGGTTGAAAACTATCAACAGATTTTAGAGGTACTCTGAACCACTTTGTCATGTATATCCATATCCATGCATATATTTAAATGTATTAGAGACAGTTTAGCACTGTTTATTGATTGGTCTCCAAATGGACAGATAACACAGGTAATTGAGATGCCACCCAATTACTATCTCTTAATAATTTTTTAGGATCGAGATTTTTTGATGCAATAGCTAGTATTTCATTATAATCACCATCTTGACATTTATATTCTCTTAAAATTTTATTTGTTTGTAAATCAATAAAAATCCTAATATCTCTAACTCTAAAAATTACATTATCAATTTTTAAAAAAAATCTAGCTAATAAAAGTAAACAAGTTGGCATTACTCTTATTTTAGTTGAAAACATTGAAATTCCATTATCACCTAATTCATCTTCAAAAAGAATTGATTCATCAAAGAATAAAATAGGATCTGGTTGAAGTAATCTTGAAATGGGGAGTTGTTCATTGGTTGGTTTAAAATTTATATTATTAATTGAACCTTTATAGTTTACGGAATATGTCCAATCGTAATTTTTTATAGTTTCTAAATCTGTAATTTTTGATAAATCAATATTGCTAAATTCCTTTGATTTTTTTTCGGACAGATCAAAGCTATCTGATAATGCTTTTGATTTTCTTGATTCTAACCATTCTTTATGATAACTAACTTTAAAATCACTCTCTTTATTTAATGAATCCAAGGCATCTAATGCATTAAATTCAATTACTATACCTAGTTTATCATTAACTATTCTAACTTTATTATTACCAAATATCATTTCTGGTAATGGGAAATCATAACGTGATTCTAAATCATCTAATTCTTGAGAATTTAAAATTGGTTGTTTAATTGTATATATACTCCAATCATTGACAGTAATTGAAGGTTTATCAACCAATGGATAACTTGATTTAGGGGCTGGTATAATCACACTACCACAATGAGAACATTGAGGATTAGAACAAGGACCTTGATGATCTTTTGCTGGAACTGAAATTTTAGCATTGGTTTTAGGAGCTGCAAATGGTGCTCTTGTACTCATTGAAGTCATTGGTAATGATGTGGAGGACGAATGATTTGACGTTGAGCTTGATGAGGACGTTGATGTCGATATTGTGGATGATGGTAAAGGTCTATTAGTTGTATTAATTCGATTATTTATTGAATTTGTAGGTAATCTATCTCTTGTGTGTAATTTAACCATTTCTCTAGCAGCATTTACTTGAACCGCATTTATACCTGTTCCTTTAATTGGATTGTATCTTTTATCTGTATTGTTATTCTCTTTACTTGATGGGAATTGTTCATTATTATCTTTTGAATCTTTTGCTCTATTCATAATTGATGGTAGGAATTTGATAAAATCGAACTTCGCACTGAAAACTTTTGTATGTATGTAGTTAGAGATTGTTTTTTCTTTTAGTGAGAGAGATAGTGAGAGGCTTCAATATCACATAAAAAATATATATTTATATGGTAAAAAGTGAAAATCTATAAAAATTCTAAAGGGTTTCACTTTTTCTAATACCTTCTCTAACGGCCAAGACTTTATCGGCAATAACAGCATCAACACCAGCTTTCATTTGAATTTTACAATTTTCAGGATCATTATTCATTGTACCATAAGTAACACAAACTAATCCACTTGATTTAACAACTTGAGCTAATCTTGGATTTTTAACAAAAGTTTCAGCAGCTGAAACTATACCTAATAAATTCCATTTTTTAGCAAATCTAATTGCATTTTGTAAAGAAGAAGCTCTAATATCTGACATTGGAGCAGTACCAGATTCTGTAAGGAATAAAATTGGTATAGTTGGTTGTTTTAAAGATAATAAAACACAAATATCAGGATGGAATGATGAAAATATAATATCTCTACCAGTAACATTTTCATCATATACGGTTTTCAAAATAGTATCAACATAATAATTTATATCATAAGCAATTTCTCCCATACTTTCTAATTGAGCTTCATCTAACATTGGATATTTAACTTCAATATTAAAACCAACATTTTTTGGAATTTTACGAAATAAATCTTTTAATGTAACAAATTCTGATGCAATTGATAATCCACGAGCATTACCTTTATAACCTTTATCTTTCCAAGTTTTAGTTAATTTCATTCTTCTGTTAATTTGATCTTGAACTTCTTTATCAATATCATCGAATTCTTCTTCACTACCACCATCATTTTCTCCACTACCATGACTATGGCCATTACCTTTACCATTACCATTTCCATTTCCATTACCGTGATGATGACTCATATTTGGAGTTGATTTATAACCTGCCATTGATCTTGGTCTATTATATTTACTTAATACTTCATCATCTAAAGCATAAGTTGATGATGAAGATAATAAATCTTCTGAAGTATTTGAAACACTTGAAAGATATGGAGAATTTGTAATCTTTTTATCTTGAGTTAAATTTTTATCAATATAAGAATCACTAAGATGTAAAAATTGTTCAGTTGTTAATAAATGCATTGGAATATCAACCCCTGATTCAGCAACGGTAAAATCGTGATAAATAACTGGAGTACCATCTTTAGTTAATTGAACATCAAATTCGATATAAGAAGCACCTAATGAAGCGGCAGCAATAAATGATTCAACAGTATTTTCACCTAATTGTAAAGATTTTTTATCATCAACATTTTTACCTAAACCTCTATGACCAATAACTCTTGTTGAGACTAATTGTTTCCAATAAGTATCTGATCTACCAAGTTTTAAATTTTTATGATTAAAAGAATTAATAAGCATAAATTCAAATTTAATATGACCTAATAAACTAAGAGTTTTTGATTCAATAATTGGAGCTTTAAAGACTGAATTTAATGATCTTAAATTTGGACCAACTTTTGTATAAATTTCATTTGGGAAAGCAACTGCTCTACCTAAAATTTTATTCTCTGAATTTAAATCACCATCACCATTATTATTACCATGGCTATCAATATGATCAAAACTAACACCACCATTATTAACATTTTTGTATTGATAAGTTGGTACAATATCAAAAGTAATAATAATATCATCAGTGGATAAATTATTTGTTAATTTAAAAATAATTGGATCAGTTGAAGAACCATGATTTTCTTCCAAAGGTAAATCAACAATTGTAGAAGGTTCAATATTTTCATTATTTGATCTATTTTTACAACTAATTACAATGCTTAAAGCAGTATCTAAATCAGTTAAATAATTATTTGAAATGAAATTATTTAATTCAATTGATTTTGTTAAATCTCTTAAATCAGTTGTACCTAAAGTAATTAAAATAACTGATTCATCAGTTGATAAAAAGGAATGACCAAAAGATTTAATTGGTTTTGGTCTAGTTGATGGAGATTTTGATCTATTTCTATTCCTATTTTGTAACTGATTAATTTTATCAATTTTATTTAATTGATTTTTTTCAGGTAAAATATTAATTGATGAAGTTGATGGATCCATAACTAATGAATTATCTAAATCAATTTCTAAATTATGATTATGAGATACTGGAATTCTTTGAAAATTGTTTTCAGGGTTAGTAGCATCATATAATAATAATTTATCATTTAATGGTTTAACTAAATCTGCAACTTTTAAATGACCTCTAAGAGTAGCATGCTCCATTGGTAACCAACCTGAATCATCAACTAAATCAATTTTACAATTACCATTAATTAATATTTTAACAATATCTTCAAAACCTTCACTTGCAGCAATAAAAATTGGGGTCCAACCGAATCCCATTTCACCAATTTCTGTATCAATGTCATCTCTTAAAATTAAATATTCAACAATTTCTAAATAATTTAATTTACAAGCAATAAATAAACAAGTTTCATTATTATGTTCAAAATCTGTATAATTAACATTAATTTTACCTAAAGTAATTAAAATTTTTAAAATTTCTAAACATTCAATTCTTGTAGCTAATAAAATTAAATTTGGACATGTTAATTTTTTTGAATTTGAATAAATGATTAAATATTCTGTAGTTTTAGGGTGTTTATTAATAATTGATAAGTGAAGTGGTGACAAATTTTCTTGGTCCCCCCAAAATTTTGTATCATCAATTGATATATTATTAATTAATGACCAATTATTTAAATATTTTAAGAAGATTTTAACAATATCTTTTATACCAAATTGTGAAGCATAATGAAGTGGAGTTCTTAAATAATTATCTTTTGCATTAATTAAAAATTTTAAATTATGAAATTCAACATTATCATTAATTTTATTTAAAATATACTCAAGACCATCTAATTTAGTTGGAACTAATTTATCTCCATCAATACCACTAGTGGTATCATAAAGTTTATTAAAAGTTTGAATTTCACCTGGAACTACAATATTTTTATTATTAGTAGTAGTACCACCGCTAGTTTTATTATCTAATTGTTTACCTAATTGAATAACTAATTGATGGAAAAAATTACGGCCATTAAAATCAAATTTATCGAAAAGTAAATTATCAGTTGATAAATTATTATCTTTTAAATAATTTAATAATAAATTAAAAATTAAATCAATACAATTAATACTATTTTTTATAGTTGATTTAATAACTAAATTAATTAAAAATTTTAAATTTTTATTAATTTTTGAATTTTCTAATTGAATTAATAATTCTTCACTATTATCAGAATCAACTAATGGCGCAAAATTAATGTATAAATTATCAAAATTGGTTAATAAATTATTTTGAATATCTTGAGATGATTTTAAATTACTGCTACTACTACCATTTGCAATACTACTTCTTCTATTATTACCAGGTGGAGGAGATAAATTTTTTAAACTTAATTTATTTAAAATATTGTTAATCAACTTCAAATTTATAATTAAATCATGTTGATTGGAAAATGGTAAAATTTCAACATGGCTCTTTAAGTATTTTTCTTTATTATCAATTTTAAAATCAATCTTAAAGCCTTTGAGATCTTTAACAATATCACCACTACTACTATTAGTTGTTGTTGCTGTTGTTGCAGAATCGGTCTCACTTTCAAGATCATGGTCAAATTTTGATAAATGATCTAATTTTTTATCTAATTTTTTCAAAATTTTAATAAAACCTTTATGATTTAATTCACCAAACCATTTTAAATTTCTAAATAAGTTTTTCAACTCTAATAAAACTGAAATAATTTCGTCTAATTCATCATTTGAATTAATTTCTGATAAAATTGAATTATCATTAAAATTAATATTATCTTTATTTTCAATTTTTAGAATTCTTAAAATTTGATTAAACCTTTTATTATATTCATTAAATTTATTATTATAAAAATTATCAACTTTTTCAATATTTTTATCTAATTGATAATAAAATTGTGATAAAATTGTTTGAATTAAATCATTAATTTCCATTTTTTCAATTGGTAAATCATAATCAATGTTTTTTATAATTTTTTTTAAATTTTTATAATTCATATAGAAGATTGACCATTCTGGTATTTGATGGGAAATAAAAGTTTTACCAAATTTCATCTTTGATGATACAATTTAAAAAATAATCAAAAAAGACTAAAGGACCAAAAGAAAACCAGTTAAAAACCCAGATGAAAAATTACCAGTTGAAAAGGCGGATAAAAAGCAAAAATAAGTTGGAAAATCTAAGAATAACCTTATGCAATCCTCAACCTGTGGATATTACACCAATTGTTTAAAACTAAAATCAATTGTTAGTTTATAATCTTTGAATTGAAATGTGGGATTTCTCCTACTTTGTAAACTTTCGCGATGTTTTACCCTAAAAGGACCCCCCAATATGAAATAATGATACCTACGGGTAAATAATTCAACTGAACTGCCTTGTTTTGACTTAAGTACAAAAGTTAAACAAGCACCCTAACAATTGTAAAATGTTTCCAATTCTTATGTAGTGTAACTAAAGAATGTGAAATTTGTTTTTTTTCCCACTCTCTATTTGAAACCGATGGAGTTTTAAAAGTCTCTCGATTTACACGTGTATGAAGAAAAAAGCCTAGGATAAGAGTCATAAATGGTTAAGATCATTGGGCAGTTTTAAATTATTATAGGTAGATAGTAGTAAGAGTAAAGAATTGAATAATATCAGTATAGGATCTTAATTATTAGGAGAATTATATGGAAAATATTGTTCTGAAAGACTTAACTGAATGTCGTATAATGGCAATATTATTAAAATGATCATTTTGAAGAAAATTATATAATAAATGGTAAATCAGAATAACTAAATTATTATGATCATTCGAATGATGTTAATAATAATCTATTAACATTATAAAAATTATAAAAATCAAAAGAATATCATAATTTTAATAATAAAATAAATAATTTTTGCAGCCAATTTTGACACATATTACCAGATTTGATGATTTGAGGTTGAATCGGGGGGTCATCCTGAGAATAATCAGTATTTAAATCACCAAATTCTAGGTTTGAAGTTCTGAAAGTTGGTGGACATACTATTGTCACCTATTTAAATACAATTAGATGGTAATAATGACCATATCACTAGCACAGTAGACTAGATCATTGAATTATTACGCAAAACCCCTAATTTCTATTAAGAATCTTAGATTTCATTAGTACTTCGGATAGAATGGGTGATGATAATCATTAGTGTCTTAGATACTATTATGATGGTGAAAAAGTTATATATTAATTGTACGATAGTTATTAGTTATATATGATAACAATCTTATAATGTTGTTGGTTCTTAATTCTTATCATCATAGTAAGTTATCATCATAATAAGTTATATCACCATAGTCTCACTAACTCTCACCAGCGCACCAGATTCTCGCTAAAATTCTCACTAATTCTCACTAATTCTCACTAATGCTCACTAACTTCATTAAGACCTCTCGATTAATTTCCCAATTATCAAAATCAATCTCACGGGTGTCATGTGATCTGGTATAAGTTTCCATTTTACTCAATTTTCACCTATCCGCTCATAACTTCCATTACAATTTATCAAGATTTTTGATAAACTATTTAAATTGAATAATTCCCATTTGCATTATTTTATTAATTTACTATATCTTAGTCTATTAGGTCTATTAGGTTTATTAACTTGTTATTTTAGTAAGAGTTTAACAATTGTCAATTTAATAGTTAAAGAGTCCACAGTTTAATTATAATTCAAATGTCAGGTATGTACGCGATATTAGATTAAAAAAATATTCTCTTACAGGGAATAAGAGTGATTTTATAGATTTCATAGATTTCATAGATTTCAAATGACTAACAGTTTCTAGTTTCATATAAATTTTATCCAGATAAAAAAGCTACTATTATCACTGCTCCATTTTCAGGAGGTCAACCAAAAGGTGGTGTTGAATTAGGACCAGAATATATTCTTAAACATGGTTTTAAAGAACAAATTGAAGAATTAGGTTGGGAAACTTCAATTGAAAATCCATTAAATGGTTGTGATTTTGAATCTATGAAAACTAATGATAAAGATTCTTTTGGTGTTAAAAATACTTCAATTGTTAATGAATGTAATAAAAAAATTTCTTCAGCTGTTTTATCAAGTTTAAAAAATGGTAAATTACCAGTTACTATTGGTGGTGATCATTCTATTGGTACTGGTACTTTATTAGCTGCTTTACAAAATAATCCTGATACTTGTATTTTATGGATTGATGCTCACGCTGATATTAATTCTCCAAAGACAACCGATTCAGGTAATTTACATGGATGTCCAGTTTCTTTCCTTATGGGAATTGATAAAGATTCTTATCCACCAGAATTTAATTGGATCCCATCAGGTATTTTAAAATCAAATAAAATTGCTTATATTGGTTTAAGAGATGTTGATTCAGGTGAAAAGAAAATTTTAAGAGAAAATAATATCCCTGCATTTTCAATGTATCATGTTGATAAATTTGGTATTGGTAAAGTAATTGAAATGGCATTAGATAAAATTAATCCAAATAGAAATTTACCAATTCATTTAAGTTATGATGTTGATGCTATTGATCCTTCATTTGTTCCAGCAACTGGTACAAGAGTTGAAGGTGGTTTAACTTTAAGAGAAGGTTTATTTATTGTAGAAGAAATTGCTCAAACTGGTTTATTAAACTCTCTTGATATCGTTGAAACTAATCCTTCTTTAGGTGAATCACATGATCATATTTTAGATACTGTTAGTGCTGCTTGTGCAATTGGTAGATGTGCATTAGGACAAACTTTATTATAATTTTTCACAAAGTGTGATTATAAAAAGTTGCAGTTCACAACAACTGCATACTAATGATAAAATTATCTATGTATATTTATGAAATTAGAATGAAAAAAAAGTAAATAGAATATTCAAAAAGTTAAAAAGTATAATTTTTACAAATCTAATCTACCTGATAAATTCCTCTGCCAAAATCTTAATTTTCTTTGATCTTCTATGAGCCGCAATGCAAAAAATATTTAGTGATGAGAATGATGAGAAGGCAGTATACAAACAAGTAATTGCGATTCATATCACTCAATTGCTATTAATAGTATACAATATATTACTTTACTACTATTATTTCAAAATAGGCATATATTTATTTATTAGGGGTAAATAATAATAATAAACATTAATTGTGTGATAATTTCAGGTTCACATGGTCTAATTGATGTGTATTTACCAGTCAGTTTTTTTAGCAGCAATCAGCCTATTTATGCATTTCCCTAAATCAATTTAAACATTAATCTTCCCCTTACTTTTTAAAAAGGAATTGAAAGAATAAAGAGAGTATAATTAGAATCAAAAGAAAATTGATTTAAAAGATGAGTGTTATTGTTGAAGTTAGTAATGTCAGTATTAATAAATTAGAAAATTTTTTACAATTTTGTGGAGATATTTCATCAATTAATGAAATTTCTAAAGATAAATATCAAGTTAATTTTAAAAATTCTAGTGCAGTTGAAACTGCTTTATTATTAGATAATGCAGAATTAGATGGACAAAAATTAAGTGTTTCAGATGAATTACCTAGTTTTACTGAAGCAACTGAAAAACCAAGTACTAGTGGTGAAACTAATGATCTTGGCACAGTTACTGGTAAACCAATTACAGTTGGAGATTTTAAACAAGATACAAAAACTGGAGATGATAAATATGATGATATTGAACAAGAACATAAACCAAAATATGTTATAATGGCTCAATTATTATCTAAAGGTTATAAAATTAATGATGATATAATTGAAAAATCAATTAAATTTGATAAAAAACATGGTTATAGTGAAAAATTTAAAAAATTTGTTGATGATTTAGATTATAAATTAGGTAGTATGACAATTGATGATAAAACTGCTCTTGAAAATGCTAAAAAGGAAGATGCAAAATTGTCTGAACCAGTAGGTGCTGCTGATGCTCAAAGCACTGGTAAGGAAGATGTTAGATTTAGTACTGTTGCAACTAATCAAATTAATGCAAATATTGAAGGGTTTAAAAAGACAAAATATTATGGTAAATTATCAAAATATTTTGATAAATTTTCAAATGATTTAGATAAAGCACAAAAAGATTTTTCTAAAAATCCATATGGGGTTAAAATTCATGGATTTTATAAAAATTTGGTTGGTGATGTTAAAGCAGTTCATGAAGAAGCTAAAAGATTAAGTGAAATTAAAGAATCTCCTAATGATTCTCCTAGTGTAACTAATACTGATTTACCAAGTACTAAAACTGTTTAGTTTATTTTTATGTAATGTACGATTATCTCTATTTATCTCTATTTTTTATTTTGTGGTTTGCGGCTATCTGTGAAATTAGCGGTTGCAAAAAATACAGAAAAAAAAATAATACAAAAAAAAAATACAAAAAAAAATACAAAAATACACAAACTAGAGATAGTTCCTAAAGACAGTTTAAAGATAATTCAAAGACAATTCAAGTTTATAGGACAATTCATTAATTTATTTAGTACTACTACTGCATTTAAAAAGAACAGTTTATTCATTCATTACTAAAACAATTACATTTAAAGAACATTTATTAACTAGATATGGACCAAAAAGCCAGAAGAATCAGTGAACTTGGGAAATTTATCAAACGTCCAAAGGATTATGCAATGATTTCAAAAGAAATTTCGGTAGGATTAGATTTTATTACAGATCATAATGAATTTAATTATTTAAAATATCATATTTCAAAAATTAAAAATTTTTCAGTTTGGTTAGGAAATCAAAATTCAAATTTTAAAAATTTAATGAATTATTCTTGTTCCCAAGGATTAATTGAATCAATTAAAGTAATTTTAGTAGATATTAAAAATATTAATATTTTATATTTATCTGATGCTTTAGCTGTGTCTCATTTACAATTAATTTTAGATTTAGAAACTTTAATTGATGGTTGTGTACATGATTGTTCTTATTTAGTATAGAAATATAAAAGAAACCGAATATGGGAATTTTATTTAAAGTTGATCCTGTTTCTTAACCCCTTTTTCATTTAGTTAATTCCTCTATCGAACAGTTGAAACTCATACCACTCCGGTGCTGTTAAAACTCTCGCTGTAAATCTCAGTTCAATTTTCATTACGACTCGCCCCGAGGAAAACTAGTCTCGCACCAGGATGACTCTTGAGTCATGTCTCATTTTTCACACTAAATTCCTGCCCATCTCATTTGACCTCTCATTAAACAATATTAATCACTTTACCCATACAATCTTGACAATTGGTATATGTATAATAATAAATATCAATAATGTATATAATAATCCGATACCTTTAACCGTTCTCTCTGTTTTAAGTATTTCAACCACTAAAAATCAATTATTTCAATCCCGGATCCATCTTCCATTTCACCTGCAAAATAAAGTGTCCGGGGAAATGGAGCTATTGATTTTGTGGGGGGCCTATGAAAACATAATATATAAATAATTATTTGATTCCCAAAAAACTTTTTCTTTCCTATATTCTTGCTACTTTTTAAAAGCTACAAATATAGTGAAGATATAATATAAATAAAGTGTTGACATGAGTGGTAATAATAATAAAAAAAAGGGTGGTGTAACTGATTTAATTGCTGGTGGTACAGCAGGACTTTTTGAAGCATTATGTTGTCATCCATTAGATACTATAAAAGTTCGTATGCAATTATATAGGAAAAGTGGTAAAAAACCACCAGGATTTATTAAAACTGGTATAAATATTGTTCAAAAGGAAACTTTTCTTTCATTATATAAAGGTTTAGGAGCTGTTGTTATTGGTATTGTCCCAAAAATGGCATTAAGATTTTCTTCATATGAATTTTATAGATCATTATTATATGCACCTGATGGTTCAATTTCAACTGGTAATACCTTTCTTGCTGGGGTTGGAGCTGGTATAACAGAAGCTGTTGCAGTTGTTAATCCAATGGAAGTTGTTAAAATTAGATTACAAGCTCAACATCATTCAATGGCTGATCCATTAGATATACCAAAATATAGAAATGCACCTCATGCAGCTTATATTATTGTTAAAGAAGAAGGGTTTAAAGCTTTATATAGAGGTGTTTCATTAACTGCTGCAAGACAAGCAACTAATCAAGGTGTAAATTTTACAGTTTATTCAAAAATTAAAGAATATTTACAAGAATATCATAATACTGAAGTTTTACCAAGTTGGGAAACTAGTTGTATTGGTTTAATATCTGGTGCTTTAGGTCCTTTATCAAATGCTCCATTAGATACTATTAAAACCAGATTACAAAAAACAACTTATGCATCAAATGAAAGTGGTATGGTTAGAATTGTTAAAATTGGTAAACAATTAATTAAAGAAGAAGGTATGGCTGCATTATATAAAGGTATAACTCCAAGAATCATGAGAGTTGCTCCTGGTCAAGCTGTTACTTTTACCGTTTATGAATTTATGAAAGGTGTATTAAGTGGTGATCAACCAGTTCCATCACTTACTCAACCAAAGAAAAAATTAGATTAAAAAAGATTATAGCTAGGGTTCTCTAGTAAAAGAAAGAGCAGAATTTTTTCAATTCAATTAAATTCAATTGTAAAAAACTAAAAAGTAATATATTCAAAATAGATATTTATTTATTCCATCCCAACCTTTGATCTACTCTTCTATTTCTGTTTTCTAATTGCATCTTGAAATTTTTCAAGGGACGAGAGGAAGTATGTGAGAGTAGTGAGAGAGATAGGCAGAAATTGCCATCAGTCGCATTATGATGATTAGGATTACTAGGGTATCACAAAGGTTACCAAGATTGACTTATCGATTCAATTCAAATAGATATATATCACAACATCTTACTAATTTAGCACGTCGTGGTAGAGAAATAACTGATGAAGAAGTTAAAAATTTTTATAAAAAAAGGCAACAACAACAACAGAATCCAAGTTCAACTAATAGTTCAAACCCTGATCAATTTTATTATCAAGAAACTCCACATTCATCACCTTTCGAAAGGTATCAAGTATTTGAAACCCCGCCTAATGAAAATGGTATAATTACAGTTAATGATGGAATTTATGATATTTTAAAAGAACCAACATTAGTGATTGAAAGACAAGTTGAATTTATGAATGTAATTATTGGATTTGAACAAGCCAATAAATATAAAATCATGAATGAAATGGGTGAACAATTAGGTTATATGCAAGAGAAGGATTATGGTATATTTAAAATGGTCGGTAGACAATTTTTTAAATTACATAGACCATTTGAAATTGAAGTTTTTAATAACTATGGTGATTTATTAATGGTTATTAAAAGGCCATTTTCATTTATAAATAGTCATATTAAAAGTTATATACCGGGGATAAATGATCAAGGAAATTTAGAATTAGAATGTGTTGGAGAATCAGTTCAAAGTTGGCATTTATGGAGACGTAGATATAATTTATTTAAATTAGATGATGATTTAACTCATGAATATAATCAATTTGGTGCTATTGATGCACCATTTTTATCATTTGATTTCCCAGTAATGAATCAAGATGATCAAGTGATTGCATCAGTAGACAGAAATTGGGTAGGATTAGGTAGAGAATTATTTACTGATACTGGTGTATATATTATTCGTATGGATCCTGCAAGTTTTGATGGAATGGAAAATGTTTATCCTTCAGTTTCTGGACCTTTAACATTAGATCAAAGAGCTATTTTATTAGGAAATGCTGTAAGTATTGATTTTGATTATTTTTCAAGACATTCACGTGGTGGTGGAGGTCTATTAAGTTTTGGTAATTATGAATAAATAAAAAAAATCTGAATAATAATATCTTATGAATAATAAAGCATTAGGAATAGCAATACCCACTCCCGTGTAAGTAAATATGTAAATAAAAATAAGTTTATGAATAATTATACTTCGATTTTAATTTTAATTTTGATTTCTCTCTTGCATTATTTAAAATTTCTGACCATTGCTTGTCATCAGATTTTTCACTTATTTTACTTATCATATTAACTAATAAATTTGTATAATCATGTTTCCTTAATTCAATCTCTCTATCCCATATTTCACGTTTATTATTTTCTTGTAATTCTAATTGATGATCACCAAATTGTTTAGCTTGTTCGAGTTTATTATTTGTAACTAAGAGACATGAAAATCTTAATTCATTTCCATATTTTGAAAGTCTATTCATTAAGACATTTGGAATTTTATTAATAAAATCTTGCATATCAATACATTCAGTATGCTTAATTGGGAATTTTTTTAAACCATCAAGTTCATAAATGAAACCATTTTTAAAAATATAACCAATAAAATGGAAAAGTCCATCATTTTTATCATCATCATAATTACTAGGTGGTTTTGAATCTTCATCAATAATTAAATTTGGTGATGAAAATGAATTATGGACTGATCTAAGTAATTCACTATTTGAAATTGTTTCACCAATCATTTCTCCATCAAATCCCATAACGAAATTTTTAAAATTATTTAATTCTTCACCCAATTCAATTTCTGATTCTGATTCTGATTGATTAAGCAATACATTTAAAACAGCTTGAGTACCACAAGCATTTTGAATTGTTTGATTACCGAAAAATAAATCATTTGATTGATAATCTTCATCATATTCACCATCTACTGGTAACCCAGTTTTAGCTAAATCTCTATCAAGTTTACTATATTTAAAAAGGAAAATTATACCATAAACTGGAGATAATTGAGCAATTGAATCAGAATCAATTGAATATAAATCTTCAAATTGAATATTTTTAACTCCTAATTTTTCAATCAATCTGGTGAATAATCCCTAAATATTGGTTAGTAATTTTGTCTATTTAAAGACTCAACCATCAAGATTAAAGTAAATGAAAGTAACTTACAGCATCTGAATCAATGGTGTTCCAAGCTGAATCTGACATAGTTTTCGCAGTTTTTCAATGAGATTTGGTGTAGTAGTAACAAGTAATAAAATCATCACCAGAACCGCAAGTACCACATTTTCACTACTAATTGACCACCAATTCTCTATTTCAAGAGAGAAAATGGCAATAGAGGCGATAAAATGCAATCAATATATATGAATATAAAGAATTGCTAGTTGTAGTCTTTTGTTGCCTCTGATATATCATACAAATCCAGCTCAAACAATTACATAAGCTTTAAAATTTGAGACTCACATCAGCGGCTTTAAACTATTTTAACTTTGGTGATATTAATATTGGCTAAAATTCATATAAATTAGTGGAAGAAGTACAATTTTTAAATAAAAAGAAGGTAAAGAAAAATGATTGATAGTTGCTGTTTAAAAAAATTTGACCATGAAGGTACTCCAATTGGAGAATTTAAATTAATTGGAGGTTTAGATAGTTATTTCACTGGTAATGAATCATATGATAAAGTAATTGTTTTCATTACTGATATCTTTGGATATAAATTAAAGAATACCCATTTAGTAGCTGATGGAATCGCTAAGATGACTGGTATGAAAGTTATTATTCCAGATATTTTAAATGATGATCCATTAACTGATTTTTCTAAAAGAGATGAATGGTTTGGTAAACATGGTCCACCACTTACCAAACCAATAGTTGAAGGTTTCTTTGAAAAGTTTATTAGTGAATACAAATGTGATAAAATTTTCGCTATTGGATTTTGTTTTGGTGCTTATTTTATACCAGATTTATTATCTGAATCAGGACCATTAACTTCCGGTGCTATTGTTCATCCTGGTGGAGTACCAATTGAATCATTTGAAAAAGTTACAAAACCAATATTAATTAGTGTTGGTGCCAATGATAAATCTTATGGTGAAGAACTTAGAAATGGTGCAATTAATGTCTTAGAAAAGAACAAAATTAGATATCAATTATGTTTATTTCAAGATGCTCCTCATGGATTTGAAATTAAAGGTGATATGTCAATTCCAATTGTTAAATATGCTAAAGAAAAAACCATGTTAGATCAAGCTTATTTCTTCAGTAGTTTTATTTAAATAGTTTTAATAGACTGGCTATAGATTTTATAGATTTATAAGAACAACTTATTTGCTTTCTAATGTGTTTGGTTAACCTTAATTGGAATTTTCTTAAGCCTGCCCTATTAACTCAACTCTTAAGCTGGTGATTATTGAATAGTGTTATTTTCATCTCTAACTGCCACCTACTATACTGTTTATGGTTTGTAATTTTGTTGATTCTAAGGAATCCGTCAAAGTTGAAAAAGTGAAATCAAAACCGCTTAGGTCAGAGCTTACGTAATCTCTTATTTGCAAAAAATCATAAAATCAATTTATTCACTAACCCATCCCGAGTTACTATAAAGGTATCCCAATATCTCCTATTTTTCAACTTACTATTATTATTAATATTAACATTACTACTATTATTTTGTCTATTAATTATTTCTAAGAGATGATTGACGCTTGTTGTTTAAAAAAATTTGATCATGAAGGTACTGCTACTGGTATTTATAAAACAATTGCTGGTTTAGATAGTTATATCGCTGGTGATGATAAAAGCTATGAAAATGTTATTGTATTCATTACTGACATTTATGGCCATAAATTCAAAAACACTCAATTAGTAGCTGATGGAATTTCCAAAATGACTGGAATGAAAGTTGTAGTTCCAGATATTATTAAAGATGACCCATTGCATGATTTTGCCAAATTACCAGAATGGTTGGTTGCTCATGCTCCACCAATTACTGGTCCTATCGTTAACAATTTTTTTGAAAAATTTGTTAGTGAATTTAAACCAGTTAAATTATTTGCAATTGGTTTCTGTTATGGTGCACTTTTCATGCCTGATTTATTAACGGAATCAGGACCATTAACTGCTGGTGCAATTGTTCATCCTTCATTCATGTCAACTGAACCAGCTAATAAAATTGTTAAACCACTTTTAATGAATACTGGTGCTGATGATGCTAGATTTACACCAGAATTTAGAGAAGCTTTTGTTGCTATTTTAGAAAAAAATAAAGTTAGATACCAACTTAATTTATTCCATCATGCTCCTCATGGATTTGAAATTAAGGGGGATATGTCAGATCCTTTAGTTAAGTATGCTAAAGAAAAGACTATGTTAGATCAAGCTTATTTCTTTGAAAGTTTCTTATAAAAATATACGTGTTAGTTTGATTCTGTCCCTCTTACACAGTTTAAGTAAAAAGTTTGCAACTATGATTATACTGATACTATGATATATGTTAGTACCCATCTGTATCTCCTGTTAATCCGTGTCCTATAATTCATCAACCATCAACCTTCAACCATCACTATCTTGTAAGATCTGTCGTGTTCGCAAACACGCACTAAAAAATTCCCAAAATCAACGATGTCACTTGGAGCTCCATATGAAGAATTCACAAAATTATTTTCAGTAGATGCTGAACCCGTTACAATTAATCCAATCTATGATCATCTAGGATTATTAGTTATAATATTAGGTATAATTTCATTTTTCAGTACAAGTTTTGCATTATTAATTAATTTAAAAAATAAAAATCATTTTGCTTATATTGTTAATTCATTAATTGCAAGTTTATCAATTGGTTTAGGGGCTGTTATGCTTTCTAATTATGTTGGTGTTTATATTTAAAAAGAGTCTATAGATAGGAAAAAGAAGAATAAATGAAATTTTTTGGTTAATATTTACTCTACTATCTATTCAATTGAATGTCAGTGTTTTGGTTCAGATCTAAAATATTAGTATTTCTAGAAACCCAGCCAATTAATATTATCTCTGTTCAATTTCACATAGTATAGATATATAAGTTAAAACATTTAAGAGGAAAAAATTGTTTAAAGTTGTATTGGTTCAAGTCAGAAGAATCACCGATCAAAAGTGAAAAATTCCAGATTTTGGAAAAAAAAAGTGAGAACACCATGTTAGTATTCATTTGGTTAATACAATTAACATTAGTATTTGCAAATCAAGGAGATTTTTATAAAAATAATGAAAATATATATGAATTAAATACTGGGAATTTTAATAAAATAATTAAATCAAATTATACTACAATAGTTGAATTTTATGCTCCATGGTGTGGATATTGTAAACAATTAAAACCAATTTATGAAAAATTAGGTAAATTTATTCAATCAGATTCAAAATATGCAATTAATGTTGCTTCAGTTAATTGTGATAAACCAGTTAATAAACAATTATGTTCTGAACAACAAATATCTGGATTCCCCACATTAAAAGTTTATAGACCACCAAAATATGATATTGATGGTAAAGATAATAGAGTTAGTCAACATGCATCAGAAATTTATAATGGTGAAAGAGGATTAAAATCTATTGTTAATTTTTTAACTTCAAGGATTAAGAATTATACAAAAAAATTAAAACTTAGCAATTTGGAAGATTGGATTAATGATAGTAATGGAGATTATAAATTAATTTTATTAACTAAAAATTCTGTTGTTTCACCAATGTATAGATCTTTAGCTATTGATTACTTAGGTGTTATAAAATTAGGTTATATACATATAAATAATGAAAACACTAAAAATTTTACCATTTTAGACAAAGAAATTGAAATTAATGAATTACCAACTTTAATATTAGTTGATAAAAAATTAGGTAAAGTTGAAAAATGGGTTGGTAAAGTTGATAAATTAAAAATAACTGAATGGATTAAAAATTTTGGTATTGAACCAGTTGATGGAGAATTATCTAAAAGAGGTAAATTAATTGAAAAATATAGAATTGGTAAAAAAAAATCAAAAGTTGTACATGATGAATTATAATAGAAATCGAAGAAATCGAAGAAATCAAAGAAATCAAAGAAATCAAAGAAATCAAAGAAATCGAAGAAGTCGAAGAAATCAAAGAAATCAAAGAAATCAAAGAAATCTTTAGAATAGAAAATATGATAAAAATTGTCAAGATGATGATTATAAGAAATCCCTCTCTAATTCACTATTCTTACAACTGACTTAGAATCTGTTACTAGCTTACTTATAGTTTTAGTAATCACTTATCCCGTACCCCGTCTACTATTTCATTTTGTATCTCATTCCTTAACCAAGATTTTGATTCTGCAATAGAAAAATCCTGTATTATGATTTGTAATGATAATTCAACTCACCAACTTCACTCTATTCACCAAATATTTTTGACATCATATTAAACACCAGTACACCCATGTGTAATATGATTTTTCCGTTGAGGTGAGTTAGTCTGAGATATTTAAAAAACCTCGCAGGGTGAATCTCCTAGTTAAAAAAACTAATTGGTCTAGACACTATGATATAGTCTATTATAAGATTAATGAAGAAATTCGATTAAAGGGCCCATGTTAATATAAATAGTGACTTAATATTCTAATTCTCTTTTATTAGTTTTTTTTTTTTAAATTATTGAACAATTTTTTAAACATTCTGTTCTTTAAATCATTTAGACTTTTTAGTGAAAAAGGTAATAAGAAACAAGTAGAATCAATTGCAAGGCCAATTAAAATGTCAGGTATTAAATATTTACAATTAGGTGAATCAGGATTAAAAATTTCCAATATTATTGTTGGTTGTATGGGTTATGGTGATAAAGCATGGCCAGGTGTTAGTAATGGAGAAACTGAAGCTATTGAACTTTTAAAAAAATGTTATGATGCCGGTTTACGTACTTTTGATACCGCTGATTTTTATTCGTATGGTAGAAGTGAAGAAATTTTAGGTAAATTTATTAAAGCTTATAATATTCCCAGAGAACATATTGTTATTATTTCAAAAGTTGGTTTCCCAGTTGTTGAAAATACTTCATTTATGAATATGCATGAATTAAAAGAAATGGATATTTTTAAAGTTGGTAATACTTCAAAAAGTCATCTTGATCAAGCTATTAAAGCTTCAGTTAAAAGATTAGGTACACATATGGATCTTTGTTTAATTCATAGATGGAGTGACGAAATTCCAAAAAAGGAAACTATGAAAGCTTTAAATACATTAATCCAACATGGTTATATGAATTATGTTGGTGCTTGTCATATGACTACTGCAGAATTTGCTGAATGTCAATCAATTGCTGAAAAATTTGATTATCATAAATTAGTTTGTTATCAAAATTATTATAATTTATTATATAGAGAAGATGAAAGGGATTGGGTTCCATTTAGTCAAAAAAACATTTGGGGTAAAATTGGTTTAATGCCATTTAGTCCATTAGCTAATGGTTTATTAGCTAAACCTTTAGATCATTTTAAAAAAAATGGTCCATCAGGTTATCATTATTGGATTGGCTTAGGTCAATTAACTTCAGCTGATGAAGAAGTTTTAAACAGATTAGAAGAAGTTTCTAAAAAATTAAATACTTCAATGGCAATCATTGCTATTAGTTGGCAATTAAAACAGGGTTTCTTCCCAGTTGTTGGTGTTAATAAAGCTGAAAGAATTGATGACTATATTAAAGCTTCAAGTTTTGAATTATCAGATGAAGATTTTAAATATTTATCTGAGCCATACAAAGCTAAAGAAAAGGAATGGTTCTGGATTAAACATTAAATTAAACACATTAAATTGTTTAATTTATTTCAAGAACACTCTATAAATAGTTGTTTTAAATAAATAGTTTTACTTATCCGATTTCCTTGTCCCGAATTGATTTTTTCTCTTACCAAGACTCTAGACTAGACTTTCACTAAGCTTTCACTAAGTGTATCCTTAGGCTTAACATTTCCCCCTTTGTTTATGGATTATCGTTGTTCCACAGATAATCTTTATCTCTTTCACTATCTCTAATCGTTCTATCTCATTCTGATTATTTTGCAGCCATTTCTTCGCAAAAAAATAATAAGATTAAAAGTTTCACATGCCAAAACAAACTCACGTGATACAACCCAACTCCAGATTTTGAATTTTGAGACGACTTCAAAATCTCCTATAAAGATCTGATAAATCAGACGGAATCACAATTTAGATTTTTATTGGAAAATAGTTAATTTACTGAAACAGAGAACAGAATAAAAGATGTCATTAATTGAAGAAGCTAAACAATTGGTTGTTGATAGTCAATTCTTAATTCAAAATTTACAAGATTTTGTTAAAATTGATGAAAAATTAATTTATAGTTTATGTTGTATTGCATTTAATCCAATTTTTTGGAATATTGCTGCTAGATTTGAATATAAAACTCATGGTTTAACAAAAATTTTTGGTGGTGCTTATAATGGATGTTATGTATTAGCATTAACCATTTTTTCATTAGGTATTTATAGAGATTATATTTATCATGATGCATTAATGAATCAACCAAGTTTTAAACCATTTGAAAATTCAATAATTATTAAATCAATTTCAATTTTTTGTTTTGGTTTCGGTAATATTTTAGTTATTTCTTCAATGTATATGTTGGGTGTTACTGGTACTTATTTAGGTGATTATTTTGGAATTTTAATGAATGAAAGAGTTACTGGTTTCCCATTTAATATTAATGATAATCCAATGTATAATGGTTCAACTTTATGTTTCTTAGGTACTGCTTTATGGTATCAAAAACCAACTGGTATTATTGTCAGTTTCTTAGTTTTCATTATGTATAAAATTGCTTTATTCTTTGAAGAACCTTTTACTGCTAAAATTTATAGAGAAAAGGAAGAAAATGAAAAGAAAAAAAGTTCATAAGAGTTTATAAGAAAAATGTAAGTAGTTTAGTTTTATATAGATCAAAAAAGTTCAGTTCACCTGAAAAATATATATTATATTATGTCACTTATATCCCTAAACAACTAGTACTCTACCTACTTTACACTTAAAAAAATTATCTAATAATCTATATGGGGGAATCAAATTAAATTAAACTGTCTATTTTTATAAAAATTCAAAAATTGGAATATTACCATTATTTTCAACACAATTAAGACTCAAACTTTGAAATTTTTCACTTGATTTATGATAATATAATCCATTAATTGAACCAATTGGTAAATCAGGATTATTCGGATTTGAAATATTTAAAACAATATAATAAAATCCTTCAAATGATGCACCTTTAATTTGTTTAACTCTTGCATCAGGTAATAAAAATTCTTCTTTCCATCTCATATAAATTAAACCATTATTATTAATTGAATGTAATTTTTTTAAAAATTCATCATCAGTTAAATTATAATTATTTGTTAATTTTTTCCAATGATCTAAATCATTTTTAAAATTTGATTCCCATTTTTTATTATTTGTAATAAATGAAAATTGTTTATTTATTTCATTGGTTTTAATTGGATTATTTATAATTTCTCCTTTAAAACATGTTGTAATTTCAGGATATTGTTCAGTTAATCCATGAATTTGTAAAAATCCTGTAACTAATGAATTTTTTAAATCAATATTTTTAAATTCAACTTTAATATTAAATTTAGCTGTACCACTTTGTTGTAATCCAATAAATTTACTATTTGGTCTTAAATAAATATTTGAAAAATTTGGTTGTTTATTACGTGAATTATTTAAACTTAAAACATCAAATGATGATTTGTTATCTTTATATTGATTTTGATTTTGTTTTAAATTATTATTATTATCATTTTTATCATTATTATTTATTTTATTAGTTGATTCTGGTTCATTAAAATTTAAATTAGATTTTAATTTTGATATTTTTGGTGATTTAATAATAGTTTTTAAATCAATTTCTCTTTCAGTAACTGGCATTTTTTAGTTTAATCTCTTAAATAATCTGCCAAAATTTTCATTAAACTAAAGTAAACTACGATTGAAAACCAAATCTAAAACCAAATTGAATTAAGCAAAATACAAACAGCAAACTGATAACAAGGCGATTTATCACAAATTCAACCAAATACTAAGCAACTTAAAAAACCACAAAAAAACAACACTTTCTGAGTGAAAACTTTCGATATATTAGTTATCCCACGTACGAACAAGCAACTATAACTTACCAGGTGTTGCAAATATAAAAAAGCGTTGATATGTGAAAGTCAAAAACAAATCAGTTTTCCTTTGTGGGTGAAATCTTGTGACGGTGCAGAAGGGAAAAGTTTCGTTATCGCGAATCGGTGATGGTATCATGACTTCTGCACCATCCAGTCCAAAACACCCAAAAGGTGATAAAGAATTAAAAGAATTGCCTGAAGGTGAATTCAATATTGATTTGAATCCAGATTTGTCTGATTCGGATTTAGAAGATTTTAAAACTTATAATAATGATAAAATACGAGAAGATGAAGATGAAATTGAAAGTACTAAACAAATGAATGATTTAATGAATATGCAATCCACAGAATGGAGGAAGAATAAAGACAGTGACATATCTCAATTGGGGAATTTTAAAGGTGATGGTGAAGTTGTTGTGGATATGGAAAGAGATGACAGTGAAGATAATAATAATAATAATAATGATGATAATAATAATAATAATAATAATAGGATTGAGGCTAAAGGTATAACACCAATTTTTGAAGATGAGTACGAAATCGTTAGAAGTCAATTATCAAATCATGAACCTATATCAACTACACAACAAAGTAAATTCATCAATTATGTCGATGATGAATTATTAAAATTGCAAAGACGATTTATTAAAGCACAATCAGGAGAGACAATTTATGAAATTAATGAATTAATTAATGATTTATTTAAAGTATTAAAATTAATTTGGTTATCTATAACTAATAAAAACCATGATAATATCGAATATTTAATTAAGATTCTTACAGATTTAGAAGATTATTGTGAATTTTATACACAAATTAAAGTAAATTCAGGAATTTTTCAAATTTTACAATATTTTGATGTAAGAATTTCTTTATTAAAGGACTTTAAAATTTTAAGTTCAACTCAATTTGTAAGAGTTATTTCAATAGTTTCAAGATTAAGAATGTTAATTATTTCTAAAATTTATAGGAATGATGATATGACAATTGAAGTTGAAATTAGTAAAATTTTTGAAGGTATATTAGATAGGTCTTAAATTAATTTGGGTATTTATTGTTCGTTTGCTGTCTCTAATATTTCTGCATCTCAAGCCATCTAGTTCAAAGACTTTTTTCTATTATCTTATCAGCTTGTTTATTAATAGAGTTTCTTTATAATTGTTGATAACTTGCCTGGAGATAATAAAGAGAGGCATGGGAGATAAAATATGAGAGTCTCAATCGCACCTTTAAAACTCATCGAATAATGTTATGGTGGTCAACTAAAGAAACAGAAGAAATCGAAAAGGAATTACCTGAAGGTTTAAAAGAATTCTTCAAAGAGAATAATCCAGATGCTGCACAAGTTAATAAATATGAGATTTCACCACAAGAGAAAGCAGTTAATAAAAAATTATCAACAATAAATGAACCATATAATTATGAATTTGAAAATTATAAAAAGAAGAATGATTTAAGAAATGTTTCAATGATTAATTGTAGTGAATTACAATTAAAAGTATTTGAATGTTTCCGTAAATTAGATTTTTCAAATCTTGATGGATGTCAAAAACAATTAAAAATTAATAAAAATTGTATAAAACTTCAAGAAGATAGTTTAAAAAAATTACACTATGAAGATTGTTATAATATTAAACATTGTGATAAAATACGATACGTCGTTGATCATTTTTTCACTAAAAATTTCGGACAATTTGGTGAAGGAATTAATGATGAAAATATTGAAAAATATAATAAAGATTTAGATTCAAGTTTTGAAAAATTATGGAAATAATCATAATCAGCAAAAGATATCTTTTTTTTTCATATTAAGGAAATAGTTCCATCCATAAGGAAAGCTTTTCCTTATACGTCATCGTGGTAACTAATCCTGATGTACTGGGAAAGACATATATTTCAATATCAATATTTTCATTTTCAAATAATTTTTGTGTTATACTTTTAGGCTGTAAACCATATGTAATTGGTTTCTTTTCATGTAAATATTTAATAAATACTTCCCATATACCTTTCCCTACAATAACAACTTTTTTAGGTTGTGATATCTTGAATTCATTTAATAATCTTGGAATATTTTCTAATTTTTCCTTCATACTTAACTCTTGAGCTGTCTTGGTACATCGAAGTACTAAATCTGAAAATCCGATATTATAATCGACTAATTTATAATCATCTGATGGTAATGCGTTGGTAAGCAATCTTGATAGTATTGGATCAGTATAATTGATTTCTAAATCTTGACCAATCAAGGATTTTTCAAGTAATTTAGCATCATTAAATAATCTCCAGAATAAATTGGTATGATGGGCATAATGATGTTGTGTTTTAGATGATTCTAAACCAGGATTAAAACCAATGAATAATAGACTTAAATTTGGTTTAATAGATGGTGGTAAATCTTTAAAATCTTCATAATTAGGCCTGTCTATTATTTTGATTGATTTTTTGGTTTTTGTCAATATTTTGGGTTTCTGGACTTTAACTATTTCATTTTTAAATGACCTGATCTTGGATAGTGAATCCATTGATTTGAAATCTGGGGTGATGATTTATTATATTTTCAATATTTTTTTCCTTCGAGCGATTGATGAAACTATTTTCAATGAAAATATCAAGAGTTAAAGCAAAAAGCAATCAGTGCTGGTTTGAAAATTCTCTTTTACTTTTAACTTTTCAGATGTTTGAAAATCTGATATATTTTGTCTGATATATTTATCTGATTATTCCTCAGACGAGCCTTCTCAGAGATTTTGCAATAGAGAAAATCAAAACATGAGTGAATCAACATTTGATACTATTGATATAAGGAGTGAATCAACACCAAAATCAATAATTAAAAGACATAGTGGGAATTTAAAGAAAGTCAATTTCAGTCCAACTAAAGAAGTTAAAAATTTTAAAGATTATTTTGATTCATCTGAAGATTCTATAACGGAGGATAAAACTAGTTATAAAAATAAAAGTTATGAAGAAATTGTAAATGAACCATTAGTTCACCGGATCTTAACAGATTCTAATATACCATATGTGTTATCATTGTATTTACAATTGTTTTTCAATATCATTATAATTAGTCTTATATGTTATTTAATTATAATATTCATTCAAACCCTTAGAAGTGATATAAATAATAAATTAGAATTATATATATCGGATAGTTTACAAGAAATTTCCAAATGTTCAAGAGAATATTATAGAAATAAATGTAATGAATCAAGAATCCCACCAATTTTAGAAGATAAATGTACAAATTGGATGAAATGTATGAATAGAGATCCACAATTAATTGGTAAATCAAAAATTACTGCAGAAATTTTCGCTGATATAATAAATGGATTTGTTAAACCAATTACTTGGAAATCAATTTTATTCCTTGTAATCTTAGTGATTGGATCATTATTAACTTCAAATTTGGTTTTTAATTCATTTAGAAATCCACATAATATTAAAATTGACAAATTAGAGTTAATTGTGAAAAAGCAAAATCAACTAATTGAAAGTTTAAAAGACAACAACAAAAGGTTAAATTACCTTGATGAAATAGATAATACCCAAAATGAATTATCTATTTCATCACCATTGACTAGAAAAGCTTGAATTTATTTTTACCCTTTCTTTTTTTCTTAGTTTCCCAAATCATTAAATATATCTGGAATTCTTCTATATGTGATATTCTTAGCTATTGGAAAAGGTATTCTTGGTTAAGCTTATTCTTGGTTTAACTTATTCTTGTTTAAAGGTATTCTTGTTTAAAGGTATTCTTGGTTAAGTTTCCGAGTTTATCGCTTAATTAAGACTAACTAGATTCCGTTATTGGCTCCGTACCGTACGAGTAGTAGGGTTTCTCAACAAAAAATGGACCTGCGAACAAAAGATCGGGTTTATGGCAAAAGAAAAAGAAAGGAACTCCCAATAATAGAAACTTTCTCACAAAACTTATTAGACCTTAATATGGTTTATCACAAAGTTTTCAAAATGATGCTTCTGGCATCATTGATATGTGGTGTGGTTTCAGTCAATATGAGCTTATATATCGAGAATGAGTATGTGACCTCTGGAGATCCCAGTCTGATTCCACTTGAAGGTTGTAATTTGACAGATATCTGGACGAACTATAATGACACAATTGAAACGTTTGTTGATGCCGTAGATAGTTGTTATTTGCCTGGCGAATACATTATCTCTGATTGGGTTCCAATTAATATGTCTGATGTGCACCCTTTGGCTTTAGTGGACGATGATAGTCATTATGTTTATGCGGTAGCAACGAATGAGGGTAATTTACTAAATTTTTATTATGATAATATCTCCAATTCAGACAATAAGAGTACTAAAAGGCAGTTATCTGGATTTTCAATAATTCAAGTGAATGACATCAATAATTTCATTTATGAACCACATCCAAGTTTGGTAAAGTCAGGTGCTAATATTAATAATACCAGTGATTCAAATGTAGATAAAAGATGGTGGCTGGATATTGGAACATATGTATTTGTGTATGTTGCAGGTGGAACTGCTCTTCATGCAGCACAAAGGCACACCGAGAGCGCAGCAGTCAGGAAAGTATATGAAGTATATGTTAGCCCTGGTTATATTTTAGGTTCTTTCCTTGGAACTTTTGCAGGTTTAATGCATCAGGGCATACGAATGTTATGGTTACAGGGGGTTCGCTACTACCGGAGCTTTGAGTGAGTTTATCAATGTATTGCATAACAACAATATGAAGGATTTCAATGGATTGATATCTGGATAAAGGATTCCTTTAATTACTTAGCGTAGGTTGGTATTCTACAGGCAATAGATCGTACGGCAATAAGCGTAATTTCAATTCAGAAAGTTAGACTAGATGATGGTATGAAACGATTTGAAACAAATATGTCTTAAACGTAAATTGAAAAGCTATAGTTTCACACTTGGGCTAAATATAGAGCGATAGTCGATTTTCTTGTTCGAGCCTTTAAATGTTTCAGACTACGATAATTTATGAATCTGATTTAGGCATGCGATCACTGATTTTTACACTTCAACAATAGAGCAGGTTTTAGTTTCCTGGTAACAATTGTTGTAGAAAATATTGTCAATTTTCGAACTTCATTAACGAATTTTAATATTTTACCGATTAACTTACGATGCCCAACGATTTCCATATATTGCAAGTTAATCGGTACGAAACGGTAGCGAACTCAAAATAGATAGTATAGGACTTATAAGTGTCGTGGCGAAGTAATCCTGTTAATGGAGTCGTGAAATACTCTTGGGATTAACTCTATGGTCCCAGCCTTAAAACTTAATTACCCAGAAATCCTTGAAATCTAACTTAATGTACATAAAATAACAAGATTCAACCAATCCCTAAAAAATAAGAAAATAATCTACCACGACATGTGTTAAATGTCGCTCAGGTAAAAATAACTTTTTTTTTCAAGTAAAAATCCATTGAGACGACCGAATTAGGTAATTTTCAGCATTGGCTGAAACATGCAACACCGATTTTACTAACAAATTTTAAAATCTAAGACATTTACAATAGAAAATGTATGGATAATTTTAAGAAAATATTAATTAAAGTTGTAAAGGGGTTTGAACGGTATTGGTTGTGAATATTAGAATCGATCGACTTTTTGCTTTTGATAAATATTTAAAGAACTGCCAAATAGTTTTTATTTTATTTTATCTTACTTTTTTTTTGTTTTGTCGCTTTGGTTTGGTTCTTTTAGTTTTGGGAATAATAGAAGTAGGTAAATAAGCGAAATATTAATATGATTAAAGATTCAAACCCATTTACTGATAAGAATGAAATTAATATTGAATTAGATAATTTAACATCTAGTGATTCTATAGGTGAATTTTCTAAAAAGAATTTATTTTCTTATACAATTGCTAAGGATTTTTTGTTAATTATCCCTGGATTAATTGCTTGTCTTTTCAATGGTTTATGTACTCCAGTTCAAACAATTATATTTGGTAGACTTTTCACTAAATTAACTGATTTTAAAATTTATGAATTAAACAAAAGTCAATTTACTAAAGATATTGGAGGTTATTGTGGTGCATTAATTGCCGTAGGTTTAGTAAGACTGTTGTGTAGTTTTATAATGTGTTATTTCTGGATTAAAAATGGTGAAAATCAACTGAAAAGAGTTAGAGTATTAGTTTTCGATAAATTTTTAAATAATGCTAAAATTGAATGGATTGAAAATTTTAAAAATATTAATGGTGAAATAACTCAATTAAATAGATGTATTGAAGAATTTAGAACTTGTAATGCTGAAGTTATTGCTGTTTTCATCCAAAGTATTGTAAGTGCAATTGCATTATTTGTTGTCGCTATGATATTCTCATGGTCAGTTACATTAGTTGTATTTGCATTAACTCCAGTTTTATTATTGATTGGTTGGATTTGTGGGAAATTTGCTTATAAATTTGCTAATAAAGAAAATTTTTATACTTCAAAATCTTCAAAAATTATCAATTGGTTAGTTTTAAATCCAAATATTTCAAGATTATTTAATGGTAAAGATTATGAAATATCTAATTATAAAAATTTAATTAATAATTGTTCTTCATTTAATTATAAATTACAGAATGTTGTTTTTTTTAATTTAGGAGTTCTTAAAACTTTTTCATTGTTAATGTTTGTTCAAGGTTTTTGGTTTGGTAATACCATGATTAGATTACAAAAAGTTGATATTAATGGTGTTTTTACTGCCTTTTCAGCTTGTCTTATGTTAGCAGAATCACTTAGTTTAGTTTCTGAAGTGATTGGTGAATTTTATAGAGGTCAAGCAGCTATTAGTAAAATTGGTAAATTTCTTTTGTTAGATTCGAATGAAGGTGAATTAAATAATATTAGTTTAGGTTCATCATCAGCTTCAAGTAGTCCCACATTGGTTGGTATCAGACATAGTTTACCTAAAATGTCACCAACTTGGTGTAATGGAGAAATTGAGTTTAAAAATGTTCAATTTAAATATAATAATAAATCTGATATTATTCTTAAAAATATTAATTTGAAATTAAAATCTAATGAATTAAATTTTATTATTGGTAAATCTGGTTCTGGTAAATCAACTTTATCTCAATTAATTATGAATTTTTATCAACCAAATTCTGGTAAAGTTTTAATTGATGGTTATGATTTAAGACTGATTGATAATAACTGGATTTCTAGAAATGTTACTTTAATTCAACTGAATCCAATAATATTTAATCAATCATTAAGAGAAAATTTAGGTATGGCAATTTTATCAGATTATAATTCAATTAATGAAATTCCTGAAAGTATAATTAAAGAAGCTGTTGATTTTGCATTATTAGAAAAATTATTTGCAAAATTAAATTTTGATTTAGATAAACCAGTTACTAATTCTAGTCTTTCAGGTGGTGAAAAGCAAAGAATTTCAATTGCTAGAGCTAAATTACGTGATTCTCCAATTTTAATTATTGATGAAGGTTTAAGTGCTTTAGACTCCAAAAATAGAAAACAATTATTTAAATCTATTAGAAGTTGGAGAGAAGGTAAAACAACAATTTTCATCACTCATCAATTGGACACCATAAATCTGGATGATTTTGTTGTTGTCGTGGAAGACGGTGATATTAAAACTGAAGGTTATATGAATGATATTAAAGATGATCAATTAATTAGAGATGCTCGCCTTAGTAAATATACTGCTGATTCTTCCAAAAGTAACCTTGAAACTTTGAATACTAATGAATCTGAATCTGATGATGAAAATGGAATTTTTAAGAGTAAGGAAGCTAGATTTTCCATGTATAATTATCTTAAAAATCCAAATGTTATGAAACAATTGGAGCCAGTTGAAGGTAGTGAAGATGTAGAAATTTATCCATTGCTTAGAATTTTATTATATTGTATGAAAACTGTTGATGGTAAAATTTATATGGTCATCGGGATATTTTTTTGTCTAGTTTATGCAGTTAGTAATCCATTATTTTCTTATTTGTTCTCCAGATTGTTAGATAATATGCTTAGAACTTCGATTGGTATTGATTTATCAGCTGATTTGAAGAAATGGTCTTGTATTATTATTGGTGTTTCAATAGTTAATGGTTTAAGCTACTACTTATCAAATTTCTTATTATCAGTTGCTAGTGAAAGATGGGTTAATAAATTAAGAAAATTAAGTCTAATGAAGATAAATGACCAAGATTTAAGCTTTTTCAATAGTGATACTCATAGATATCAACCAAGTGAAGTAAATGCATTACTTATGAATGATACAAGAGATTTAAGAACAATGGTTTCAAAATTTTTAACTGTTTCAATAACTTTACTTTTATTGGTTTTATTAGGTTCAATATTTTCCCTTGTCCTTGGTTGGAAGTTAACTTTAGTTGGTTTAGCTTTTGTATTCTTAATTGGTGGGGTTACTGTTTTATATTCAAGAGTTTTGCAAAAAAGAGAAACTTATTATAAAGATCAAATCAATGATTTAGAATCAATAAATTATGATATGATAAATGGTATTAAAACAATTAATTCATTAAACTTGAAGAATTATTTCGATAATAAATTTAATGATCAAGTTGTGAAAGTTTTGAAAGCTGCAAATTCAAGAGCTTTATCTGTTGGTATTTCGTTTTGCTTAACTCAATTTATCACTGCTATCGCTACGGGTATTATCCTCTTTTATGGATTGAAATTAATAAGTACAAGAGAGTATAGTAGTTTACAATTCTTACAAGTTGTTAGTTTACTTATAATGACTTTTTCAAGTTCATCAATGTTATTGGAAGAATTGCCTGATATCACTAGAGGTCAAAGATGCGGTACTTATATTATGAAACTTTTAGATTTACCATCATCCCCAGTAGAAACTGAAGGTGATAAAACACCATTTCAAAGTAGAGGTAGAAATATTATTAAATTTTCTGATGTTAACTTTAACTATAACTCTTCAAAGGTAGCTTTGACAAATGTTAATTTTAAAATCAACGAAAGAGATATTTTTGCAATTATTGGTGAAAGTGGTTCAGGGAAATCTACGATAATTAATTTAATCACAAGATTATATGGTAATTACAAGGGATCTATTCAACTTAATGGTGAAGAATTATCTCAGATTAATGTCGAATGGTTGAGAGACTGTGTTTCTGTTGTTCCACAATCTCCGATATTTTTTGAAGGGTCAATTTATGATAATTTAACATATGGATTATCTAAGTCCAAATTAACTAATACTAATATTGAAAGTTATTTGAAGTTATGTAACATTCATTCTTTTATAAATTCATTACCTGATGGTTTACAAACTAATATTGGATCATTAACTGAAAATTCATTAATTTCAAGTGGTCAATTACAAAGATTATCCATTGTTAGATCAATAATAAGAAATCCAAAAGTTTTAATTCTTGATGAATGTACTAGTAATCTTGATACAATAAATTTTAATTTCATCAAAGATTTGATTATTAAATTAAATAAAGAAATGGGTATCACAATACTCTTGATTAGTCATAGTACTGAATTATTAGAAATTTCAACTAGCTCAATCCACATAAGTAATGGTATAGTATCAAATTTATAATAATTATTTTGATTTGTTTCGTTTCGTCTACAAAATAGAAGGTTGTAGTTTATTTAGTTTTTTATAAAGGAATATATGTAAATGTTTATAAAAGAGGTTTCAGATAATCTGTAAGAGCAAAAATATGAAATCATAAATATATTCTAGTCATATATCTATATAATCTTTGATATTTAACTTATAACTTTATTAATTTATAATCTAACACAAATGTATGGAACTTCTGCATCTTCACCATTTTCATCATCACAAACAACTTCAAAAATTAAATAATTGACATGTTCGGGAATATCTTTCTTAGTTACATCTTTAATTACTTTGGTTAATGGATGTGGTAATCTTTCATTTAATTTCTTTGGTGGGAAGAATGACGCATATAATAATGAAACTCCATAAGAAATCATACTAATTTCTAATCCTTCAGAATCTTTAATATGATCAATTAATTCTTGTAATGTTATATCACCTTTGATTTCAAACCTATCCCAGATTGAATCAAACTCCTTATCATTGTATTTCTTCTTTTGAGATTGAATTGGTTCACTGAAACCTACAAATGGCAAAGCTAAATTTATAAAACCATTTTTATAATCTTCAATAACTTTAGTTGAATCTAAAACTTTATATAATTCCAAACAAACTAAACCGGTAACTAGTGCAGTAGTGGTAGCAATAGCAGGAATAATTTTACCAGCAATAAATTTAGTCTTTGAATAATCTGCAGTTTCAATACCATAATTTTCAGCTCTACAATTTGAAGCAGCAGTAATAAATTGAATATGATGATTGGTATCATCATCTTTTTCAAATTCAATAGGAGTTAATCTATAACCAGCTAAAGTACTTGGTTCAGGTAATGAGCCAGCAGTCTTTTTAATTTGATTATCATCAATAGTGTTATTTAAAGCATTCATTTGTTCTTTAGCTTCATCATCATTAGCAGCGATAGTAACATTTGATTTTGGAACATAAGCGTCAAATTTAACATCACTTAAAACTTTATTATAATATTCAAAAGAAGCATCATCAGATTGTTTTAAACCATAGATGAAAGCTAATAAATTAGCACCACCAACAACAAAATCATAATGATTCTTATTGTTTATATCAAAAGTTAAAGCATCAGGAGCTCTTTTTGGACCAGACCAAAAGTTACCACCAGTTGAAGTTTTAGCATCTTTTGGGAAATTGAATAGTAATTGGTTAATTTCATGATTAAATTTAACTTCAAATTGAGTTCTAGCCCATTTAATACAATCTTCAAAAGTGTAAGGTCTTTTATTAAGGTATTCAGCAATATTTTCTAAAGTTCCTTTAATATCAGGGTTTTGTTTTAAAGTTTGTTCAACATAATTTGGTTGACTTAAATATAAATTTACACTTTCAGGACTCTCATTGAAATAACCTTGGAATAAAGATTTTGCCCAAGCAATTGTATGATCAATTTTATTTGGGAAAGATCTTAAAGTACATAATGGAATGGATTTTTCAGGAGGATCTTGAGATGATGAATACGATTCAGTTAAGTTTGGAATAATAACTTGAGTGTTACCTTTAGTTCCTAAAGTACCTGATTCTAATAATGGCTTTTTATAAAAGACACAACGACGATCGATATAAGTTCTAGCATCAACATTATCCAACGCATTAGTAACTAAATCTAAACCTTCCCAGAATTTGTCATCAAAAATATCTTCAGTTTCAGTACCAACTTTATCAGTCATGGCAGTTATTTTACCCTTTAAGTTTGGATTCATAAATTCAACAGCAAGTTTTGCAACTTCTGATTTATTTTTACCAACATCTTTAGGTCTAAATAAGAATTGACGATTTAAGTTTGATTTCTCAATTGAATCATTATCAGTTATAAAGATTTTACCATCTGGACCTGAACCTAAACCCATCATTGACCAATTCTTTAACATTTCACAACCAATTGCACCAGTACCAACTAAAAATATTTTCAAGTTTTGAACTTTCTTAACAAAGTCTGAACCAAAGACTGCAATTTGGGCATCATATCTAGTACCTAAAGGTTTAGTAGTTTCTTCATTTCTTGGGAATTCTTTAATATTTGGTAAACTTTCTAATGAATCAAAATAGAACCATTGCTTAACAGGACCAAATTTTGATGAACAACATTTCAAGACTTCTTGAGCAATTAAACCACCAAAGAATGCATTTGTTCCTGGAACATCACCGGTTGCTTGATAAGATAATTGTTCAATTATTTTATCATCTAATTCATGATCTTCTTCAAGAACAGGTTGAGAAGTTTTAATTTGTTTAGCGTATTCTAATAATTCATTAAAATTTTCTTTATTATATGGTTTTGGTAATTTACCATTATTTTTAACTTGAAAACCTGATAAAGCTTGGAAACCATAATGCAAACTATTAACTCTGTCAAATTTAGCAAAATCACTAATAACAAATTCTGGTTTTGATAATTGTTTTGATAAAGGTTCAAAATTTAATTGAACTGGCATTTTAACTTGTTGATAAAGACCACCTTTAACATAAGTACCATAAACAGAAGGATCAAAATCAACAATTTTGAAAGCATAAGGACCTAAAACTTCAATTTTAAAAGGTTTTTCACTATCATTTAATTTTGGCATACCTTCAACTTCTTTAAATTTAACATAATTACCATCCTCTAAGCCATGTCTATTATCATCTAACATAGTAACTGTACCATCTTTTTCTATATCAGAAACTATACCATTTAATGGTTCTTCACCTGTTTGATCAATAACAGTGAAATTCTTACCAAAATCAACGAATAATTGACCGAAAACCCCTTTGACATTAGCTTGAATAAACCCAATATCATTTTTATGAGTAAATTCATTTAATTTAACTTGATCTTCTAAATTCAATAAATCAGTAACAACAATACATTTAAATTGAGCTAAATTAGATTCACTTAAATCTGGTAAGATTGAAATTGGAACATATTGATTTAATTCACTTAATCTAGTTGAAGAAACTTCATCAATTTTTTTACTAATATCTTCTTCAGTTAAAAAAAATTGACTGGATAAATGTTTTATTTCAACAATAGTTGGATCATATAAACTTAATGATTTAACACCAGCTAATGCAATATTCTTAGCAATTTCAATACCTAAACCCTTTAACCCAATTATTAATACATTTGCATTTTGCATTTTCATCATAGCTTCTTTACCTAAAACATATAATTGTCTAGAATACAATCCTTCATCGATAGATCCAATTGGTGGAGTATCAACTTGCATGTCTGTCATCTTGAATTAACTTATTTTAAAAAATGATATCTGTTCTAAAGTATTACAAAACTTTTGAGAATTTACAGACAACTTCAACTCTCGCTCACTAATCCTACTTGCCATTCGTAAAAGGACGTGTGTATTACCAATTGTTGCAAAAAGAAAAAGGGTTTTAAATTACATTTGCTTACTATAAACAAAGACATATGTACATATATATATTAATATTAATATTAAAATTCTATAATAAGCATTAGTAACCATATCTGAAAAAGATATTTTGTACGTCAGTTAAATCCTTGTACTCAAAATCTTCCCCGTATTTAGCTTGGAAGTCTTTAACTTGTTCATCAGTAAAATTATCTCTTTTAATATTTTCTCTTTTTGAAACATATCCTAATAATGAAACAAGTGGAATTGAAACGGCACTAATAACTAATAAAGCGATCTTAGCTGGTAAATAACGTCCAATGTCAGATTTAAATAATTGAGGTCCAATAAGACAACCAATAGCAATACTAATCATAGTAAAACAATTACGAATTAATCTTTTACTGTAACCAGCGGTATTTCTATTATTCCAGGAATAAATTAAAGTAATAACACAAGTTCCAGCATTACCAAAATAAACAGCAAAAAGATTAGCATATTTGTTATGACAGAAAATTAACATGAAATAACCAACAATAGCAATTAATAATAAACCAATAAACATCAAAGTCCTATATCTGTCTTTAAAGTAAGAAAGTAAATACATTGGTACTAAAATTGAAATAACAGATGAAAGACCAACGGGCATTTGCATTAATGCTGCTTGTTTACTATCAAATCCAAATGAATCTATAATTGTAACTGAAAAGGTAATGATTGCACCAGTTGGAATCATTGTAACAATTGTTAATAAATGAATTAAACAAGTTTGTTTATCTTTAATGTACTCTTTCAAATGATTCCATTTGAATGTTTTGTTTTCAATACCAGTATAATTATCTTTTAAATAGTCTAATAAGATTAATTTTTCTTGTTTACTTAAGAAATGACAACTCATTGGATTATCAGGGAACACAACAATAACTATAATTCCAAATATTAAAGTAATACCACCCATCAATAAGAACATAATTTGCCAACTTTCTAATGATATTCTAGTACTATCTACATGTTGGAATCCAAATGACATAAGACTTCCAACTATTGTAGCAAGACCAACCTGGCTAGTAATAATTCCAAATCTTCCTAATTGTTGTTTATGTGAATACCACATACCATTAGAAATTAAAATCCCAGTTGCTGCTGCTGATTCAGCCGCTCCTAATAATGCTCTTATAGCCATTAAACTTGAATAATTCAAACAAGCAGCATGTAACATAACCAAAATCCCCCATAAAATAATAGTGGTACCAAAGAACTTACCAAAAGGTAATTTTTGAAAACCAATTGTAGTTAATGGTTCACAAATAATATAACCCACATATAAAATAGTTGCCAAATCACTAAATTGACCAGGATTATCCAAATGAGTTTTTATTCCCATAACTCCAGCATAGTTAATTAAAGTTTTATCTAAAAATTGGAAGAAGTAGATAAATGAAAGGATTGGTAAAATTCTTAAATCAATTTTACGGTGTATTGATCTAATACTTGGTTCATTAATCTCATTCTCAGTGTCAGTTTCGTTCTCAATTAACTGTTTATCAGTTGTATCTATTGAAGTTGAATGAATAAATTCATAAGCTTCGTCGAAGTTTCCCATCACCAAGTGTATTCTATTGAAAACTTTTCCAACAGGCGATTTGTAGACTTTTTATGTGATTTAATTATTGGGCATTACTCCTTTGACCTCTAAGCGCATAGAGTCTTATTGGGTGCAAAAAAAAGTATGAGATTTTAGATACTCAAATCAGCACACAAGAAAATAAGAGAAAATATATATTAATCTAGATTTATAAGGTGATCTCCTTCTCCTTCTTTATCTTTTCCATTTGTGTCACCTTTAAAATCCTGATAATCAGGGTTGGAATTTTTTTCATTTTCAATCTCGTCATTATCAACATCCATTGCCAAATCTATTAAGTTTTCTGATGGTAAATCTTGAGTCTCCAATTCTTGCCCTTCACCAATCTCAAGCTTTTCTTCAGGTTTTGAAGAGGGGGGCTCCTCATGTTCAAATTTCTCATTCAATTTGTCAAGTTTACAATAAATTAAGAAAGGGTTGATAATACTTTGTGAACTTAAATTAGTTATCGTTGCAGATAACGTTTCAAAATCTACAAATTCCTGACGATAGTTGAGCTGTTTGTCAACGATGAAATGTACCCATTTATCTAAACCCTTAAAGTAGTAAAAATATGTATTTTCATCCATTATAACTGCTAACAACTTATAAGGGTTCAAGCCTTCAACAAGATTTTTAGGATTTCTAATATTCAGCTCGTTAATTTCATCAACTAATGAAGCTAGTTGATTATTAATGTCAGTTTTTTCACTGGAAAGATTGGACGTTAACTTATTCAAATCATCCAATACATCATCATCATCTATGAACTCTTTTGTTTGTTCAAGAAAATCATTTATTTTTCTACCTTGAAAGATCAGTAATTTCAGTAGTTTAGTTGTTAAGTTTGACTTTTTTTCACTCAACCTCTTGAAAATTTCATGCTTTTCCTCCAATTTAGGCATAAATTTATCAGAATATAATTCTGGATAAAATATATCTTGTAATTCAATGACTTTTGGATAATATTGACCATATTCACCCGTATACAATATAGAAAATACATCACTTACATTTGTCAACTTAATATTACCAAAATTTTCCAAATTTTTACCCCAAAACAAACTGTTAAAACTTTGATAAAGATTTTTGGACTGAAATTCACCATCAATTTGAATGTTCAGTAGACTTTGTGTTATCACTTCCCCAGATTCCATATCACTGGGTGTTTCAACTTCACTTTTAGTTAATCTTTCAAAAAAGTCATCATTATATTCCTTTACACAATTTTCATTAATCAATTCATATATCTTAACAAGAAATTCCTCAAAATCAATTTCAGAACCTCCAATAAATAAATCATTTATGGCATAGTTATGATCAAGATTATCAATTTCAGTTACTAAATGTTTAATACGAGAACCAAATTCGGATTTAAATGGTTTCTTCAACTTGCTCTTAAATTCATCGATTTGACAAAAGGCCTGAAGAATTGGTGATAGCCAATTTCCGTAAGAATCGAAATCTGAAGGTAATATAAATAATGGTGTATCCTTATCTCTTGGTTGTTGTGGGATTGAAGAAGCACTTCCAGAATCATCAGAATCATAACTTTGCAATTCAGTTGAATTTTCCATTATTGTATTCCTATCATTTTGATTGTTTTCCTGATTTCCAATGAGATCACCTTCTTCATCAATACTTGAAAAATTGGACTCCACTGTTGGGTTTCTTTTTGGTAATTCTGGAGCTTGTGTAAGATCTAATGAATCTGATGGTGATACCCCGGCATTTTCAGATTCTTGTATATCAATTGAGTCATTTGATGATTTATAAGGGGCAACTTGTTTATCTTGATTCTTCAAATCACTGAAATCGGGGATTTCTTCTTTGTTTGTAATCTCAACAACATCAGTATCATCACTAACGTCTCTGAATAAAAACTCAACTGATTTACTTAGATCATTTTCTGTCATTTTCAATGCATGTTCTGCTTGTTCACGGGGGAATCCCATATCAATTAATTGTAAAATATTATCCTCCATATTTGAATCTAACTAATTACTATTGATAGAAAGTGCGATTTGATGATCTTTGTGGAAAAAGTACAAATCTACTTTTCTCCTTGTGACCCATATGCTTATTGAAACTATCTTTTTTTTTTTGTAGTGAAACTGTATAAATAAATTGTTCAATTTGATTCAAATACTTGTATTAGACAAGATTTTTTAAGAGTGTTCGTCTTAACATGATTTTTAAAGACAAAATAGGTAAATCAATTGTTAAGAATAAAAACCCTGTCTTAATTATATTTATTAGAAAGCTTGAATTCTGAATCGAAAGAATATGTAAGAAAATCAAGGGATCTAATCAAGTAGAAGAGTGGTAATCGTGAAAAACTATCAAGTTTAGCTAAGTTAGTCACATTCTCAACTTTCTCATCTTAAAAAAAATTTTTATTAGTGAATGAAATATTTGAATATCATTAGAAGAATACATAAAATGGCTGATATTAAAATTATTTCTGAACAATTAAATAAATTAGGATTAGAAAATCCTTCTACTATCGAAAATTCATATCCTGAACATAATGTCTTAGACTTATTAAGAAATTATATTGCAGATGAATTAAACAAATTATCAAATGTTGATAAATCACTTATCTTTGAAAGTTTAGATGTTCCAAGTACTTTAGATAAAGGTGATTTAATTATTCCAGTTCCAAGATTAAGATTAAAAGGTATTAACCCAAAGGATAAAGCAACTGAATGGGCTGAAAAATTTGAAAAGGGTAAATATTTCAAAGATATTAAATCAGAAGGTCCATTTTTACAATTTTATGCTGACAATAAATTATTATATAATTTATTAATTAAAAGTACTTTAGAAGCAAAAGAAAGCTATGGCTCATTACCAATTGGTTTAGGTAAAAAATTAGTTGTTGAATTTTCATCTCCAAATATTGCTAAACCATTTCACGCTGGTCATTTAAGATCAACCATTATTGGTGGTTTCATTTCTAATTTATATGAAAAATTTGGTTGGAATGTTACCAGAGTCAATTATTTAGGTGATTGGGGTAAACAATTTGGTTTATTAGCTGTTGGTTTTAAAAAATACGGTTCAGAAGAAGCTTTAGAAAAAGATCCAATTAATCATTTATTTGAAGTTTATGTCAAAATTAATAAAGATGCGAGTGATGAAGGTGAAAATTCTTCAATTCATGAACAAGCTAGACTTTATTTTAAGGCAATGGAAGATGATGATAAGGAAGCTTTAAAATTATGGGAAAAATTTAGAGATTTATCAATTGTTAAATATATTGATACTTATAAACGTCTTAATATTAACTTCGATGTTTATTCCGGTGAATCTCAAGTCTCAAAAGACACTGTCACTAAAGTTATTGATATTTTCCAAGATAAAGGTTTGATTCATGAAGATAGAGGTGCTAAATTAATTGATTTAACTAAATTTAATAAAAAATTAGGTAAAACTTTGATTCAAAAATCTGATGGTACTTCAATTTATTTAACTCGTGATGTTGGTGAAGCAATTAAACGTTATGAAACTTATAAATTTGATAAAATGATTTATGTTATTGCAACTCAACAAGATTTACACGTTGCACAATTCTTTGAAATCTTAAAACAAATGGGATATAAATGGGCTAATGATTTACAACATGTTAATTTTGGTATGGTTCAAGGTATGTCAACTAGAAAAGGTACTGTTGTGTTTTTAGATAATATATTAGAAGAAACAAAGGATAAAATGCACGATGTCATGAAAAAGAATGAACATAAATATGCTCAAATTGAAAATCCTGATAAGATAGCAGATTTAGTTGGTATTTCGGCTGTTATGATTCAAGATATGCAAAGTAAGAGAATCAATAATTATGAATTTAAATGGGATAGAATGACCTCGTTTGAAGGCGATACTGGTCCTTATTTACAATATGCACATTCAAGATTACTGTCAGTTGAAAGAAAATCAGAATATACCACTAATGATTTAGTTAATGCTAATTATGATTTATTAACTGAAGAATGTGCTTTGAATTTGGTTAGAACTATTTCTCAATACCCTGAAATTTTGAAGAAAGCTATTAAGAACCATGAACCATCAACTATTGTTACTTATTTATTTAATTTAACTCATATTGTTTCAACTTGTTATGATATTTTATGGGTTGCAGGTCAAGAAAAAGAATTAGCCGTTGCCAGATTATCTTTATATTCTGCTGCTAGACAAGTATTATATAATGGTATGACCTTATTAGGTTTAACACCTGTTGATAGAATGTAGGTATATATAACTGTTTTAAACTATATAAATATTAATTATAACAAAGAGAAAGATAAAATAAACCCCCCCTCTAATATTGTCTCTAATGGTACGTATTTGACTGTCCCGACATTGTCGTACTATCTTTTTATGTGTGTGGTGAAGGTAGGATCATCTTCTCTCGCGCCCTTTGTACAAAAAGTAATAAAAAAATATCAATCAAAAAGGATACCCCATTTTAAGATAATGGCAAAGGTCTTAGAACCAGATGATTTAGAATACGTTTTGGACCAAGTTTCGCAAATAAGGGTTTCAGACTTAAAGGATTTAGCGAGATGTTTTGCAATCACTGGTATATCAAGATATAGGAAAAATGAAATTTATGAACTTATCGTTAATAAAATAAATAGTTTTACGGATACTAGAATGCTAAATATTGCTGTTATTGTTACGTTGATGCTTATGAAAGAGGGTGCTAACCTGACTCCTATGTTTGGATCGTATTATGCCGAGTTACTGCAAATGCCTAATGCTGATGATTTTATAAAAACAACATTAGCAAGACTTGGTCTACCAAGATCAACTCAAGTATCTGCTAGTGAAGTGTCACCTGCAAACATAATTCATCATCAAAGAAGATCACACGGTTCTAACGGCATAGCTTTTGTTGGCAGAGGAGTAAAGTTTATTCCCACGCCATTTTTCACACTTGAAGAAACACTTGGTCCGTGTCCTCAATTAGGTAGAGCAAAGAATGCTAAACAAGAACTAAGTATAAAATTCAATCTTACTCATGATATGCGAGAGAAACTTAAGAATGATTACAAGGTTTATTTATTTAGTGGTAAACTTCCATCTCCAAAACAATATATTGGCCAACCTGATGAAGATGATTATATTTCATACCCTACTAAATTTGAGATTCATGTTAATGATCAAAAGCTTGATATCAGTTCGTTTCGTGGTAAGAAAAGTAAGAGAGGAACAGATAAGCCGATTGATATAACGAGTTACTTGGAATACAATGGGCCAAATAAAGCGGCCATGTTTTTCCTTTGTGAATCTGCCTCATATTTATTATATATTTATTTGGTTAAAATTCGTTCCGTTGGTGAAATTTTAGCGTCAACTGCTTTCAAGCATGTGACAAGACAAGATGAATTAACAAAAATTGAAGCGCATTATAAAAGTTCGGATGAAGATATCAGTATAGATAGAATGATTGTCTCATTAAATGATAGTGTGACTTTACAAAGAATTAAAACACCAGTAAGATCAGTCCAATGTGAACATTTTCAATGCTTTGATTTAGTTACTTTCCTTCAATATCAAGAAATTTCAAATACATGGGAATGTCCTGTATGTAGTAAACCTTTGACTTTACCAGATTTAGTAATTTCAGATTTTTTTACTGGTTTAATTAATAACATCAAGAATAACAATAGTGTTGCAATCAAACAAAATGGAGAAGTAATATCATTAGATGACGATGATAATGATGAAGAAGAAGAAGATCCTGAACCAACAAAAATCAGTCGTGTCAATAGGAAAAAAGTAAGGAAATCAAAATCTCCTCATCTAGATGAACCAGAAGTTGAAGTCATTACCCTAATTCTGGATGATGAAGATTATGTTGTTGCTAATGGTAGAGAAACCAGAACTGAAAGTCGTGCACATAAACGATTTACTGATCCTATTACGACGCAAGACGGTGGATTAACATCAAGTAGACCAGTTGTTCAAATTCTTGCTTCGTCAACTCAATCTCAACCTCAAACTCAAACTCAACCTCAAGCAATTCCCTACTTACCCGATAATCAGTTTAGTAATATAACTGATAATCAACATGTTGGAGTTTCAAGTGATAATTTAGTAAGAGACGGTACTGGTATGATGATGGTAAATGACGTTGAGACACTGTCGAGTCCTATTAACGGAGTAATAGAGGGGAGATTTGACCATAATGGTGAGGTTGGTAGACCTCCTGTCCCGTCTGTATCGCATAATTATGCAATACGAGAACAGAATTCTGGGACAGGAGTTCAGACTTCCAGGTCACCAGAGGACAATCGACCAGATATTACTTCTACGATTAATAACTTAAGGTACCGAACTCAAGCGCAAACACATGCCAATCAACCTAAACAAAAGTTGAGTCAGGTTTTTTTGAAATCAAAGAGTTGGATTGATAAAACACATAAGGTTAATCAGCAACAGCAACAGCAACAGCAACAGCAACAGCAACAGCAACAGCAACAGCAACAACAACCTGATAATTCAATCGAAAATAGCATAAGAAGGAATATACCTTCAATTTTAAATACCTATGCATCTATGTATGGTAATCAAAATACTAACGTTCCTAGTCATTTCAATGGTCAAAATCAGAATAATGATCATGTGACTCCAGCCGGTTCAATTCATGTGGATAATCATCCAACTAGTTCTAACCTGACCACAAAATTGACCGATGCTTCAAATAATGGAAGAGTAGCACCAATACCTCCACCACCAACATATCCACCACCAGCTCATTTACAATTACATAATAAAAAAGTTTCATCATCATCTACTGAGGATCAAGTGATGTCCATTAGTAACGCTGCCGGTAATGAAAATGAAGGACATTCTTTAGCCTCCGATATAAACGCAAATCAAGGAAAGTCAAATGAATCATCTAACCACCCTGGTAAGAATTTTGTTTCTACGAAACGTTCTTCAATTCCACAGACTGAAAGTGTTAACGATGTACGCCATTACGCTGGTCCTCTTTTTTCTACGTATGCTGCTAATGGTAATATAAATAACAGTCTGATGAGAAATTTGACTAATAAAGGAAGCAACAGGTCAGCTTATGCCCAAAATGGTAATACTTCTGTATTTGTGCAAAAACTTGTCAATGTGGAAAATAGACCAGTGTTAAATGGATCAAATGAAAACGGTAATAAATCAATGGTTAAAGCTAAAAGAAATGGAACACAAAATACTCAAAATGGTCAAGTAAATAATAAATGTCCAGCTAACACGAAAGTTAATCCAAATAAGCAACCTATAAATAATAGGCTTAAGCCGGTAGAATCTAGTTTTGATTTCCATTCAATTTTATATGATGATAATGAGGATGAGGATGAGGATGAAAATTTGACAAATAAAGGTTTTTTTGATGGTCTTACATATAATCATTTAAATCGAGATTTCTTAGATAAGAAATATGCATCAATTAATAATGAATTGGTAGAAAAGGTACATATTATACAAAATTCTGGTAATTCGACTCCATTAAAAATTACAGCTGGTTCAAATTTTGTTGTAAATGGTCCAATTGACGTGCACTCACCAAAAAGAAGTAGTCCTGAGGATCTTAGTCCAAATACAAAAAAGTCAAAGACCAACGGATTTACCAATTTACTTGGATTTGATATTCAAGATACACTTAGTACCCCAATACGTGAATTCAATAATATTAATATTGGTACCCCTCCGTAGAATTAGCATTTTTAAAATAAATTTCTTAATATATATTTATATAATACAGAGAGAGCTTTTCTGACATTTATCTTTTGTTGTTTTTTAATTCTTATAGGTATACCTTTCTATATCTTTTTTCCTTTTTTCTTATTAGTTTGCTGTTTCACTTTTGCAAGTATATATCTTTTTTCTTTTTTTATTATTATAATTAAGTATTATTATTTAAAAATGGTAAATGATGCTTATAAAAAAAAACTATACTGGACTTGGACCTAAGTAATCTTCTTTAATACTACCAATTGCATAAATTTCATTAACGTCAGTTCTAGTACCAACAATCTTTAATCTTACTTTTGAACCTTTTTCAATATTTTCATCCTGACTTACATACGCAGGAGGATTTGCAGTTGGATTAAATTTCATATCTGAAGGAATTAAATGTGTACTTACAAATACTGATAATGGACCAACATCAGCAAAGAATCCCATCTTATTAACGGTTGTTACTACAGCATCCACCACTTCACCTTTAAATGGTCTCCAGACAACTGCTCTGTATTTGACTTCAAACTCAGCCATACCTGAACCAGGAACTATTCTACCCTTTCCAACATCAATATTCATACTATCTAATACACATACTATGTAACCAAATTGACCTGTACAAGTACCTTCAACATCTGTTAATAATTTATCTCTTAAAAATTGATCCATTTGAGGACCAAAATAAGATGGATGTAAAGTTAAATTTAAGGATAAGTCTTTCAAAAAAAACATGTCAACTAATTAACTCTATGGTATTTCTTTATAATGATTGATGACTTTCAAAATGATTGAAGTTATTTATTAATGTAAAAAAAAAGTGAAAGGTTTTTTCTTTAATTACAGTATGAATTTTTGTGAGATTGAATTTGAACCGCAGAACCCTTCCCAGTAAAAGAAACAATTAACCTAACTATTATTATTAATAATAATTAATAAATGTGACCTGAATATGAAACTTAAAATGAACTTCCTTTCACCTGTAAAATCCCCCAAGTAAAAATATGATTCAAATTCAATACCAAATTGAAGCTAAATTTTTCGTTCAGTTTGGAAGTGCGAAAGTCGTGTGCCTTTGGTGATGTTTGAGAAATTTTTCAAAATCTTTTGAAAAGAAAAATTTGTGTGTGGATAAATAACTTTCAATGTCACAAAGAATAGGACAATCAGTAGTTGCATTAACTAGAGTTTGGCATCATGTTGATGTTGCTGGTGATAATAGGACCTTAGGTCGTTTAGCTTCCAGTATAGCTATTGCATTACAAGGAAAACACAAGCCAACTTTTTCACCTAATAGAGATCATGGAGATTATGTAGTGGTAACAAATTGTTCACATTTAAAATTAACAGGTAATAAACTTAAAGATAAAACATATTGGTCACATACTACTCGTCCAGGTTCATTGAATTTAATTCCAATGGAAAGAATGATTGAAAATAAAGGTTTTGGTGAAGTTTTAAGAAGAGCTGTTAAAGGTATGATACCAAAGAATAAATTAAGACTTGCAAGAATGGATAGATTAAAAGTATATGATGGTGATATGCATCCTTATAAAGAAAACCTTGTTGCATATGCTGATGAAGCTGGTGATGTTAGAGCTAAAATAGCTGAATTAGAGGCTAATGAAAAGGAAAGGGAAGAACTTCGTAAAAAATTCCTTGGTAATTAAAAATATAGGTTAAAATTATGTAAATAGGACTTAATGTAAATACTTTTTATAATACTTTTTTATTTTATACAAAAAAAAACTATACAATTAAAACCTACTTTATAATTTTTCTATTATCTCATAATATTGTCAATTTATGACATTCTTTTTATTTTTTTTACTATTTTTATTATTATTTATATATTTATTAATAATTTATTTATCTAACGAACAGTTACACCGGATCTTTCAGTATATAATCTTGGAGTAATGTTCATTGCCATTAATTCTTGGAATAAAAGTTTAGCGGCATATGGAATATGAATTTGATAAATATTCGTCTTATTTTTACATGATCTACATTCGAACTGATTCTTTTTCAAATTAGCAATTACTGACATCAATCCACAAATTCCACAAACGTGAACTCTAAAAGCATCTGAAGCTTCCATTAATCTTTCCTTCAAGAAACCAGCAGCACCATGAGCAATCATACAATCTCTTTCCATTTCTCCGAAACGTAAACCACCATCTCTTGATCTACCTTCAACAGGTTGTCTAGTTAAAATTTGAACTGGACCTCTAGCTCTTGCATGAATTTTATCATCAACCATATGTCTTAATCTTTGATAATAAGTTGGACCAAAGAAAACTTGAGCCATTAATTTTTTACCTGTATGACCATTATACATAACTTCAAAACCTCTTGATTGATAACCATGTTGTCTTAAAAGTTTAGAAACTTCTTCAGCTGTGACATCAGTAAATGGTGAAGCATCACCTTCTAAACCAGATAATGAAGAAACTTTAGATAATAAGCATTCAATTAAATGTGCGACTGTCATACGAGATGGAATAGCATGTGGATTAATAATTAAATCAGGAACAATACCTTGACTTGTGAATGGCATATCTTCATGTCTATAAGTAATACCAACAGTACCTTTTTGACCATGTCTTGAAGCAAATTTATCACCAATTTGAGGAACTTTAGTTGTTCTCATTCTAACTTTAACAAATTTAGCACCATCACCATTGGTAGTTAATAAAACTTGATCAACAATACCTGACTCAGTACTTCTTAATGGGGTTGAAGCATCTCTTTTAGTATGATATTGAGTTCTTTGACCTAATTCTTCAGCATCTGGTGGAATTGGAGTAGTTTTACCAATAATTATATCTTCACCACTAACTCTAACACCCGGAGTAATTAAACCATCATCATCTAATTTTTCATAAGTACCATGTTTTAATCTTAAAGTATCAGATCTTGAAGGCTTTTCAAAAGTTTCTAATGCTTTCATACCTTGTCTTTTTTCTAAATCCATATATGATCTAAAGAATAATGATCTAAATAAACCTCTATCAATTGATGATTGATTCATAATCATGGAATCTTCTTGATTATAACCTGAATAACAAGCAATAGCAACAATAGCGTTCTGACCAGCAGGTAATTCACGGAATTTAAGATATTCCATTGATCTAGTAGTAGCTAATGGTTTTTGAGGATAATATAAAATATTTGCCATAGTATCCATTCTAACTGCGTAATTTGTTAAAAATACACCCATCGCTTGTTTACCCATAGCAGATTGGTAAGTATTACGAGGAGATTGGTTGTGATCAGGGAATGGAATAATTGAAGCAGCAACACCTAAAATCATAGAAGGATGAATTTCACAATGAGTATAAGTATGTAAATTACCAGAAAATGTTGGTCTAATTCTTTTAGCTGGATCAAGTTCTTGTTCTTCTAATTGTATTTGTTTTTGTTCGGAAGCAGTTAAATTACTTCTACTTGCTTCTAAATCTTCTGGTGTCATTGCAATCATAATTGTTTCTTCTTCTTCGGCATCAACATATTCAATTACCCCTTCATTAACCAATGAAGACCAACCAAATGGTCCTTCAGCTTCTTCATCATCTTCCTCATAAGATTCACTATATTCAGATTCCATTAATCTACGGATATGATCTTTAGTTAATTTTAATTCACCTTTAGATGCACTGTCTGGATCATCTTCAACGACAAATAATGGACGATAAACTCTACCAGCATCAGTAAAGATTTTAAATTCTTTTTCTCTTATATCTCTAATAATTGAAACTTCTGGTGAAATATCTCCCTTTCTTCTTAATGAACGAATAGTATCAACTAAACCAGCAGGCTCATCATGAGTACCAACCCAAACACCATTTAAGAAAACTCTAGTTGAATCTGGTGAATTAGATGGTGAAAAATCATCTAAAGAAGCCATACCCCATTCTTCTAAGAAAACTTGAATTGGATCAGATAAAGTACCAACTGAAATACAAGTCATTAATGATAAATTTTTAACTAAACCACACGCTTGACCTTCGGGTGTTTCAGCAGGACAAACAAGACCCCAATGAGTATTATGTAATTGTCTTGGTTTTGCTAATTTACCATCTCTACCAATTGGAGTATTAGTTCTTCTTAAATGTGATAAAGTTGATGAATAAGTATAACGATTTAAAACTTGAGAAACACCAGCTCTTGAACTCATTGCTTTCTTCTGTTCACCCCAATTACCAGTAGCTAATGAATAACGTAAACCATCAGTAATTGTTTGAGATTTAACGGCTAATGTTAAATTAAATTCTTTATCATTTTCAACACATCTTTGCATATATGTATATATATCTCTAGTTAACTTTTTAAATAATATACGGAATAAATTTGCTAATAATGGACCAGCTAAATCTAATCTTTTTTTACCAAAATGATCTCTATCGTCAGGTTCTTTTCTCTCTAATGCACATAATAATAATCTATTAACCATATAACCTAAAAAGAAAGCTTTTCTTGTTGCATAACCTTCTTCTTGAGTTATATTTGGTAATAATTCTTTAGTTAAAATATCTCTTGCGTATTGAATACGTTTTTCTCTTCTGATACCCATTACACCTCTTCTACCAATAAAATCAAGTGCAACTTCTTGTTCTTGAATAACAAAACCTTCTTCAACACAAGGTTTTAACATTTCTAACATTTGCCAATCATTTGAATCATAACAAATATGTTCTAAAATATCACCATCTGGAACAACACCTAAAGCTCTGAATACAATAACAATTGGGATATCTTCTTTAATATAGGGTAAAGTAGCTTTAATGGTTCTACCAGATGCACCTTTATCATCTCTACCGTATAATTTGATTTGTAAAGAACTAATTAATCTTGAACCTTTTTCTAAAGCTGATCTTATTTCTGCAATATGACTAACAGGTGATGGTGCAGCTTTTTTGAAAACTTGAACAATATTTGCAGCTGATCTTTCTTGAGCAATTAAAACTTTTTCAGAACCATTTATAATAAAATAACCACCCATATCGTAAGGACATTCTTTTAATTCATAAAATTCATGTTCAGCTAAATCTCTTAACATACAAAATTTTGATCTTAACATGATTGGAACTTTACCTAAATATACTTTTGTATCTGGATTTTCATCTAATTTTTCTTCTTTCCAATCTAATTCATTATCAATACGATTAGAATCATCAGATTTAAAAACTCTTTTAGTCATATCAACATATAATGGTGATGAATAAGTTAAATTTCTTAATCTAGCTTCTTGAGGGAACATTGGATGAGTTGTACCATCACCTTCAGTTTGAGTTGGTTTTGAAATATAAATTTTACCAAATTCAATCTCATAACGTTTATTTTCATTATCAGATTCTGAAGTATGTTGGGCTGGTTGATCTAAAACTAAATGAGAATCTTCCCAAACTAATTCTTGAATTGTAGTTTCAATAAATTCATCAAATGAATCCAACTGTTGTGATACCAAACCTTTTTCTTGAAAAAATGATGAAATAACTAACCAACAATCTTCTGGAGTGATAGATTGATCTTCATCATATTGATATGGATCTTCAACTACTTCTGACATGTTTTCCTTAACTTCGTTATCAAAAACTAAACAACAAAAGAATCAATCAATTAAAACCTCTTTTATTGCTTCCGCCAGTGACTATTAATTTATGTGAATGAAACTTGTATAGATATTTATATATTATTCCAATAAATATTAACCTTTAAAGTTCAATAATAAATTTTGTTTGAAGTTTACTAATCCTTTCAGTATACTGAAAAATTCGTTCAAACTTTTCTTCTCAATCGCGAAATGGTGATGGCACTTCTGAAAAGTTTTTTTGAGGAAGGAACAAAAATTTTCATTAGAGGAAAACTTCAAAACTGAAACCAATTCACAAACTTGATGAAGTTTATAACAGGAAATTTAGGGATGTTAAAGGCATCTCAAACTGAATCAATAAGAGGTATACGTCATGTTGCCAATCATAGAAAATATCCTAAAATTAATATTAATGATGTTGTACTTGATAAACCAAGATATGGATTTAGAAAAGAAAGAGAACCATTATTATCACAATCAGTTACTGATAGTTTGTTTCCTAGTGAAGTTATAAAAGAAAAGTATGAAAAAGAAAATAAACCAGTACCAATTAAACACAGATCAAATAGTGATTATATAGCTAGAAGAAATCTTGAGGAATTTGCTGATCAAATTGCAACAGGACAACCACATTTTAGAGTTGGTGAAAATGAAATTTATTTACCAAAAGCTCGTATCCGTTTATTAAGACCAAATGCTAAACATACACCATATCAAGCTAAATTTGTTGTACCAAGAAATTTTAATAAATTTGATTTAAGAGATTATTTATGGCATGTTTATGGATTAAGAGCTTTAAATGTTACGGTTCAATTATTACATGCAAAATTTGAAAGAGGTTTAAATGATTTAGCTCGTTATAGAGGTCCACAATATAAGAAAATGACTATTGATATGGAAGAGCCATTTATTTGGCCAGAATTACCAGAAGAAGCAAAATATTTTGGTCAAAGTTTAGATGATCAAAGAGAAATTATAAATAATAAAAATGCATCAGGTTCTGATAAAGATAAATTAGATGAAAAAGTTTATGATGGATTATATAAAAAACCCGTTATTCCAGAAAAATTTATAAGTAAAAATTATAAAAAAATTGTAGATAAAAAAATGGCTACTTATACTAAAAAAGCTGAATTAAAAGAAGAGAAAGATATAGTTAATAATTTCTTAGGATTTTAAAATAAATAATTCGTGTACATAGGTTACATTTATAGATAATGTATATTTAAAAATAAAATTTAATAGCTATTATATAACAATTTAACCAAAAGAAAAAAAAAACCAAAAATAAACCAAAAATAGTATCAAACTACTTCACAACATTCCTAATATAAATAATCATCTAATTTTACCAAAACCAACCTTTCTTGGTAGTTGTTTCAACTCCAGTAGATTCTGTTTTAGCTGGTGTATCTATAACATCATAATCTTCATCAACTGAAGCATCCGGCAGTTTTGAAGTTGAAGTTGAAGTTGCATTAGTAGTATTGGTTGAATTTGTAGATGAAGATGAAGATTTAAAAAATTCTTGTAGCTTAGCACCACTTAAATTCTTTAAAGATTCTAAGTAATCATTTGCTTGTTGATCTTGAGGCATTGATTTATCAGAATTATTTGAATAACTTGCACTAGCAAAAGCTAATAAAGAACTTAAAATTGGAGATTTTTGAATCAAATTAATTATCATATTAATTAAATTTGAAATAAATTGATTGATTTTATTTGTATCTAAAGATAAATCTGAATTTGTTTTACTTAAATCACCATTTAACCAAAATTTAAGGAAATTACTATAAATAAATCCACAACCAGATTCCAAAAATAGTCTCATATCTTCTGATTCATTAAATCCTTTAACTGAATTAAATTTAATCATTGGACTAATTAACCAAATGGCAAAACTTAAACGAAATAATGAATAAAATGGTATAATATATTTAAGGAATAAACCATTAGATATTAATTCAAATGATGTATTAACAATCCAATAAATAAACCATTTTTGAAGTTTATTACTTTGATAAACTAAAATTAAAGCTTCATTCTTTGTTTCATCACTTAAATTTTCCCCAGTGGCCTTTTTAAGTAAAGTACTGATTGGTACATTAAATCCACCAATATTTAAATTTGATCTTTCAAATACAGTTTTTGCTTGAGTATATTCTTCAAAAGCTTTAAATGAAGCAATTACAGGATAAGCATTTGAAATAAGGATTCTAAAAACATTAGTTAGTATACTTAATCTCTTACAACTTGTGATTTTAATATTTTATCCCTAAATCCTTGATTGATCTGTTATAAGGAGACCAAATTAATTGATGTTCCCATTAACCAATTATGGAGGAAAAATCGGGGAAAACATTTGAACAATCGGAAATTAAATCAACACATACGATAATAATCCAAGAAAGCCTGCCATATTTAATGTAGTTATAAGTTTCTAGCTAAGTGTTTAATATAAAAGTTGTCACTTTAGTGTTAAATGACACAAGTACCGCACTGTACAGATTAGATAAGACCGGTGCACGACCATATGATATTTTATCTCTGTCTTTTTCTCTCTCTCTTCTCTGTTGTAACAATAAGTGACACGAAAAGAATTTAGAATATAAAAAGTCCTTAATATTAAACTATATAATATGTATCTGTGGTTGGAAAAGAAGAATACTAATTAATGTCAAATTTGTAACCTCTAGACGCCAATTGTTCAATATTCCAATCCCAAGTATGTTGAATATATTCAGAATTAGAAGCTATTGTAGATTCTTTACCATCTACACCTCCATCTCTTATGTAACATCCATTGTTATCAATAGTAAGTGTTTCATCCATGGCTGCTCTTAATGATGCAAGACTTCCTTGTTCAGTGGTTAAAGCAATAAATGACATACTCTTAAAAAACACTGATCTCATTATAGGACCTAAAAATGAATAAGAAGCAAATCCTGCATCATATAAACTAGAATTAATAATACCTGGATGAACTGCAATACATAATATGTTGGGATATTTTTTAGCTAACATTTTAATAAAATGAATAGCTGCTAACTTAGCACGAGCATATCTTAAGAAGGTATATAAAGCATCAGGGAATTTATTTAAATTTTGTTCTGGTCTTAAATAATTTACACTAAAATAATGAGCAAATGAAGAAACTTGAACAATTCTTGGTTCTTTAGATTTAGATAAATAAGGTAATAATTTTAAAGTTAATAACATATGACCAACAACGTTAACTTGATATTGAATTTCATAATCATCTTCAGTTACTTCATAAGGTTGTGCCATTATACCTGCATTATTTATTAATACATCCAAATGATTTTCTTGTTTAGAAAATTGTTTGAAAGCATCTTCAACTGATGATAAATGAGTTAAATCACATTTAATATATTTAATATCTCCTACTGGTTTAAAAGTCAATTCAGTTTCAGTATAATTTTCTCTTCTTGTTGAACTTTCTTGCTTTATATCTTCAATTGCTTTTAAACATTTTGTTTCATTTCTACCAAATAAGTAAACTGTGAAACCATGCATGTATAATTCAAGAACAGTGTAAAATCCTATCCCTTGATTACCACCAGTGACAATAGCAACTTTCCCATCTTTTTTAGTATAATAACTAGCAGTCAGTGGTTTGTATAAATTTGACATCTTCCTATTTTGCTTTTAGCTTTTCTCTTGTTTCTGTAGATCTTCAATCAATAGCTAGAAGTATTCTTAAAAACTCAAATTTCAGACTTAAATCAAATGCGAAGGGAAATGTGAAATGTGAATTTCCACATTTGACATTATTCATTGATAATGGATATATAAGAGTTTTCCTACGACTAATCAGCTGGACTTGGTGGTTTTGATTTTAATAGTATTTACTCCATGGAACTACTTTAAATTGACTTCTAAAGTCCTTTATATTTTAGAATTTTGTCTTGTCTCTCTCCTTTAGGTCTCAATGACAGCCTAATTACTAAATTAAGAAAAACTATCTAACTTCTTCAAATTTCTTCAAATTATATCATACTATAGCTGTAAAATCGTAGAAACGATATTCGATTCCTTATTATAAGAATATGTTAATTAAGTCTGCAATATGCACATTTCGATCCTATTAACTGCGAAACTGAATAGTTAAAAAGGGAATTGAGGTGTCAGATAAGGTTGAAAAAAGCTCAATTCGGATGTAAAATAACAAATCCAGTTAAGTACATAAAATTTAAAGTGGATCTCAACATTTATAATCACAAATAATTATAGTATAATTCAAACAAACGTTGTTGTCGAAAATCCTTTTAAAAATTGTAGTCAACTTTGGAACTGATCATCAAAATTTGGCAGAGGTGAAAATAAACGGGGCTAACTTTTTTGTTATTTTTTTTTTTTTTTTTTTTTGAGATTCAAAGGGAGTTTATACCCAACCTAAATAATTTTAAATTTAAAACATGAGTTTTTATTTAGTACCTTCAGTACTGTACCAAACTCAACAGAAATTGAAGAAAGCTGGTGAAAGTGGTAAACACAAACATAAGAAAAGATCCAGAAAAGATAAATCAGAGAAAGATTCGCCATTAAGTTCAGCCAATGTTTCAATAAGAGAACCAAGTTTATATGAAGAAGTTTTAGATGACGAAAGTATTGGTCGTAGAGGTTCAACATCAAATTCAATTTCGGGTACATTGTCAGGATCTTCGACACCTGCAACTGGTACAGGAAGTAATAATAATGAATTGGGAGGTTTACAATCTGGTCATAATATTGGAGTTGGAGAATTAGATTCTGGAAATTTACTTCAACAACCAATTGCAAGAGCTGAATCATCAGCTTCATTATCATCAAACATTGCTAGTAAATATGTCGTTGAGTCTCCCAAAAGTACGGTTCATGCAGGTTCATATTTTGAGAATAAACCAGGATCTGCTACATCTGATACAAATTTAACAAGTCAAGGAGCTATGGGATCTGGTGAAAGTGTAAATTTTCATCATATTGATTTTGGAGAAAAACGTAGAAATTCATCTTCAACAACTTCATCTATACCGAGAAATAGATATAGGCGAAATAGTTCAATGTCATTATCTTCATCTCACACGAATACAAGTAATAGTCATAATAAAGAAAGAAGTAAATTAAATATTCAAACTGATGATGTAACAAGTGATTCAAGTAGTGGTGCCGATTATTCTAAAAGTTCTAAGATTTTTAAACCAAGTTTTTCAATGTCCCAGAATGAAAATTTCCCTGAATTTAAAACTTTAAGAGATTTAAGTCAACTTAATTCAATTGAATCAATTTCTAAAAATTTTTATTCTCCAACTTTCCAAGTTTTTAGATATAAAAATTTTCTTGATATTTTAAAGGGCCAACATAATAATGATCCAATTAATTTTGCAAATATAAGATATAATTCAATCTCAAAATTTTTATTAAGACATAATGAATTTCTGAATGTTGCAATTGAAGATATGGTTAAAGGTATTGATATTAAAAATTTTGAAGGTGTATTATCTTGTAGCTTAATTACAATGAGAAGTTTTATTAGAGAATTAATTAGATTGGATTCAAATACTGATGTTGAAAGAACTGAAATTTATTCGTGTGAAGAATTAGTTCAACTTAATTTTACTAATTATGTTAGATTCATTTTAAATTTACCTCAAAGAATTTTAAATACTCCACCAGATCAATTAAATGAATATCAATTAGTTCATCAAAAATTTAGACTGATGTTTGGTAGATTAATTAAAGCATTACATACAATTCAAAAAGATGATATTGGTGATGAAATATCAGGTCCTAATAATGCAGTAGCTCATTTATTACAATTAATTACTAAAGTTTCATATGATTATATTTTACTTGAAAAATATCATATAAATATTCTAACAAAATTAAGTAATAATTCATTAATTGATCGTAGAATATGTTCAACATTATTTGATAAATATAAATTATCATTAAAAGATGTTGAAAATTTTGAACCGCCAAAAGTATTATTTTTTAATTCATATTTTAGTGTTCAATATTCATGGTATTTATCTGTCACAATACCATTTATAAGGGTGATAGAAACAAATATTTTTAATGAAAATGGTAGATTTATTGGTGATTTAAATAAATATAGACAAATGGAGAAAGAAACTAAAAAAGTGTCGTTTAAAGAACTGGATAAACTATTATACAAAAAATATTTTAGTAAATTAAATTTAGAAAGTTTTGAAAAATTTAGAAATATGACTGATGAACAATTAGTTAATTTACAGATAGCTTCAGAAAGTTTTGAACCACCAAAAGATGATTCAATGCCAGTTGGATCTCATAAACCACAAAATTTTCAATTTTATGGAGATTCTTTATCTACAATGGCTGATAATACTTTTGATTTAATTCAAAGTAGAGATTTATTATTTGAATTTACAAATTCAAATTATACTACGGTTATTTCTGAATTTCATAGACTTCTTAAAAGGGGTGGAGTATTAGAAATTCCAATTATTTTACTGGGAGCTGAAACTATCAAGAATGAGAATTCTATAGTTGGATTACCCAAATTCACTAGAACGACTGGTTCAGATTTAGCTCAATATTATGATATGGTCCCTAATCTTGCAGAAGTTTTATTAAGATCTATTATTTCAATTTTTGGTGAAGGTAATGTTAAATTTTCAGTTTTGTTATTGAAAAGTTCAGATGAAGTTACCAGTTTTTTAGCAAGAGATATTGGATTACATGTAGCTGAAATGATTGGTAAGACTGATGCATTCTGTAAACAATTTGAAGCTGAACAAGGAATAGAATCTAAGGATGTTCACTTTTTCTTCCCTATTCAAGCAACAAAAGCCTAAGTTTAAAAGGGTTGAATTTTAATAATAGTATATGATGTAATTATAATAAAGATATAGAGACAATATAATCCCTAAACGGTTATGGGGAAATTTTTTTATATGTAACAGGTGTAATAGACAATTTAATGTAATAATTTAATCTATGGTACTCAAATTTTACTCTTGGTTCTCAAGTTAAGTTGACTCATTTTTTTTTCTTTGTATCGAGGTTTAGTGAGATAATTAAAGATCTTAAATATTTTTTTTTTCAAGTAATAAAAGCAGAAATCTCCAGTCATGGTTTCCACAGTGTATGTTATTGATGTTAAAAGTGGTAACTTACAGTCACTTATTAATGCTATCAAGAAATGTGGTGATTATGAAGTCAAATTGGTTGAAAATGCTGAACAATTTAAACAGTATCTGAATCAAATTGAAAAATTAATATTCCCTGGTGTAGGCAATTTTGCCCATTTTGTTAAACAACTTCATGATAGAGATCTTGTTGAACCAATTAAGGAATATATTGAATCTGGCAAGAGTTTAATGGGTGTTTGTGTTGGATTACAAACTTTTTTTGAAGATAGTGAAGAAAGTGATAGTCAATCTTATAAAGGTTTAGGTTATATACGATTAAAATTAAAAAAATTTAATAGCGAAGATAAATTATTTACTGATAAATCCATGAAAAAGTCTGTACCACTGATTGGTTGGAATAACGTTGATGAAATTAGAATTGATAATAAAGTATTAGATGTTAATAAAGCATTCTTTGGTCTTAATACAAAAAATAAATATTATTTCGTTCATTCTTACGCTGCAATAGTTGATAATGAATCAGAAAGTATTATAGAGAATGCTATTAAAGATGGTTGGAATTTTGCCTTTGCTAAATATGGTTCAGAAAAATTTATTGCTGCACTTTCATATAAGAATTTTTTTGCAACTCAATTTCATCCGGAAAAATCTGGTATTGCAGGTGTGAAGGTAATTAAATCATTCCTCGAAAGTCAAGAATTTACCACGGTCCATAGTAAAGATATTCAGGTATCTGAAGTTAAAGCTGAAAGATCTTTAAGTGGATTAACTAGAAGAATTATTGCATGTTTAGATGTCAGAGCTAACGACCAAGGTGATTTAGTTGTCACTAAAGGTGATCAATATAACGTTAGAGAATCTAACGATGATGGTAGTAATCATGTTAGAAATTTAGGTAAACCTGTTGAATTAGCCACTAGATATTATAATCAAGGTGCTGATGAAGTTACTTTCCTTAATATTACATCATTCCGTGATTCTCCATTAAAAGATTTACCAATGTTGGAAGTTTTAAGACGTTCAGCTGAAAATATTTTTGTTCCATTAACTGTTGGAGGAGGTATTAAAGACATGAAAGATCCTGAAACTGGTGAATTAGTACCAGCAGTCAAAGTTGCTGATTTATATTTTAGATCTGGTGCAGATAAAGTCAGTATTGGATCAGATGCTGTGGTAATTGCAGAAAATTATTATGCTTCAAACAAAGTTAAAACAGGTAAAACTTCAATTGAAACTATATCTGCTACTTTTGGTAATCAAGCTGTTGTTATTTCAGTTGATCCTAAAAGAAAATATATCACTTCACCGTCAGATACTAAAATGGAAGTTATTGAAATAAAGGATTCTTCTAAATATGGACCAAATGGTGAAAAATATTGTTATTATCAAGTAACTTCTCAAGGTGGTAGAAAAGTTCATGAACTAGGTGCTCTTGAACTTTGTTTAGCTTGTGAAGAATTAGGTGCTGGTGAAATATTACTTAACTCAATTGATCACGATGGATCCAATAATGGTTATAATCTTGAACTTTTAAGACAAATTAAAACCCGTGTTTCTATACCAGTAATTGCAAGTTCAGGAGCTGGTAAACCTGAACATTTTGAAGAAGTATTTAATATGGATTGTGGAATTGATGCGGCTTTGGGAGCTGGATTATTTCACAGAGGGGAATATAAAGTGAATGATGTTAAAAGATTTTTATTAAATGAGGCGCATATGGATGTTAGATTAGATGATGAAGTAGAATTATAGATTTTTATAATTAAAACAATATATATAAACAAACTTAAGAAGTCGAATTGAAGTTTTATTTCTATTTTCATGAGTATTCTCATTTTTTTTCTCTCTTTGTCACCATCGCATATTTAAACTTAAGATCAAGCAGAGGGACTAAAAGTTCCTATAAATAAAATGAATCCTAGTGAAAGGCGGACGTCATTCGAGAAAAATGTTATTGCTAGTGATGGCAGACGTAGTCCCCTTCTGTTAAAGGTTGAGGAATCAATGGTTGATTTGAAAAAATCAAGAAGTAGAAGTGGTAGTAGTGGAACCCTGCTTCTGTCTTTACCTAATTTGTTCAATAATCTAAGAACTGGTGATAGGAAAGATAACGATTCATTATCAGAATCTCCTAGTATTGTACATAGATTGTTCAGTTGGAATAAATCAAATGAATCGATTAGTGAACTGCCGCTGCCAACTAGAAGGAGATCAAATTCAAATTCAGGATCAATGTTTGGAATTGGTAGTATAATTCAAAAATCACCAAGGAATTCTATATCACAAGTCAAATCCAACGAAGAAACCGAAAAAAGTTTATTTGAAAATGTAGGACAAATTAAAATTCCTGCTGTTTTCGTAGAAGATGGTTTAACATTATTAAAAATTTCCCAAAAATCAAAGAAAAGAGTTATCTTTCATATAGATCCTAGTAATTTAACATTTACTTGGAGAGTTGCTAATAAAAATCAAGGTGCACAATTATCTCCATCATCAAGTCAAGGGTTAAAAGGATTTTTATCTACTATACATAATAACTCCAAACAATATAAATTTTCAATTGATGATATTAAAAAGGTATTGCTACAGCTGGATGCAAGATATTATCGTGATGAGTTGAATATTTCTAGAGAGTTAGAGAAACAGTGGATGTCATTATCTTATTTTGATCATGGTAAAAACAAGATAAAAACTTTACATTTAATTGGTGATACTGAATTTGATATCAAAAGATTCTATACCATTATTAATAATTTAAAAAAATTGAAAATTGAATTATCAGAGAAATTCTATATTGATTTAGATAATATGGATGATGAACAAAGAGAATTTGTTGCTAATAAGACGACAAATGTCAATAAAAATTCTAAAGAATATTTATCATTTGATGATATTGTGAAGTATACTGGAAGATTGAATATAAATGTTAATACTGGCTATTTAAGATCACTATTTGACGAATTAGATTGTAAATCATTGATTAATGATACCCCAGTGTTAAATTTTGATGGATTTAAAGAGTTTATTGCTCTTTTAAAGAAAAGGAATGATCTTGATGTAATATGGAAAACTTTTTGTGATAATGATGAAGAATTTTTGGATTTCCCCATAATTCAATCAAAAATTAATGAAATTCAACATCAGCAATTGACTGAAAAAGTATTTGAAAAATTTTGTAAAGAAGGAACTCATTCATGGAATTCTGAAAGTTTGAATCAATATTTGTTATCAAGATATAGTAAACCTATTGAAGAAGGGTGTCAAAATCCTGAATATTACAATAACCCATTAAATGAGTATTTCATTTCTTCCTCGCATAATACTTATTTAATTGGTAGGCAAATAGCTGATGAGTCTTCAGCTGAGGGATATGTTAGAGCTTTACAAAAAGGTTGTAGATGTATTGAAATCGACATTTGGGATGGTGATGATGAACATGGTGATATTGTACCAATAGTTAAACATGGTAGAGCTTTTACTTCTGCTATTACCTTGAAGAATGTTTTAACTACAATTAAAAAATATGCATTTGTCGCAAGTCCCATGCCATTGATTTTAAGTCTTGAAATTAATTGTTCTTCATCATCTCAAGTGAAAGTTGTCTATGATTTATTTGAAATTTTGGGAGATCAATTATCTGTAGAAGCTTCAATTAAAACTGGAACTTTACCTAGTCCCAATCAATTAAAACATAGAATCTTGGTTAAAGCTAAAAAAACTTCACCGGCAGATGGTTATTTATTAAATGATAATGGTACATTAACAAGTTCAACTACAAGTACTTCATTTAGTGAAGATGGTTTGTCATCAGTAACTTCAAATAATTCAATAAGTGGTAATTTAAAGGGAAAGAAACATAAAACTAAAAAAATTATTGAAGAATTAAGTTCATTAGCAGTTTATTTACAAGGTATTAGATTTAGAAATTTTTCTTTACCTGAATCTAAAACATTCAATCATATATTTTCTTTAAGTGAAAAATCAATAGATTCAATGTTAAAAGATGAAGAATTAAAACAATCAGTTGATAAACACAACAGAAGATTTATTATGAGAGTTTACCCACATAAGTTAAGATTAAAGTCAAGTAATTTCATTCCAATTACTTATTGGACTCATGGAGTACAAATGGTAGCTACTAATTGGCAAACATACGATTTAGGTCAACAAATTAATGAGGCATTATTTGATGGTTTGAATAAATATGGTTATGTATTGAAACCCAAAGATATAAGGAAACCTTTACTTAAACAAACGTTAAGGAATATTCTTTCATTTGAAGTAAGTACAATCAAGTTCAATTTTACAATTATAAGTGCTCATCAGTTACCTAAATCAAGTCAAACGGTTAAAATGAATCCATTCGTGAAGTTTGAAATAATTGGTGCTGAAGAATTTCAATACGATTCTGTTTCATGTGTTAATAAAACTGGTGTTATCAAAGAAAATGGGTTTAATCCAATTTGGAATGAAAGTTTTTCAGGGACTATTAAGTCAAACGAATTATTATTTATAAAGTTTACAGTTTGTACTGCTATTGATAAAGATGAAGATTCAATATTAGGTGTATTTGTCTGTAAACTTGGTTATTTAAACAGGGGGTACAGGTACCTCCCACTCAGTGATATAATTGGTGAAAAGTTAATCTATTCATCATTATTTATTCATATAGATTATCAAAAGACTTAGTCTCATCTTGTCTGCGCAGAGATCAGAAAAATCTGAGATGATGATGAGAAAAAAAAATTTTTGTATAGGTGCATTTTAATATAAATTATATTTTAATTATAGAAATCTAATAAAATATGGGTAAAATAAGTGTTAGTGATACCAAAGGGAAACCTCGTCATAATCCATTACTTAAAGATATTTCAAGTATTAGTGGAGATTTAAAAGCTACTCCAAAAGCAAAAAAAACAAAAAAAATTGAAAAAGAAGATGTAGATTATCTTGATGCCAAAACTTCAAGAAAAATTTTAGAATTAGCAAAAGAACAACAAGATGAAATTGAAGAAGAAGATGGTACTATGGAAGAACCAAATCCATCATTTATGGAAAATTTTAGATCTCAACAAGATGATGATGAAGATGATGATGAAGAAGAATATTCTGATTTTGAAGAAGAAATTGAAGAAATCTATGATGAAGAAGAAATTGAAGTTAATGAACAAGATGCTGAAATGTTTGAAAAATATTTTGCATCATCAAATCCACAATCAGGTTTTGGAGGTCTGATAAATTTAGCTGATAAAATTATGGCTAAAATTCAAGAAAAGGAAGTAATGAAACAACAAACTGAAAGACCAATTGATGGTGTTAGATTACCTCCAAAAGTTATTGCTGCTTATGAAAAAATTGGACAAATTTTAGCTAGTTACAGACATGGTAAATTACCTAAATTATTTAAAGTTTTACCAAGTTTAAAAAATTGGGAAGATGTATTATATGTTACTAATCCTGAAAAATGGACTCCACATGCAGTTTATGAAGCAAGTAAACTATTTGTATCCAATTTACAAGCTAATGAAGCTCAAAAATTTATTGAAAATATATTATTAGAAAGATTCAGAGTATCAATTGAAGATTCAGAAGATCATTCAGTAAATTATCATATTTATAGAGCATTAAAGAAATCTTTATATAAACCTGGTGCATTTTTCAAAGGATTTTTATTCCCATTAGTTGATTCACATTGTAGTGTTAGAGAAGCAACTATTGCTGCATCAGTTTTAGCAAAAGTTTCAGTCCCAGTTTTACATTCATCGGTTGCCTTATCACAATTAACTCAAAGAGATTTCAATCCTGCAACCACTGTTTTCATTAGAGTCTTAATAGAGAAAAAATATGCATTACCATATCAGACATTAGATGATTTAGTATTTTATTTTATGAGATTTAGAAGAGCTGGTGGGGAATATCAAGAAAATAATTCAATGATGGATCAAGATGATGAACAACCAAGTCAAGATTTACCTCCATTACCTGTTGTATGGCATAAAGCATTTTTAGCATTTTCCCAAAGATATAAAAATGATATAACTGATGATCAAAGAGATTTCTTATTAGAAACTGTTAGACAAAGATTCCATCATTCAATTGGACCAGAAATTAGAAGAGAATTATTAGCTGGAACTCCAAGAGTTCAAAATGAACCTCCAAAAGAAAACGTTATGATTAATGCCTTTTGATTTTATCTTACAGATAAAGATAATTTTACTGCACAAATGAATTGTATATTAGAAATATATTATATATAAATTATTCTTCGTCATTCTCTCTTAAATCTCTCTTTTATGATATTCACCGTTTTTTTTTTAAGCAGCATTGGTTCTCTTTCTTGCTTCTTCACATAATTTATCAAAATCAGCAAATAATGAATAGTAGCTTTGAATTACACCAATAAAAGTCAATGCAACACATGAACCAATCCAAAGTCCATCTAACGTACCTTTCCATGGTGAATAAAATGTAAGATAAATTGATAATGGGATACCAATTACATAATAAGATACTAAATTAACGATACCACCAATCTTAGTTTGACCTTGACCTCTTAAACAACCAGCAGAATTAGCATTCATTGCATCAGAAACTTGCATCAAAGCAATTAACCACATAATTTGTTGAATAACTTCAATAACTCTTTCATCATCAGTAAACAAATTAGCAATTTGTTTTGAAAAGATAAATAAACCTGAAAAATTAAAAAGTGAGATTAAAAATCCAAAACCTAATGCAACTTGAGTTGCAACTTTAGCTGATCCTGGTAAATCAGCACCAAGATAATTAGCAATTCTTGTTGACGCAGCAATTCCAATAGCAAATGGAACTTGATAAGTTAATGATGCCATAGTTGAACCAACAGCTTGAGCAGCTAATGCAACGGTACCTAAATATGATGCAATTAAAGTTAAAATTTCAAAAGCTAAAAATTCAGCTTCAATCATAACCAAACCTGGAATAGCTAAAGCTAATAATTTTTTCCATGATGTGAAAGCTTGTTTAATATTTAAACCTCCCCAACAAGCTAATGGATGTAAGCCAGATGCAGTTTCTTCTGGTTTAACAAAATATAAAGTTCCAATTAATAAACCAATAGCCATAATCCAATAATTTATAGCAACAGCTAAAGGAGCACCATAATATCCAAGATGATTAACAAATGTAAAATTCATAATGGCATTTGAGGGTGCAGCAATGAATAAAACATAAGTAGAAATGTGATAGACACCTTGAGCTTGTAAGAATCTTTTACCACATTCAAAGAATATGTAAGCTGGAATACCAGGAACAAGATATCGTAAATATACAGCTGATAATTTTGCAGTATCTTTATCTGGAACTAATAAACAAATTAATTCATAACCATAAAATAACCATATAAGTAACATAGGAATCATTATCGTGAAAATTAAAGCAGTACATTTTTGAAAGTATGTACCAACTAAATGATATCTTTTAGCACCAAAAGCTTGAGGACATAAAGTATCCAAAGCAGTGGCAAGACCTTGAATTGTAGCATAACCAGTAATATTTGCTGTCATTGCACCCATTGAAACAGCAGCTAATTCAGTTGCACCTAAATGACCAACGGACAAAACAGAAACTGTTGACAAAGAATTTTGTAATACAAAAGTTAAAACCAATGGAATTGAAGATTTAATTAAATGTTTTAATTCAGTTTTAGCTGTAGCTATTGGTAATGCTTTTGAAGTAACTACAGTTTCAAATTGTTTTCTAACATCATTATCATCATCTTCTTCAACACCAGCACCACTTATTAGAATACGATTATCTTTTAAAAATTCTCTTTCTTGATTTATAATATCTCTCTCGATAGTAGATTTTCTTCTTCTACTAGCAGGGTTAATTAATGGTGAAGTTTCGTCTATATCATCATCGTCTACTGAAGATTTTGTATTAATAAAATCTTTTGGTATAAATAATCCTCCTTTTCCTAAAGAACCATAGACAATACTATTTCTTCTTTCATTCTCTGAATGTTTAAATTGATGAGAGAACTCATCATTAATTGGTATTGACATTGCTTTATCAAAAAAAAAACTATGGTCTCTCTGCCTTAAAATATTTTTAAAAATTACTCACTTGATAAACCTTCTTCCACCTTCCCAATTTAGCGTTAAAAAATAAAAATTCACGAAATTTGGCAGATAAGACATTTTTGCATATCAAAGGGGATATACAGATTTTTATTTTGGTACGTCATAAGTCCGATTCTACAAGAAAGATCTAGCCTAATTTTTGGTCTAAGGCTTGCCTATCTTCATGAAGTCAAAGATAAGTAAACTATATTAATATTTCAATGCTCTAAGGTCTTGCAGTAAAGATAATGAGAGAGTGTAAGAGAGGAACAAAGAATACCCAATATCTAATGCAAATATGACTGAAAAAAATTCTTATTAATATACAAGGTTTCTATACATTCTTATTAGTTTGTTCATTAGACAGTAATAACCAAAGTAAAAAAATTGAAAAATTATTTGTAAAAACTATTGGTTATATATATTCATCGCTTGATTTTGTATAGGGTAATTTGATTGTAACCCTTGTGGCATTTGCATAGGTTGAGGTATCATTCCCATTGCACCAGGTGGTAAATTACCTGGAGGAGGTACTGGCTGACCACCACCAACTTGTTGACCAACTTGTTGACCAACTTGTTGACCAACTTGTTGAGGTACTTGATGAGGATCTGAAAATGGTTGTTGATTTAATTGTGGTTCAGTTGATTGTTGATCTGTAATATTAGCTAATAATTGAGCTAAACATTTTTTTGTGGCTAAATCATCTTGTAAAATTACCGAAAATGTACCATCTCTTAAAGTTTCAGGTAAAATATTTGCTAAAGCTTTTCTTGCTTCAAGATTATCACTTAATCTCATATAGCATCTTACTACATGTTTTAATAATCTACCAGTACTATTTGAAGCAGGTTGTTGAGGATTCGAATTATTATGAAATAAAAGATTTAATTGATCAATCATTTTTGCTAAAACTGCAGCTACAGTATGAAATCTTTCATAAGTTGTGCAGATATAAGATAATCCTTGATCATCTAATAAAATTTTTTGTAAAATAAATATAGCAACAGTTTTTGATAGTTCTGAAGAAATTTCCATAATATTTAAACATAATGGTACAATTTCTGTTGTTAATAAAAAATTTATAACTTCTGGTGTATCATTTTTAACTAATGCACCAATTACTCCTAAACTTGTTAATCTTAAATATTCAAAAGGTTTTTGTCTTGCATTAGTTGATAAAAATGGATATAAATATAATGGTAAATTAGCTTGTAAAAATAAACCTCTTGTTGAACTATTTGATGCAACACATTGTAATAAAGCTAATGCATTGCAAACTCTATTAGAAACTGAAGCAGTTAAAGTTGGAGGATTTAAATAAGGATAAACTGAAATAATTTCTTCGAGTAAAACTGTCATTACACCAAATGAATTCCATAATAAATTTGCTAAATCTTCATATTGTTCTCTTTTTTTACCTAATTCTAATAATGCTCTTTCTCTGCTTGCACTTGAACCAGATACTAATTCACTAACCCATTGACGAATTTGTTCATCATTTAAAGCTTTATTTTCAGATTTATGTTCCTCTACAGCTCCATCAGGTCTAAACATTTTGTATTTTTTTAGGAACTATAAATCTTTTATTATTCTTGATGTTCAAAATCAATCTTCAATTATCAGTTTGATATAAACACGAAAAAAATTAAAGGTTCCTTTTTTGTTACAAACTTCTTTTATAGACTGTAATATCTATTCCAAAAAGATTTCTTTGCTGATCAACAGTGGGTAGAAAATTTTGAGAAATCAAAAAAAAAAGTTCAGAAATCACTTTTGAGAATTGAAAGAAAAAAAAAACGACCTCGGAGAGGATTGAACTCTCGATCTTGTGATTAACAGTCACACGCCTTAACCAGCTTGGCCACGAAGTCTTTTTCGAAGGGAAAACTTCCAGAAAACATAGGCGAAAACTCCTATGTCTTATATGCAGGAATATTGAAAATTCTATGAATATCCGTCAATATTGGAAACAATATCAAACAAAATATATAATACTTTACCTTTAGAGGTAATCGCTATGATAGGCATCCTTGTTATATTTGTGGACATTACGATAGTAATATGGATTCCTATGTAAAAGTATATCGAACTTTGTAGTGATGAAAATAGACATTAGAATAAAAAAATTCGTGACTTTTAAAGGATTAATAATTTGTAACTAATTAACTGTATAATTATTAAAATATGCTTGTTATGTTTTTAGAACATTTATTATACTTTTGAAATTTATTGCATGTGTTTAAAGACCATTTATTTCAAGCTTTTTATAGAATTTGCGGTTTTTAGAAATTTAGTATGGATATTCAAACTTGAAATAAAAAGAAGAAAAATACTTATGAAAAATAAGAAGTGGATTACAGAAAACTAGGTACTAAGCTTCGTGTTTTCTTGAATTAAACTTTAAGAATTTGAATGATTGTGGTGCATGTATTGATTTATTTGTAATGACAAATATTTTGCAGTAATATATATCAATTTCTTTAGTTCATAAACCATTAATTTTTCTGTTTTTTACTTATTATTTCCTGCTTGATAAATTACACAGCATCAAAAATATGGAATTTGAAGTTCTTTCCCTAAAAGTAAATAATATTCTTCATATAATATGTTAATTTATAAATTACCAGTTTTCTTAATATGATGCGGCGTGTACAGGATAACTTTTTACTGAGGTTAGGGTACTTAAGGGTGAGCATTTCCTTGCAAATGTTTTTTTTAACCTTGCTGAGATATTGATAGGTTCACTTGAGTTTGAATAATTTATTCAAGCAGAAGTTGTTTGATAGCCAAATTTTTATATTTGGTTTCCCTTAAATTTAATTATTTAGGATGATATCTTAATATTTAAAGAACAATGGTTTTTTTGAATTATGTTTTTGAAGTGTTAAAAAGTTTATACAAGAGTAGTCTGGTTTACTGAAAGTGTTTTATAAATGCTAGTATCTCATGAAGATGCTAAGTATCGTATTGATACTTTTTAGGAGTTAATAATTTAAAACTAATTTTTGGTTTTAATTCAAATAATATTATATTAAAAGTAATATTATATATAATCATTAGTATCTTTATTCGTAAAGATATTAATTTGAAGTAATAAGTCGGTAGAAAATGTTTCCGTACAGCTACCGCAGGTATGATTTCCCTGTATACCTTAATGGGACTATGTCACCTATACATAGTAATAAGTCGATAGTAGAAACTATCGCAGGTATGATTTCCCTGTATACCTTAATGGGACTATGTCACCTATACATAGTAATAAGTCGATAGTAAAACTATCGCAGGTATGATTTCCCTGTATACCTTAATGGGACTATGTCACCTATACATAGTAATAAGTCGATAGTAAAACTATCGCAGGTATTATTTCCCTGTGTACCTTAATGGGACTATGTCACCTTTACATAGTAAAATGTCGATAGAAGTTTCTATCCATGTAAAAAAACGTATTTATTACTGATAAATGCGTTATCTAATTAAATGTTAGATTCTCCTATGTTACGCCCAAAAGTGTGGTAGTTACATTAATCTAATGTACTAAACACTTAATGTGTTTGTTTAGTAGTTGATGGAATTGTATGAATGATATTGTTTCCTGTTCCTTTTTAGGGATGGAAGAATTATCTAATTTTAGGTAATTATAAGAACTTTGTTCAAGGTTGGTGAAGTAGGGTGAATGTAAATTTACCTAGGATTTGTTGCTTTATCTCTTTATCTCTTTGATCTCCTTACTATCACTGTTAAACTTGATGAGGTCAAATTTCGCACAATTTGGCAATGAAGGTTAGACCAGGTACAAAATTCTTAGCAGGTACAGCTAATTGCTCCGCTCAAGGAATGGCTTATGGTCAATGTATATTGAAGAACTATGCAACTATATCCAAAGATCAATGTTCAAAAGAGTTCCAAGCTTTTAAAATTTGTGTTGAGAAAAACTTGAATAAGAAATGGTAAATTGAAATGGGTGGACGATGGTTAATGATAAATGTAGTAGGGGAAGAAGGTAGCTGTGGTTGTGTCAATATGAAATGAACATTTTATAGTGCACTATAATTTTATGAAGATACTTTTGTATCTATTTGTATATATTTTTAATAAGAAAATTCAAGTTAATGAATCATGAAAACTGAAAACTTCTCTATTCTTGCGATGTACCGCACTAGGATGTACCGCACTCTGATGTACCGCATTAAAAGTACCTTTTGTTCCCTCAGAAAGGTGCCTCGGACTAGAATCTCAAAACTCTCCACAATAAAGTCATTAAAGCGCTAAAATAGAAAAAAAAAACTCAAGTAAACAAATTATTGATAAATTTTCATAGTTTTTAAAGTTAAAGTTGATTCAAAAGTTTTCAGTGAATATTAGTTCGGATAATTTGGTTTCCATTGGTTAGTTATAGAGCTTTTGGTTTGATAGTATTTTATTTCTATTAAATTTCACCGGATAAATAACTTTAAGAAGGATGGTTCAAATTTCAAAACTTGGATACTCTAAAGAGGATATTAGAAATTTTATTCTTTTATTACAAGAATTTGTTATAACTTTTAAAGATAATAAGGTTAAAATAAATTATCAAAGTAGACCAGTTATACTTTTTTTAGGTACATTAATTTCAACTTTTGGATTTGGTATAATTTTTACATTAAGATCATTTATTCATCAATATAAAGAATGGCAATTAACTAATAAATTAAATAGACCAAATTTAATTAGACAATCATCGACTGTTTTAAAAAATGGATCAAGAGAAATTTTTATTCCTAAAGGTAAGAATTCAACTACTAGAATTATTATACCAAAACCAAATTTAGATAATTATGCAGCTGATAAATATTTATATAAAAATTATTATATTGAAGAAAGATTAAATATTCAAAATAAAGTTATAAATTCTAAATTTTTAAATCAATTAATTATAATTTGGAGAATTTTAATACCAAAATTTTATAGTAAAAATAGTTATCTTTTATTTTGTCAATGTTTTTTCCTTATTTTAAGAACATGGTTATCATTATTAGTTGCAAAATTAGATGGTCAAATTGTTAAAAACTTAATTAGTGGTAATGGTAGAAAATTTAGTAGAGATTTAATTTATTGGATTTTAATTGCATTCCCAGCATCATATACGAATGCAGCAATTAAATATTTAACAAATAGATTAAGTTTAAGTTTTAGAACAAATTTAACAAGATATATTCATGATTTATATTTAGACAAGATCATGGCATATTATAAAATTAATTTTAATGATATTCAAAATATTGATCAATTTATAACTAATGATGTTGCAAAATTCTGTGATTCAATTTGTGGACTTTTTTCAAGTATGGGTAAACCAATTATTGATTTAGTATTTTTTTCAATTTATCTTAGAGATAATTTAGGTACTGGCGCAATTATTGGAATCTTTGCAAATTATTTTTTAACTGCTTGGTTATTAAAGAAAAATACTCCTGCTTTTGGTAAATTAACAGCGAATGAAACTCATTTAGAAGGTCAATATTATAATGAAAATTTAAATATTATTACAAATTGTGAAGAAATTGGATTTTATAAAGGTTCAATCATTGAAAAAAATAAATTAAATGAAACTTTTAGTAATTTAATGAATCATATTAATAAAACTATAAATATATCATTTGGTTATTCAATTTTAGAAGATTATATTTTAAAATATACTTGGTCTGCTTGGGGGTATATCTTTGCTGGATTACCAGTATTTTTAGATGAAATTTTCCCTGCTCAAAATAATGCCCCTAAAAAGATAAATGATAAATCTAATATTGGCAATAATAATAATAACAACAACATTAATATTAATAATAATAATAAAGTTTCAGATGACGATGGTAAATCAGAAAGAAGAAATATGAGACAATTTGTTATCAATAAAAGATTAATGTTATCATTAGCAGATGCAGGATCCAGATTAATGTATTCAATTAAAGATGTTGCAGAATTAACAGGTTATACTGATAGAGTATTCCAACTATTAACTAATTTACATAAAGCCCATTCTCCAAGATTTGATTATGGATCCAAATTAGGATATTCTGATATTCATGGAACTATTCAAAAAAATTATTCAACCGGGATTAGATTTGAAAATATACCAATTATTATACCAAGTAAAAATGGTAGTGAAAATAATAAATTAATTGAAAAATTAAATTTTCAAATTAATGAAGGTGATAATTTATTAATTTTAGGTAGTAATGGATGTGGTAAAACTTCAATATCAAGAATTATTGCTCAATTATGGCCATTATATTCCGGATTATTAAGTAAACCAAATGATGATGAATTATTTTTCTTACCACAGAAAACATATTTTACTAATGGTAATTTAAGAGATCAAATAATTTATCCATATAGTTATAATGATATGATTGAAATGGGGTATAATGATGATCATTTGTTTCATATTTTAAGAGAAGTTAAATTAGATTATTTATTGAAAAGGGAAGGAAATTTTAATGTTAGAAAAGATTGGAAAGATGTTTTCAGTGGAGGTGAAAAACAAAGAATTAGTATTGCTAGAGTATTATTTAAAAATCCCAAATTTGTTATATTAGATGAAAGTACAAATGCTGTTAGTACTGATGTTGAAGATTATTTATTTGAATTATTACAAAAGAAGAAAATTTCATTTATAACATTAAGTCATAGACCATTATTAATGAAATATCATAATTTCGTTTTAGAAATTAAAGATGATGATACTTGGGAATTCCATGATTTAACAAGTGAAGAAAATTTGAAAAGTATTGATAATCAAGTTAAAGATATTGAAGAAAAATTAAGTAAAGTTGATCAATGGGAGAAAAGATTAAATGATATTGAATTGTATTTAGATGGTAAGTTAGATTTATAGTTTTTATTTATTTATTTATTTATTATTCCTTTCTTTTTCTTTTTCTCTTCGTTTTAACTTGGTTGATATTTAGTTGTTATACTTCTGGTACCTTAAGGGTCTATTGGGAGTGGTAAAAAATAGTCTAAAATTGGTACTAAATTGGTTCCGGTGAATGTCCTGCCGTACCGCGCCATAAAAAGAATCAATATACGTGGAACTACCACAGTCAACGCGTTGAAAAAAAAATTGAGAAAAAATCGAAAATAAATTGAGATTTTATTAAAAAAACTCAAAGCTTTTAAGGATAGAGGCAACTCAATAACAAAAATCTTGAAAAGAATATATTAAGAAAGATGAGTGAACCTAGAAAAGCAGGAGATATTAGAAAAGCTCCAACCCCACAAAACACTCCATCATCCGTTGCTAATTCTTATATGAAACAGATTCATAATATTGGTAATATTGGAACTATAAGTGAAGAAGATCCAAAATTAAGTAAAGAATTAGCTAATAATCCAGCATTATTATCTATGATTCAAGGGAAATTAGGGAATTTAATTGGGCAACAAAGTGGATATATTGATTCATTACCAAAACTGATTAAAAAAAGAGTTTATGGATTAAAATCCATTCAATCAAATCAAATGAAATTAGAAGCAGAATTTCAAAAAGAATTATTAGAATTAGAAAAAAAATTTTTTAAAAAATATGAACCATTATATGAAAGAAGAAGTAAAATAATTAATGGTGAAATTGAACCAACTACTAGTGAAATTGAGGAAGGTGAAGCATTAGAAGCTGAAGAAAATGATGATGATGATGTAGCTGAAGAAGGAAATAAACTTAAAGAAGTTGATGAAGAAGGTGAAGAACAAGGTGATGAGGATGATGAAGAAGAAGATGACGAAGATATTAAAGGAGTTCCAAATTTCTGGTTAACTGCATTAGAAAATTTAACACCAGTTTCTGAAACTATAACTGAAAGAGATAGTGAAGTATTAGAATATTTAAGTAATATTAAAATGAAATATCTTGAAACTCCAGGTTTCCAATTAATTTTTGAATTTAAAACTAATCCATTTTTTGAAAATAAAGAATTACTTAAAACTTATCATTATCAAGCTGAATTAGGATATTCAGGAGATTTTGTTTATGATCATGCTGAAGGATGTGTTATTGAATGGAAATCTAAAGAGCAAAATGTTACAATTAATATCGAAAGAAGAAAACAAAGAAAAAAGAATACAATGCAAACTAGAACAATTGAAAAATTAACACCTGCTGAATCATTTTTTAACTTTTTTGATCCACCAAAACCACCAAAGGGTAATAATGAAATTGATAATGATAATGATGATGAAGAAAATGATGAAGTTGATGAAGAAGATGAAGATGAAGATGAAGAAACTGATTTAGCTGAAAGATTAGAATTAGATTATCAATTAGGTGAAGAAATTAAAGATAGATTAATTCCAAGAGCAATTGATTGGTTTACTGGCGATGCTGTTGGATTTGGATATCCAGAAGATTTTGAAGAATTTGATGAAGATGAAGAAGAAGAGGATGATGATGACGATGAAGATGATGATGAAGTTGATGAATCTGGTACAAAAGAAGCTCCACCAGAATGTAAACAACAATAAATAAAGTTTAATAAGTAGTAATATAATTTACTTTTGGTACTTAGGAATATAGTTAGCTTTCTTACCCTCCTCTTGCTTTCATTATTGATTTTTTTTCTTTTAAATTTCTTGATAAGAAGTACTCGTAAGTGCATTTGTGTCTTAAAATCGGGTTGATTAATGCAAGTAACTTAATTTAAAGTTAATATTTAAAGTTATATATTTTTTTTCTTGTATTATAGTTTTTCCACTAAAATTGTCCATAGCTGTTTTTGGTAATTTTACCTTTTTGAATGGGGTGCATTAATAATTTTGGTTTGACTATTTTTGTTTTGTTTTCACAATAGAGACAATTTTGAATAGGACTAATGCATGTCGGGAAAAACAATATTAAGATTCTTTTTTGGGTATAGATTTATTCTAGATTCTTTTTATCCCGTCTTAAAGTTGTCAAAAATTACAATGTTTCCAAGATAAATTAACTCTATAAAATGAATGTCGCTATCCTTCTTCATCAGTGGACTCACTCCTTCAATATCGCTCCAACTTTAGTACGAATTTTAAGATAGAAAGCTGCTACAAGAATAGTACAGAGATGACGTTTTTGCCTAAATAAATACTGTTGCGATATTGAAATTATTGAAATTACTCTTGGTTAATTATTTTTATTAAGTAATAGTGTCTTTTTAAGGATTATTTTTTAGATGGAATTTTTAGTGGTTAAAAATGTGGTATGTTTTTAGATAAGAAAAATTGTTTATTGACACCCTTATAGCAATCGCAATTTTAATTTTTTATGGCAATGATAAACATAATTAACAGTAGATTGTGAAGTAAAGTAGCGTTGATATAAAAGATCAACATAAAAACGATTAACCAAAATGGAAATTAGGAGAAAAAGGATAAAGGATGTTTTCATTTTAAGACTTTTTCAGAATTTCCAGAATTTTCAGAATTTTCAGTTTTTACAGAATTTTCAGGCTATTGTGTGAAAAAGTGAATATGAAAATTGACTGAAAATTTTAGAGTTAGTGTACGAGAAAGTACTGGAGAGGGAGATTTTAATGGAGATTTTAATGGAGATATGGGGGATTTAAGAAGTAAATGAAATGAAAGATAGTTAAAGGTGAACGAAAAGGCACTGTGTTTATGTTTCGTTTGCCATATGAAAGTGGTAAAATAAAAGAATATTAACATTCTTTTAATTATCCTTCTCTCAATAGCCTTCTCTAAATATCCTTCTTTCCTTCTATAGTCTCAATTAGTTAAAACGCAATTGTAGATTATTTTTTCATTCAGTGAGACATAAAATAGAGAGATTTCAAGTTGGGTTGCAAAGGGAAGAGCAAAAGTTTAAAAATCGTAAAACCTGTCAATAAGTAAAGTTTAAATTGTTGTTATTTCATCATTTCAATTATGCAATTAAAGATTGTAAGAATAAAATTAAGTTTTAAGTTAGTAAAATTCTAACTCGGGACCGAGTTAAACTCGATTAACTTTGTTAACTTTGTTAACTTTGTTAACTTCTATTGATTGAGTTATTTATTATCTTAATTCAGTTATAAAAGAATAATTATGGGTAGTTTATTTCCATTTTACTTCAATATTATTTCTCCATTTGATAAAAAGTTCTATTGGGGATCCACGGGAAGTGATTTACTATTTACTTTTTTTTCTTAAATCGTACCATCGCAGGGAAAACTAAACAGAGGATATTTAAAGGAAACTAAGAATTTTTAATTAAACAACCCACGGTAAGTGTTAATGTGTAACTCAAATGTGTAACTAACTATGTAACTAAAGTTTAAAGATGTTAATCTACATAATAATCTACCTAGAAGATATAACTCTATAATCTACAAGTATTGTATTATTGTATTGTTATGTATTATTGTTGATCTGGTGTAAATAGACTTAATTATAATTTATTATTCGCAGTGGTAGTGTTAGCTATGGTGGCACCATAGTGGTACCACCATGGTGCCACAGTGGTACTAATCTGACAATCAAAACTCATTCTTTAGTTTAGATTTTGGTCTAGTTCTTCTATCTTGCGCTTTTAAACCACAATTGAAAAATCACACTTTTCACATGCAAATCGTATCACGTGAGTTCCTATCTAAGGCAAATAATGGGAAAACGAAGACATCGAGCCAATATACAGGAATTAAAAATTCTCTCATCTTTCTGTCTCCCTGTTTATAAATAAATTGAAATATCCCTTTTGGAAAAAACTTTTTTTTCTTTCATCTTTTATAGACAGCGGTTATTTTTGGACAACTTTGTAGTTTTTCATTTTAATTTATAATCCTTAAAGTTATTGTTAGTAACTTTTGAATTCATATTTAGTTTTAGTTTTTGAATTCAGTTTAATTAGCCCCTTTGGTTATTTTTTTTTTTGGTAAAATTAGACGCATAAGGGATAGATAACACATCAAGTTTTATCTAAAACAAATTCATTCCAAATTTTCATTTAATTTTAAAGTAGTTTCCATCAATTCTCATCAAATTAGTTTTTTAGGCTAATTAGTTTCTTAGGTTCAGATTTATAGATAATGGTTGCAATTACAAAATATTCTTCACCATCAGTTAATCATATTTTATCATATCCAATTATTGATCAATCAAAAAATTATATTTTAAAATTTGAAATTTTTAATTACTTGTACACTCAAATTTTAACTGGATATAATTATATTTTTGAAATTATTTCAAATTATCCAATTTTAATTGAAAATTTAAAATTTATTGATGAAAAATTTGATTTTTATATTTTAAAAAATTTTGATTATTTAGTTAATTTACCAATTGTTTGGTATAATTATATTAAAAATATTTATGATGTTAATTTTGATAAATTTAATAAATATACTTTTAACAAGATTAATTATTATTTAAAATTATCAACAAATACTTATAATTTTGAAGGTTATAAAATTTATCAATTTTTACAAATTATTAATTATGGTTTAATTAATGTTAAAAATATTATTGTTGAAGATTCAAATATTTTATCAAATTATTTAATTAATTCTTTTAACAAAGAAATTGAATCAACTCCAAATAAAATTTTAAATTATCCAAAAATTTCAATTAATTTATTAATTAAATTTTATAAAGATCTTAATGTTAATTATTTAACTCCAATTAAAATTCAAACAACTGATTATGTTACTGAAGTTGCTACTCAAACAAAATCAAAAGCTGATTCTTATGTTAAAAATTTAAATATAATTCCAAAATCAGTGGTTGAACCTGTTACTGAATCTGCTCCAATTGTTTCTGCTCCTGCTTAAACCAGTGAGTCACATCCTTCCATGAAACTCCCACCCATCCACCAGTTAGGAGTTCCACCGTTCACAGAGTTCACAAGGTTTACATGTAAGAGATAACAACCACTTTGTTGCTTGTGTTTATTTATTAATTGTTTAAATTTCAGTTCTTTATTTTGTTTGTATTAAAGAAAGTTGTAAGGTTAAGAGTGAATTAATCTTTCTTAAAATGTATGTTTATCATTATAATATAGCTCTATAAAACTCTACTTTTCTCATTACATCATTCTTTAAACCACTACCATCTCAGTTGTTATTATTTTGTCTTTTGTCGATATTTCTGTTGTTATTTTTATTTTTGATCTTTAAAGTTGCGTTGACTTGTGCATAATCGCAAACGGTTTGCAGCATTTGAAGCCGCAATATAAAAAAAAGTTAGTGCAAGAATAAATTATGGAAAAATGGAACTCAAAACTAAGATAAATATCTTAGTTTTGAGGGGAATAAATTAATGATATAATGTGATTTACATAACACAAACGATGATTTACAATTCCACACTAACACAGAATTCATAGCTACAAGGTTTTAGGGGAGAATGAAAAAATTAATGAGGTTCATTGCCTCGATGGTTGTGGTTAGGTTGGGAAGGTAGCAAATAAAGTATAAAGTTTAATTGTGAAATTAAATGATAAGAACAGTTACAAAAAAGTAAATAAGGGACAAAGGAAATATCTAGGGGGGAGGATTTTAGACAGAGTAATAGAAATATCAAGAGGGAAGGAGAAGAAATTACAGAGGAAATTACAGAGGAAAAACTGGGATTGATTTATTAAAAAGTTTTTAAATAATTTAAACCACCAACGCATTGAGGAACAGTTAATTGACCATCAATAATTTTATTTAAATTAATTGCAACTTTAACAGTTTGATCACTATGATCATGTTCTAAAATTAAACCATCATTATTTTTTGATTTATAAAATTCCAAATCTTTTATAACATCTTCTGGTTTCCTATTATTATTAACAATTTGCCAATCGGTTGTATCAAAATTCCATAAAACATTCAGCATACCAAATTGTCTTATAATTGATCTAATTCTATTATCTAATCCACCATAAGGAGGTCTAAACCATTTTGGTAAATGATTACCAGTTGCATTCATTGCCCAAATACTCCATTCAATTTGTGCAATTATTTCTTCATTTGATAATGCTGGTAAAAATTTATGACTCCATGTATGTGACCCCATTATATGGCCATTTGAAAACGTTTGTTTATAAATTTCAGGATATTTAACAATATTTAAACCTAATGTGAAAAATGTATTTTTTGATTTTAAATTTGATAATAATTTAATTGTATGGGGTGTAGGACCATCATCAAAAGTTTGTGATAATTTTGGACAAGTGAAAATATCATCTGATGCAACACAATTTGAACAATCAAATGAACAACTATTTGGTAAAATCCCATTACATTCACCTTGAATATGATGTTGACTATTCTCAATTTTATTAAAATCGATAAAATCTAATGGTATATATGGTGGATTTGGTCCTGGCCATTCTTTTAATCCTGTAAAATCACTTAACCATTTAGGGAATGGTAATGTTGATGTTGTTTTAAATTTTGTAAATGGTATATTAATTGATACTATTAATGGTAAATATAATAAAATTAATCTCATTTGTGGTGAAGATGAGTTGTGAGTTTTTTTTTGCAATTGCAAATGCAAATGCAAATGCAAATGAGACTATTATCTATCTCGTATATTTGTGGATTGGTGTGAATGAAAAAATATGTTCATTGTTCAAGTTAGATCTACCAATAAAACTCTAATAGTGGATTTTATGATACTGAAAAATACAATAGTGTTATATAAAATTATAAAAACCTAAGAAAGACACACTATTACTTGCATTTTGTAGCCAAGATGTGAAACATTGATGAAACGCACCATCCCACATTTTACTGCATTTTACCACAATACCACATTTTTATACAATGAACCCAGAAATTGAAAACAAGTTTAAAGCATTAGAATCAAAATTAGACATGATAGGTATTGAAATAAGTAAATTACATAGTAAAGAAGTTAAAGAAATTGAAATTGAAATTGAAATTGAAAAAATTGAAGCTGAATTGAATTGGTGGTGTAATTTGAAACGTGAAACCACCAAAACTATCAATCGCTTAAAAAAATTAGAAAAAGCTAGGAAAAGTTAGTAAATGGTTAGAAAATAGGTTCATAGGGGAATGCAATGTATATATTATACCTTTTTTTTCTTCTTGATTAATCCTGTTAAATTATTCACTTTCAATTCACCATTGTTCTTTATCGATTTATGAATATATTTACCATTAATTTCCATTGGTTTAAACCTTTTATTATATAGATTTAAAAAAAATGGTAATTTTAAAGTAACTAAAGTTTCAATATCATCAGTAATTGAAAAATCTTCAGATTTAATCAATTTTATTAATTTCTTATATTGTTTGTTTGTAAGATCTATTGAGTTGATTTGATCTTTTTCCGATTGATGAGATTGATCTGGTTGATCAGATGTAATGTCAATCCAATTCAGTTCACATCCAATTATCCCTACTACATCACCTAATCTAAATTCTTGTCTAAACCCTAATTCTTCATAAAATAATTTTAAATTATTATTTTTATACCTATTTTCAATAATTAAAAATTCTAAAAATCTTGTCTTGGGATCATCAGGGAAATTTGGTAAATTATAAACTGATAATGAATTATCATTCTCACCAAATATTGATCCGATGGTCCAATTTGGGAGCAAGTATTTTGATGAACTTGAAACATCTAGTGATCCCGGAATCAATAATTTCTTCACATTGAATTGAGGTATTGAGTCTATGGTTTTGATCCACCATTTAAGTAATTGATCACCATCTATTAAATGTTTGAAAGTATTTTTACTACTTTCAGGGAAAAAATATTGATTTGAAGATTTTGTAAATAATGATAATTTAAATTTTGTCTGTTTTGGTAAAGTTAATTGGTTATAATTTGAATTTTTATCTTTGATTAATTTATTTATCCTTTTAATTGTTGAATGATTACCAATATTTTTAATCCTATAGGTTAATGATGTTTCCACTGATGATTTATGAACTAAAAATTTTAAAATTTCAGTGACTAATTTATTTATATTCAATTTAACATTGATTAATCCAGTGGTATCGATTTTACTAATGAATAAATATTGAATAGATTTAGAATTTAATTCATTAATTGAAATATACTTATAAATTTCAATTCCAAATAATATTAATTTGGTAGTTTTATCAAGCAATAAGAAAAAATATTTTATCTTAATTGAAATTTTTGATCTTTCTAAAAATGTCTCAAGGTTGTGATGTTTAATTAATGGATTACATTGCTTTGGTTCACTTTTTATGAAAAGTAATTGATATTGAGTGTTATTGGGTAAGATATTTGAAATATTATCAATTAACATCGCGTCTCATTCAATCTGTCAATCTCACTCTTAGATTTTCACTCTTAGATTTTTCACTCTTAGATTTTTCACTTTAAGATTTTTCACTCATTGATTCTCATTTTGAGAAGACAGTTAAGAGCACCATTTTAATTAACTATGGCTACAAATCAACCACTTCTAATCAATAAGATTACATCGAGATTGTAATGTTAGATTGTAATGTGAGATTGTAATCTAATATTAGTCTATATGACTGTAGTCTAAGATTAGTTGAGATGAGATTGAACTAAATATACGATCACTATTTCCTGTCGCTATCGTTCGAGGAAATTATCTATTAACTAAATATACAACTTACTAAACAAATACAAAATGTCTCTTATATGATTATTGTCTTTTTAATTGGATCTATTCATTTGAATGTTCAGCAACTAAATTTGGCATTCCCCAACATTTATAACCTGAAGATTTTGCAACATAACAAAGACCTTCAGTTTCAATACCATCATAACCTTCTAATCTTTCCCAAGTAGTACCAATAATATAATTTGGAGGGAATTGAATGCCTTGATGATAAATTAAAGATTTTACAAAAAGGATTCCACCACCAACTGAATCTAATTCAACTGTATAATCTAATTGTTTTGTTACATCATTTTTTTCTTTATCTTTATTGTCATTTAAAAATTTATCAAAATGAAACATTTTATCTTTAACATCTCGTGGAACATAATCCCAATTATCCCAATTATTTTCATCCATTTTTTTAAATTGATCATCATTTGGAATTGTTCTTTCACCTTTCCAAGAATTTTTATCATAATCTGGATTACCACCTCTTGTAATTCTTGGTACAACTATATCATTTTTAGAACTAATAAATCTTTTTAACATATCATTATTATTAATTTTAATTATATCAGCATCAATAAATAAAGTAAATTTTTCATTATTTAAAGAGTTATTTAATACAAAATTTCTTGATTTTGCAATATTTCTTCTTCTTAATCTTTGAACTTTATCATCATGTCTGTTATTTCTATCAATTGCTTTAAAATTTTCATCGATGAAAGGAGCTGATAAAATTGTAACTTTATTAATAAATTCATCTCTATTTTTATAATTTAATTTTTGAAAATATGTTTCAAAAAATTCAACAACATTTTCAAATTCTGTTAAATCTCCAATTAAAAGTCCAATTGAAACTTGATTAATTTCAAAATTAAATGATTTAAGAGTTTCAAATAAATCTTTAATTGTTTTACCTTTACCATAACTATGAGAATTACCAACCGTTGATAAAAATATAACCGTATCTTTATGATCATCATAATCACTTAAATTATTAAAAATTTCAACTTTAGAATATTCTCTATGAAATGAAGTTTTAGTTATTGGTGATTTAATATAATTATTAATGGTTGATGTACTAGAACCTAAATTAAAAACGGTGAAAATTAATAAAATTGATAATATTGCAACAACTGATGATGAAGCTTTTCTTGAAATTGACATCTTGACTTATTTATTATCTATTATTGACCTATGATATTAACTTATTAAAACTGGTGTTAAACTGGGTTAATGAAATGAAATGAAACTTGAATATCCTCAGATGATTTTTTAAATGGATTAAATTGTCTATTAAATTTACTAAAAAAAATATGCCCCGTATTTTTGGTTAGATTAACTTCAGATCTTATATAATACCAATCTAAAACACAATTCAAATGTAATTAATTAGATGACAATGTCCCAATACTATTAAAAATCTGTGTTTTTTTTTTTTTTTTCAAAAAAGAAGGGGTCCCACTGAATTTAAGGCGAACCAATACTTGGGAAAAGGTAAAAAATTTTTGTATGTCTTTTGGGTATCTATAAATAAAAAGTTTATTTTTATTTTTGGGACCAAAAAAATATGGTATCGTACACTAACAATAGGGAAAGGGTAAAGCTAAAGACTTTTCTGCGACAAATAGTAATTTTGCAATTGAATTAATTAAAGTGTTGATGGTACTAACTAAAACTTTGACACCCTATGATTTGAAAAACTTTGAGAATTTTTTTAAAATTGCTGTTGATGTTTACTATGGAAAACTTTGGCAGCAACAAAGAGGGCTTTTAAAGGTAAAGGAAATAATTACGTCTTTAAACAGATTACAGTAATCATGGTGTGGTATTTCGCGTTGAGATTAGTAACCACGTTTTCTGCAATAAGTCGTGTGATTATAGTATTTTACGACAACAATAGAGCGATATTAGACAGATTACAAGATAGTGAGGAAATGTAACAGAGGGGCAGATAAGCATATGTGAGAATACTAGAATTAAGATTTAACACAATTAGCATACAATTAAGATTTAATAGAATTAGAAAATAGAATAGAGATTTAATACAATTAAGATTTAATACAATTAGATTTAATAGAATTAGAAAATAGAATAGAGATTTAATACAATTAAGATTTAATACAATTAGATTTAATAGAATTAGATTTAATAGAATTAGATTTATATGATTTTATAAAACTTAGAGATTACATGGAATAAGGTGAAGGAATGATATAAAGAGAACAGGTGAACTTTGTAACTATTTATAACATGACTACATGAAAAACTATTTATAATGACTATTATAATATCTTTTTCTCTCTTTTTTTTTTATGGTTTTTTTTTTAACTTTTTTTAAAAATTCTTTTTAAGATTCTTTTTTATTATTAGCCTTTCATTTCCTATTTACATTTAGACTTACTTACACAACTTCATTAACAACTTTTGCAGCTTCTCTATAAGTTTTTAATAAATTTAAACATTTTTCTCTTTCCATTTGAATATTCTCATCTTCAATTAATAAATCATCAAAATATGATTCGTTATATAATTTTATAACTAATTGATTTTGAATATGATCTCTAATATAATTAACTAATAAACACATAATCAGTTTTGGTACTTGATCTTTAATAATTTCTCTAATTATACCAAAATATGAAATAATTAATCTTCTAATTAATTCACATTCTAATTGTTCCTTTTCATTTAATTCATTAATTGATTCATCAATTTCAAATGATTCTTCATTATTAAAAATTGTTGATGATGATGATGTTGAATTATCAAATGTTGATGGTGATGGTAAATTATCTTGATTATGTGGGAATCTAAATGGAGTTGGATGTAATTGTGCTTGACTTGTTAAATATTGTTGATGAGTTATTGGATCTTTACCGAAAAAATAATTTAAGAAACTATCATGTTGAATAACTGAAGATTCTGGATTTTTTTCAGTTGGTAATTCTTCATCAATATCATTAATATCATCTTCAAGTGATTTTTTAGAACTACTACCACTACCACTAGAATTTCCACTAGAATTATTGTTCACTTCATCAAGTGGTATATTCAATTCATTTGCTAACTTTGAAAATTTATTATTTTGTTGTTGATTAATTCTTTTACGTTCTTGAACAACATCATTCATTGCTTTAGCAGCACCAACAAAATTTGGATGATTAGTATTAATATAAGATTTATTAATTTCAATAAGTGATTCAACATATTTAATTGTTGGACCTAATCTTTCTCTTAATAAATCACTTACAACTTCAATTAATTTCATTTGTAATTTTGGATATCTATTAATTTCATTACCGGTTGAACAAATATTATGAACAATTTTCATTAATTCTTCATAAACTAATTCAACACATTTTTTACTTGGTTCTTCTAATAATTTAATTTGTGGTTTAACTAATAAATCAAATGCTAATTCTGGTACAAATAATGAAGGTCTTGACCCTGTACTATTTCTAATTGCGGTTCTAATATCTTGTAATGATAAATTATGAGTTGGATTAATTATTGATAATTCATTACCATAAACTTCATTATAAATATGATATAATCTTGCACCACCACATAATTCTTTTGTTGATAATTCATTAATATTTGTTCCATCAATTGAATTAATAAAATTTTGTGCAAATTTTGTCATTAAATTTAAAATTAAAACTGATTTATCTTCATTATAATAAATTTCACTATTTGGTCCACCACCATAACTTAATAATTCTTGTTCAGTTGATCCAATTAATGAATTTAATTTTGCTTTAATATCAGGTAATTTATCTCTAATATGAGTCATTAAAATTTTATTTAATTTAATTGATAAATATTTTGTACCACATTTATTTGCAATAATTTTATAAGCTGAATGATTTTTAAAAAATTCTTCTTCATTATTTAATGAATCAATTAATGGTTTATTAATTGAAATATCATATTGTGATCTATTAACTATTCCAATAAAACCTAATTTTAATGGATAAACATTACCTTTTAAAATATCTAATGCATTTGTACCTTCATCCATTAAATCTAGTTTTGTTAAAATTCCAACAGTTCTTTTACCTGATGGATCAACTTGTCTTGCTAATTTTAAACTTTCACTATTAACTAAATCAACATTTGCAGGACTAACTGCTAATATTATACAATTTGGTCTTGAAATATATTCTAAAATTAATGATCTTGTTTGTTTTTCAATATCAGTTGGTTGATCACCAATTGGTATTTTAGTTAATCCTGGTAAATCAACTAATGTTAAATTTAAAACTTTTGTTGAATAAATTTTTAAATTAATTGGTTTTGAACTTATCCCTTTATTAGTACCAGCTAATCTATTAGTTTCAATTTCAATTTCTCTTCTAATATCTTTAAAATCATAAAATCTTTTATTTGGAATATGTAAAAATTCTCCATATTCAATTACTGTTTCTTCAATATTATTACTACTACTTGTACTACTATTATTTTTCATTGATAATTTTCTTAAATGATCTTCTAAATTAATTGAATGTTCATCATCTCCACTTTCATCACTTGCTGATGATGCAGTAGAATATCCTAATACTCCATTATTTTTACTATTACCATTGTTATTACTATTTCTATCATTGATAATCCCATTACCTAAAGTCCCATCATGTTTTATATTAATCAATTGCAAAACTAATGGTCTTCTAGTAACAATTCCAGTACCTCTAGGTAAAAAATCTTTACCAACAACATTTTCTAAAACTGATGATTTCCCACATGATTGTGATCCAACAACTGCTAAAAGTGGTAAATCTAAATCACTTACTTGAGTTGAAGTAACTATATCTTGTAATTTATTAACTACCGGGATTAAATCACTTAATGACATTTTCGGTAGTATAATATCTTATTTCTTATTTTGCTAGCTAATTTAGGTTTCTCTCCCTCTCAAATTGCTCCCTTCTTTTAAAAACCTCTTAATCCTTTTCCCTGTTGTTTTTTTCTTTCAATTCTTTTTTTTTTTTTGATATTATACGATGTGTAACCTCCCTGATTAACCTGTTCACAACCTCTTATATTCTTATATTTTTATATTTTTATATTCTTATATTCTAAAGGGAAATCAAATTAACCGCTAAAGATTTGTTGATGATTGTAAAAACTTTTCTTTTCCTGTTGTGATTGAAAGAAAAGGTGCGTGAAACTTTTTCTGCTCCAAATTTGAAGAAACACGGTACATGCACGACGGTGGGTGCGATTTTGAAAAATCTGAACAAAAGTGAATTTTTGAAACGTTTGAGAAAAACAGTTGGATCGATTGAAATCTTTTACAGAAGTTGGCAAATATCATTATATATAGACAACCTATAGAAGTCGAATATTTTTAGAAAGGATGATGATGCTGACTCAATTGGTTAAATGGATATTGTTTTTCATGGTGTCAATCCAAGCTTTCGCTATTGCTGATATTGAAAAAACTTGGACAAATAATGAATATATAAGAACTATTGACGTATCAAAAAGTTATACAAAGGAATCAATTAAAATTGAAGCAATTAATATTGATTCTAAACCAAATAAAGAATATTATTTCACTATACCTGATGGATTAAATAATTATAATATTCTGTTATTTTCAGTATCATTAGATGAAAAACCAATTATTTTAAATTTTGATGAAATTAATGAAAAATTATATAAAATTAGAATGCCAATTCCAATTGGACAAGATTCAAAAGTAAATTTTATAATTAAATTTGTTTATATGAATAATTTAGTACCATTACCAAATTCAATTGAATTAAATGATGTTCAAACTTTATTAATTAAATTAAATAAATTTAATTTTAATCCATATGAAACAAAAAATTATGAATTAAATTTTGAAGGTTTAACAAAAGGTCATGAAATGGAAATTATTTCAGATAATTATGAAATTGATGAATCATTAATTAATTTTGATAATTTACCAATTGTTAATCCTATCACTGAAGAAAAAATTTTAAAATTTGGTCCAATTAAAAATATTCCATCATTTTCAATTAAACCAATGGGATTATTATTTGATCATAATAGACCTTTAGCAAAAGTAATTAATTTAGAAAGATCAATTTGGTTACCATCAAGTGATATAAATAAATTTCAAATTGAAGAATATTATGAATTAACTAATAATGGAGCAAAATTAAAATCAGGTTTTTCAAGAATAGATTGGATGAAGGGTAAATTTGAAACTATGAGAAATCATTGGGCTTATAGTCATTTAGAATTACCATTATCAAATGATAATTCATTTGAAAATTATTATTTTACTGATAAAGTTGGTATGGTTACAACTCATAAAATTTTACAAAATTTTTTAATTTTTGAACCAAGATTCCCAATTTTTGGTGGTTGGTTTTATAATTTTACTTTAGGTTGGGATCAAAATTTTGGTAATAATTTGAAAAGATTAGATAATGATATTTATATGATTAAAGTTCCATTAATTAATTCTGGTAGAGATTTAACTTATGATAATGTTAATTTAAATTTTTATTTACCTGAAAATGCAGAATTTTTAAATATTAGTTCACCAATTGAATTTAATTCAATTAATTATTCAAATGAAAAATCTTATTTAGATGTTAGTGAAGGTCATAATAAAGTTACAATTAATTTTGAACATTTATTTGAAGATTTAACGAGAATTGATATAATTGTCATGTATAAATTTACTAAAGCAAATTATTGGTTTAAAGTTTTAAAAATTTCTGCTTTTGTATTTGTTGGATTTATAAGTTATTATTTATTAAATTTAGTAAATTTACAAATTGAAAATTAAGAAAAATATATAAAATATTAGATTTCCTATTTACACTATTTTCTCCTATATACCTATTTTTGAATAACTAGTAGCTTTCTTTGATCATGCACCTTTGATTACTTGACTAAAATAATACCAAAATTAAAATCAATCAACTTAATTAAAATCAATCAACTTGAATATTTCTTAATTGATTCTATCTGTTCATCAGTTAACAAGTCCTGCTTATCAACATCAACATTATATAGACTACAAACAATATATCTACCATTAAAATTTATACCATTTAATTTTGTTATTGCTAATTGTGCATTTTTCATTTGATTTAAAATTACAAAACAAGAACCAGGTTTTGTCCTAATTTGATAAATTCCAAATTCTTTAAATAATTCATATATTGAATTTGATGTTGTATCATAAGGTAAATTTTTAACATAAACTATTGGTAAATTCATCAATAACGTGAAGATTGTAAAGATGTAAAGATCTAAAGAATGTGCGAAGAAGAAAGATTTTTAGATTTTGTTTTTTTTTCTATGAGGGAAACCAATTTCCTATTCTTATATTCTAAACACCAATTTTTCAAAACACCTATTTCTCTACCTTTTACTCCCTAGTTGCTGAAACTAATAATAATTTGAATCTTTAATATCTGTTATATATTGTCTTTTAAAATATCTTTTTCTGAAAAACCAAATAACAAGAATTAAAAGTAAGAAAATGAATAAATAATTGTAACTTTGAGTTGGAGGTTCAATAATTGTTGTTTCAACTGGATTTTCTAATTCATGAACCATTGTATCACTATCATACATGGTAATTATCTCAATATTAGATATAATATAATCATCAATTGGTTTATCACCACCATCAGTTTTAACAGTATTTAAATTTTGTAAAATGTCAAATCCATCAATTAATTGACCGAAAACAACATGATGACCATCTAACCAACCACAATTTTCTTTTGTAGTAATAAAAAATTGACCACCATTAGTATTTGGACCAGCATTTGCCATTGATAATCTACCAATTTTATTATGTTTTAAAATAAAATTTTCATCTTCAAAACTTGAACCATAAATTGATTTTTGACCATTTTTAATATCTCCACCTTGAATCATAAAATCTTTAATTATTCTATGGAATTTAACATCTTTATATCCATAACCATAAGTCATATTTGATAATCCAATAAAATTTCTAACAGTTTTTGGTACTGTCATACCAAATAATCCTAATGTTAATGAACCAATATTGGTTTCGATAGTTTCATTACCATCTAAATCTTCATCAACTTTAACAATTTCAAATCTAACTTGATGGCTAATAGCTGGATCATCAATCAAATGTTCATTATTTTGAAGTTGATTAACTGGTAAACTTAATACATTTACTAAAAAGATAAAGAAAATTAGTAATTTCATGATCTTGGTTGAAAATTTTTAGATTTCGTCTGATTGTTCGCGTTTTTAAGGGTCTAGTAGTAGGCTCTGCTGCTCTTTTAGAATGATAGGAGCGAGAATGCAATCCATACCACCAAACTAATATTATATTTACTTTGGTAGTGATTTGATAGTATATGACTAGAGTTATATTCTTTTGATGTAATATCTTGAGCTTATGGATTAGTATACGTTTTAGATCTCGATCTTTCTCTTTTTTTTAGCAGTATCATAATTATCTCATTATCTCCTTCCCTCCTCTTATCAACTATTTCAGAGTATTTCTTTAAAATTAAATATATATAATAATAAAACCTACACAGAAAAAAATGGACTGTCTATACAGTGGAAACTATTAAAATGAAAAATGACACAAAAAAAAATGTAATTAAAAAAGTAATAATGTATATGTAAAAAAGGAAATTATAATGAAATGATAAAAATGAAAATAAATTAAAACGAAAAAAAATAAAGTTGATTTAGTAAGTTTCTAGCTGGAGAAAAAGATCATAATGGGAGGGAAAGTGAACATTAAAAGTTTGGTTTAGATTACATTAATAAACCAATGATTGGTATTATAACAGCCATGAAGGATGCACCGAGTTTATAACCAGTACCTTCAGCAGGAGTTGAAATGGCTGGAACACTTGAAGCAGAAGAAGCAGCAATACCAGTACTTTCAGCAGCAACAGTACCAGTACCAGCACCAGCACCAGTAGTAGTAGCAGTAGTAGCGGCGGCGGCAGCAGCGACTGATGCTTTACTAGCGGCTTCAACAGAAGCTTTACTAGCAGATTGAACAGATGCAATACTAGCAGCAGCAGCGGCGGCTTCAGTAGCTTCAGCAGCAGCTTGTATACTAGCAGCGGCAGCAGCAGCAGCTTCAAGTTTAGCTTCAGCAGCAGTAGTTTTAACGGGAGCATAAGTGGTATAAGTAACTACTTCACCATTTTCACCAGTAGAAGCAGTGGTATAAGGAGTAGCTGGAACGGCGGTAGCAGCGCATTTATCATTTGAGCATGATGTAATAGTGATAGTAGTAGTCTCTAATTCAGTTTCAGTGGCCTCACCAGCAGTAAGTGGACAATAGGTATAATATGAAGTAACTTCACCATTAATGGTTTTACTAGTAATAACTGGAGTAGCTGGGCCAACTGATGTAGTACAAACATCATTTGAACAGTGAGTGAAAGTAATTTCAGTAGTAAGTGGACAATAAGTGGTATAAGTGGTAACAGTTTCATCAATGGTAGTAATAACTTCTGATGGGGTAGCAGAAACAGTAGCTGGATGACAAACATCATTTGAACATGAGGTAATAGTAATGACAGTAGTTTCACTGTTGGTAACAGTAACCTCACCTGTAGTCTCGGCACCTGTAGTCTCGGCACCTGTAGTTTCGGCATCTGTAGTTTCAGCACTTGTAGTTTCAGCACCTGTAGCTTCTGAAGATTCAGTAGCTGGACCTGATTCAGTGGCGGATTCGGTAGCAGATTTACTACCTGAAGCAGAACCACCACTTACTGGAGGAACTGTTGTGCTTTCTTCAAGGCTTGATAAGAATGGAGCAGCATCAACAACAGCGAAAGTAATTGGTTCACCAGGTGCAACGGTACCTTCAGCAGCATATGCAATTTTTAAAAAATCATCAATATCATCTCTTTTAATTAATTCGACTTGTTTTAGGAACCTTCTTCTCATAGCAGAAGTAGAATTAGCAGCAGGAGTTGCTTCTAAATTGACTTGAAATAAAGTTGCAACTGCATTATCAAATAAAAGAGCAGCAGGGATATTAATTAATCTACCGGCTTCAACAATATCAGTAAAAAATTTAGTACCTTCAACAAGGGAATAGTAAAAGGTAACATCATAATCTTCTAAATTAGAAAATTCAAAAAGAACAGGTAAATCATTTTCAACAACGAATGGACACACACCAGTATCTAAATCAACAATAGCTGCTAATTCACCATTGACAGTACAAGCAACTTCAAGAGCGGATACTTTTACTGCAGCTATAGCAGCTTTAATTACCGATGAAAACCTCATTTAATTAGAATACTATTATTTTATTTTTTTTTTAATATGAAAACAAAAAAAAATTTATTCAAATTTGGCTTTAATTTTATTCTACTAATTAAATTGACAAAGAGAAGAAAAACAATTTTGGACATTGTTTAGTTATTAAATACATCAAAGTGGGAATTTTGGAAACAATTGTTTAATTTCGGATTAGTTATTATACCAGCATGGAATATGGTTTGTATACGATACAATATGCAGAACACACGAAAGTTAGATCTAGGGTTGCAACTTTAAGGGTAGTACTATTTTAGTTTGGAGCGTGTATTAGTTAATTTTTTAAAGACTAGAGTAATCAGGTAAGTAATTTGGGAATGTTTAAATTACATCAAAGGTATAATTATGATTAAATAGAAAAAATTTTCTTGGAGTAGTAATTAACTACAATATCTTTAAATTTTCTCTATCTTTTTTTTATCGGTCTTCCATGATACTGAGTTATTTCTTTTTATCTTTCTATCTTTTTATCTTTTTATCCTTTGGTTTCTTTTTTAAGTTTTATTTAATTTTTTGCAACTACCTGAGATTGAGATTGAGATTGAGATTGAGAGATGAGATTATTGAAAAGAAACCTAACTATTTTGAAATATATATTCAAATAAACCTCTTCAAGTATACTGCTAAATTGAATTATAATGGAATTCCCAAAAAATTGATGATAAATTTACTTATTTTATGTACCATGTGCTAAAAAGCAGATTAATGTTCAAAGGGTATTAAAAAATTAATAATTAGGAAATTTTAACATGTCATCACCATGCCACGACAAATTTATTAATTAAACAAAAAATAATAAAATTTCTTTTATGGGAGGCAGTTCAGACTTTTTTTCAACATTTTGAAACCTAGTAAACGATGAAATGATTCTTATAATCTCTACTCTTTAGCTGTGAATCATTATAACTAGTAATATCTTTATTTTAATTATTAAAAACTTGACTTTTAAATGATAACCCTGAAAGGAGGTTTGAGTGTCGTTGTATTTGTCGCGATATAAGATGTCGTGATAAATATCTCTAAATCTCTAAAAGGTATCACCAGTACCCAATGCGGCAAGTTTTCATCTCCTAAATTGTATCAGAAGCTATAAAATAAAAACACGCAAAATTAAAAAAATTTTAAAGAAAAACCAAGGCAAATTAAGGAATTCAAAATCTTTAAATTTTTTAAAAGTAATTGTAACCAGCCTACAAAACAAAAGGTCACCAAATTAAATGAATAATGGGGAGAGTTTGTTACCAAAGTAGGGCGCCATTGAGTATGAAGTGAGAACAAGGGCGAGGGAATTTTGAATTTAGAACTAGAGAGATTTTTTTTATTTGCTTTTTCTTCAAGATATCACTATCCCATTAAGGGTTTAAACTACGAAATTTGTATTACCAAGGGAAAAAAAACCAAATCCAAAAACCAACAAAAAAAATAAACAAATGAAAATCTCTGAATAGTATTTGTCCCATTATCCTTAAAAGGACAACTCGTGTCCATCCTTATTCCACAATGAAATTATAAAAGAATACATTTCACAACATTCCTATGTTGACAGTAAGTAGAAAAGTGTCAAAGTAAATAACCTAAAAAATATTATTTTATAAACGCATATATCAAAGGAATTATTCATCCATTATTTCAATGGTATATCATCATACCTAAAATAGTAAGTGAGAGCCAATATTAGATCTAGTTTTCCCTTTAAAGCCGTTTCAAATATTATACTGTTAGGTAGGATGAAATATCAACATTAGTAAAAATTAGGGGCCAAAAATTAAAAAGTTATTTTTGTTTTAGATACTTTTTTCCTTCTTTTTTTTATACATTGTTTTAGTCAATCATTTAAATTACTTGCTTTTTGCTTCGTTCTTATCTCATTGTCTTTATTCACGCAATATAATAGATAGACTATTTAATCATAACCAAGATGGAACCTCCTTCCCCAAAATAGCCCGAGAAAAAATAGTCCGAATAAAAATAGTCCGAGAAAAAAATATTTTTTAGAACAATCGTGTCGATTAATTAATTAATATTTAATGTCAATCTTTGGATTAATAAGGTTCAGTCCATGGAGCAACTAGATGAATAATCAAATAGTTTTAATCGGATTGCTCTAGTCCTATGTAGGTAATGTTTATCTCTAAAGATCTAGATCTCAGGGACTAACGTAATAGATACGAATATCTTATTGTTATAAAGTTAATTGATAAAGAAAGTAAGATTAGTTTTGAAAAGTGGTTATTGGGAAGATGGTTTCAAGGTGTAGATAATAAAGTACTTCTATAATAGAAGCTCTACTGTAAAAAATAAATATATTATCTGGGGAGTTATTGCTCTCTGATATACAGTGTTTCCTGGATGAATAGCTTAACTCTATTAAATGAATGTCGCAAAAATAAACCTTTCAATATCCGACTATGTACTAAATAAATTTAGTACCACGACAGATTTTAATTTCGTAGGTCCAACTGGTAACGTATCGACCCATCAGCAGAAAGATGACACTTGAATTGGCTTTTCAAATTCGCTGGGGACTGTATTTAATAATGCCTAAGAGTATTTTCAATATCGCGATTACAGTGTTTATTTAGGCAAAAAAACTACCTATCAAGCGGACAAAAGAGTCTTGTCTCTACGCTATTACTATTCTTGTAGCAGTTTTCTCACTTATAGTAGTAAATTCGTACTAGACTTGGAGGGATATTGAATTAGCGAAGTCAAGCGATAAAGTAAGTTGAAGGATGGCGACATTCATTTTATAAAGGTGAGAGTTATTCATCCTGGAAACACTGTATTAAAAGGACCAAAATGTGCCGCTAGAGATTTACCAAAATCTTAAACTTTCAATTTTATTTTCTATTAATGCCTATTAATAATTTAATCAAAGATAATGTATTTGTTTATGAAATTTTGTAAAATAGAACGGTTTTATAAACATTTTTTTCCCTGAAGTTGAAAATTTTGTTACAGAAAATGATTCACTACTGACATTGCCACGAGGATATTATCTTAGTAATATTGAAATTTTAGAAGCTATGTATTTGTTAATAAAGTCTCTAAAAGGATATTTTAGAATATAAAAAAATTATTTAGGGGTAAAAAAAAAAAAATAGAGACAGGTTGGGAAAAGGTTATAGGAATCTGCAGATATTATTTAGAATTCTCTTGATTATTTTAAGATATTAAACCCTTTGATTAGCTAAAATCTTTCATTTAATTTGTTATATCCTTCTTAAGTATATCTGGTCCCTTTGTTTGTTTTTTTATTCTATTTTTTATTCCCCACCAGCTTATATATACTATTTCTCTATATCAGCATCGCATCTATGACTGGAAAGATATCAACTTATAGCTTTAAAAATATCCATATTTTGAAATATGGTACTTGATATTGAAATTAATGTTGTAAATTATGAATAAAAAATAAGTTATTTCATAATCTGGCTTCTCTACCTTCTTGAGGAAGGATACTCGACTTTTTTTATTTTTAAGACCAAGACATTATGAAAAGTCCTACATGAGCCGCAAAATTTACACCATTTAGAGTTTTGAGATTTACTATTTATTTAATAGGTAAAGGTAGGAGGGGGTAAATTTATTTAATAAATAAAGGGGGGAGGGGGTAAATTTTCGTAATTTCTAAAATATGAATCTGAATAATTACCGATTCTATTATATAAACTTTTAGTATTAACATAAGATTCATCTAATTGATTAATATTTCCAACACCAAGTAATTTTGTTCCTCTATTTAATTCTAATTTAAGTAAATCAATTAATTTTTGAACTCCTTCTTTACCATATGAAGCTAAAGGAAATGCAAATCCTTTACCTAATCCAACTCCTGAAGCACCTAATGCAACTGCTTTTAATATATCAGTACCTCTTCTAATTCCTCCATCAATAAATACTTGAAAATTATCTTTTGAATAATAATCTTTTGTTCTCAATATTGGCATTGTTTCAGCTAATACCTCTAGTGGAGGTTGTGAATAATCTAATTGTCTTCCACCATGATTTGAAATAACTACCCCATCTAATTTAAGTTCACAAGCTTTTAAAATATCTTCAGTACATTGAATTCCCTTTAATACTACCTTTTTATTAGTATTATTTTTTATTCTTTTAACATCATCCCAAGTCATTGGAGGATAAGTTTTATCAACTCCTGCATAATTACTTAATTCACTTGAAAAGTTTGTTAATTGTTGTCTGATTTTAAAATCTTTTTCACGATTACCACCAGTGGCAGAATCAGTACTAATAAAAATTCCTTTAATTTGATCATATTTTTCAATTTCTTTCAAAGCTTTACTTAAATCAGGATCTTGATAATTCACACAAACTTGACACCAAACTGGAGTATCTTTTTTTAAATTATTTAAAATTTCACGTATTGATTTTGTCGCCACTCTTGGAATTATATACATCATTTTATTATCTTCTGCAATTTTTGATAATGCTAGTTCACCTTCTGACAGAATTTGTGCTTGACCTGCAAATGCAGTCATATAAAATGGTACACTACTCTTAGTTCCTAACATCATAGTACTTAAATCTGTATTTTCAACTTCTTGTAACACTCTTGGTCTGAAAAATACTCTACTATATGATAAATGACATTCTCTAAGAGTTGCTTCATCATCCGAACCAGTGGCAAAATAATAATAAATATCCTTAGGTAAAATTTCTTTAGCAACAGCTTCAAAATCATTTATATTAAATATATTGGATAATAATGGTTTTGATCTTTTTTTAGATTCTAATAATAATTCTTCTTCCAATAATTCTTCTTCTAATGAACCATCAAGTAATCCTTTATATGAAGATTGTGGTAATGAGTTAAGAATTGTAAGTGCATGTTGTTTTTTAAAAGCTGAAGAAGCATCTTTACCAGCATATTTCAATATAGCACTTGCACCACCAGGATGTTCTTTAATAAATTTAGTAACATCATAAACTTTCCCATCAATCGCAATAAATAAATCTTGAGCAGTATTGTGTTTTACAAAATCATCAATCGAGATTTTACTATCATTTTTAATTGTTGTATTGAGTTTTTGTGCAAGTAATACACCAATTGAAGTTGATATGGTTTTTCTTAACATCTTTGACGAAAAAACACTTGTCTTTGAATAAAAAATACTTTGAAGAAAAGAACTTGTTTTAAATGTTTTGAGTCCCAGGAAATTTTTGGTTGAAAGCCGACAAATCCGACAAATTATTGGTATGGCTAAAGAAAATGAAAACAAATAAGGGGAAATTTATCAGTGGAAATAAGTTTATCAGTGGAAACCCAGCGGGGTTCAATATAATAATGAAATTAGTTTCTCAATGAAATCAGTTTATCAAAGAAAGTTTATCAAAGAAGAAAGTTTATCAAAGAAGAAAGTTTATCAAAGAAAAGCAATTTATCAGTGAGAAAAAGGAAGATATGAAATATCAAAAGGGCAATTAAATCAAAAGAGTATTATTATATATTTCTTATCTAAGAGTAGAACCTTTCTGAAACTGGTCTTTTTTCAGGTAAAGTAATATAACCGTTACCTTCTTTTAATCTAAATTGAACAACTTTTAATAATTTATAAAGCATATCTAAAGTTGGAGTTTCAACTTTTAATTCTTTTGCAGTGTCTAATAAACTTCCAAGAATAGCTTCTAATTCAATTGGATTACCCTTTTTAACATCTACTAACATTGATGGTTCAAAATAGTCACCATCATCACCATGACATACAAGATTAACGACATCTTTTGGTAACTCAATTCCATCAGCAGCTGCGACTTTGACAACTTCTCTCATCGCAGGCATTGCAATATTATCTAAACCACCTGATTCTTCAAGTCTACCAACATCAACACCAGTTACTGCACAGGTAGTATTTAAAGTAGCATTATAAACTAATTTTCTATATCTATAAAATTTAGCACTTTTAAAGTAAATACAAGAATTTTTATCATTAGAATAAATATTAATAAAATTTTCAGCAGCTTTAACTTGAGATTCAGTTGATAGATTTGGGTTTTCAAATGCGCTAACAACTAATTTATCATGTTGTTGATGATGAATATGACTTTTATTATTATGTGAACCCATATGAGAAACACCTGATAAAACAATAGTTTGAGGGAATTTTTTAATTAAAGCTCTTTCAATACCAAAACCATTTTGAATTAATATAACAACAGTATTATCTGAAATCACTGGTTCAATTAAATCTTCAACCTTAACAATATCTGAGAGATTTTTTGTTGCTACTGCAACATAGTCAAATTTAATACCAGATTTTGAAGCTTCTTCAACATTAGCAAAAACATTTTTTGGTTTCCATGAATCAATTGAACCATAATCGATTGAATCAATTTTATAACCATTTTCTTTAACTTTTTCATAATCTCTTCTAACCACAATTGAACAATTTGCTTTACCATTAATATCAACAGTATATGCACTCATACAACCAATACCTCCTGGTCCAATTAATAAAAATTCAGGTTTTTCGACAGTCATTTTTGTTTGTTTTTCTTTTTCTTTTCTTCTGCTATATTTTGTAATTTACTTTATGTTTGAAACTTTTTAAAGAAAAAAACTGATTTATAATTGTTAAGCTATTCCAGGATCGCTGCTGAGATTTTCCATAAATTAAACGGAATTTTAAAATCTTTATCCTATCGATTCTTATCGACAAGTGAGCTTTATCAGTTATCTACTCGCGCACGACTTTATGCGTGAAGCGTTATAAGAAGTTGCAAAAGTCTAACAATGAATTAATTTATTACTTTTTGTTTCAATTAATAGGAATTAGATATTGATTGATCCCATTTAGTTATTTATTGGTGTTGGTATTGTGATAAGTATTCTGGTAGTAATTATCGCCGTGAGTCCTAAAGTTTAGTTCAGGAAAAGAAATCTTTAAATTTGAGAATGAGCTTTGAATCAAGTGATAAAATGGACACTGAAAAGGGTCATAATGTAGTAACTACCGTTGTATCTGAAAAGGATAATCATGTTGCTACCGTTCTTTCAATTGGAGATAGGGAAATTAAGCATGATGAGCTTGACAAGGCTTTTGACTTGTATGAAGAAATTTTAATTGATCCAAAAGTAGAAGAACGCTTGGTGTTGAAGACAGATCTTTTAATTATCCCTGTTATAGGACTTGCTATGCTGATGCAATTAATGGATAAGACCACCAATTCTTATGCCGCCATTATGGGATTACTCGTGTGTAATTTGGTGCTTCTTTTTGGAAGTAAATGCCAAAAAGTTTTAATGATTTGAGATTAATTTTAATGAGACGGTGTCAAATTTCAATTATTTCTCTCATTGATTCTAAAATAATATATTCAATTACTAACTATTCTCTAGGATGACTTAGATTTTGTTGGTAATACTTATTCTTGGGTTGGGTCATGTTTTTATTTGGGTTTACTTACATTCCAATTTTTTGCTGATAGACTCTTGACCAGATTCCCAATTTCTAAAACCTTAGGTATTTTTATGATCATTTGGAGTATTATTCTTGCATGTCATGCTGCTTCTAAAAATGTTGCCACATTCTTGGCTTTAAGGGTTTTATTAGGTTTTACTGAAAGTGCTATGACTCCAGCTTATATGTTAATCGTTTCAATGTGGTATAAGAGAGATAATTCAGGTACTTTATCCAAGTTAAGAATAAACCAAACGTTTCTTCGTACTTGTTGTTGGTTTGGGGCACAAGGTACTGGTACTATTATTGGTTCATCTATTGCTTATGGACTTTACACTCATAAAGATAGTTATTCGCTTGAAGCTTGGAGGTTATTGTATATAATTTGTGCAGCAATCACATTTTTGGTGGCTCTTGTTACTATGCTTCATATTCCTGATATTCCAACAAAAGCTTGGTTCTTGAATGAAACTGAAAAGAAGTATGTGGTTGAAAGAAGTAGACAAAATCAACAAGGATTTGGTAATACAAAATTTAAGATGTATCAACTTAAAGAAGCACTTACTGATGTTAGATCTTACATTTTAATGGTTTATATTTTTAGTTACAGTATTCCAAATGGTGGATTTAATAATTTTGGTTCAATTTTGTATAAAGAAAATCTTGGATTTGATACTAAAACAAGTTTATTAATGAATATGCCTGGTGGAGTTCTTGATGTTTTAAGTCCACTTATTGCTATTGCTTTATCATATATTGTTAACAGTCCTTTAATTATTTCGTGTTTTGTAAATTTATTAGCAATTGTCGGAATGTGTCTTCTTGCTTTTGCTGACAATGTTGGAGCTAAATTATTTGGTATTTATACATTTTATCTTGCCACTGTTTCAATTAGTTGCTTTTATTTTTATATTGGATCCAATATAACAGGAACAACAAAAAAGATTGTGGTACATGCTGTGGCAATTTGTGGATATGCCAGTGGTAATATTACAGCTCCACAAACTTTCCGTACTTCAGATGCTCCTGATTATACTCCTGCTAAGATTGCAATGATTGTTTCATTTATTGCTGGTACATGTTGTCTTTTTGCATTATACATTTTAGATAAACGTGAAAATGCTAGACGTGATAAATTAAGAGAAGACCCAAATTATGTTGTTCCTGAAAATTTTGAATTCGCTGATTTAACTGATAAAGAGAATTTAGAGTTTAGATATACTTTGTAAGAATTTATTTATTGTGATTATTTTTCTCTTTATGTTTTATCTCTTTGTATTGAATAATTTTGGAATCAAAGCTATAGAAGTTCAGTTTTAATGAATATTTAAATACTGTGAGAATTTGGGATTCTATCTTTTTGTCTGCCAAACTTAGCAGATAAGACCTTTATCTAACTAAGGTGATATTACTATTATCAGTTTTTATCTTGTATATATAAACCAAATTAGAACATCATAGGAATTATAAGGCAGAAATTATGGACTTTGAACGAGAATAACAGACGGTATCAACTAGCGGCCCAGCTAATAGAGCCTATGGTGTTGCTTATTATCGCATGAAAATGTCTCTTTTTTTCAGCTCGCATAGATAAGGAAAAACATATCGGAAAGATTTTTCAACTATAATGAGAAGGATAGTATCAAAAGAGACTAGAAAAAAAGCACTTTTCAGTTGTGATAACTGTAAGAAGAAGAAAATTGCATGTAAAAGGTTATACCCTGATTCATCTGAAGTTAGACATGAAGATACTTCAGTTCCATGTATTAATTGTACTACAAAAAACATTGAGTGTGAAACAACTATGAAAAGGAAAAAAAGGATAATTGGGCCAACTCAACATGTTGGTATGCATTATAAATTATTGGTTAAATTATTTGAAGGGATGTTTCCTGATATAGATGTTAATAATGTTGATTCTTTAATTCAATTGGGTATTAATTTAAAGATTGATATGCCTTTAAGATCTGATTTACGTGATGGTTCAATAAATGAAGTTTATGAATTGGGTTATAATATAAAAAACTACATGAGGACAGATAATACAAATTATTATAATGTTAAATCAAATGGATTAGAAGATGATAGGTTTATTTTAGACGAAAAAGGTACCAGTCATGTCATCGGACCCAGATCATCAAATAATTTTTTAATTACAACTTCAACTATGATGGCTAATTGCCCTCAACTAGTTGTTAAAGATTTCAAAGATAATTATGATTCCATTTATCATGATGAAATTTTAGTTAGTTCTAATTTGAAACCTTTAACATTTGAAGTTTTAAAAGAATCAGATGAAAACTTTCCATTTACTAATTTAGACAAAGAAAATACTGACATACAAATTAATTTGTTTTTTGAAAATATTTACCCATTTTATCCTTGTTTCAATCGTCAAAGGTTTATGGAATTATACGAAAAATGGTGGGAATCTAAGGATTTAAACTCAAGTGAAGTTTGTTTTTTATATCTAGTCAAAATAATGGGTTATTATTATTTAGCTAAAGATGATGAAGGTGAATCTAAAACAATAACTAAATTGATTAATATTGTAAAGCTTTCAATTTCAGAATTTATGCTAACACCAACCCTTGAAGGTATATTATGTCTTTTTTTTCTTGCTGTAATTTTCTGTAAAAATAAAAGAAGAGAGAGTGGGTATTTATTAATCACTCTAGCTTGTCGTCAAGCTATTGTAATAGGATTAAACAGACAGTCAATGATTGAATGTAATCCTAATTTTGAACAACAAGATCAAATGAAAAGGATTTGGTGGGCCCTTGTAGAACAAGAGGTTAAATTGAGTAGTTTATTAGGTAGATCATCATCATTAAATTTGAATGAAGTTACTGTAGGTTTTCCAACGATAAATTCTAGTATAGATATGTTTTTCATAAGTATAATTAAATTACTGAAAATAATCTACCTTTTCAATCAAAATAGTTTGAGGTTTTATGGTGATGCTTACACTTTCAATACCATTGATAGAGCTAAAACTGTTTCAATTAAGTTACATTTGGATGAATGGTTGAAAGGAGTTAATGAATTTTTAGCTATCAAAGATGATTCAATTGTATTATACAAGTATAGATTAAATTTAGAGTACAGGTATAATATAGTTTGTTTATTATTTCCATTTATATCAAATATATCATTATATGATGATGTTACTAAAATTCATGCGTTTGATCTTAGTATGATTATTGAATGTGTTGATCACTGTTTTGAAATAAATCAATTGCTAGTTGATTCTGACAATATTAATATGCTGAATGCATTTTGGAGTCCTCATATTCAATTTGCTCTTGAGGCAGCTTTATGTTTATGCGTAATGTATGTGTGGATGAAAACAAGAAATTATACTGAAATACTGGATGATACCGGTTCAAAAATATTAATTGAAGATTTAAAAGAAAAAATGATTTCTTTAAGACAATATAATTTAAAATATGTTTCTTCAAGCAAAGGTTCAATTTCAAAATTATCAAAATTCTTAGAAGTTTTTCTTTCTGGTTTTCTATTCATGCAGGATGAATTTGTATACAGATCAGATAGATTAGATAACGAAATTATTGATTCAAATGTTGAAAATATTTTAAATTTTAAATCCAATCGGGATAGCCAAGAGCAAGAAGTAATGGGATTTCTAGATGAATTGTTCCTAAATCAAGATCTTTTTGTGTAATAGAATATAGACTTTTATTTATTCTCTAATTTTATTGGTGATTTCCCCCTTTGTTTTCTTTTTTCCTTTAATTATTATTATTATTAATTAATTCTTCTATCATTTTGAAAGTTCGGATTTTTTGAGCAGGATTCCACTCTATCAAGATATAATATTTGAACAAGCATTGAGAACTTGATTTTTGATTACTACTTTGAAAAACAAATTATGAGTAAAGAACCATTTTTAGGAGTATTAAGAATCGAAGCTCCCTTTGAAAGAGCCCCTGGTGATGCAGCCAATGAAAAATCATGGAGAATTCCTGTTAAAATTAAAACTTTAAAAGGATCAACTGTTAATGAGGTCGTTGATATGTCGGTAGATTATCCTCAATATTTTATTAACGGTTGGTTAAATCTTATTAGAGAATTTATTGATGAAGGTGCAATAGCTGTTGTAACATCTTGTGGATTCTTAAGTGCAATACATCCTATCTTAAGAAAAGAGTTTCCAAATTTCCCTATTGGTACTTCTTCATTATTGCAAATCCCAATAGCTAATAATTTAGTCGAATATGGTAAAAGAGTTGGAATTGTTACATTCAATGAAGAAGTTTTAGGCAAAAAGCATTTAAATGGAGTTGGAGTTGATTATGATGTTCCTATCGTTGGAATTGAAGAAGGATGTTCTCTTTTTAAACTTATTAGAGAATGTGCTCCATATGATTATGAAGGTTGTGAAGAAGATGTTGTTAAAGCTTCTAAAAAATTAATATCTGATTATGATGATATTGGGGGAATTATTTTAGAATGTGCAAATATGGGCCCATATAGATTAGCTGTTCAAAAGGCAACTGGTTTACCAGTTTGGGATATTTTAACTTTAGGTGAATATGTATACGATGTCGCACTAGCCAGGTCTTTTAATAAGTAGATAAAATAAAACATTCTTAACTTTGCGGCTCGGATTTTTATCTACAAATTTCCTATCTTTATCAGGTAACCTGACTTGTTAATTTACCTATAACTTACTGAGAAAATACTCTTAAAAAAATAGATTCTAACTATTAACTATTCTTTAATATGACAAAAGTTACAATACTTGGGTATGTAGGGAAATCAGCAATTTACATTGAAATTGAGTACTAACTATTTTAAAGTTGTGGAGTTATAGGTCTTTACACTGCTTATTTATTACTTGAAAAGGGGTACTCTCCTAAAGATATAACTATGGTCGCTAATCATATACCTGGAGATTTGTCTCATGATTATGCAAGTCCATATGCTGGAGCTACAGTCAATATGGTCAAATCAACAGATCCTAAAGTTCAATCATTCTATAAATTTACTTTTGAAAAATTAAAGCAAATTAGAGATAAATTTGGTGCTTCAAAATGCGGAATCGATTATACTTATAATATAGAATCTTATGATAGTCCACTTAATGAAGATACTTTAAATTTTTTTAAATCTTATAACAAAGATTGGGTTGAATTGACTCCTGATGAATTACCTGGTGAGGCAGTTTATGGAATTAAATACAAAACTTTGGTTCTCAATAGTCCTATATTGATAAAGACATTATTCGATTATGTTAAATCAAAAGGAGTTACTATCATAATCAAAAAATTAAATCATATAAGTGAAGTTGTTGATGGTGCTGATACTTTATTTAATTGTTCTGGTTTAGGTTCATTCAATTTGGGTGGTGTTGAAGATAAAAAATGTTATCCAACTAGAGCTCAAGTTGTTGTAATTAGAGCTCCTAATCTTGAAGGTGTTAGACTTTATTGGGGGAAAGGAACTGCGAACTATATGATCAAAAGACCATTCTCTAATAATGAAGTTATTCTTGGTGGTTTTTATCAACCTAAAAACTATGATAGAGATGTCCATGGTTATGAAGCCAGTGATATTCTTGAAAGGGTAACTAAATACTTTCCTATCCTTGAAAAAGGTCAAACTATTGATGATTTAGATATAATAAGAGTAGTTTCAGCATTTAGACCGGGAAGAGAAGGAGGTGTTAGAATCGAAAAGGAAACCATCAAAGGAACTACTATAGTTCATAACTATGGGGCTGAAGGAAGTGGATTTGCTCAAGGTTTGGGTATGTCTGAACACTCTATTAAATTAGCATTTGGTACATCTTATAAATTATAGAATTAAAATTAAAGAATTATTATTTTTGTTTACTTCTCTTTTTTTCTCGTTTTTGTGAATATATAAACTCCCATTTCCTTTTTATTTTGGGTTTTATCAGCAAGAAAGAATAAAAAAAAAGAAAAAAGTTCCCAAGAATGTCTGAACCATTTTTAGGAATAATAAGAGTAGTAACCAAATTTGAAAAACCACCAGGGGATGCTGCTAATCCAAAATCGTATAGTTATCCGATAAAAGTTAAGCTTATCAATGGATATTCGGTTGATCAGTTAGTTGGTGAATCTAACAATTATCCAGATTCTTTCTGTGAAGATATCTTTAAAAATGTTGAAGAATTAATTGAAGAAGGTGCCACTGCAATTATAACCACTTGTGGATTTTTAGCCATCCTTCACCCGTTGTTGAAAGCAAGATATCCAACGTTGCCTATAGGTACATCATCTTTATTACAAATCCCAATTGCAAATAATTTAATCCATCCTGAAAAGATTACTGGTGTTATTACTTTTGATGGTGATGTCTTGAGCTCCAAACATTTACAAGGTGTTGGAGCTGATCCCAACACACCAACTGTTGGTGTTAAAAAGGGAGGATACTTTGATCAACTTGTTAGAAAGAATATACCATTCGACTACGAAGAGAATAAGAAAAGTATATTTGAAGCAGCAGACAGGTTACTAAATGAAAATCATAATATTGGTGGAATTGTTTTAGAATGTGCTAATATGGGACCTTATAGACATGATCTACACAAGTACACTGGTTTACCTGTTTGGGATATTATCACTCTTGCAAATTTTGTATTTGATGTTGGTTTAGCTAAATCCTTTAATTGATGTCTTTTTCTCTTCTTCCACTTCTTCCACTTCTTCTTTTCAATGTTCTAGTTTCTAGTTACTGAACCAAATGATCTCGGATATTCTTTTACAACTTTCCTATCTGTATATCACGTGATAAAGACTTCTAATTTGCATATAAAGGAAACCTTTGGAATTGTTTTACAGATCTACATCTAATGAGTAAAGTTCTTTATAGAGACTTAAAGAAGAACCCAACTCTTGTTAATAAAAGTCAAGGATCGTTCTTTTATTTATCTTCAGGAAAGAAAATTCTAGATGCTGCTGGAGGAGCGGCTGTAACATCAGTAGGGCATAGTAATCAAGAAATTATCAATGAAATATGTGAGCTGATTAAAGATATTCAATTTGCTCATACTTCAATTTTTACAACCAATTCAGCTGAAGACTTGGCTTCAATTATTTTAGAAGATCCTATTTATTCAGAATTAGGGTTAGTGAAAGTTAGTTTTTATAATTCGGGTAGTGAGGCTAATGAAACGGCATTGAAACTAGCTAGACAAGCATGTTATGAAAGAGGAGAACCTCAAAGAACTAAAGTTATTTCTAGAAATATGTCATACCATGGTAATTCTTTTGGGGCAATGTCAATAAGTGGTCACCCAATTAGGAATGAAAAGTTTATCGCAATGCAAGATAAGACAACTTTTCATAAAGTTAGTCCTCCATTTTATAGATATTGGAAATTAAGAAATGAAACTGAAGATAAGTTTGTTAACAGGATACTTGAAGAACTTGAAAATAAATTTAAGGAATTGGGTCCTAATAATGTGATTGCATTTTTTGCTGAAACTATGATTGGTGGTACAGTAGGATGTAGTTTACCTCCAAAAGGATATCTTGAAGGATGTAAAAGAATATGTGATAAATATGGAGCTTATTTAATTTATGATGAGATAATGTGTGGTTCTGGTAGATTAGGTAGCTTTTTTGCCTGGGAGAAAACTACAACAAGGGATAAGTTTAATGAAGTAGTGCCACATATTCTGACTTTTGGTAAAGCCATCGGAAGTGGTTATTTGCCTCTTTCCGGGATTGTTGCTCATCAGAAAGTTATTGATGATTTAAATAAAGGAAGCGGAACAAATTTAAGTCGTCATACCTATCAAAGTCATCCAGTGGCATGTTCTGCCGGATTAGCAGTCCAAAAATATATTAAAAAGAATAAATTATATGATAACATTAATAATTTAGGTTTAATTTTAGGAAAGTTGTTGCATCGAGAATTAGATAATATAAATATTGTTGCAGATGTTAGAGGTTTGGGTTTCTTTTGGTGTGTGGAGTTTTTGAAAGATAAAGAGCTTTTAGAACCATTTGACCCCAATTTAGGATTTAGTGATTTATTAGCTGAGACTTGTTTTGATAATGGTTTAACAATAATCCCTTGCCATGGTTGTGTAGATGGATTCAAGGGTGATCATATTCTCATATCACCATCCTTTGATATAACTAAGGAGATAGTAGAAGAAATAGTTTATATTTTGAAAAAGTCAATAGTACAATTAATTTCAAAATTAAGTATATAATTAATAGTATAAATATATATATTTCTAACTATATTCAGCAACGCATTCTAACTCTAATTTAATTTTTTTATTTGGAAATTGAACGATAACACAAGAACGAGCTGGTTTATTAGTGAAATATGTTTGATATATTTTGTTGATAGCAATGGAATCATCACCGTTACTAATAAATAATAAAACTTTGATGACTTTATCCAAGGATGATCCTGATTGTTCAAGGGTTTTCTTTAAATTATTGAAAGCATTGTGAGCTTGTTCTTCTACTGATTCTGGATATTCAGAAGTGGTATAGTCAATACCAACATTACCAGAAGTGAAAACTAATCCGTTTGATTTGATTGCAGCGGAATTGAAACCTTCGGGTCTATCAACATCACTATTTGAAATCTTAATTGCCATTATTATTTATATCTCTGTTACAGAATTCTTTTTATATACTATTAAAGTTGAGACTGGAATATATCTATAAATTTATATTTTTTGCCAATTTCCGTTGCCGCATCTGAGCAGAGAAAATCCTAGACCAAGATTAAAATAACGATAAGATTCCAAAAATTAAAATAAAAAAATATAATTACCAAAATATTGCATCAACATATTATGGCTGAAGAGAAATACCATTTATTAAGAAGAAACTTTACCACTAAACCTCCAGTGGTTTTAAAAGGTGAAGGAGCTATTTTATATTTAGATAATGGTGAAAAAGTAATTGACGCATCTGGTGGGGCAGCTGTATTATCAATTGGTCATGGAAACAAAGATGTTGCTGAAGCAATGGCAGAACAAGCTAGTAAAATTTGTTATGTTACTCCTTCAAACTTTACAAATCAACCTGCTGAAGATTTAGCAAACATAATTATTACCAAAGAATATGAAGAAATGGGTTATTCAAAAGTAATGTTTGTTAATTCAGGATCTGAAGCTAATGAAAATGCTTATAAACTTATTAAACAATATTTTTATGATAAAGGATTAGATAAAAAAGTTAATGTTATTGCAAGAGATATTGCATATCATGGTAATACAATTATTTCATTGGCACTTTCTGGTACTGCTCATAGAAAACAACCTTATGAAGATATATTACCTTATAACAATATATATAAAGTTTCAACTCCTCATCCAGCCCATTTAAAATTTAAAGGTGAAACAGATGACGAATATACTGTTAGATTAATAAAAGAGTTAGATGATAAATTTCAACAATTGGGAACTGATACTGTCATGGCTGTATTTTTTGAACCAGTTTTAGGTACATCCGGTGGATGTGATTTACCTCCAAAGGGATATTTAAAGGGAGTTAAAAGTATTTGTAACAAATATGGTGCCCTTCTTATTTATGATGAAGTTATTTGTGGGAGTGGTAGATGTGGTTCAACTTTTTTTGCATGGCAGCAATTAATTGATGAAGGTGATACTTATAAAGATATACAACCAGATATTGTTACAGTTGGTAAATCATTGTGTGGCGGGTATGCTCCACTATCAGCTGTTATTATACATCAAAAATTGGTTGATAACTTTATATCTAATTCTAAAACTTTTATCTCAGGACATACATTTCAATCACATATTGTCTCATGTGCAGCGGGAATTGAAGTTCAAAAATATATTAGAAAAAATAATTTGTTTGAAAATGTTACTAAACAAGGAGAATTATTGAAAAGAGAATTACAAAATTCAATTGGTGATTATAAATGTGTTCTGGATGTTAGAGGTATTGGGTTATTTCTTACTGTAGAGTTAGTTAAAAATAAAGATACCATGGAAATATTTCCTTTAGGTTACAATTTTAGTAGTTTGGCTTATGAATGTATCTTTAAAAATGGAGTTTCAGTTTACCCTGGTAGAGGAAGTATTGATGGTAAAAAAGGATATGGATTTTTAGTTTCACCACCGTTTAATTGTGATGAAAAATTAATTAAAGACATAGTAAAAGGGATTGAAATTGGTTTAAAAGAAGCAATGGATATTGCTTATAAAGATCTTTCTTAGGATAATGATTTTTAATATAAATGAAAATTAACCTAACCCTAACTAATTATAATATAAATTAACACTAAAAAATAAGAACTAAAATTATTTTAATCACATAATTAATCCACCAGTAGATTTAATACTAGTTATAACTTTTAATTTAACTTCATCACTTTCATTTTCACTCTTTTCACTATAATATTCAACAGAACCTGGGTAACCGACACCATTAATTGGTTGATCTTCTTCAAAAAATCCATCAGTTCCAGTCATATATTCCCAAGTAGTTGGAGTTTCATCATGTTCCTCTGGATACATTTTTGGTTTAAAAATTAAACCAAAAATTGTATGTAAACCAAAACCAGTTAAAAATGTATATAACCAGCCTGAAGCATAAATTTCGGAAGCCACTAATGATAATTGATCTGGGTGGTAAGCTTTATAAAGACCAGGAATACCAAGAATTGGGGCAAGACACCAGGCAGCTAATCCCCAAAGGTTAAAACCTTTATAGAAATAATAAGTACCTTTTGGAGAATAAGTATATAATGATGGGACATGAAGATTACCTCTTCTTAAAATATAATAATCAGATAAAAGGGCACCAAGAAGTGGAGCAACAAAAATTGAATAAGATCCAAGGAAGGTAAGGAATTGCTGAGCGTTAGCAAGGAATTTCCAAGGAACAATTGCCCAAACTAAAACACCAGATAAAATTTGAGCTCTAGTAATGGTAAAGTATTTTGGAAATAATCCACTTACATCAACAGCAAATGGAATTGAATTTGCAAAAATATTAGTACCAGCAGTTGAAGCCATAAAAATGAAAGCAACTAAGAAAACACCTGTTCTAGAACCTGCATCCCAGTTATTTTCTAAAATTGCATTTAATAAGTCCCACATATTCCAATAAGCAACACCATATGCTCTATAGGCTGCGCTGGTTATACACATACCAAAAAGTAAAACAAAGATTTTAGCTGGAATAAAACCAATAGCTTGATATACAACAGTATCTGATTTCTTTTTAGCATATCTAGAAATATCTGGTTGATTAATAATCATTGGTGATAAAGTACCCATAACTGTATTTATTACTGACATCCAAGTATTACCAGTTGACATACCAGATGGTGTTACTGGACCTACCAGCCAATCACCAACTCCTTTACCTTTAATCATACAAAAAATGAATAAACCAGTTAATGCCATTGGAGCAAATACTGATTTAATTGTAAAGAACCAACGGATTTGTTTAGGATGGATCCACATTAATGGCATTTGAATTAACCAAAATAAAAAAAACGAGACAATTCCTCTAGTTGTAATATCACTAGAAATTGGCAAGTGATTAGGAACATCACGCCATTTATGACCAAATATGCAAAGCAATACAACATCAAGCATTTTCAGCAGATAATAGCTTTGAACTCCCATCCAAATTTCTGCAACGAATAACCTGACAAAGACAAAGAAGTAGAATAACCTTGTTCCAAAAACTGCTCTAGCATAAGCTGGGTATCCGATATGATATGAAGATCCAACTCTTGCGTTAATTACGGTAAAAAAACAAGCAACAAAAATACCTAAAATACAAGAACCAATGACTTGGCCATGAGGAAGACCAGTAGAAGCAATTAAAGTAGAACCAGTGTTATATTCATTAATATTAATAGCACTTTGAAACCAAATTAAAACATAATTATATTTTCTCCAAGTTCTATCTTCAGGTGGGGTAGGTTTTGTATCATGATTAGATCTAATAGCATCTGGATCATGCTCTGAATCATCTCTAATTGAAATGAATTCATCAACTTTCTTAAAGAAACGCATAATTATTTAATTTAAATTATTTATTTAAGAAGATTCTATAACTTTTCGCACTACCTAAATCAAAATAATAATAATTAAAAATTAAAAACCAAAAACACCTCTTAGTAAACTATTTTAACACCGAGATAATCTATAATTATTGTTTTATTCCTCCTCTTTTTATGTTGTGCTTTTGTCTTATTTATAAATATTACTTTATCAGAAATTTTTCAGTTATCTCTTATCTCTTTTTTTCGCATCGACAGATACTGTATACAATTGATTAAAACCGTTTCATACTCTAGCAAGTGAGATCTTTTTTGTTAAGGGACCGCATCCGCGAATTTTATCATAAGAACTGGCGGAATAAAAATTACAATAAGACAAACAAAATAAGATTACAAAGTGATTATCAAAGAGAGAGATAAAGAAATCATCAGGAGATATCAATTAATAATTAACAGGATACGCATTATCAATAGTATTCTTTAAAATTTTTTTTAAAAAAAAAAGAGAAAGGTAATATTGATTTTTTAAGATAAAAAGGAAAGAAAAAGAAAACGGAGGAGTGATATAATACAATGAGTAGAATATTTTCACCATTAACAATTGGAGATTATGAATTAGATCATAGAGTTATTATGGCTCCATTAACTAGATATAGAGCACCTAATAGAGTTCCTGGTGATTTGATGGTTGAATATTATGAACAAAGAGCTTCTGAAGGTGGATTAATTATTGCTGAAAGTACTGCAGTATCAGATACTTCAGGAAATCCACTGAATACTCCAAGAATTGATACTCCAGAATCAAAAGAAGGTTGGAAAAAAGTTGTTAATGCAGTTCATAAAAAGGGTGGTATCATTTTTTGTCAATTGAACCACTATGGCAGAGGAGCAGTTCCTTCTCATAATGATAATGTTGAAGCTGAAGTTATTTCAAGTTATTCTATACCTGTTAAAGGTGAAGGTTTTAAAATTCCTAAACCAATGGATGAAGATGATATGAAACAAGTCATTAAAGACTTTGTTAACTGTGCTCAATATGCTATTGATTCTGGATTTGAAGGTGTTGAATTACATGGAGCTAATGGATATTTATTAGATCAATTTGTTGAAGATAATATTAATAAAAGAACTGATGAATATGGGGGATCTATTGAAAATAGATGTAAGTTCCCATTAAAAGTCTTGGATGCAGTTATTAATAAAATTGGTTCAAGTAAAGTAGGTTATAGAATTAGTCCATGGGATGTTTATTTAAATGCTAATGATTCTAAACCAGTTGAACATTTTTCTTATTTTGCTAAACAACTTGAAAAGAGGAAACTTGCTTATGTACATGTTGTTGAAGCTAGATCTGATGCTAATGGTGGTAGAGAAAATGATAGTTCAGTTGGAATTCCTATTGAACATTCGATTAGTAGTGTTGAAGTATTAAAAGATTCTTTACCAACGACTCCATTAATCTCAGCAGGTGGATGGAATTTAGATAATTTATCTAATTTTGAAAATGTGAAATTAGATGCATTAGCATTTGGTAGATATTTCATAAGTAATCCGGATTTACCTATTAGATTAAAAGAAAATATTAATTTAACTAAATATGATAGAAGTACTTTTTATTCACCATTAATTTCAAAAGGTTATATAGATTATCCATTTTATAGAGTTGTTTCTTAATAATAAAGGAATTTCCTATATGTATTTCTTCTAAAACTTTTTTGCTTTGAACTTGACTTTTATTTTCTTTTTTTATTAATCTATTCACTTTTGTTTACTTCTTGAATGCTTGTAATTGAAACACTTGATTCCTCTTTATCTTTTTCATCTTTTTCAACTTCAACTTTGTTTTCTTCTTTTTTATTGCTCTGATCGCTTTTATTTTTAATAACTAATGATATTAAAAACATCACACTTGATAATACTGTTAATGATATCATTATATCTCTATACGAATTTAAATATGCTTTAACTACTTCATCTCCATGCTCTTTAATTAATTTTGGATTTGATATTATTTCATCAACTATTTTATTATCATCAATTGTTTTTAAAAGTTTATTTTTAAAATTAGTATTAAATATAATACCAGAAACAATCAAACCAATTGCACCTCCAAAACATCTAAAAAAATTTCTTAAACCTGTTACTACTGCTCTATCTTTAGTATCTGAATATGATAATAATGCTAATAAAGTTGGTTGGAATGTAAAAGCAATTCCTAACCCTTGAATTAAATTACAACCAACTAATAAACCAGCATTTGAATTTAAACCAAATAAAATTTTTAATCCTGTACCTAATGCCCACATTGCTCCACCAAACCATAAACATGCAATATAATTCCCAGTTTTTGAATTTATAAATCCAACTCCTACTCCAAATATGCTACTACTACAAGTAGCAGGTAATTGAAGAACTCCTGACATAATAGGTGACCAATTTCTAACATTTTGAAGATATAATGGATAATAATAAATATCAACAAAATAAGCCCAACCCATCAATAAACACATTAAAAATAATAACAGTCTATGAATGTTAGCAAAAAGGTATAATGGAATCATTGGGATTTTAGCATAATATTTTTCAACAATTAAAAATAAAATTGTAGAAATAATACCAATAACTAAAAGAATTATAACTTGAGGACTTTTCCATTCCCAAGTTTCAGCACCTCCAGATACTGCAACTAATACAAAAACTATTCCAATTAATGATGTTATAAATCCCAAGAAATCTAACTGTTTTAATTTTTCTTTAAAATTACCTTTAACTGATTTTAACGGTACGAAAAAAAATACTAAAGCTCCACAAAAAATAGCAATTGGACATGAAATGAAAAATGTCCATCTCCAACTAGCTTTTTCACTTAAAGCACCACCAACTAATGGACCAATACCATTACCCAATGATGTTGATATAGCCACCGTTCCAAAATATTTTCCTCTTTGTCTTGGAGTTAATAAATCAGAGAATGTAATCATAACTAAACAATTTATCCCACCACCACCTATACCTGCAATAGCCCTGAATACAAATAACATTATTGGATTTTGTGCAAACCCACTAATCAAATTACCAACACATAAACAACCAATTGAAAATAAGAAAATAGTCTTTCTTCCAAAAATATCTGATAATCTACCAAATTGTAATTGAAAGTTCGTATTTGCAATTAAATAAGCAGTACCACACCAAGTATTAATTAAATTTAAATCTTTTAATGAAACTGCTATCGATGGTATAGCTGTAGTAACAGATGTTTGATCAAAAAAAGAAACAAATAAAGATGCAGTTAAACATATAAGCGTTGTAATCAACGTTTTCTTTGGTAATGTTTGTGATTGGTCTTGAAGTTGATTCATTCTTTTCTCTTGGGTATAGTATGAATAGCTTCTTGTCAACTTTTTGTTGAACAAATTTTTCGCTATCTATACTTATCTGATATTTTGTGAGATCTAACACCGGTGCAAACAGAGCAAAAAAAGATTCCATAGACAGAATATACTTTGATCATACTCTTTGCGGCTTTTCCTTGCGGGCGGATCTGAAACTTTTTTTTGCTGTTCCGCAATTTTACTGATAAGATACAAACCAGATCTAAAAAGGAATTTTGACAGGATTTTTTTTTTTTTCCAACTTGAGATATTAGTCAATATCAAAAATTTGTTCATTTTATTTCCATTTAATTATCACGTTTCGTCCTTTCAAAATCTAATTAATATCTGGGATTTTTTTTTACTTTTATTCTTCATACTTTGGATTTTTATAAAAAATGTCAATTCCTTCATTAGATTTCGATCCAAATACTAAAGTTACGTTGGATGATTTACATTCACAACCTTCAAAGTTAGGTTTAAAATTAAATGATTATGAAATTGAAGATTACTATCGTATGCTTTGTGCATTTGATCAATCAGCTAAAAACATTTTAGCTTATGAAGATTATTATTTACCAACTGATTTAAAAAGATTTGAAAGAGAAAATATTCATTATCCTTCAAAAGATGATAATAAAAAAGGTGCTTGGGCTTATAAAGTTACAATCAAGGATAAAAATCCTGAATTAGAAAACTATAGACCATTAGCTGGTAGAACAATTTGTTTCAAAGATTGTATTGAAATTGCTGGTGTTCCTCAAATTTTTGGTACAGATGCTCATGAAGCATGGGTTCCTGAAAATGACGCAACAGTTGTAACAAGGGCCTTAAAAGCAGGGGCAACCGTTGTTGGTTTAGCTACTTGTGAGAATCAAAGTTCAAGTACATCTTCAAATACTGCAAGTACTGGTAATGTTGAAAATCCTTATCATGATGGTTATAGTGCAGGTGGATCATCTTCAGGATCTGGTTACTTAGTTGGAAGTGGTGAAGTTGATTTATCTGTAGGTTGTGATCAAGGTATGTCAATTCGTTGTCCAGCCGCTCATTGTGGGATTTGCGGTCTTAAACCAACTTTTGGTTTAGTTCCTTATTCTGGTATTGGATCTCTTGAAACAAATATTGATCATGCTGGCCCAATGACAAAAAGTGTTTTAGATAATTGTTTATTACTTGAAGTTATTGCTGGTAAGGATGGTTATGATGATAGACAAGATGCAGCACCAACCATTGTTGATGTACCAAGATATAAAGAATTAACTGCTAAATCATCAATTAAAGGTATGAAAATTGGAATTTTAAAAGAAGCTTTAGAAGTTCCATCAATGACTGAATCAATGAAAGAAAAATTCTTAGAAACTATGAAACTTTTTGAAAGCATTGGTGCCGAAGTTATTGAAATTTCAATTCCATTTCATAAAATTGCACCAGAAATTTGGGCAGTTGGTCAAAGACAAGCTGGAGCTTTAAGAAAAATAGGTCTTCAAGGTGGTCGTAGAATTCTAAAATCTACTAAATATTTTGATCATACTTTACCTTGGACTCAAGATGCTTTTGATAAAACTCCACCACCTGTTAAAAATGGTATTATTAATGGTTTATATATGGCTGAAAAATATCCAAGTTTATATACTAAATGTATTAATTTAAGTTTAAAAGCTAGAGATGAGTATAATAAAGCTTTAGATCTTGTTGATGTTTTAGTTACCCCAACTGTTACAAAAGTTGCCCCACCTCATGGTGTTAGAGATGCTGGGCCATTAGATTTAATTAAGCATACCGTTGGTTTAAATGTCAATGCTGGTATATTTAATATCACTGGACATCCAGCACTTTCACTTCCAGTTGGGTTTTTATCTGCAATTGATAATCCAGATATAAAATTACCTGTTGGTTTACAAATAATTGGGAAACATTTCGATGAATTATCAATCTATAGAGCAGCTTATGGTTTTGAAAGTCATTATAATTGGAAAGATTTATAGATTAGATATCAATATATATAATTTAGAAAAATGATCTCTTAAGATATTCTTTATTTTTGATAATTCGTTATATTGTGATAATAATCCAGGATATAAAAGGGTTTAAGTTTTTTTAATACTATTCGATTTCTGAAAGAATCTGAGTTACAAAGAAAACGCTGTTATCAATTGAAGTTTTAACTATTAACCAGCTGTTGGTTTGTTATCAGAGAGCAACCCCTTATATCTATTGCTATAAAGATAAAGTGGTATATACTGTAACAGCTAAATCGTTTGAGATTGTTTAGACTGTAAAACAAAAAAAAAACGTTTAAATCAGCGGCTCATCCTTCACTAGTCCCGTACATAATTGCGCGGAATTGATAAGAGATGGTGGAACTCATACCGACGAGACAGAATGAGACATAATTAATTAGATATCAGAAGATTTATGAAGATGGATATATGTTATCACCTCCAATATATACATTCTATAGAACATTAATGTGGTATTAGTATCTCATACTGTTAAAAATACCTAATAAGATAGTAGTTTCAGTTTTATTCTTCTAATTCTCTTTTAAACGGTTTTTTTTCATTTTTTTACTGATAAAAAAATGCAAGATAGACGTGACACGAGACATTTATTATCGCATCAGTTGCGAAAATAATTGAATCGAGATATATAAGGAGTTCATAATCTCCCCCATTCCGAAGACTCTTTACTTTTAATCTTGATTAATTAAAGGACAATTACAAGAGGAAATTAAAGAATAAACAATTCAAAAAATGGCTTTCGAATTAACATCAGCTGGCCTGGTACCAAAAGAAATTAGCATTGACGCAAATGAAGATACAAAATTTGATCTTAAAAGAGATTTATATGGTTATGGAGAAAATGGTTTAGAAGGTTTTGCTTGGCCAAATAAAAAGAAAATAGCTGTTAGTTTTGTTTTAAATTACGAAGAGGGTGGGGAAAGGCAACTTAAGTTAGGTGATGATACTAATGAGTTCTCTCTTTATACTTCATCAAAACCAGGTCCATTTACTAAAAGAGCTTATGAAGTTGAATCAGAATATGATTACGGTGCAAGAGTTGGTGTTTGGAGAATTTTAAAATTATTTAAGAAATTCAATAATAGAATTACTGCATATGCTGTTGGTAGAGCTTTTGAAGCTAATGATGATGTTCCTAAAGCTTTTGTTCGTGATGGTCATGAAATTGCATCTCATGCTTATAGATGGATTCCATATGAAGGAGTTTCACCAGAATTAGAAAAAGCTTACATCATTAAACAATTAGAAACTTTAGAAAAGACTACTGGTGAAAAAACTCCAGGTTGGTATATGGGTAGATTAAGTGCTCAAAGTATTGGCTTAATTACTGAAGTTTATAAAGAATTAGGAAAGGAATTACCATATATTAGTGATTATTATGGTGATGATATTCCCGTTTGGGCTGATTTACCAGCAGAAAAAGATTTACCGGATGATGAAAAGAAAGGTTTGTTGTTTGTTCCTTATTCATTTGATTGTAATGATTATAGATTTTTAAATACCAATGGTTTTAGAGCGGCTCAAGCATTTTATGAACATATTAAAAATGCATTTGACACTTTATACGAAGAAGGTGGTAAAATGATGACTATTGGTTTACATTGCAGAGTTATTGGTAGACCAGGTTATTTCCAAGCATTAAAAAAATTTGTTGAATATGTTAACCTGCATGAAGATGTTTGGGTTTGTTCAAGATCTGATATTGCTACTCATTTTAAGAGTGTTCATCCTTATAAACCAAAAGAATCGATGGAGTAATATAGTTATAAATATATGTATGTATGTAAAGTAATTTTCTATTGTTCTGTTAATTATATTACTCATCTATTTAAATTATTTAATAATTGATCCCAAAAATCTTCATTTATATCAAATGTAGAATTATTAACTTCCATGGTTGTTGGTTGTATAATTGAATTACTTTCATCCAACAAATTATCAAATATATCTCTATAAATTTTTGCTTCTGCCCATCTTTCAGAAAATACAAAAAGTAAAGTAGAACAAGCTCTAATATCATTTTGAATATTAATAAAACTTGGTTCTCCTTTATTTCTTAAATAAAATACTAGCGTTATACCAGCTAAAAATATTGTATGTAAAGCAACAATACTAAATTCTAGTATTGAATCTTTATATAAAATTTTATAACTTAGACAAATTTTACCTGCTGATAAACACGCATTATCCAATAAATCTGATCTTTCATGTATTGACGTTTTCATAATCATTGGAATTAGTAAAATTAATCTTGCTCTATGATACAGTAATTCTAAAAATTCAAAACTTTCTTTACCTTTTAAAGTTTTATTAAAATCATCTCTTGAAGGTAATTCTGAATACCATTTATTCAAATCATTTTCGATAGTTTGGAAACTATCACCAATAGGTATAGAATCATTAACTGAATATAATAATAAATGTATTCTACTCTCTATTAATCTTATTTTAGAAGTATTAATAAAAGTTGTAAAACAAGATATTGGTTGAACAAATAATGGATTCCTTTCTTGTTGTAATTGCAATTGATATAGATTGTAAATTTCATTTTCATTTGGATCCTTTGAAACATCAAAACTTAAAGGATATGGTAAATCAACAAAACTATCAAAATATACAAATGGTCTTCCTAATGATAAGGATAATAATTTATCGTTATTATAAGCTGACCAAAATAATCTTTTTCTAAATTCATTTTCCCAGCAATTTTCCAACGTTAATACTTGTTTTTTGTGTAATCCGTATTGAATTATTTTTCTAATTGCTAAACCGGTTAATTCCCATGATGATACATAAAATGACAAATGATAACTTCTATTTATAAACATTGCAATTAATAAACAACTTTGGATTTGTCTAATATTATCCATTTCTGATTTAGTTAAATCCTTTAAAGCTTTTCTAAAATATAATTCTGGTTCTGGATATGTGGTATTTTTAGAAAGTTCATTTAATCTACATCCAATTCCTAATGCCATATTATGACAGAAACTTTCCCAAGGAGTTTTTGTTTGTTTTAATAACATCTTATGAAACCATATATGATCAATTAAATAACATCTATTATGAGCTAAACTGAAAAATTTATCCAAAAAAACTTGTTCCAATTTTAATGGAATATCTTTAGGATTATTATCAGTGGATTGTTCAATAATAATAGAATTACTTAACGCTGGTGACAGATGTTCAATTTCCATACCTAATAATTCTCTTATTGCTTTAACAATTGAAATTACAGCAAAAGTACCAATATATTCTTCTGTTTCATTTGATGACCGATATAAAATATTTGATAAAATTTCAGAAAATGTTGTTTCACTTAATAATTTATCATCCTCATTACGATTTTTAGTCCCTCCATTAATATTATCACTCTTCAAAAGTTCTATCTTTGTTTTTAAATCGTGATTCATTCTAGTAAGATCTTTAATTTGATTATTAAGATGGTTGATAGTTTCCATATTTAAATTACCACCATAGGCTCTACCATATTCACATTCTGAATTGACTCTTTCACATGTTTTGCATGGTCTATTACCATCACATTTCCGTTTCCTAGCTTTACATCTATTACAAGCTACTAACACTCTAGTACTTTTCCTTTCCATTTGGTATAGTAAGCTTGGGCTCTTTATTTTTTTTTCTTTGATATCAGACAATGCGAATCTGACTCAAACAAAATGTCACGTGTCGCATGCTGATAGTGTTATCTCCCGACATTAACTCATCAAAAAAAAAAAGAATTCAGATTATAAGCAAATTGGAAGGTTCTTTTCCTCTAATTTTTGGTATATATGAAGGAAAAATATGACAATGATTCAATAAATAACGTTTGAATGACGTACGTTATAACATTTTATAACATTTGATTCCATTTTATTGATACTTTATTCGAGTTGTATATTGAAAAACCTTATAATTTTTAAAATCAGTATTGAAATTGAGATCAAACATCGTAACTATTCATACCAAGTAATTTCAAACTTATGTACCAAAAGTAGCCAAATAAAGGCTTTACTTCTTTTTATTATATTTAAATATATCTGGCCTATCTGTTTGCCAAAAATAGTAACTTCGCAGCATTAAGCATTAATCCATATGAAAATAAAAAAATATTAGAATTTAGATACTCGTACTTGACCTTGCAAACTTCTATCAAGTAAAAGTTGTATATTACTTATAAAGGTAATTATTTGGATCTATCATTCGTTTATCAGCAGGAGTAGTTAGAAATGTGTCACGGATATATGGTGCAACTACTTTCTAAAGCGCAATAACAATCTCATGCAAATAATAATAGTATTTAAAGTTATATTTCCCCAAGTTTTTCTTTTTTCTATTAAAAAAAAAAGAAGTAAACTTGGTGTAAAATGGTAGCAGATTCATATAAATCAATTAAATTAAATAATGGGACATTAATTCCATCAGCTGGTTTTGGAGTTTATCAAGTTGATCCTAAAATTACAGAAAAAGTAGTTTATGATGCTTTAAGTGTTGGTTATACACATATTGATTCAGCTAAATATTATAATAATGAAGAAGAAACTTGTAAATCTATTAGTAAGTGGTTAAAAGAAACGGGTAAGTCAAGAGAAGAAGTTTATTATACTACAAAACTTCATGTGACTGATATGGGATATGATAAAACAAAAAAGGCAATTGAACTGAGTATTAAGAAGGCTGAAAAGATTGATTACATTGATTTATTTTTAATTCATGCACCTTTAGCAAATACAACAAAAAGACATGGATCATGGTTAGCTTTACAAGAAGCAGTTGAATCTGGGAAAGTTAGAAGTATTGGGGTTTCAAATTATGGTATTCCTCATTTAAAAGAATTATTTGAATTTCCTGATATTAAAATTAAACCAGTAATAAATCAAGTTGAGATTCATCCTTGGTCAACAAGAGAAGATTTAGTTAAATATTGTAAAGAAAATGAAATTCAAATTGAAACCTTTTCGACTCTTGTTAGAGGAAGAAAATTTGATGATAAAGATTTGGTGGCTATTAGTAAGAATCATAATGTCTCACCATCTCAAGTTTTAGTTAAATGGTCATTACAAAGAGGATATATACCATTAGTTAAGTCTGTTTCTAAAGAAAGAGCTAAAATAAATTTAGATGTTTTTGAATTTGAA